>JAWNPN010000018.1:1200000-1800000 GCA_035047485.1 Drosophila peninsularis | reverse complement strand
TGTGATTCTCCTTCTGCTCATCGGTTTTAGACGGCGTTTTGTTGTCATCCCCTTTGGGCTGATCCGCTTGGTCTGGTCGGTCGGTATTCCTCTCTTCCATGTCCTCTGTTTGAATGTCTAATACATCGCTTGTGGTTTTTAGATGTACTTCATCCTTACTTGCTCTTAAGCTTAAAGAAGACGCAACTTTTACCTCTTCCTCCACGATAGGCTCACTTCTGCTGTCCTTTTCCTTTCCCGTTTCCTGCGTTCCGTCAATGTCAGCTTCATCTTCGTTGTGTTCCTTCACGCGCTTCTCCTGTGATTTCTCTACGTCCTCTACCAGTCTGTTCGTCTTTTTCATGGTATCCGTTGTGTCTGTTTCGGTTTTTGCTGTTGTTTCCTCTGCCTTCTTCTGCAGTTCCTGTTCGGCGTGCGGTTCATCGGGCCTGTTGGCCGTTTCCTTTTCTACCGATACTTTGTTATCGATATCGGAATTCTTTTTATTAGAACTCGCATCCGCCTCCACCTCCGCTACAACCCCTGCATCCGAGCCATTTTCTACTTCCTCGGGTATGGTTTCCACCTTACGCTCGCTGCTTTTCTCGCGCTGACTGCTAGCGCTTTGCCGCTTTTTTGGTGTCGTGCGTGTAGAGCGGCTTTTGCGCACTGGCGATGCGACGGCACGTTCTTCGCTTGACGCTCGCTGTTCTCCGCGCTCATCATTGATTTCTTCAACTATTGGAGGCGCCTTAGTTTCTTCTATTTTTTCCACGAGCGTCTCATCTTCGGTTTTTTCATTTTCCGATACTTTACGTGATCGGCGACTGCGACGTGCCGGCAAAGGTGCAGGCGATGTAGATTTTTTTCGTTCGCTACGACGTCTCATAGCTGTAACTAAAAAAAAATACTGCTCGTGCCCTACACAAATGCCACTGATGATAAACACTGAAATAAAATGCTAATGCACTTCTTTTTAATCGTCAGCAGAACGCGACTTAATCTCACGCACAAGTATTTCCTTAATTTGCGGCGTGCAACGTTTATGATTACTTGTAAAAGAAAATTTTTGTTGCCAGCGAAAAGCGTCAATCCGCCATCAATAGGTAGGGTTGCTTTTGAGTAGCAATCAATGATTCTACACTATCGATAACTTTAATGTAGTAGATTATGGAGGTAGATGAATTTATATAAATTAAAATACATTTGTTAATATTAATTGTGTTTTTTGATTAATTTTTAACTGCTGAAAAATCTACACCTAATTGAGTTTTGTAAATAATTTAATTCAGGTTCAGATACTGCAGTGAAATGATAATTAATCGCATAAATATATCTTGTTGAAAAATATAAAAATGAAAGTAAAATGTTAATTTTAACCACTACTTTTGACTTTATTAAGTTTTAGTATTGTATTGCTTGAATTCAAATGAGAAAATGGAACAAATACTAATAAAACAATAACTGTGTGTTCTTTCCAACACTGTTTTGACTCATATTTCGTAATTGGGCTAAACAACCAACTGACCGACCGGAGTAAACGGATAGGTCGTATAAATTTTAAGTTAATTATAGAATGCATTGCATTACAAAATGATCGTGAAGACTTTTGGTAAACTATCACAAGTGCTGTGTCGCACACGCTTGATGCGCGCCACGGTTGTCAATCCAGTCAAAGCACACAACAGCGACAGATCCATGGCGCAAGGATTTGGAACATTATGTCCTGTTTACATGCATCAGCAGCAGGAGCAGCAACATCAGCAGCAGTCCGAACGAAAGTCCAAATATCCTCATACCGGGCTGGTACTCACGGCAGCGTTTAGCTTCAATCTGTTTGGCGAAGGCGAGAAAGAGGAAGAGACGCCCGAAACGAAGCTAGTGAATACCATAAAACGTTCCATACTTTGTATACAGAAAGAGCAGTACGACAAGGCCGAGCAGATGTTACATCTGGCGCTTCGCATGGCCCAAGACATGCGATCAGCGAACGGCATTACCTATGTATACGATGTGATGGCCAATCTGGCCATGGAACGAGAACAGTTCAAAAAGGCGGAAAAACTTTTTGTGGATGTAATGAAGCGACTCATGGCCGACGGTCATACGGAAGATAGTACCAAAATATTGCACATCAGCTCCAAAATAGCTCACATGTCACAGCTGCAGGGTGATCTGGTAAAGAGCTTTCAGGGCTTCACATGGACGCTGCAGCGGCTGGCCAAGCTGGTGAAGGAAATGCCAGAGGATAGCGATGTGCTGGAGCTATATGGTTTGACAAAGAACTGGTATTGAAGGTTGTTCCATGCTTCCTCTCAAATCTAAATGAAATAGACAACTTATTATGTCTCAACTAAGAACGCAATCGATTGTAGGTTTGGCCAGCTTCTGATGAAACAAGGCAAATACGAGGAGGCCAAGAATCTATTCACAGAGGCTCTGAACATCCTCGTTGACGTCTATGGGTACCTGAACGATGCTTCGGTCACTATACTAAATAACATAAGCGTAGCTTATGTAAATGTTAGTCGCAATTTAAATATGTTTAAAACAACTTCTTATAATTATTTTATTGAATAGCTGGAAAAGTATGGAGAAGCCAAGGAAACACTTTTACGCGCACTTAACATAGCCAAGGAGCTGAAGGATACTGCCCAGGAGGGCATCATTCAGGCTAATTTGGGCTTGGTCTATCTACGCGAAGGTCTGCTTTCGGAAGCCGAAGACTTTTGCAAGCTTGCCTGGAAGATTGGCAAGAGCAACTCGAATGCAGATGCTATCGAACAAGCCGAGTATTGTCTGAATGAAATAAAATCAACATTCAGATGAAGGCTTTACCAGCTTCTTGACTAATAAATACAATTTTTAACTTTGTTTATCAAATACAAAAAGCTTGTTGAATTTATAAAGATTAAATCTAAAGACACATCAAATATCGCTATTCCTTTCCTGCGCTAAACATTTTTCATATATTGTATTACAGATTATTCTTTTCGTATTGAATTTAACATGCCCACAAATAAGTTTTCAGGAAGTACATTCGGGCCACATTTAAGAAACTAAACGCTTGCATTGATTATTCAAACTTAGCTATAACAATCATCAGGCCGACGCCTGTGAGTAACGCCACAATTTCCTTGAGCGATTGCTTCAGCTTTGTCGACTCCTCCAACAACTCGGGCAGCACACTCACCGTGGCTATGTAGATGAAGCCACCCGCTGTGAACGGCAGCACCCAGGGCGCTGAGCTGCCATCGCTGCTACTCGCTCCAAGCAGAGCCAAAGCTGTGCCCGCCAAGGCGCCCAGCGCTGTGACCAGCTGCAACAGCATAGCCTTACGACGTGAGCAGCCCGACTTGATGAGTATGGCAAAGTCTCCGATTTCATGCGGCACCTCGTGCAACAGTATGGTTATGGTGGTGATAATACCAATACTATTGCCTGCAAGATAAGAGGCACCAATCGCTAGGCCATCCGTAAAATTGTGCGCAAAATCTGCAGCTAAATTCAAATATCCAGATATTTCCACTTCGCCCTCGTCATCCGATTCCTTGGCCACAGTTTGGGATGGCTTCGACGCGGACTTTTTGTTTTTGTCGGTGGTTTTCTTCTCCTTCTCTTTGAGCTCTGGCTTGGGTTTTGGTGCGCCATGACTGTGTCCATGTCCCGACGCCCCTGGGCCCTTCAGTATACGCACAATTTTCTCCACAGACAGAAAAGCAATAATGCCTCCGAGTACCCAGAGGCCGACACTCATATCATGCACATGGCCATGCCCATTTCCATTCTCGTCATCCTCATCGTCATGATGATGATGATGATGATGATCATGGTCGTGATCACCATGGGTGTGAGGATGGGTTGCATGTGGAATCAAATGCAGGAATGCATCACCCAATAAACCACCAGAAGCAAACGCCAGCAGAATCTTAAGACGCGGCTTCATTGCCTCACTATTATCGAGTGGTATGACATAGAGCAGCAGAAAGGGAGCAGCACTGATAAGCAGCGTAGAACCAATAGAGTGCAGCCAAATGCTCTTCATATCTATTAGAAAAAATCCATTATAATAACTAAAAATTTTTATCAGCAAGAGGCAGTTATTGCTCACCCAGTTCATTTCCATGATCATGATCGGCATGATTATGGTCATGATCGTGGTGATGGTGATCATGATCGTGATGATGGTGATCGTGATCGTGATCGTGATCGTGATCGTGGCCGTGGCCGTGGCCGTGGTGATGATCGTGTTTTACCGGCGGAGCATTTTTAGCATCAAAATTTTCATTTGCTTCGCGCGAGTATTTAAAACTGGGATTACTTCCACTCTGGCATAGTGCCGGAAAAGATAGCAGTATTACTACTAATATAATGCCAAGCGCTACCTTCTGATAGAATTGCAACTTTGAAGGCTGATAATCAGTCAATTGTTTTGACATCGCCGGTTTTCTCTATACACACGCGTAGGCACGTTTTATTCTTTTTTTATTATCTTGTTGTGACGTGTGTGTTTTTCTTTTGCGTTTTGTAGAAGTACGACTATAAACCGATATGTACTCATTTTAGCGCGTGTTATCGATGCTGAGCTCAATTTCTATCGAGACGGTGCAGTATTTTGTCTGGTATAATTCTGTGCAAAACTAGTTTGCTTAAATATACGTAAAGAACTGTTACGTTTTGATTTTCCTTTATTTATAATTAAACTGACTACACTAATTATTCTAGATTTTTAAGCAGCCCACAACTGGAAAAGGTCTGTACTGCAACTTACCCCGGGAGTTGAATTTTAAACTGTTGTATATTAATATTAGATTGAATATTAATATATATTTTGTAAAGTTAAGTTTCATTTAGCAATAAATCGCAGTATATCGTTCAATTGCAATTAAAATGCTTATATTATTAATCATCTAATCATATTTTAGTTGGGTTTTCGTTGTCGTTAAACGATGGTAATAGACTATAGACATGTGTGTATGTGCATGTGCGTGTGTGTGTCGACATGTATGTGTGTGTGTGCAAAATAATTGTTGTTGTTGGCATTGGTGGTTGTGTTTAATAAATAATAAAGTTCGATAGTAAATTCATGCATGAAGGTCTCTGGAACGAATGATGGTATCAGCTGGTGTTGTCACGCAACGTATGTAAATCCTTGATAATAATTAAATTGTTATGTTAACATTATTATGTTATATATGTTATATATATACAAGCCACTTTGGTTGCGTATTGCTAGAGTGCACTGAGTAAGTGCTCAGTACAGATTGATCTTCTTCTGAATTGTCTTGCGGCACATGTGGCAGGTGCGTAATGTTTCGGCACAATGGGAGCAGGCGCCATGGCCGCAGAGGAAGGCAACATCCCGTTTACGTTCCATACATATTCCACAAAAATGCGATTCCTCGAATTCCAGCACCTTGTTTTCCAGATAACGCAACAGATCGCCCGATGGCAGGCGTGCTTGATCGCTTGGCGACGCTGTCGATACCATTTGATGGCCAACAACCTGACGGCCGTTGACATCGATGCGACGCTCAATGGCAATGCCACAGCGCAAACATTTCTTCATCCGTATGCTGCATTCCTCGCAAGCGATCTGATGCAGGCAGGGCTCTACAAGAAGATACCAATGGTTACTAGAGGATAACTATATTTAAATAACATTTGATCATACCAAAGCGCACAAGCTGAAGCGGCTCATTGCAGACAATGCACTCCAGCTGGCTGGAGATGATGGCCGGCAAAGCTGTTGCTGCTGCAGCTGCACCTGCCAGCGAGGTTTTTAGAGATCCGCTCGAGTCACTGCTCGTTGCTCCTGATGTTTCTGAGCCCGATTGCACTGGTGGCTTGGGCGCCTTCTTACGCGGTGCTATCTGGGGCGAAGTACCACTGCTGGCTGCCTCCGAATTGAGTTTCTCATTGCCCGGCGAACGCTGTACACCAGCGGCTGCTTGGGGAGACCCCTCACTAGGTTTGGGCGGAGGTGGCGGCAAAGCCAATGTGTTTGCACTAACTGTCGCAGCTGCATCCTCGCCAGCAACGTTACGGGGCGCCTCATTATCTGCCCTTATATCTAAGGCTTGCATGTTGCGTTGTAGGGGCGTTGGCGCTGTAGTTGGCACATTTGGTGCCCCAGTGGGATTGCCAAAGATTATCTGTCGCATTTTGCGATCAGTGATCAACTCAAAGATGGTAGCATTAGCATTGTTTGCCTCGACAGAGCAGCCATGGCGCGACAGATAGGTCAGTATACTGTACATGAGACGATCCTCGCTGCGCACGCTCGTCTTGGCTAGGCAGACGAAGATTTTGTGTATTTCGGGTGCCCCTTCTGGTGAGGGATCAGCGGCCTTCTGTAAATAGGATTTCTTAATGACGCACAAATGCATGGCATTGTCGCCATCCTCATCCTTGGCGTTTACATCGCACGACAGCTTAACCAGTCGCTCTATAACGCTCGCATGTCCTTGGGAGACGGCCAACAGGAATGGTGTTTGCCGTCGATTGTTGCGTATATCTAGTTCGGCTTGCCCCTCGGTGACCAATGTCTCCACCACTTGCGCATGTCCATTGAGAGCAGCCAGATGCAGTGCTGCGAAGCCATCATCCTTGCGCACATTGACTAATTGGCGTGATAGCTGAAGGATGCGACGAGCAGCCACCACGTTGCCCTTGAGGGCCGAGTGATGCAGCACATTGAAGCCACGATGGTTTTTCACAGTAAAATCTAAATTTGGTGCATTGCACAGCAGTTCAACGACTTCCGTATTCTCCTTGCCAATGGCATCGTGCAGTGCTGTATCTCCGTACGAATCCTGAATATTCACGTTCGCATTGTGCTGCAGCAGTTCGCGCACGCAATGAGGCGTTTTTTTGTGCGCGCAAATGTGCAGAGCCGAACAGTGGCTGGAATTGAGGAAATTCACGTCGGCACCATGTTCGAGCAGTACGCGCATCGTCTCGGGCTGATTGCCAAAGGCGGCGTAGTGAAGCGCTGAATCGCCTTCCTTGTCCACCACATTCACATTGGCGCCCTTAGAAATGAGGTATTTGACCAGCTCAACATAGCCCTGATGGGAGGCCACCTGTATGCAGGCTTTGCCGCCACTCATCACATCCACTTGACTAGGATTCACATCCAGATATTGCTTCACAAAATCCAAATGACCCTGGGCCGCTTCTCGGACCAACGTGTCGCCAACCGAACTGCCAGAGAGACCCGATAGCGGTGTCATCACATGATCCGTACGGCGATGGCTTAGATCCATCATGCTATTGGAGCGTTCCGCTGCAGTGGCCAATGGTGAACGCTCCAGCTTAACACATTTGGGATTCAGTGTCCATTCGAAGCCGTCCTCCAGCTGCTGTATGCGCAGATCACCATCCGAATATACTTTAACCACTTTACAACTCTTGCCCAGAGCCTAATGCAAAGCAAGACGATTTAGTTGATATATCTGATTGAGTGATTCAAAATTTCTTACATAGCGCATGATATCAATCCATTCGCCGTGGCCTTTTTGCAGCTGCTGCACCTTAGACGCATCGTTTATGATTGTCACTAAATCGCCCACACGAAACGAAACAACTTTGACGAGAGCGGCGGGGTGAAAGGTCCAGCGATTGGGACAGTTTTCATACTGGACTCTGCAAGTAAATAATTTTTGAATATATCATCAAAAGGCTTTCAGATGCTTCGTATACTAACCTTATATCTCCCTTTTCGGTGATGCGATGCACTGTGCCCAGCTTGTCCAGGTGCTCGACCATACGCGGATTCCAGCCACCGTGTCCCTGTTGCAGCTTCATCAGTGCATCCACCTCGAGACACACTTTGACGCGGTCGCCCACAGAGAAGCTTGGCTTGACCATGGCCACGATAGGCTGCTGTTCCTCGGGTTGACCCAGTACTGGCATATGATCCTTGTAGTAATATCCGCCACACGTTGCTTCTTTATACTTAAGATCCACGTTTCCTTTGTGGCCTAGACGATAGACGTTCGTTGAACCCGTTACCCACGATACGTTGGCTACACTGCGACACGATTCGTTGTCCCAGCCACGTATTTCCATAACCCGGCCCGTTTTACCCTCACCGCCGTCCTGATCGTTCCACTCCCAGTCCGGCCCGCGCACCACTTTCGCGCCCACAAAAATGCCACGCAGCTGTATGCGCTGTGAGCCTCTCCTTGCCGGCACGCGTACACCCAGTGATGTCGGGGTGGTATATCGCACAAATGTGTGCTCTAAGTCGTGAAGATTACCGCCGTAGCAGAAGGCACATAAATGATAATCGGTGCATTGAGCGCACTTGAACACAATGCCAGCTATGCCCGCCTTGGAGCAACCATCACAAAGAGCATTTGAATGTCGAACACCTTGAATAAACGGAGACAGAAACATCACTTAAAAATGATTAATGGGAAACAATTAAATGATGCACTTACCAACTTGTGCGTTATCCACAATTATCAAATCGTATTGATTTTGATAGCCCACTCTGTAGTTGGTGCGATGTCCGGAATCCCAATTGACCACAACCGTGTTCTCTGGTGAATGTGTCGAGCCAGAGCGTCCGACTTCGCAAACGGTGCCAACGTGACCTTCTCCGTCGTCTGTTGGTTGGAAAATAAAATACAATTAAACTCAATTTCTGTAATGGAGCTCAGTTTCTTGGTTATTCTATATACAGCAGCAGTTCTCCCCAGTTTCCGACAGCTCGAGAGCTATTTATAAGACGACGACGCCGCCGCGCACCCCAAAAAGTAAACGAAGTACCAAGGAAATGTTTCATCCGGCAGGCAGACTATGGCTCTTTGGCTCTTGCCAAACATCTGCCCCAACAAACAAGGCGAGTTATATACAAATTTCAGTTGGATACACAAATACGGCGCATGCAGCTGCACTCTAAATTTAAACATCTCACAAGACCCCCAATTCTCTTGTTTGATTTATTCTTGACATGGACTTTAAGTTGGGGCAGGACTGTAAAACATATAACACCGACAATGTTAACGTTAGACTGTTAATGTGCTATTTTATGCTATTTATATACTGTAAGCAATTGAAAATTGTTTCAAGTGGGTACATCATGAAGCAGCCGCTCTATTTCAGTTTGAGAGTTTCTGGCTTTATTTCAAAATATAACTTTAGAAATGTTAAATCTTTTTGATAACCTAACATAACATAAAACTGTTAGTTAACAGCTGAAGAGTGGATAACAGAATTTGAATAGCAGCAAGAAGAGAGGAAGTTGGAATTCCTATTCGACGCTATAGATTAATGACTAATTCTATTTATATAATTATTTTCTCCCTTCTAGCATATAGCATATACTCCTGGCATACACGCCTTGAATGTTCCACGTTTAAAAATAAAACATATTCAAATGGCACGCGCCTTAACATACGGCGAAGGCAGCCGTTCGTTCGACTTCTTTTATGACAGCGAAGTAAAAACAATGTGGCAATGTGTGTACCCCGTACCCCCTGTATCCTCTCTCCCAACAACCAACGTTTTCTATATTATGTGCGTTTAAAATGCAGAGACTGAGATTTGGGAAACATTCCGCAGTGAGTGTGGCTAAAAATAGCGTGCCGTCCTCTTTGCACTCATTGCCAGCAATCAAAGTGCGGATCGTTTAGAGTGTGTGTGTATATGCACACAGGTATATAATTGTGCACATTATAAACAAATTGTTTTAGCTAGTCAATGCCTGAAATGGGTAAACAAAAATAAAAGTAACGTCCTACCTTGGTTCGACCAAATCCAATTTGGGCCGCGTACAACACGTACGCCGGGCGGAATGGAGGCGCGCATTCCAGTAGTTAATTGTTGCGTCTCGGTCGCCTGTAAAAAATATATAATATAAAATGAGATACATACGTATATATAGAGAAATGTATATTAAATCATTGATAAAATATGGAGGGCGGATTGGGCAGGGAGCAGTATATATTTGGGTCAAACGACAAAATCAGCGCATGTCTAACTGGAAATTGTACATATATCTATTTGTATATATGTATTTAGAGATGACGCGGGCCGATGCGTATTTTTTCTATTTTTCAAAGAGAAATGCAATGCGGGCTACGCGCGTATGCAACGTATGCAAAGTGAATAAATTACCTAAATACTATTACTTAATACTTAAGTATTTGAATAGTATTTTTTTTTTCAGATTAGTATTTTAAGTATTTTGAAGTAGCAGACTATTTTTTGGCGAATAGAACAGGCCGGCACTGTGTGTTTTAGCTTAATACACTATGTTGACCGTATTATCTATGATAAAGTAATTTACAGAGGTTTAGCAATATAAAAACTAAGTATTAACTAATTGAGCATATGTGCCAAATTAAAAATTATAAGGGATGCGGGCGTGCCTTGGGGGATTTTTGCACGCGCTTTTTGCTATTAGTCGCCGAATGACGAATATTTAATTCGGAAAGGGTAGAAATTATGAATCACAATTTGATAATGATTAAGATATTACAAGTCAGGAACTGTTGTCCTCCATTTCCCAGCAGCTCCAGGAGTCGTACGCAAACAGAGAAACTGAAGTGACGCACGAGATAAGACATATGGACACATACCCTATACATATGTATATTAGCTTATCTACTTCACATTCATACACATAGATAGATAGGGGCATGAATTTATCGAGGAAATGTTCAAATTCCGTTTCAACAATTACGCATAGTTTCCACAAGTCAACAACACGCGATAAATAATTATTTCAAAGTTATAACAATTTGTTTGTTATTTGTTGTGATGGGGACACACACACACACACACAACTTACCAATGCAATTTTTCGCTTCCGTCCGAATGTACAACTTTGTGTACGTCTGTGTGTGTGCTTGTATGTGCACTAGGTGGCAGTAGTATAATGTCGTTTTTACACTCTAATCCCAGCAATCGTTTCGCACTTAACTTCTTCTTTAATTCTATCAATGCATTTCTGTGTGCGTAAGCTTTTTGCAAATTGTACAATTATTAATTACTCTTTGTATTTGTTTTATAATACACACAAAAAACCGTTCATGCACAATTTGTCACACAATTTAACATACTGTGCTGTTCTGTAAATGATTATGTTAACTATATAATTTAGTACAACCCGTTATCTAAATGCTTGACGTAGAAAGCATGATAATTTAGTTTTATTAACCAAAATTTTATCTTAAACTTAATTTTGCTTTAATTTTATGAATGTAAAACAGTGTGGCTGCGATTTGCAAACGAGTTAAAGTGTAGGTGTTGCAAAAAACAAGTAATGAAAAAATACTAAAAGTACTTGCTCCACACTTAACGCACGACTCCAAACTGAACGAATGTGCTACCCTGGCAATAAGTATAAACACAAAACAGCTGTTTAGCACATGCATAAACGGCCACACTGTTGGGCGGCAGCAGAACGCAAAAATTTCTTAATAATTGTTTTTTCTCGTAATATTTTGTGTATTTCATGTAATTGTATGAGACATTTGTACAAAACTAGCATTAGAGCCATGGCAAGCAAAAAGGCAACGCTGTCAAGCAAACTGGCCAAGCAAGTTAAGCCAGAGAAACCAATTGTGAAGTCGGAATTGTGGGTGAGTATGCAAAATTATCTTAAGTCTTACTTTTCCTTGAATTTTTCGTATTTAGGACATTGAAGACTTGCCCAGCGTTGTTACTGCAGGTAGACCACGTTACTTTTCACCTGTACAAACTCGCAAACAACGGCAGGTGAATGCGCTGCCAAAATCAAATTTGCCCGCCAAAAAATCGCGCCTTGCCGAAATTTCAAAAACAACAAAAATCCAAATAGGCAAAGCAACCATTATAAAATGTGAGGTGGTGCCGGAAGGTGCCAACACACCAGATATCAAAATAGAAACAGCCGCCGCAGTTAAGGCCGAACAGGACTTTCCAAACCTCAATTGGCTGCAGCATTTGGAAAATATTCGCTTGATGCGAAGCGAAAAACTTGCGCCAGTCGACACAATGGGCTGTCATAAATGTGCCGATGCGAATGCCAACGAAAAGGTAGGTGGGAGAGGAGCAACACATACTGATCACCTTAACTATAGATTAACTATCTTGTAGACGCAACGTTTTCATATATTAGTGGGTCTGATGCTGTCCAGCCAGACGAAGGACGAAACCACTTTTGAGGCAATGAAACGCCTGAAGGCACAAACTCTCACACCTGGCCGCATTAAGGATCTGCCTGTCTCTGAATTAGAGCAATTGCTGCATCCAGTTAGCTTCTATAAAGTGTGTATGATTTGTAAACTGAAAGACATTCTTATATAAGTAATCCTTAACATTTCCCAGAACAAAGCCAAGTACCTGAAGCAAACCTCGCAGATACTCGTCGACAACTACAACGAGGACATTCCGAACAATATCAAGGAGCTGTTGAAGCTACCCGGAGTTGGGCCAAAAATGGCGCACATTTGCATGGCGACGGCTTGGCAAGAGATTACGGGCATTGGCGTAGATACACACGTGCATCGTATTGCCAATCGGTTAGCCTGGCTAAAGAAGACCACCAAGGAGCCGGAGCAAACTCGCATTCAGCTTGAGAGCTGGCTGCCACGCCCGCTCTGGGCAGAGGTCAATCATTTGCTGGTGGGCTTTGGCCAAACAATCTGTACACCTGTCAAGCCCAACTGCGCAGAGTGCCTGAACAAGGATATCTGCCCAGCTGCTTCGTTGGGCAAGAAGCAGTGAGCCAGCTGAAGCTAAATATGAAATATTTTCAAAAGTGAAAAGCAGAAAAGCTTCTGTGGTAAAATATAATATAAGAATATGCAAATCAGGTTTAAAGATCAATCTGCTAAGCATAATCCTTTGAATTGATGAATGAAAACAAAAAGGGAGTTCAAAATAAGATTACAGTTAAATGGAATATTAAAAATATGAATAATAATATCTAAAATTATAAATATGAATATAAATAAAAATATTAAAAAATTTTAAAATAAATATAAAAAAAATATATGAATATAATTTTTTTTAAATCAAATACTCTTAAGCAAATCCTCTAATAAAAAATACAGAGTATTTCAATAATTTATTATATTTTTAGTAATAAAGGTTTCCTTTATTATTGTTGTTAATTATTTGTACAGTCCAGTCGTACTGTCCGCTTCTAAATCTATGTTAGTCAAGCTGCACTCTACATCCGCACTCACCGAGTGATCAGCCGCAACTGCACGATCAACGAGCGCCGACCAAGCCAGGTAGCGAACGAATAGGCATGTAAAGGGTGGAGAGGAAAACGCAACGAAATGAGCGAAATTTTTGTACAAAGCAGAAATTCTCTTACATGTCAATGGGACGGATTGCTGCTCTTAAATGTAGTGCTAAGCGAAGGAATTCTGTGAGGCGCTGATCGTTGCTATCAAATGAAAATGGGCATAAAAGTGACAAATATTTAAATGTTAAAGTTTTTAGGCGTACTCTTCTTCATAAAGGGTTCTATCTACTTCACTATTCTTCACTATCGATGCTACTATCGTAAACTATTGATGACACAATCGTTAGCCATCAAAAGTTCTGCAGCTCTAAATCCTATTGTCCCATTACAATATTTAGACCTGTATCCGTTCAAAACCGTATAAAATAGTCAACAGCCTAAGCCTCGGTCTTCTCGACTAGACCACTAAGGCTTAGAGTAGCCTATTCATACCAATCCCTCATAAGCGCCTTGCCCACTTAGACAGCTCTACCTGCACAGCACATCAACTCGATATATCATAATATATTCTATATATATGTGCCCGCCAAGCAAAAGTTCAGTCGTAATTCGACATGTGCAACGCATTCGAATTCCCAAGGTTCGATGATAGCTGATCCTTTGGTGCTGCCGTTGCCGCTGGCGACCTCATCTATTGTATATTGACCTCATGGCGAGAAAGTATTATTCAATAAATTGCTGTTCATTTCAACTTGGTCGCATGAATTATGTGCACAAAGCAGCCAGAGTCATAGGAGCCACAAGGAGCTGGCGCACGTGACACCTTAAGCCTAGTGGGCTACACGCCTTCGTCCTTCTCGTCCTGCCCGCAGAGTCATCAAGTTATGGCTGGCGTGCACTCATCATCAGCTCCGTTGCGTGCGCGCTTTTCTGGCAAGGGCTGGCGCTAGGGCTGGGCAGGGGCAGGGAATTGGTTTTGGGTTTGTTTTTAGAGGGGGGTTTGTGTGTGTGTCGAGACAATCTGTGGCCTAGCATGGCTTATAAATGATGCACAGGCTGGGTTCAGACGTGCGCCCACAGCCAGACCTCCAGACATCAGCATGTTAACCCGGCCCCGGACTCACTCCACACACACACAGACATAACTTTTAAGTTCGAGACTTCAACGCCCCGTTTGTCAGGCTGTAATTCAACGCTGTTTACGTGCTCCCCCCTTGCACTCCTCCTGCTGCCCATACAACTGCCTTCCATTCACATCCGGCGTGCGCAGCAAGTTGTCTGTGTGTTGCCGGCGCCATGCCTCTGTGTGTTTGTGTGTGTGTGTGTGCGGTTGTGGCTGTGGGTGTGACGGGTTTGCCATACTACTTAAGCGTGCGACAACAACAACAAGGAAACGTCCATCTGTCGGAGTCATGCGAAAATGTTAGTCTGACTGTGTCTGTGTGTGTTGAGTGTGCGTGTGCGTGTGCGTGTGCGTGTGACTTGTGTAAGCATAACAGACTCGCGCACACAAGTACACATATACAGCTGCATAGGGATAAGCAAACGCCCCGCCGTTAGCCAAGTCGCAGTCGCACAGTCAAGTGGAACTCCAAATGCGTCAAGTGAGCGCAGCGCGATACGCGTCCTACTCCTTACGCCCGCTTCCTTATATCCCCTTCCCTCTGTCCCACTCGCACACTCGCCTGGCACTTGTCGCCCTTATCGCGCACCCACACTCGAAACAGTGGCAAAGTTTGCTGCAGACATCCTGTGGCGAATTATGGTGCTTTTTTGATTTAAGCCCAGTGCGGCACTGACTCCCTGCTTCATCTTCTATTTCTTCGCCTTTGCAGTCAAGTTGAGCAGCACTTTACTAGCGGGCAGATTTTTGGGCTATTACTAACTGTATTTAGTGGTTCATTGTTTGAACAGGTTCATTTATCTATTAGAGCGCTAAACGTTTGAGTGCGCAGAATTTAGCGACTATTTAACGATAAATGCAGGCCAATAGTCTATTATGTATGCAGGTATTTAAAAAAATTAAATTAAGAATAAAGGTCTTATAAGTTACAACTCAACGCAAGTCTATTCGGCAGAGGAGTTTTTGTTTGGGGTCAATTTTAGGCACTTTTCAATATGTAATTAAAAGCAAATTTTAATTCAAATTGCACTGTTCAATATACCAAAAACTATTCCTATACTTTCTATTATTATATGGTCAATTTTAGCACATTTTTAAAAGTTTAAATTTAAAACGGTGCATTTAGTTCATTTTGACGATCACGCCGCGTGTTCGCAGGTTTTAACACTGTTGTGCTTGCGCGTTATATAAAGTAATATATCAACAGTTCAGTAAATGCCACGAAAATCGTAAAACCAGTGCAATTAAGCACATATTTTAGTTCTCTGATCCGATCTGCATACATAACGGCACTCATTCTCCCACTCTCTTTCTCTCCCTCGGCCTCTCTTTTGAATTGTGTATGCAACTTTTATGCAAAAAATACAAAAAAAATCGGTTTAGGGCTGCCTAGACACAGATGTTACCCACGCGGCGCCGTCAGCGTTGAATTCAACTTAGTCAGCCGCAAAACAAAAACAGGAAAAGCGAGTGGGTGGAGTGAATAGGAAGATGAAGGCGTCGCAGGGTGCGATGACGGCAACTGTATGTAAGAAAAACTAAAACGGGTCGCTTAAAAATGGCGCAGTTTGCGTCGGTGCGGGCAGCATAAACAAAATGACATAAACAGGCAACGTGAGTGGGCGGGCGGGCGGTCGCTGTGTGGCGGGTCGGCTGGGGTGCTAGGTGTCGAGTCCTTGCACGAGCGTGCAAATCCCAAGCACAGGGCACAAAACAACAAAAGTAAACTTGTGAAAAAAAAAAAAAATGAAACGTACAAATAAAATCCACATCCACACGACGCAAATTGTATTTTTCCTTTCTTTTTGCTTTGTTTTGTGCTGTGTCCATGTCCGTACAATGTCCTGCGTCCGTTCCAATTGCTGGCAACAACTGGCGGTCGCTGCCGTCACGCATCAAGCATTCATGCCAGGCAACAACTACAACAACAACAACCAGCCAGTGTGCCCATACACACACAAAGCTTACACGCCTCCGCACGCGTCACACGAAAGCACGAAACCAATTTGAGCGCCCACATTCTCTCTCACCCAATTAGTCGCACAGACACACACAAGCACACACACACACACACGCACGCACGCTCAAACTCACAGACACACACAAACACATGCATGCTGCCCACTCTCCTTCTGCTTTATGCCATCCACAACAGCCATCGCTGGCGTTCGCTTCGTGTCGTTATCCTCGCGCGCACGCTGCTGCACACTTTTTGTTGTTTCTGTTGTTGCCCTTTTGCCATCATCAACGCCATCAGTAGCGTAAGTTGTTCTGCCAGCGCGGGCTTAGGGGAGGGCACACAGCCGCAAAAACGGCACCAACAACTACTTCACTGCTCATGTATGTGTGTCTGTGTGCCTCTCTGTGTGTGTGTGTATTTGGCAACGTCGCCGACCAACAAGCGACACGATAATCTCGCACGTCGCATTTTTAGTTGCCGCACCCACCGCACCCGCTGCCAGCACACAGTCATGGCCCTGGCAAAAAGCCAAATGTGGCA
This sequence comes from Drosophila peninsularis, assembly GCA_035047485.1. Classification (NCBI taxonomy): domain Eukaryota; kingdom Metazoa; phylum Arthropoda; class Insecta; order Diptera; family Drosophilidae; genus Drosophila; species Drosophila peninsularis. The sequence goes on along the minus strand of JAWNPN010000018.1, from coordinate 1,783,206 downwards.
AGTAGCTGCTGCCAGCATTGTGGGGGCAGTCAAGTTTGGGGGTTATGGGGCCGTCAGTTTGCCAGTGAGCGAGCCAGACGTTGCACGGGGGCGGCAGAGCTACCGACAAATGCTTTCGAATTGCCATGACAATCAAAATGCTTACAGGTACAGTGTGACCAGATATGCAATTAAAACTGCAATATTTGCCCAAATTAGTAGTATATGCCGAACATATACTAATTAACGCGCAATTAAGCATACTTATAGGACCAAAACATAGTACGAAATTCACTTTGTTTAAATGTGTTTTCGACCACTGTTCAAGCACAAGCACAAGTGCGACAATATCAACAAGCGTAGCTGCCGCCAGAGCTTGAGCCTGACGACGCCCATCAGACACACTTCAGCTCTAGCTGTCATTTCGTTTGCTTGTGTATGTGTGTCTGTTTATTATCGCCAGTGCGACATCCCCTACCACAGCAGCAACACCCCCGCCGACCTCTGGCTGCTGCCCCATCGACATTGTCAAGCTCGAGCCCTCGAGCAAACAGAACTTGGTCGTCCGCAGTGTACAGTGGGGTGATTTTCACACAAAGCACAGCAAAATAAGTGTGTTAACAGTTTTTTGTCAGCTAACAGCAGTCTGTTAATTAACAGATAGGTGGGTTATGTTAAAGAAAGTTACATTTACTATTATGGTAAAAACTTAAAAGAAATATTTATAACAAAAAATAAATAAAATAATAATAAAAATTTCAATAAAACTACTTAGTTTTTATAAAGAGTTCTATTAACAGAGATCTCTGTTATAAATTTTGATCAATTTCTGCATATTCTATTTCTATTTGTAATTCCCACTCTAGGCTTGAATTCTACAATTCGCAATATATATATTGTGCCACTGTACGTGCCGAGTCAAAAGCTGCCGCCGCCAAAGACAAATAAAAAAAACACAAAACAAGGAGAAAGAAAAAAAAATGCTGTGGCACGAGGCACGGAAGCATGTTGGCTGGTGCTGGCGCTGGCGGCATTTGCGACGCATAACGACGTCGATGACTGCCCTTCTCAGCGAGCGTGTAGTCATCGTCCTTCTGTAGCCTTACCGTGCCACACCACACCACACCATACCACGCCACGCCACAGCACGTTGTGTCGCGTCGCGTCGCGCCGCGATGCCATTTTTTTACCCTCCACACCGCACTTTTGAAGTTTGAGCTAAGTGACATGCTGTTTATTGTTGAAGGGTGTTAGAATTGCGCTCGGCGCGTACATACCAGTTGATTTGTGGAGCGAGAAATTATCCTGCCAAGGCACCAAAGAACATCGCACGCGCCCGCATCGCCTTTACACGGCAACCAAATATTTACATCTAAGCGGCGCGCAGCCGTTGGGCCAATTAAGTCAAACAACAATCGTAAATTCCATCGATTGGATATGGGGCATTATAGCTAACTAAGGGATGATTAATACATATATAATCAAGGTTTATGCTTGATATTAACATATTTTCAAGAGATTTCTATTCTTTCGAATTTCTATTTAGTAAATATTAAATAGTATTTACTATTATTTTACATGATCAATAGACAGTTTTATGCAAGAATTTTTTGATATTGTTCAAAAGTTTTGATTCTTTTATGCATCATACTAAAAATAAAAAATCTGGAGAAAAAAACTAAAATAATTGAATGGTGGTGGAAAGTAAGATAGCAAAAATACTAAATAAAATACTAAGGAATATTAGATGATCTTTAAACTTTATCTAGTATTTTGAAGCATTTTGAACAATCTGATATTAAAAATTTTCTTATATTGTCTAGACTATTTTAATTACTAATATCATTAAGAAAAAAATTAGAACTCAACTAATTTGTATATACAAACAACAAAATACATAAAACGGATAGAAGCTTCAATAAAAAATTCTCGAAACCCACAAAAGTATGCAATAAAAATTTGGCAACACTATTAGCTCTTTCAGAACTGCTGCGCCAAAGGCATAGTTCGCTAAGTGTGCTGGCATTTTTGCACAGTGTAACTTTTCACTTTATGCGCAACGCTGGAAAAAAGGTCCTGTTCACGCCATGCCACACCATGCCATGCCATGCCTTGCCATGCCATGCCTTGCCATGCCATGCCGTCAAACATACAAACAGGACGCAAGGACAACGCCTGGCTGCTGTGGTATAGCTATGTACACCATGAATGTGCAGAACGTCGACGAGACGCCAAAGTTGCTGGTTGTGGCAACGGCTGCGTCTGTGGCAGGCCAAGCGCCGCAATGGAAAATAAAATAAAAAAGAAAAAAAGCGAAGCAAAAGCCCCAACACCACCGAACCCACTGCCCATCCATCCGGTCGTTCGTCCGTCCGGCCGTCTGGCTGTCCGTCCGTGGCACGTACTTTAGAAATTCCATGCAGATGTGCGCCGCACGCCGAGACGTGTGTTTTGATTTTCAGCCAAAGAAGAACGTCGAGCAACGCAACGGAATGGAACGAAAGCGGGCTGAAGGCGGCGGCAAAGCCAAAGCTCAACGAACGAACGAACGCGCGCCTTCTCACACCCCTAAAGCAAAGCAGGCTATAGGAAGTGCACGACTAATTAAATATTCTACACTAAATTATAGCTAAGATACAATATTGGCTTATTTCTATATGAAATATTAACAGATATGCATACATGTGAAATGGTTCCCTTTTCATTTTATTTTGATATTTTTTAGTTGATTGAATTGGAATTTTTACGGATCACAATAGAAATTTATACATGTGACCATATTTAGACACGATCAAAATATATCAGTTAAGAACTCATATTTCAATTTTTTGGTATTTTTTTAGTAACTACTAGTGGTATTTTTGTGGATAGACTTTTATATTTGTACACAGTCCATATTTTAATACTATTTCCAACTAAATACCAACTGGTACTCAAAAAGGATTAAAAATTAGTTCATTCACATTCACATTTATTATGAAAAATACTAACAGAAAAAAGGCAATTTAAAATAAATTTTAAATTTTGCGCGCTGATGTATGCTAAAGTTTTTTTTGTAATGTATAAAATATGGTAAAACAAATTCAAATCGATTTCGGAATAAAATTAATGCCCATCAAAATTGTAAATTTAACTTGATGAGTAATAAGATCACTTTAAAAATGTATATATAGTCTACATTCTTATACATAATATGCCCCATTCAAGACGTAAATAGAGGGTATAACAAGCAGCAGTAGCGCACAGTGTGCAGCTGGCTTTGGGGATTGTGAAAACAGAGCGATATGCGTGTGGGCGGGTTTGTACGGAGTTTGGGACTGCCATTGGGCAGGGACTGGGACTGGCAACGCACGAAAGAGCAGCCAAGCGAGCAAACCGTGAAAAAGTGTCGACAAAAAACAGCAACGGCAACAGCGGCAGCCCCAAAGGAAAAACTGGCAACAAACAAAATGAACCGGAGGGCGGGGGTGGGAAGCTGACGGCAGTGGGCTGCAGAAGTCGAAGCAGCGGCAGCAACAGCAGCAGCAGCAGCTGCGCTTTTTTTTTGGTGTGAGTAACGAGCCACGCGAACGCGCCTTTCCTGCTGTTGACTGCCAGGATGGCTGCCCGAATGCTTGGTTGGGGGTGTGATCCAGCACTAACGGAATAATTGCTGGCAACTCCAGCAGCAACACACACACAATCAACGGAAGCCAGACGAACTGGCGGCAGCAGCAGCTTGCGTTGGCTGATTTTGCACACACGCCCACGCACAGACCGAACCCAGGTGAAAATAGATGCGTGCAAAAGGTACTGAAACTGGCATGCCTTTGGCTAAGAAGTATTTTAACTTTAGATAAAAGCATGCAAAACTATCGATAGTCGATAATAGTTATAGGGGAACCAACGATAGTTGATGATAGTTATTCAAGAGCCATCGAGCGTAGACGATAGTGCCATAATTAGCAGTTGATAGTCTGATGAGAGCTAGCAAGACTTGTGTAATATTATGTATGTATGTACATTATGTATATATGTATATTATATTATGCCTAATTCTTTTTATTTTTCCCAAAAATGTAGAAGCTTTGTTGGACTATGCCACGTATGTTTACACCAACGCATTCAGCGTAGTTTAGAGTATTAACAAAGTGTAAAATTTCCTACAGGGCATACAAACACACTCGCCCAAAGGTCGCGCCGGAGGCCGCTGTGTACTTGGTCCCTTAATGTTGCGGTGTGTGTCGCTTTTTAAGCACACTATACATGGGGTATATACATGCATATGTTCTATATGTAACAGTTATCAATATCTACAGTTATATCAGTAAGATCTCGGGAGACTAGCTGTTTATAGACTTTAGATCAGTTTTTGGAGTAATAATTAGAGGTGGCAAACCATCGATAACAAAAAATAAAGACAAGGAATCGAAATAATGCGATTATATAGAAGTTTTATGATCAAAACTGTACTCGACAGTATATTATATTTAACTTATATTTGCCCATTCTCCTAGCTGTCCTTCTATTCCTCCATCTACCCATTCCTTGTGCAATCTATATATATATATATATATATATATATATATATATATATATATATATATATATATATATATATATATATATATATATATATATATCTAGCCAAGCAAGAATACATTTCCTATTCATATAGCCTAAGCATAGACTTAGCTCTCAGTCTTCCACTGCTGACTCTTAGGGTATTTAATCGCCTGCTTAGCGCATATAGCTTGTCTGTCTTGTTTAAGTCCTTTCTGTGTGTGTGTTGGGTGTTGGGTGTGTAGCCGTGTAGCTGTCTGACACGCCATGTCCATGTGTTGCTGCTGTTGCTGGTGTTGGTGTTGGCGTGTGTCGTCTGAAACGTTGCTGCTGTTGGGATTGTTGTTGTTGTCGTTGTAGTAGGCATTCCATCGCTGCTTTAGCCGTTGGCTGCCTTTGAGCATTGGCATGGCTTTTTAGCCGCAATGCCGCGTCGGTTGGCAGGCAACGTTTGCTGCTGCTGCTGCTGCTGCTTCTGCGGGGTATTCTGGGCCTGGCACGTCCGCTCATTCATCCCGAAACCCCCGCCATGCCTGCCCTGTCCTGCCCTGCCCTGCTGGTCTGGCTGGCTGGTTACATGAGAAAACTTTGAAACTGAAGACATGGCGGGGCTTGAGGCACGAACCGTTTGGACACACAGACAGCTAGGGACGGACAGGCCGTTGGGCATAAATGGATGGCTGACTGGCTGCTCGACTGCCCGGCTGGCCTGGCCCCGGCGTGCCCCGTCAACCCGCACCCCGCCCCCCCCTTCGAAACCCAATCCCCAAACAGGCAGCACGAGTGGCGGTGGCAATGTCTGATTGTTAGTTGGATTTGGGCAGTAGCAGAAGGGCAGCCGCCAGTTGAGACCAGGGCAAAGCCAGTCGCACAGCCGTTGGAGTTGGGAGTTGGGACTTGCCGTTGCCACTTGCCAGTTATAGAGAAATTGTCATAGGAATCATCATCGGCTTCGTTAGATGTGGCCTCAGTGGTAATTGTGGGACATTTTGTTGCCACCATTTTGTGCACACACACACACACACACATACACAGACACAGACACGCACACACACAGAGACACTCACTCAAACACAATGACTGCGTCTGATTGCGCGTCACGGCGGCTCGGGGCACTGGCTCCGGAGATAAACGTTGAAAGCAGGGGTCGTCGCCAGCGGGCAGGTGGCTTATGGTTGGTTGGGAAGTTTTTCTGATTGGGCAACTGGATTGGGAGTGTTGGGGGGCTTTTATGTATGCGTAACTTTTTATGCACGCGTCGCCCCCAACCGCCGCAGCCGGCGAACGAACGCCTGTCACAGGTGCTGTGCCCCGTGTTACGGTTTCGGGCCTGGGGTCTGTGGGTCTGTGGGTTGTTCGTAATAGCTAAAGAATTACATACTCACACTAAATTGGCTGAAACAGGAAGCGTAGTCGTTGCTTCATTAAGCAGAATTTCAGATGACGCTAGACAATGGGCGTGTTAAAAGCAGCGCCGGCACCAGCCACTGCCTGAGGTTTAGACCAGGTGTTTCGCAACAGTGGGCAGCCCGCATTGTTGTTGTTGTCTGGAATTTAAATTAAAATACATTTATGTGTGTGAGTGTGGGGGTGAGGGTGTGAGCCAGATATTTGAGCTGGCTATTATTAATGGCTTTTAAATTAGACATTTTGGACAGCAAGTGAGCTGTTTTACATAGCCATGGGAATCGCAGCCAACTTAACAGCCCTGATGAGCATTCGAATGGCAGCCAACTTAACAAGTCTCATATATTCCTGGTACAGCCTAGTTAACGAACTTAAAGCTTATGACTAGATCATAAAGTATTGCCAGATCGTGAACAACAAGAGCTACTGTGTTGCCAGACTGTTAAGGCAAGAGATCGTACAAGGCTAGACTAGACTAGAAAGTCTTGAGATCGAGATACTTATATTATTAGTTTTCTTTCCAGTTAGACAAAAGAAAGTTTACTCTCAGATGCAAATGTTTAACTACTTGAGATTAATTGTAATTCGTATGAGCTCACATAACCCATTCTGACTGTGGCTGTATCTAGACTATATCTGCATCCATATCTAACTCCCTTTCTGTGTCTACAACTACCAAAAAACCTTTCATCTACTCCACTGTATACACTGCATGCATGCGTGTCTATTACCGGACAAGTCTTTATTGCCACATGATCTTGTAACGTGGTAAAAAAAAGAAAAAGAAAGAGGAGAAGAGAAGAAAGGGGCTAATGTGTGCGTGCTTAAACGTTTTACAGCCGTGCGAAGTTGGCTGCGATTATTTGTTACGCTGGCCCCGCTAAGTGGCAGCGCTGCGGGGACTAGCGACTGGTGGCAGGTGGCAACGCCGTAACTAACAAATTGCCCGCATACAACAGCAAAGCAAAGTGCAAAAAGTACAAGAAATAGGGGAGAAAACAGCGCGAGCGAAACCATAAAATACTTAATAGCAAGCGCGGTCAGTCGCACCTGCAGCAGGTCTTACTCAGTTGTTGTTGCTTATACCTCACACACACACACACACACACGCACACAGAAACTTAATGCGGCTACATGCTGTTGCGCCTTTTGTGTGTAGGCAACACAAAATATTTCAACAAGCATCAATGTGGCAGGTCACGCTTATCGAGCCAGCGAGCGCGAGCCGTAAGCCGCCTCGCGCCTTCTCAAAAGTTCGAGCTGTGCGGGGTAAACGGATTTCTCGTTTGCCACTTTTCTATATACTCTAGCAAAGGGCAGTATGAGCGGGTATAAGCTTGGGTGATATATGAGCCATATGGCTGGGGATGGAACAGGCGTTGGGCTGTGATCCTTTCATAGATTAATTTCTGACTGAAATTATCCTATCTATCTATACCATTAAGCTCTCTTCTCTTCATATATTCATATAACATATATAGAACTAGAAATAGACTAGAAATAGACTAGAAATATATAGTCTCTCCTTAGTAACAGCATTCAAATATGCAAGAGTATTTGTTGTTCGGCCCACCAAACCCTTTCTTGTTTATTTTTTTGCACTTTCAAATGCCGCTGGCATGCGCCAAAGTTCTATGAGCTGAGTTTGTGGTTTGCTCTGGGGCGGGGGGCAGACGCTGGTTTAGGTTGATTGTTGCCTTGCGACACAGAGGCGCGCTGCCGGCACAAGCAAGTCATTTAAGGCCAGAGGATCAAACCCACACACACACACACACACACACACAAATTCGCCTGAAAAGCTGGTGTATTTATATATACAATATACGTACATATATATATATATATATAGAGCTGATATATAGAGGGAACCTTTTGCATATTTTTTAGGGACGCAGTTTACACAGCCAAGGCCCCTGGCATATGATTTGCGAACCTTTTTCTCGTAGTCCGTCTGGGAGGCAGTCAATTTGATTGTGGTGTTGGTTGATTTGGCATGTGAAGAGAAAAGCGTTGCCTACTTAAATGGGCAGCGGCTATAGAGACCGTTAGAAAACTGTTTATGCGCAGGCATTTGCAAATTTCAAACGAAAAGCAAGAAAAAGCGTAGAAAAAACACAGTTGCCTAGTCTTAAGTGTCTGTAATTGTTCTTTCTGTTGCTGTGGTTGCTGTTGCTGTTGCTCTTGTTGTTGTTTTGTATTAGCGCAGCCGACGGTAAAACTTTCAACACCCGGGTCTGCCCGGCTCGGCCCACCCCCCACAAAGACAAGCTGCTTGCACACAGCACAAGCATGCCCCCACCTACCAGCTTCAACCTTGCCTCCCCCCACTTTCTCACACTCTCGACCCAAAATCCCAAAACGAACAAGCGACACGCGCCCTAGCGCCAGGGCTTGCCACGGCAGCAGCACAGAGAATGTCGACGACAGACGACGCTGCCAGGGCCAACATTAGCATTGAAGTGTGCAAACGACGCCACCCACAGACACACAAATAAACACACTCACACAAACACACACACTTACATATATACGTATGTATGCATATACACTCAGTCACACTGAGCAGGGCAGTCAGCCGTCGCCGCCATGCCACGCCATGCAGCAGTTGGAGCACTCACGCAAATTTCAATTTTTTTCACACCAATGGCTCTTGCTTGCCCTCTGCCTTTGCCACATTGCGGTTGTGCGTCCAGCCGACAAATTTGTCGCAAATGCTTTACTCGAAATGGCAGCTTGCAAAAACAAAACAAATACTATCGATATCATTTTAAATATTTGCGTTCTGTTGCTCTTTTCAGCGCAGAGAAACTGAGCGCGCTTTTACAGTTAGTCTTCATTACTCTTTCTGCCACTGCTTTTCTATGATTGTCTTACTATATTAGTTTATTTGGTTATTGTTTTACGATTTGGTTTTATTTGTGGGTTGTGTTTGCCGCCATGCTGCATGTTTTCGAAGCACGCGCCAGGACACAGGCGCACACAGGCATACATATAACGACACGACCCGCAAATACATTCATACATACACACACACACACTTACTCAAACGAGCCAACGCACACACAGACTGAGGCACACAAACGTATTGTACGTGCTTTTACTCACACCGTGTGGCGCACTTCCTTTGATTTAGTCATTTTTCTCTCTTTAGCCGACAACCAACAAGCCATGCGGCTGGCTCCTCTGTCTGTGCCAGGGACCGCACGTCGCTGGTTGCCAGCAAGCAGCCACCAGCCGCCCGGTTGGCAGCCCAGTTGGTGCGCACACTTCCGACGATTTCGCTTGGCGTGTGGAGCAGGTTGCCCCAAACGTCCTGGATTGTTATTTTTTTGCTGTTTGATTTTCATTTCTGTTTTGCCACCAATACCTTTTTGGCCACTTTTGTTATTGTTGTTCTTGTTGGCTGCCGTTGAAGTATTACTTTGCAACTGCCACGTTGCGGTTGCGCGCGCTCAGCTCACAACTGTCCATAACTTTTTATGCATTCTCTTTTGCATTACTTTCGATTGATTCGAATTGCACATCTGTCAATATCGATTCGCTTGCTTATCGAACCGATCAGTAGCGATACTTTTATGCTGCTCAAACGTTATCGAAGCAATCAGCATCGATTACTGATGTGGCTAAGCAGCGTACATGCCTTTGTCGCCTAGGCCGCACATGCGACTCATAAAAACTGAATACCCAAGTTGCATGCACACACACACACACATGCACACATCAATATATAGCACACTTGGGGGGCGCTTGAGGATTTGGTGTGAGAAAGACAAGCCGTGCGGCAACATCAGCATCAGCATCAGCATCAGCATCAGCGACAGCGACAGCTTTGTTGCTGCTGTAGCTTAGTATGGGGCCCGGCCAGGGACTTGGTGTGGCTATAAACGATTTATGTGTATGCTTGTGAAGGCCAAGCGCCACATGATTTCGACCCCCAAACCCCCAAGCCCCCTCGCCCACAATCAACGGCGGCATTCAAGTCATCGTTCAGTTCAGTTCAGTAATTTTACAGACTGCGCCATCAGCTGCCAACGCACAGAAGGCAAAAATGGAGCTCCGACTGGCTGCCATTCGCTTCTAAGTGGCATGTGGGCGCACAGACACATGTCTGTGTGAGTGTAAGTGTGTTTCTGTGCAAGTGTGTACTTTACAGTTGTCGATTGCATCTGTAAAAGTGCATGTCGCTGACGGCTGGCAGTTCGACAGAAGACGGGCGTCTAGACCAAACAGCAAGCGAGCGATGCTAATTAACAATTTAGCTTAGACCAAACGCTGTTGGCAATGCGCAACAATAGAACTAAATCAAGTAAAAATATAATGCCAAACGACGGCAAATTCTACCTTGTCCTACAGTGGGTTTAGTTTGAAACCGTAGCATACTTTACAGGGCAATACATATAGTGAAATAATTTAATATTAAGGTTACAAAAATAAAATATTACAAATTTTAATATTAAAAAAATATGATCATTTCGTCACACTTTTATTAACTATCGATGATACCGTCGTTAATTATCTATGATACCATCGCTAATTATGAATGGCACTATCGTTAATCGTCGATGTTACCCCACCTCTAGTTCCTATTGGAATGCCCATTATAAGAGTATCTGTAACAGATATTAACAGAATAACAGAAATCAGTATATAGAAATCTATATAATAGTAGAGCTCCATCCAATGGTATAAATATAAACGCTGATGCTATCGCTGGCAACGCATTGATCAATCTAGAGATATAAAAGCATATCTGCAATTTGTTCCTTTTGTCAACGAACGCTCTCGCTCACGCTGTCGCTGTGATAGCTGTCCAAAGCAACGCCATCCTTTTGCCCACATCGATGTCGTATTTATCTAATAGTCCCTGCTGCTGCTGCTGCTCCTGCTGCTGTCAGAATGGTCTACGTCTGGCGTTGATGCCCCATGCTGCAGGAATTGCTGTCGCCTGGCTTATTATTTGCCACGACTGCTGCGGCGCTAAAGTTTCGCCTCGTTGGTGTTATGATTTCAATGTGGGCAGCCGAACGGCACGACGACCCTCGACCCCTCGACCCACAACTCTCTCCGACCCCAAGCCCACAATCGCAACCGTCATCGTCAGCATCTCCATAGACACACACACATAAATAGTTACCCAGATGTGCACACCCACACCAGCCCGCAGGCCACAACCATAGCTAACTCCAGCTAGCTGGCTGGCTGGCTGGCCTGACGGCGTTTGCGCAGGCAACCCAATAGACAATATTTTGAATAGTTAGCTGAGTATGTAAATATGAGCTAACTCTGTCATTATATATGTAATATATATAAACATAGCTCTATGAAATATGTTTATATATATTTTGGACTCCTATTTATATTTACTTTGTATATATTTTTTGTTTTGTATTATTTAATTTTCAAAATTTTCTATAAGAACTATATCATGAGCATTATTCTATTTAAAACACACACCTCTGTAAAAGATATCTACTCTTGTAAATCAGCGCCATGAACAGCTGTTAATTATGCTGTTATGTTAACAGGATCTTCACAATCTTCAATCATTCATGTTAATAATGTTTTAACAGACAAATGTTAATAACATTGCTGACAGCTTCATCTAAAGGCTTATGCTAATTCTCTGATCTCCTCTAACTCGTTTTTATCCTCCGCTCTCTTCTCTCTCAAATGTACATATATATGTATGTATTAACTCTCCAGCAGCAGGTCACAAATAGACGAGCATCCCAAACTGCTGAAAAGGTTTGACATGCTCATTGCAAATTATTAAGAATTATGAATTTGTTTTCGCGACGAGCATGCACACACACTTTCAGTATTTACCGTTGCACTGTATGCGAAACTGCCAGTGCAAATTATAGAAAACCAACCAGATTTATGTTATGAAATAAAGAATATGTATACATATAATTATTTATCCTGCATTACATTCCTGCTTAACTTCCCTTTAAAATGTTTACTGGCATATTCTATTTGTGCCTAAACGAATTGATTTGTACGCCACTGTGACTAAGTGTATGTGTGTGTGTGTAAGTGTGCATGAGGGTTTGTCAGTATGCCAGTGTGTGTGTGTGAGGGGCGCGCGTACGTGCGAACTTTCTGTGCTCGCCAAAGCCAGACATGGTCACGCCGTCTGTCCGACTGTCGGTGGCGGCACGTCGACTGGCTGACATTTGCCGCATTTGCCAACGCCCAGCCGCCCACAACTGGCAACATGCCGCCGCCGTCGTCGTTAAAGCTTTGCTGTCGCTGCGCGAGTATGTATGTCTGTATGCGTGTGTGTGTATGGCAACCATTACCACAACCACCATTAACGTGCCAGGCAGTCAGCCAGGCGTTGCTGTTGCCGCCGTTGCCACTGTTGTTGCTGTTGTTGCTTTTGCTTGTTCTTGTTTTTATTGTTGGTTGACTCCAATCTGCTTTGGTTGCTGCGCCACACGACGCTCGCAATGGCAGTGGCGATGGCGATGGCGATGGCAATAGCTGTGGCTGTGGCGAGCGTCAGCCCAAGCCATTCAGTCGGCAAATTTTGTACGAACGATGCGCACACGGCGGGCGTCATAAGCGACGGCGAGCCAAGTAAAAACGAAAAGTCGAAGTACCTTTCTACCGTTACGCTTACCGTTAGCTTCTGTTTGTGTCTGTGTTTTCTATGCTGTTCGAGTCGCGAGCTCTGTGCAGTTCGTTTCGCATTTTAGTGCTCGGTTAACACTCGGCCAGTGCGGACGTCTTGAGTCGCATACCAAAAATATATTTATAATAACGGCACTTGCGTTCCGTCTTGCGGTATTGAAACGTGTCACAGGCTGTTCGCCGAAAAAAAGACGTAATTTTTATGCGCTGCTCTGCGTTAAACCCAACGGCAAAACCCACAAAAAATCAACTTAGTTACTACAATTAAATTATTGAAAAGTTTGCGCGTGTGAGGAATTCATTAAGAGTTCGGCAAAAATGACAAAATGACAGCAAAACGTGATAAGGATTACAACAAAAATAAATCAACAGCGGGTAAACATATTTTTCAAATGCACAATTTAAGTTCGACTTCAAAATTATTGAATTCAATATAAAAAATGATAATCAGTGAATAAAAGATAAGTTTAAGAGGCTTATTTGGATAAGTTTGAATTGCTTATAGAGGAAGCTATTTAAAATAGCATGAGAACTCAAATTTTGAAGAACAAAGTTTTGAAAATCTGTTTAAACGATACGAAGCAGACTATTATACTAACTAAATAAATAAAGTTGTTCATAAAGCTTCTAAAGTGTCTAGCAAATTAAAAAAAAAAAAAAAGAAAAGAAAAGAAATTGCATAATATTAAGTAGAATTTTGAAAAATAACATACTTTTAAATGCCATCTTTAAAATATGTTCTATAATAAATTTAAATTGTGTTAAAATTAAAATTTATACAAATTTTGCTATAATTCATAATTATTTAGATATATCTCAATCTAAATATATTTGAATATTATATAGAAGATAGTTTCATTAGATGATAAATATTATTTATAAAGAATTCTCTAAGATCCCTATAGCTATAGCTATATTGAAAGTACATAACGAAAAGGTTTATATAAAATGTATATAAATTAGGACTATATATATACTCTATATATGACTATAATATTTATAATATGTATATATATTTATTATATTATATTTCCTATAATTTTTTATGAAAAAATAGACCCTAGGAATATGTGAATTCTCTATAAACTATAAAATTCCAGCACTATAACCAAATCGTTAGCCAAGTTCTAGCTTTTAAAAATATACCTTAAATAAAATATAAAATAAAGACTTACCTTAGATTTAATTTATTTTTATTTTTATTTTGTGTAGGCCTCGGATTCTCCGCCTCCAGCTCAACCAATGGCAGCGGCATCAAATCGATTGGTCTGGTGAGCTCCTCACAAAATGTAACCTCGTCGCAGGACATTAGCAAACGTACGAACAAACCACTCATGGAGAAGCGACGGCGTGCGCGCATCAATCAGAGCCTGGCCATATTGAAGGCCCTCATCTTGGAGTCCACCAAGCATCAGAATGCCAAGAATGGTGATGGCCAGGCCAAGCATACGAAATTGGAGAAGGCGGACATACTGGAGCTCACAGTTCGTCACTTTCAGCGGCATCGCAATCTGGATGATCCAGGTAGGTGGATGACTGCTAGCCAGTGCTTGAGGCCATGGTTTAAACTTTCCACTTTCTGCCTTCGCCAGCAGCTGTGAACAAATACCGGGCCGGCTATACGGATTGTGCACGTGAGGTGGCACGCTATTTGGCCACGCCGGAGCCCCCGCCCATGGGTAATATGCCAACGCTGGCAGAGCCGGGCTCCAAGGCGCGTCTGTTGCGACATTTGGATCAGTGCATAGCCGAGATCGATGTCGAGATTTGCCCGCACTCAGCGACCGCCGCCTTTGCGGAGAGTCCGAACAGCAGCAGCACGTGCTTTGATATTAAGAAGACGCCGGCACAGCAAGCCGAGGAGCATTCGCTGGACTACAGCAGTCAGGACTCGAATCCGCTGGACTACAGCAAAGGCCTGAAGCTGGGCGAGAATCCCTTGCTAGGTGATCCGCGTGCAACGCAGCAGGATGAGAACAACAATCGCGGCCAACAGGCGCCGCCAGTGCAAACGCAGCTGCCACAGCAGCAACAATTGCAACTGCAGCAGCAACAACAGCAACAACAACAGCAACAGTCACCGCCAAGCGGCGCAGTCATTGAGCTGGGCTACGAGCAGGACGTCAACAAGGTCGTCTGCGTCAACGTGCTGGAGCAGTACAAGCAACAGCTGAAGGCCCACACCACACAGGTGGAGGGCAGCGCTGCACCGAATGGCGTTCTCGTGCTGCCGCCACACTATGTGCAGCTGGCGGCTGCCCTCGGCTTGAGCGCCCAGCCCATGGTGGATCCCATAGCCACGCGTACGGACTTCGAGCGTCTGATTGAACTGCAGCGCATGCAGCCGCATCTGGCTGGCAAGTTGAGTCCAAATTTTGCGGGCAGCCTGGAGGCAGCCCATGTGGCTGCCGCTGCGGCGGCTGCCTATGCCAACAGCATGGCCAACACTACGAATGTGGCAGCGGCAGCGGCTGCCACAGCCATGCTAAACGAACGGCCCGCCTCAGTGGCCTCCTCCTCGGCCGCTGCTTCGGTCAGCTCTGGTGTCTCGGAGCTGAAGTCAGCGCCGGCCACACAGCAATCGTCGCCACGCTCCGAGAGCGGCATCGGCTCCAATGAGAACGAAACACTCGATGCCAGTCCGCAGACGAGCAGCGCAGCGAGGCAGGCGCTGCGCATGCGACAGGAGGAAGAGTATCGGGCACAACAGGTGGGCGCCGGCGGCCAGGTCATCGATGAGAGCATGTGGCGGCCCTGGTAGACTACACAGTGGCCTTGTGTACAGATTCGATTGAATTAGATTTTACTAAGCATATAGATGTGTATATAGATATCGGGGCAGCGAACGGGAATTCTAACGAAAGGCCAACGGCTCCCTCACGGAGTTTCTTGTCTATTGAAAACTTGGGCTGGAATGAAACATATTTTTACTTCAAATTTTGCTTTTGTTTTTTTGGTAATTTGTATTGAAATTCTAAGAATTTTACCCTATATAATTTAAAAAAAAAAACCTATATTGTTTTTCTCAAATAATTTTAAAAAATCCAAATCTAAGCTTCGATTAAGTTTTTTTTTTAAATAATATATTATATATCCTAAAATTTTACATTTAAAATTTTGTTAAAATTTTCTTTCTAATTATCAATAGCAAATTAATTTAAATTAATTTTTTTTTAAATAATTATTATTGAAATTTTTGCTGAAAAATATATATTCCTAGAGACACTCTTGAAAATTTTTAAAAATTTAAATTAAATTTATTGTATTTTTTCTAAACATGAAATTAAATAAGTTTTAAGTATATGTTTCTATAGACAACCCAAAGCCGTAGCCCCGATAAATATATATATAATAAATATATATATAATAAGTGTATATGTATGTAGACTGCGCAAATTTGTTGCTTTGTTATGGATAATACGACGTTTACTTTTCGCTCCTAACTTAAAACCAAATACTTAAGATAAACCCCAAAGGAAAACATTCCCCGTCTATTGTTAAGCTCCTCCCGCTCGTATATGGAAACTCAAGCACGAGATGCGAATTTTAAAATGCATTTTTCACGTGTGCCAATGCTAAAACAAGACTCTATAAGTAGTAAAAAAATAAAATATAAAAAAAAAAAATACCCGATTGTAATTGTAAAATTCCAAAACTAATTTTGTTTGCGTAAAATGTATCAAATACTGAAATTAAAAAGAAGAACTACAATAATGTTAAAAATATAAAGGAAAATGTGTTTTATTTGAAGTGACTTTGCTGACTGCCAAACTGTAAGCCCAGGGCAGTGGCTGTCAAACTTGAGCTATATGTGATTTATATACATTGGTGAGAGGAAAGAAAAGACGAACTTCAGACAAAACTAATACACTCTTTTAGCTATGGTTAACAGTGTATATTTTTAGAACATTCTCAACAAGTCATATATAAGATCTACGCCTTTCATATATGGATACATTATGAAGCATAATAAGATCTCCCGACTTATATATATAATTTTCGAAAGGTACATCATTGAATATATGAAAATATATGGATTTGTGCATATCCCAAAAAACATAATTGAATAAATAATAGCATAATTTAAATATGCACATATATATATATGTATATAGATACGCTAAAAACGATTTAAAATATTGCGTTGAACTTACGAAACGGGACAAAACTACTTTGACTTCATTGTCGTTAGGGATTTGCGTGGCGCAGATTGTCGCTGACGCGCCAGGAATGTCTGACCCGAACCCATGAATAAAGCTAACTTTGATTCTACAGCATCGCGGTGAGCATTGACGCCCAGTCTATAATAGGCGCTAGTCATTAGCTGCTCCTCCATGGTGCTCATTTTGGTTTTGGACTCCTCCTCAATGACATCGATGCTCTTCTCCAGAATGATTGCCTCCAAGCCTAGAGAGAGATAGAACAATATTATAAATAGCTAAATATATTTATGTATATATCTAAAACCAACCACTGGCTATGCGCGGATCAATAGTCTTGATTACTTCCTTGGCTTTGTCAACGCATTTGCGATACTTGGCTTCATAGGCCATCAGCTCCTGCTCCCGCGTGCTCAAACTTGACTCCAGCTGCGTGATTTTGCACTGCATTGTGGAGTTTTGTGTGCTTGATTCCTCAATTTGAAGCGCTACAGATGGTAAAAGAAAACATATTAATCATGTCTTATGTTGATTAATTTCAATACTTACTCTTTTGCTCATTGAGCTCCATTAGCTGCTTGATTTGTTTGCTCAGTTCGTTTCTGTGGTATAAAGAGTCAGAAATTTAGACTGTAGCTTATTTAATTATTTAATTGTAATACTCACTCTTTTAATATGGGATCGTCGCTTTGTGAGGCATGCGTCAGGGAGAGTATGCGCTCATTGGCTGTCTTCATTTGCTCACGCAAGTGCTCGCAGCGCTTGTTGGCATCATCCAGCAGTTGCTATTAGGCAAATGAATACACAAGATTAGAAAAACTAAGAGACTATGACACACTGAAATTACTAATACTCTAGGCAAGCTCTCTCTCTTCCTCTCTCTTTTACTATGACTACTCTTCTGCTCAGCTCCACAGCCAGAGTCTTATACTCAATCTCCACTCTTCTTCTCATCATCTAGTCGCCTCTCCAACTCACCGCCAATGCCGTTTGACCGCCTTGTCCCTCTCGCAGTGCCTTGTTCTCCGCCTCCAGACGTTGTATTTTGTCCACCATGGCCGACGGCTGCAGCTCTCGCGATACTGTGTTGCCCGTCAAGCTGCCCGAGTTCGTCGACAGCTGTCCACACTTCAGCTCATCGAACGCCTCTCGCAAATTATCACGCTCTTTGAGCAAACTATCCTTCTCTCGTTGCAGCGCCAACGTTTTGCTCTCCAAATTCTTGTTGTCGAACTCGAGCTTCACATTTTTGCTGCTCTCATTGTCAAATTTGGTGTGCAAGTCTTGGATCTCTTTCTTGAAGAGCTCAATTTGACCCTTGGTGTTGGCATATCGTTTGGCGTCCTCTTCGAATTGAGCGTTCTGCTGCACATAGTCGGCGCTGCGCTCCTCAAGCATTTTCACATGCTTCTTCAAATCATTGTACTCCTCGAGCTTCTTTTTGTAGGTTTCCAGTTGGGCCTCGCAGACCTTGAGCTTATCTGTGGACTCACGCAGCACATCCACCTCGTCTTTGAGAGAGGTCAGCTCTGCGGTGGTTTTCTGTGGGAATACAAAAGTTATAATAGATAAAGTATATATTGAATTTGATATATTTCTACCATTAGCTCATCTATGCGCTGCTGCATGTGCAGCATGTCTGTCTCTTGCTGCTGTGCCTTGATTTTTAAGTCTTCGCGTGCGCCCTCCGACTGCAACAGTTCCTCCTTGACTAACTCCAGTTGACGTCTAAAAAATGGTATAGTATATATATAATTTATATCAACGTCAAAGACGCTCAAAGTCACCTTAGCTCATTGTAACGCACGGAGCCCGCCTGTATGGGACCTAGGGAGACGCCATCGTCGCCAATTGTATTGAGCTCGAGTCGCGCGAATTCCTGTTGCACCTTTTGAAGCTCCTGCTGTAAATTCGTTTTCTCATCAATCAGCAGCAGCATTTTCTTTTCGGTCTCGAAACACTTTTGGGCCATAGCATCGCGTTCCTCCTGGGCTTTTGTACTGCCCTCGAGCATGTTGCTCAAAGAGTTGCGTGACAGGGAGCTAGCAACGCCGCCTCCCTCGGCGCTCTGTCGTGTCGATGATTCGAGCTCTTGTAGTGCACGCATTATGTTCGCCTGTAGCTCCTCCTCCAGACACATTATCTCGCAGATATACGACTGTTTCTTTGCACAGTTGACGGCACAGCCCAACACCAGCTGCAGCAGACGCTCCAGTTCCGTTAGATCGCACTTCTCTGCTATGGCCTGCACATCCGGCTTGACGAAATCTTGCTGCAGCGTGTAATTCAGCACATCTGTGTAGTATTCGTAAACGCCCTCGACCACTTTTTTCAGATTGCTCATACGAAGACGCCAATTGCTGCCGACTGCGCTCGATTTGATTTTCGACAGCCACGAATTGGTGAATGATTCAGGCGCAAATTGATTGAGGGCCTGAGCTAGTGCAACACCATCGGCCAACTCTTCGGCATTTGCATGCGGTGCATTGAGATTGAGTGTTTTAAACCACTCCAATAGACTATAATACATTCCGTTTTGTGCAGACATCGTGTACAATGAACAACAATGATAAAATTGAAACAGAAATTAGAAATTTTTCACAGAAAAAATAACACAGCTGTTGCTGCGTAAACAAAACAGCTGCACTAACGTTAGCGATGGCAATCAAGCCGATATGCTATCGAGTAGCCGATAAATACATGACAGCGGCATTCCTACATGATTGAATGTAGTTTTCAGCTTAAAATTAAAGTTCACTATATATCTCTTTTTATTCCGCTGTACATTTCCTTAATTATTCATCATGTTAAAGTCTATGGCGGCCATTGCGCCACTGTTGCTGCTGTTGTTAATGCACTGTTCCACCCATTTGAGCTTGTCATCGTGTTCTCTGATTTTATCGATTGGCGTCCAGCTTAAATCAAATTCGAGTCTATAGCTGCCCTTGAAGGTTTGATCTGCCGGGTGATTCCATTCCTGCAAGAAGTTATTTATATTTAAAACATACTTTCAATGGATAGTTATGAGTATTTACTTCTGGCGACAACATGCTAAAATAGTTCTGTCCCGTTGCTCTTTGATAGAGGTGATAAATATGACCAGGTTTCTTGGCAAAATTGCAGGCGGCGCTGTGCAGGGCTTGACTCTCGTTGGACTCCTTAAGGATTTTCATTGCCTGTGCCTGCAGCAGTTTTATCTAAAATATAAATATATAATTATAGTTATCTGTATAGTTTTATTACCCATATTTAACTTACCTGATCGAGTATAACAACCAATTTTTGACTGGTGCTATTTTTCAATTGCTTATCAGCGGTTTGTATTTGCTGTGCTAGATTTATTATATCAGTTTCATCGTGCATAGAAACACGCATTGGATCCAGCTGAAACTGCGGATTACGCTCCACCAATTGAGCTGTATTTGGAAGTGAATTAAGATTACTTTCTTAAAACTATTCTTATCACACACGCACACACACATGCATACATACAAACATCCCATTCAAATCCATACACTTTTATTTTCATACAATTTTCCTTACCTTTCTTCACTGCTGTTTCATAAGTTAACTGCGTATCCATTGTGCAGCTTCTTTTCATTACACACACATGGAATAAAGTGTAAAGGAAATATATAAATTAACTAAATGAAGACGGAGAGATAGGACGTGTTTACTACAGAATTTACGCAAACAAACAATAACATGTGTGCATGTGCGATACCTATCGATAAGCTAGTTGTAGTCGATTAACAATGCGCGCTTCATTATATTCCAACTTTACAGTGGTGGCTTGAAAATTAGTATACTTTAGCTCTTAGATTTTATTGAGTTTCTTTCTAAAGATTGAAGTCTGTTCAAATAATGTTTATTTATAATTTGCTTTCAATTCTTTTTCTATTTTGTAATATTAACTAGTTAGGTAAATGCATTTACAGTGTATATAATGCTACATGAATAAAACATACATGATTTTGCTAACATTTATAAACATTTAAGTAAACAACAATAATGTCATAAGACCTGAACATGGATATATGCATATAAAAACAAGATAGTATACAATTATAATCTCGCTATATATAAAATCAATTATTGTTTGACGTCGTGCGGCTGCTTTTCCTGGTAATTTTCATAGCTCTGTAAGAGATATATATTAATTAATATTATGTATACAATTTTGATTTAGCTATTTATTTATTTACCTGCTGTGCTATCTTTAGCAATTGCTCAAACGTTGTTTTGCCCGTCTGCATGACCATGCTGTGGAACACCTTGCTCTCCGAAGTGGTCAAGAGTTCATACGGTGAACCAAACTCCACGACATGTCCAGCATCCAAGACCAGCACCTTATCCGAATCCATAATCGTGTGCAGCCTGTGGGCTATGGTAAGTACTGTGCAGTCCTTGAACTTATTCCTAATAGTCGTCTGTATAAGTGCATCCGTCTGGGGATCCACATTGGCGGTGGCCTCGTCCATGACCAGTATACGATTCTCACGTAGAATAGCTCGAGCCAGGCACACCAATTGACGTTGGCCCACGCTGAAGTTCGTGCCGCCCTCCGAAACGTTGCTCTGCAGACCCATCGGCAGCTCGCTAATCTCAGCCTTAAGATGAACCTCCTCCAAAGCTTGCCACAGCTTGGAGTCCTCATACTGCTCAAAGGGATCCAGATTGTAGCGTAGTGTGCCAGAGAACAAGACCGGCTCCTGAGGTATAATCGAGATTTTGCTGCGTAGATCGTGCAGGCCCATCTCCTCAGTGTCCCGCTTATCGATCACTATGGAGCCATCGTTGTACGAGAGCCGGAACAAGGCGTTAATCAGTGAGGATTTTCCGGCCCCCGTGCGACCCACAATGCCCACCTTTTCGCGTGCTTCAATGACAAAATTCAATGACTTCAGCACATAGGGCGCTTGGGGATCGGGTGCATAGCGTAAGCTCAAATCATCGGCCACAATTTGACCAGCTTCTGGCCAACTAGCTGGCGGCTTCCTCTCTCCCACCGAATTAAACTCTCCCTCGGCTGGCAGGCTTCTGTACTCGATCACTCGCTCCACCGAGGTCATCGAGTTCTCCAGCTCAGCCGACTGTCGCATGCCCCACTGCACCATGCCAGTCATGGACATGGCCTGGGTAATGGCCAAGCCAATTTGACCCGAATTCTCCGGCGGATTGACAAAGTTGTTCAGGATTATGATCAACACGTAAACCACGCAAAACAAATCCAAATAGTAGCCAAAGGCACGACTGGTGGACAGGAATGTGTAGTAGCCAATGGAATGCTTGTCCTGGTAGTCATCATATTCCGCAATCAGCATGCGCTGGGCACGCATCGCCCGAATGGTGGGCAGGCCATTCAAGGTAGCGCCGAAATGCGAGTACATGGGCGAACGGGCCACCGCCTCCAGGCGCTTCACATCCCTCGACGTGCTCAAGTAGAAATCGCGCAGGTAGTAGAAGGATAACAGCATGGCCAGCGTGTTAACCAGATACCAGGGATTCGTAACACACAGCACCGTCATAATGCCCGCCAGGGTGAGGAAGACTTGGATGCAGTCCAGCATAACAGCGGGCAGCACCTCATCCACGTGACCCATGTCCATGGCAAAGCGATTCAGGATCCGACCGGACGGATTCGTATTGAAGAAATACATGGCGGCACGTGTAATGCTACGAAACATGGAGTTGTGCAGCTGCGTGGACGAGTGCATGGCCATGTTGAAGAAGAGCAGCGTACGCAGCAGCGCGAATACAATCAGCGTAACATTGATAGCCGCAAAGTAGTAAATGTCCAAGGACGACGACGAGCTGTTCTTTACCCTGCAAATAAATAGAAATATTTAAGTTTATGTTAAATAAGATGAAAACATATAGATTTAATAAAATGATTCTCCCAGTTCAAGTTCAAATTAAAAATTCTGTTATTTAACAGATTCTGCCATTTAACATAATGCTGTTAAAAGAGAATTTTAGAACCATTAACAGCTTTCATAAACGTTGACTCTATTGTTTTATGATCATCTTCTGTTAGCTTAACATATTAGTTCTACTAACATAACAGCACACTGTTAAGAATTAAAAGAACAATGTAAAGTCTTATAAAGATTTGCAGATTCTTATAAAGATAATAAAAGACTTAGCTTAGCTTCATCAACTTACCAATAGGAGAGAAAGTAATCTCCCCAGGACGCCATCACTTGCGTGCCCAGGCAGAGGAAGACCACCAGCAGAAACATCAAGCAGCCACAGCCAGCCGTAAAGTATTTCTTATACATGCCCAGGCCAATTTTGTCGGATGAGCGCGTTTCCTGTACTTCCTTGGGCTTCTCCTTTGTTGCCATCAATGAATCATTCACACTTGAGCCCATCGTGGAGATGCTGCCTCGACTTTCTACACTATTTTGGCGGGAGTAGGAGTTAGAGATTTCATTGGCATCGCCTGCGCCCCCTGAATCCTCGTCCTCCTCCTGCTTCCCCGCTTCGTCCTCGTCCTCCTCTGACGGCCGCTGTGCCAGCAGCTGGGCAAAGTCCTGTCCGCTCTTGAGCATATGCTCATAGGTGCCAATGTCCAGGACACGCCCATGATCCATGATCACAATCAGATCGGCATGCTCCAGGAACTGCAGCTGATGCGTCACCAGGATAACCAGCTGCTTCCGCAGAAACTCTCGCATACACTTCTCGAACAGGTGTCGTCCCACGTGCGTGTCCACAGCACTCAGTGGATCGTCGAGCAGATAAACATCGGCCTTGCGATAGACAGCGCGTGCGAGGCTGATGCGAGCCTTTTGTCCGCCGGACAGCGAGGCGCCACGTTCCCCAACGATGGTCTTGTCGCCCTGATCCAGCAGCTCGAAGTCACGCTCCAGGGCGCACATCTTGACCACCGTTCGGTAACGATGCCTATCCAGCGGCTGGCCAAAGAGTATATTATCGCGCACGCTAGCACAGAAGAGCCACGGCTCCTGCGCGGCGTAGGAGCAGCGCCCATTCAACTTCACCTCGCCCGCCTCCGGACGCAGCTCCCCCAGAATGGCCTGAATGAGGCTGGATTTACCGGCGCCCACAGGGCCAATGACAGCCACCAGCTGCTGGCCCTTGAGCTGCATATTTATGTCATCCAAAATTGGCTCCACATGCTCCGTGTCCCAACGTGCTCTCAGCTGCTTGATCTCAACTCCAACATCCGAATTGCGCTGCTGCTGGCTGCCGTTGGCTAACAGTTTCTTGCTCTCCGCAGCCTTCTCCTCCTCCTGCTCCTCCTCCAGCATGGCCACATCCGTTTCCTCCCTCACCATAAAGGCTGTTATCCGGCGCAAGGACACCAGCAGCTCAGCCACTTGGGACATGCCGCTCGGAAAGAATTTGCTCATGGTCCGACGCAGTACATTATAAAAGGCCGTTACGCAGAAGGCCTGCTCAGCCGTGAGCTGACCACCAGATAGCACATAGGCCAGAAGGCTGGCGAAGATTGCCAGACGCCCGAGGGTTATCTCGAAAGAGAGGAGGACTCCACGTATATAGTTCACCTTGCGTATGGCGTTCATTTCGCGGGCACGCGCCTTGGCGATCATCTGCTCGAAGGGTCGCTCCCAGGCGTACATCTTGATCACCTGTATTCCGGCTATGATCTCGTTCATCATCCGGACTCGACGATCCGTGCGAAGAGCTGTGCGCAAGCGCAGCGCCGAGGTCAAGCGGCTCAGATACGTCTGCAGCGGCAGATAGAGCAAGAGTATGGCAATGCCATAGAAGGAGGAGACTCCGATTTGCTGGTACAGGAAATACGAGGCAAACAGCAGCTCCAGCGGGCCGAGCCACAGGAAGTGCATGTGGATTAAGGCACGATCAAAGCGACCCAAGTCATTGGACACCAGATTCACCACCTGCCCCGTGGTGGTGCCGCCAAGAGCTGTGCGACTCAGGCGCAACCCCTTCCGGTAGATGGCGCTGCTGACGGCCACTCGCATCTTCATGGCCAGATGCATCATTTGCATCATAAACGGATGGAAGAGCAGCACGCTGAACACGGTGCAGGCCACCAGCCCGACGCCATAGAGCTGAGCATAGAGACTGCTGCCATTCCCATACAAATTGAACTCGTTTATCAGCCCGGCCAGCAGCAGTGGAATGGTAGCTCTGGAAAAGAGGAAATATAGATGAGTATTTGTGGTGGACTAGGAGATACCCTAAAGACAGAAGTGAAAACTAGAGAAGAAACTTAATATTGATGGCTATTTGTACTGATAGTAACTGACTAGGAGATACTCTATAAATCATTAGTATAGTCTTGAGACTACGCTTTATAACTGACTGGGGGATACCCTATAAACTCAGGAAGAACCCTGCACTATTTATAGTAAAAGTGTTTGACTTGGAGATAGCCTATAAATCAGTTGAGAAAACTAGAGAATAAACTTATTACAGATGAGACTAACAGACTACAAGATACCCTATAAAACTACCAAGAAGTCTATACCATAATTCTGAATGAAATTCAAGTCTTATACATCTATACCATCTCTTGGCATATCATAATCAGCAAAACTACCATGCCCCTCTGTCTAATCAATTATATTATTCTAGGGTATATGCTACATACACATATGTATATCGAACACTTACCTCAGACCCAACTCTAAGACTCCAATGACAATGCCCGATATGATCAGTTCCCAGCCAAACACCTTGAGCACCACTCGCAGCATGCTTGGCTTTTTGGCACCGTTTTGACCTTGCCGGGCCTGGAACTCACTTTCCCAAGTTTTGTAGAGTTTCTCGCCCAATTTGTCCGCTTTATGCTCGTCGAGCACATCGTAAAGATCGCTGGGTTCCAACTTCTTTTTGCGTCCCTTGAATAAAATGGGTAGCGCAAAGCTGTAAAGATAAAATATATTGCACTTACTGCCAATAAAGAAGATATTTGTAAGGCACGACTAAGAGATACCCTCCAATGTGTTCAAGTTTATAAACAAAAATAAAATAATTTTTTGATTGACAATAAAATAATTTATTTCCAAAATGTAGAATGAAATTTACTATGCAATTTTATTAAAAAAAAAAAGAATAATTTATAATTAAAAAACAATAATATTTAGGTTTAGAAAGTAAAAATTTTAATATTAAAAATATTTGCATATATTTATTTAAACATATTTTATTTGAAAAATAGTTCGAAAATAATTTAACTTATTTAACAAGGTTTTCAAAAATTCTAATTAGAACATCAACAATTTGATCACGCACAGGTTGTATGATTATAGGTGATAAATATATAATAATGATTATTATCTTATCACACAAAAAAGATAGTATACTTATATCACTTGACAGCTATTAAAAAGATTCAGATTGTAAAAACAACATTACAACGTAACGATAAAAACATTATGAATATGTTGCAGTCGTGTAAATAATTAGAATTTGCGAATTCAATTAGATTCCGATTGGAAACCGTTTACCGAAAGCCTGCATCGACTTACCAGAACATAATAGCGGAGAGACAGCACGCCGTCTCTCGCGGATTGGGCGCCAGAGTTTCGCCTGCCATCTCTAAACAATTGCAATATCTAAATATTGATAAAAATATACATTTACAGTTCTCTGCTTACACACATCAATTGGAGTTTAGTTCGAATTCACGCGAAGCCGATATAAGAACTGCAATTGGACACTTTTTGCACTGTGCCCCCAAACAGAAAGCCGACAGCAGACTGTAAATTGTAAACGAAACGTTTGCAAACGTTTTCATGCGTTTCTATACGTTTTAAAATTATTTCATGCACTGCTAGCATCAAATCAACAGTTGTGGATTCTTATAAGCCATTTTATCACAACTAACGACGCACACAGACACACACACACTTTCGCACTCAGACGCCTCTACTTATGCAAAGGCGCGCTTTGATCACACAAATTTTCGCGTAAACAGTGTACGAAATGAACTAGAAAAACTTTCCATTCAACAACACAAAATGTTTGGGTGCCGACGCCAACAAGCTCTCCGCTCGCAGCTCAAAACACAACTAAAACTGATTTATTCTCTTGGAATTTTAATTACCAGCTGTTCTAGCAGCTGATGCCGGCGCGCTTTACAGTGCTGCCGTTCTGTTAAAAATGTAAATATGTAGATATGCCAAGAACATTAGAGTGGACCATGTTAACATTAGACAGCTTTCCATTTTTTATATAAACTTGTTAATAAAAAACAATAAATTAATAAAAATAAATAAAATCAACATAAATGAATTTTTAAAGCAATTCATTTAAAAAATTTTATTCTCTTCTTTTACTTCATCCTCTACCCATGTACAATTCAAATTCATTTATTTATTTTTAATAAATTTATTTTTATAAGTACATTGGTAAGTTGTTTATAGTTATATTGAAGGCACTCTGTTCCTTGCACTTTTACACTTAACATACATATACAAATATATAAACAACAATTCAAAATTCAATGCATAGGCACACATATAAGTACACATAAAAATATTTAGGAATATTGTATTATAAACTGGAATTGGATGAATTTATTTACATTCGAAGGACCGGCCTGGATTTGAGAAAGCCACAAAGAATGTAGGCTTTACGATGATAATCTGCGAGATTGCTGTGCTGATTCAAATGCCTAAAATAAAAGAAATATTTCAAATTTAGATTTGAATACAACAAATTTTGGACAGATATTATAGTCTACCTTCTTGGCAACGTGGAGCAGATTATCATAAGTTGCTTTGCCCGTCTGCTTGACCATGTCGTGGAACACCTTGCTCTCTGCACTGGTTAACAGCTCGTAGGGTGCTCCGAATTCTACCACTTGGCCGGCATCCATGACGAGCACCTTATCCGAATCCATAATCGTGTGCAGCCTATGGGCTATGGTAAGTACTGTGCAGTCCTTGAACTTATTCCTAATGGTTGCTTGTATAAGTGCATCCGTCTGTGGATCCACATTGGCGGTGGCCTCGTCCATGACCAGTATACGATTCTCACGTAAAATGGCTCGAGCCAGGCAAACCAACTGGCGTTGGCCCACGCTGAAGTTGGTGCCACCTTCCGTTATTTTGCTCAGCAAGCCGCTGGCGAGCTCAGCAACGACATCCTTTAGCTTCACTTCTTCCAAGGAAGACCACAGCTTACTATCGGTGTACTCATCGAAGGGATCCAGATTATATCGCATTGTGCCCGAGAACAACACCGGCTCCTGAGGTATAATTGATATCTTGCTGCGAAGGTCGTGCAGACCCATTGCTTGGGTGTCCCTTTTATCGATAAGAATGGAGCCATCGGTGTACGACAGGCGGAACAGGGCGTTAATCAAAGATGATTTGCCAGCCCCTGTGCGACCCACAATGCCCACCTTCTCACGTGCCCTTATAACAAAGTTAAGCGACTTGAGCACATTTTCGGATTTGGGATCGGGGAAATAACGTAGGCTAAGCTCCTCAAACTCAATTTTGCCATGTTCCGGCCAGCTGGCAGGCGGTTTCTTATCAGCCGGTGCTTCCAAAGCGCCCTCCGGTTCAATATCTTCGTATTCGACCACACGCTCCACAGCGGTCATTGTGTTCTCCAGCTCCGCCGATTGACGCATGCCCCACTGCACCATGCCAGTCATTCCCATGGCCTAGTTAATGGGATTTAATATAATTGATTAGTTTTGTAGAGCATTTCAAATTGATGGCACATACTTGCGTTATCGCCAGACCCACTTCGCCGCCATTTGCGGGCGGAAAGATGAAAAAGCTAAGCGTTACAATGGCGATGTAGATGACACAGAAACAGTCCAGCCAATAGCCAAAGGCACGCGACGTACTTATGAACATGTAAAAGGCTGAGCTATGCAAATTCTGATGATTATCGAATTCGCTGATCAACACCCGCTGGGCGCCAAAGGCGCGAATGGTGGACAAACCCGTCAGCGAGGCAGTCATGTGCGAGTATATGGGTGAGCGAGCTGCAAAATTGATGTTGATTAGGTACAAATTAATAAAACAAAATATATAAATTATAGAAATACTTACTGATGGCCTCCAAGCGTTTAATATTCCGTGACGTTTTCAGATAGAACGTGCGCAGCTGATAGAAGATAATGCCCAACACCGCCGTGGGAACGAGAAACAGCGGATTAACAATGGCAATGACAATGACAATGCCACCGAGTGCTAAAAAGATTTGTATGACATCCATCATGACAGCTGGCAATATCTCATCCACCTGACCCATGTCCTTGGAGAAGCGATTCAAGATGCGACCCGATGGGTTTGTATTGAAGAAATACATGGCAGCGCGCGTAATGCCACGGAACATCAAATTATGCAACTTCGTGGATGCCTTCATGGCCAAATTGAAGAACAGAAACGAACGGGCCAAGGTGACGGTAATGGTGGCAATTGTAATCAGTGTGAATATATAAGTATCCAGCCGCTCAGCATCGACAGACCAACCCAACTCGTTGAGCCAGTTGCTGAGACGAGATTCGAGAACATGTTCCGACGCCGATGTGGACGTGTCGTTGGCAACGGGCGAAGCAGCCGACTCAGCCATAAGGGTGCCATTGTTATTCATGCTTCTCACGTTACCCTTCTTGGCAACCCTGTGAATGAACGAAAATTATATAAATTGCTGTCGCAGCCTTATTTCCGTACTCACCAATAGGACAGAAAATAGTCGCCCAGTGAGGCCATCACCTGGGAGAGTACACAAAAGCCCGCCATCACAATGAACGCAAAGATACCGCCGCCGGCCTTAAAGTATTTGTTATACAGTGCCAGTCCGATGCGTCCCTGTTCCTGTGACTCTTGTACGTGCATTTGCGCTGCAGTTGCCTCGTCCACACAGGAATCGGCTAGCGATAGCAGCGACTGTTCACTGTTGCGCCGCTTATCGCTGGCCGAGCCCGATCTGGAGCGTGAGCGCTCCTCACTGCCATGCTCATCGCGCGACGAATCCGCTAGCATTGCAGCAAAGTCTAGACCCGATTCGCGTAGCGATTCGTATGTGCCCACAGCGCTCACTTGTCCCTTATCGAGAATGACAATCTGATCGGCATGCTGCAGGAATTGCAGCTGATGCGTGACAAGGATTACAATTCTGTCCCGCAAGAAGCCCCGCATACACTTCTCAAAGAGATGTCTTGCCACATGCGGGTCCACAGCGCTGAGTGGATCATCCAGTAAATAGATTGCCGTCTGGCGATAAACAGCACGGGCCAAGCTAATGCGTGCCTTTTGGCCACCCGACAAGGAGGCACCTCGTTCGCCCACAATCGTCTTGTCGCCATACGGCAACAGCTCGAAGTCACGCTCCAAAGCGCAGTTCTTGACCACCTGCGCATAGCGACGCCTGTCCATGGCCTGGCCAAACAGAATATTCTGTCGGACAGTACCAGTGAATAGCCAGGGCTCCTGGGATGCATAGGAGAACGTGCCGTTGACACGTATCTCGCCCGACTCCGCACGAAGCTCACCGAGTATGGCTTGAATCAAGCTAGACTTTCCAGCTCCTGTACGTCCCACAATGCCAAGCATTGTGCCCGGCTGAACACGTAAGTTGACCCCGTTGAGGGTGTAATCCGGTGAACTGACATCCCATTTGGCCATCAATGCATTTATGGATATTTGCGCTTCGGAGAGCACGGCATTCTCATTGATGTGCGGAAGTTTTGTTGGCGTCAGTAGCTTCTCCTTGGCATCCTCTGTCTCCTGTTCCAGTTTGGAGTGAACTGTTGTCTGATTGCTGCCCGGCGAGACTAAAGGTGCCTCCAAGGACTTATCCAAAACATCTGTCTCCTCGTACTGCATAAACGTTTGAACACGCTTAACTGAGATCAATGCCTCGGCCATCTGAGAAATGCCTTGTGGAAAGAACACAGTCATGGTGGTGCGCAATATATTATAATAAGCGGTTATCACAAAGGCCACCTCGGGCGTCAGAAATGTGCCCAAGAGCACGTAGCCCACCAGACTTAAAAAGATGGAGACACGCGTTAAGAATATGATGAAGGACAACAGTATGCCACGTATATAGGACACGTGACGTATGGCATTGATTTCCTTTTTGCGAGCAAATGCGACCATTGTCTCGAAAGGCAATTCCCAGGCGTACATCTTGATCACTTGAATGCCAGCTATGATCTCGTTCATCATCCTAACGCGCTCATCTGTGCGCAATGCGGTGCGCATCCTTAACACCGACGTCTTCTTGCCCAGCCAGGCCTGCAAGGGTATGAAGAGCAGCATAAATGCCACACCAAAAACGGCAGCAAATTCAATCTGAAAGAGATTTTATTATTATAATGTTTGAGTGAGAAGAGGAAGCAACACCTACCTCCAGGTACATGAGGTATGTAATGAACAGCGTTTGCAACGGCCCCACCCACAGATAATGCACAAATATTGTCGCCAAGTCCAGCCGTCCCACATCGTTAGACATCAGATTAACGATATGCCCCGCCGTGGTATCCCCCAGTGCTGTTTTGCTCAACCGCAACGATTTGCGATAGATCATGCTGCAAATGGCAACGCGCATTTTCATGCCCACGTGCATTGTGCCCAGCATATAGGGATGCATAATGATCACATTCAGGGCGCTGCAAGCGACCACGCCTGCTGCATAGTAATAGGCATTCTCTTTCGAGTCCGCGTCGTACGTATAATAGGAGATCAGCTTCAGCAGACACAGCGGTTGCACCGTGCGCAGGCCCAGCTCCAGCATGAACAGCACCAGCCCCAACATGCCAAAGTGCAGGCCAAAGACACGCATCAGAGCTCGCAGCAGACTTGGCTCCTTCTTGGGGTTCAGCTGCTTCTTCTGCAGCTCCCGCTCCCAGGCATCGCACAGCTCATTGCCAAGGGTTTCTGAAATAGAAAACACAGTCAATGTTATAATTACAAAGATAAATCTTGATGTAATGCAATAGACTGCGCCCAGAATTCTTCTCGCATTGCAAAATTTGTAAATAAACCTATAAAATCATTGTAGGCCAAGTCTTATCAAAGGCGACGCGCATTACAAAATGTATCTGAAACAAACAATTCGCCAGTCAACGACCGATTTTACAAACCCTGATAAGTCCAGATCACGCAATGCTCGCGATTGTTTTAAATCGAATTCTATATATTCGCATTTTCGCTGTCTAGAGATTGCCACAGAGACAACAGTGATTCCTCTCAAACAAGAACGTCTCAGTTATAAAACTGATTCTTGTTTGTCTTCACAGCTCGACTATATTTGAAGTTTCTTTTTGTTTGTGTGTCTGTGACCCATTTAAGAAGAGTTTCTAAAACAATATTATTTAGGCAATAAATTTAGTTGTTATACTTTTATGGAGCAGTAAATATATTTATATATATATTAATATATATATATATATATATATATATATATATATATATATATATATATATATATATATATATATATATATATATATATATATTAATATATATATATATATTAATATATATAGTTAAAATATATATAATTTTTTTTATTTAGTAATATTATTTCTTTACTTGAATTATTATTTTATTTTTTTTATTATTTTTATTATATATTTCATTATTTAATTGAATCATTTATTTCCATTAATTGCTTTTAATTATAATTAAAAATGAAAATAAATAGAATCTATAGAAAAGACCATCTGAGTAATTACTGTATTTGCATACAATTAGTTATCGCAATTGTTTATTGAATGAAATTTGTTGTTTTAAATAAATATAAATATGATAGTTATGCATATGTGTATATATGTATATACATACATAAGTATATTCACATATCAATCATGTGACATTTTATAATGCATAGTCTGATTGGTTAGACCGAATAAACATACATATGTATGTACATATGTAAATATATATGATAACTGAGTAATTGTTTTTGTTTTCATAATATGATGAAATTGTTCAATCACGTTCCATATTACATAAAAAAAACTCTCTCGAATTTTTAGAACACAAGATAAAATAATATATTATTGTAAAATATAAATAATATAATCCAAAACAAAAATCACAAATTACTTAAGCTTTTTTTGTAAAAGCATTTCCATAAAAGTATATTATATCATATATAGATTATAGCACCACACCTACTTGCCGTTACCGTTACCGTTAGCTCTCTTTTATATTCTTCTTATATATGTACATACATACATATATAACTAAAACCCACCTGACTTGTGTTCCTTCAATGCTTTAAAAAGATCGTCAGTTTCCAGCACTTTCTTGCGTCCCTTCAGGAAAGTGGGCATGGTGTACCTGATATAACCAATATGTAAATATATATATATATATATTATCAATGAAAATATATACATATACATTTTATATTTCTATTTGTATGCATATACTTTGCTGACTTACCAAAAACATGCTGCCGATATGAAATTCGCATGCTCACGCGGATTTTCCGGCAAATCCGCAGTTTTTACCGACTGCATTTTTACCGTTAAAGCTGAAAAACTGGCTGAAATAGAAAAAAATGCACACAAATAAAAGTAAATTGGCATTTGTTGTTTTACGTCTAATTGCTAATTCCTATTGCAATCGCATTGATTGATTCGCTCTTGTTTGTAAGTTATTATTCAGCACCCAATACATACATACATATCTAAGCATATGTGTATGTGTGTAATTACACTTGAATGGGTGTGTGCTCTTTATGTTTGAAACTATAATTAGGCGAAAACAAACAAACAAACTTATGGGCTTGAGCACATAATAAAATATCGAAAAAAAAAAAAACAATTTATCTGCAAAGCTGCGCCCTAATCTAACGATTATGAAGATTACATATGTATGTATGTACATGTCGTCTGCCTGTCTGGATACGTGAGTGTGTGTGTGTTTGTGTCAACGAAAAAGAATATGCCTAGGTGTCTGTAAAATTTGAATATGACTTCACTTTGCGGACATGCATACACACACATACACACACGCGCGCACATTCGTGTGTATATGTAGCAGCAAGTGCAAATGTGTTCACGCTCTTGATACCGGCAAATAAAGTAAACATTGTTGCAGCCTTACTAACAATAACCGGTGGTTACTAAAGCTATTTATATGCCTACATGCACGTAGAAACAAAAAGTAAATACACATAGATACATATAGACAAGTCTATATTTATAAACATATTCATGTTCGTAGAATAGCTTAAGTCATAAATATCAACGAAACTCAATACATAAAAATACAAATTTATGTATAAAATAAATAAACGTAAACAATTGTTTATAAACACAGCACCCACGAAAGTACAAAATTACTTTCGCAAACCCAACTCCAACGATAATCTCAATGTACCGTAATATTCACCGACACCAATACATACATACGTACGTATGTAGGTAAGGGTGTATATGTGTATGCACATATTTGCAGACGCATATATTTATTTTAAAAGAACACGCGGTTCTTGCCTTCTTTTCTCCTTTCTTTTATGCCTCTATTTATATGTATACACACACACACACACACACGAACGCAAACAGGAATGCATGAGTGTGGGCGCGCTTATCTTATATCCGTAATAACAGTTAGCGAAAAAATTCAGTTCCTTTGCTTATTCACAAATCGCTTTAGCTATTGTTATGCGAGATAAAGGTCGTTTTTTCAGTTCCGTCTAAATTATCTAATCGCACAATACACATTTATATGTATGTAATAACTGTAAACACATTGCAAATTAATGTAATTGTTCGATTCATGCGAATCAAATAAAAATCACATGTACATACATACGTTTTGATATTTTTTTAAATTAGACAATGTTCAATAAAACTCGAAAATCATTCTCTACTTTTTGTTGTTGTTGGAAACGAAAAGCAATTAAGAATGACGTAGGTTAAACAGAAACGCGCAACAACAAAAAAACCGAACCGTCCGCCTGAAAGGGCAGCATGCTACTGAAAAACAGCTGGCATATTGAGCTCTTTTCAACTGAATTTGCCACAGTGTGAGTTATGCATGTACATGTACATGTACAGTATGTATAAATGTATGTACTATATGGCAACATGCATACTTACATGTATGTATGTATACGTAAAATGAATTAATCAACAAGTTTATTGGTTACTGACAATTGGAAAGTATTCGAGAACATAGTTTTGCAGTGGGAGAAATTATGCAGAATTAATAATATTAAAAGCGAACGGCAATTAATTTTCTTAATTTAGCCTTATGGATTATTGACTTTGGCACATATGGATAGGTTTACAAATTTGTTATTTTTCAAAGATATATTTGAAATATTATATCTTGAGTGTTTACCTAGAAAGTTTATACTCATCGGAGTCTTAAGTGTTAAATGTACCTGTTT
This sequence comes from Drosophila peninsularis, assembly GCA_035047485.1. Taxonomy (NCBI): domain Eukaryota; kingdom Metazoa; phylum Arthropoda; class Insecta; order Diptera; family Drosophilidae; genus Drosophila; species Drosophila peninsularis. The sequence continues at coordinate 1,748,140 of JAWNPN010000018.1, read as the reverse complement.
GTTAGCTAATAGCAAATGGTACCAATTAAAATATGATAGTACCTTTTTATAAATTGGTACCAATATCGTGAGTTTTGTACATTACACGATATTTATATGTATGTATACGAAATTTTACTTATTTATATAGTATATTTATTTTTTATTTTATATAGTATATTAATTTGAATACATTTTGCAAATGTTTATATATTAATATAGCTTTTTATGTGACAGAAGTGTTAAATGTACCTTTTTGTTAGCTACTTACCAACTGTACCTGTCCCTTTGTTCCTGTACCTGTTTTCAGTTGCTAACAAACTGTATCATTTAAAATATTGATGTAAATTTATTTTATATTCGTACCAATTTGTGACAGATACTATGAAGTGTAGCCAATTAGCTATTTTCCAGTCAGCTCTGGATTTTTGCAAACACAGAATGCGGCTAAAATCGGCTGGCAGAAAATATATGTAGCTATTTCGAATCATTGAATGGCTCTCTTTTACTTTGAAAATGTCAATGAAAACTGCTTTTCTATGCGATTTGAATGCGGATTTCAGAATTACAAGCAACTAAGGTCAGCAAGATTACAATTTATTGAATCTGTACAGACTTAAGTAATAATACAAAAACTAACATAGTATTGTTTCTAGCTATTTCTGGCTTCTCTTACTTGTTGATCTGGCTTGAGGCGCTGAAGAGTTGGCACCACTTCTACTATCAGACGATATTCATTTATTTATGAATAGTATATTCCACTTTTCATTTATTAAAATATTAAATCAATATAAATGATTAAATGCATCAGCTTGGCCTTGTTGAAAGTAAATAACTAGCTCAACGTCGTTATTGGCAACCGGCGAAAAGCCCGCCCTAAAACAAACGGTTAATATACACACACATATATATACAGTTTATACACTTTCGTTTATTTTGTAAATTGTTTAGTTTTTATTATTCTTTTCTGTTCTTCACGTACATCGGAAAATGTATGCACTCACATAGTTGAACAAACTTAGGCAACAAGAGCGGAGGCGGTGCTGGACTCGTATTTCCAGTTGGGGGCCAACACGCTCTTGGTCTTGTAGTAGCGAGCCAGGCGGTGAATTCTGGACTCGACCAGAATCAAACGGAATTTACCGTCCTTATCCTTGCGATTGCGCTCCAAATGCTTGCGGATGGCGACAGCCTTCTTGATCATGTGGTACAGATCCTCGGGGATGTCGGGCTTGAGACCCACCGATTTCATGATGCGCAGAATTTTGTTGCCATTAACAAAGCGAACCTGAGCCACGCCATGCGAATCACGCAGGATGATGCCTAAAATGATGCGAAATTCAAATTGTATATTAACATAACCTCAAATCGTAAACAAATCTATATTATATTGACTTTACCGATTTTGGAGGGTGTCAGGCCTTTCTTGCCGAGCTTCTTGATCTGCTCCTTAACATCCTCAGCGTTTAGCTTCAGCCATGATGGGACTGTGCGTCTGTAGGGTAGGGCTGATTGGGATATACCCTTGCTGCAAAGTAAAATTGTATTTGTTAATTTAAATTGTGAATGATCGCAATGGGAAGAAGAAGAGCGGGCATATTCATTCACAACATGTGCTTGCCATGGTGGCTAAAAATGCAATTGTAATTAGCATATTAACTGCGTTCATAATGTTGCTATGATGTCCGGTTGTTGTAGCACGTCAGTCAAGCACATTTTGCAATAATACACGCCTATAAAGAATATAAAAATCAACTACCCAGGAGCGTGCATACGACCCATGATGTTACTAGCTTAGTTTTTTACACCGAAAAGAAAGTGGAGACTTGTGGAACAACACTCTACAAACGAACTCTACAAACATTTAAACAGAGTTGCATTGATATATGAGTGGAAGTTAACATGATTGCTCCACACATAACAGGGGAATGGCAAACATCAACAGACTCGTTACTCGTTATGTATATGTAGATAGATTGCTCACTACAAAAATTGGTTCTAAAATCAATTGTTTAAAGTAATTTTTAGAATACATAAAATGCAGCAAGATAAATACAATGATACGCTTAATAAGTTGCAAAATGAGGAACTAGAGGTAAGTATTTAAATGAAAAAGCTACGCAACGATAGTAATAGTAATTTTACAGAACATTGCGCCGGGCATTGAAATTTACCACCAGCTGATGGCGATTTATCTTTATCAAAACAAACTGTGAGTGTGACACACAATAACTGATGTTTTGTGTGTAATTAATTTATTATATGCTTGCAGAGCCAATGCCAAATTGCTGTGGATGCGTATAGCTAATAATCTAAAGGAACAAAACCAGGAACTGGCCCAGCTAAATCTATTGAATCTTGCACTGCAGCACAACAACTACGCAGATTTCTTTAAGCATATTAAATATGAGTGGTCCGAGACTAATAAACCAATCATTGAGGATCTTTTCGGTAAGCACAGGCAAATAAATCATATAGGAAAGATTATATACTCTTTCCATTATAACAGCTAAGCAACGCGAGGAACTGTTCAGCCTGACGGCCACGGCCTACGTTTCAATATACGAGCAGAACTTAATAGAAATGGCACAGATGACGGCTGAGGAGCTGCAAAATGCCTGCTCGGATTGGACACGGGAACAGGATGGTGATATGAAAATTCTGCTGCCGAAGATGAAGGAGCCAACGCCACGTGTTGCCAGCGATGATCAGTTGTTGAAATTAACTGAGTTTGTCTCGTTTTTAGAAAACTAAAAAACAAATATATAAATCTGATTATTTTTATATTCCGGCATTTTCTCGCTCTCCAGTCTGTTAAGTGGGGGAGTAATTCTGTTTACCGGGCAAACGTCGCTGTTAACGCAAAAGTATCGAGTAGCATCGTTCTGTCTCGTTGTGTCACTTCATAGAATCCCAAAAAAAATTTTTTGCACGGAAACGATATCGCATTTTCACTGGAAAATCAATCAAAGTAAATTTTTTATTTGTGGACATTTTCGAAGAGATAAAAATAAATACTGTGCGAAAGCATTTAATATTAACTGTTAAAAGACAAATCGGTGTTGGGCCTCCAGTGTATTTCGTGCGGAATAGTTGAAAAGAAACTGAGTTTTTATACTATTGTGTGAGTAAGAAAAGAAAAATGGCAGCAAGCGACAAATCTGTCGATGATTCTCTATATCCCATTGCGGTATTAATTGACGAATTGAAAAATGAGGATGTGCAGGTTAGTTACAACAACGACAATATTAAACAATTGTCAATTTGGTTATAATGTGTCAATAGCTAGGTATGTATATGCGTGGGTATGTACATGCACATACATATATACATGTCTGCAGTAAAAAAATGCGTCACTGTGTGAATAGAAAATCGTTATATATGAGAATATACATATATATATATATATGTGTGTGTGTTTGTGTATATATGTGTGTATAGGTGCAGCTTTGCTCTTATACTCTTGCAATGCTTATTATAACTATATCATAAGATATGTAACAGTGAAGTAGGTGTTGGACTTTACATGTATATATATTTCTTATTGACATCAACAATTCTTATTACATTATCAAAATCGTAAAGTTATGAAATAAAGTCAGTTTTTTATCGTTTTTAATTATCAATAGTGCTCAATAATTTGTAAATATTCTCTGCTAGAGTATTTAATATTCTGCATTTCAAGTATAGCAAAACCTTATCAATTTTTTATTATTTTGATTTTAATTTTCTTTAATTAGACTCACGCGAAATCTAAAATTTTTTGCTTTTGCAGTTGCGGTTGAATTCGATCAAAAAGCTATCGACTATTGCCCTTGCTTTGGGCGAGGAACGCACACGTTCCGAGCTGATACCTTTTCTAACCGAAACCATATACGATGAGGATGAAGTGCTGCTCGCATTGGCCGATCAATTGGGCAATTTCACAAGTATGAAAATAGTTGGTTCTACTTTGATTTGTTATTAACACGCTGATTTTGCAGGTCTTGTGGGCGGGCCAGAGTATGCGATGTATTTATTACCGCCGCTTGAGAGTTTGGCCACTGTGGAGGAAACAGTTGTGCGAGATAAGGCCGTGGAATCTCTGCGAACTGTCGCCGCGGAGCACAGCGCTCTAGACTTGGAGATACATGTGGTGCCGACGTTGCAGCGTTTGGTTTCTGGCGATTGGTTCACCTCACGCACGTCAGCTTGTGGCTTGTTCTCCGTGTGCTATCCACGCGTCACACAGCCCGTGAAGGCCGAATTGCGTGCAAATTTCCGTAAATTGTGCCAGGACGAAACGCCGATGGTGCGACGCGCCGCTGCTAATAAACTGGGCGAATTCGCCAAGGTAGTGGAAACGGAATATCTCAAGTCGGACTTGATACCTAACTTTGTGCAACTGGCACAGGATGATCAGGACTCTGTGCGACTGTTAGCCGTCGAGGCATGCGTCAGCATTGCTCAATTGCTGCCGCAGGATGATGTTGAACATGTTCGTCAAATAATTACCAATTGTATTTATGTATGATATTAATGTTAAATTTTTTGCAGCTGGTGTTGCCCACTCTGCGTCAGTGTGCTAGCGATTCATCGTGGCGTGTGCGTTATATGGTCGCCGAGAAGTTCGTTGATCTACAGAAGGCTGTGGGTCCCGAAATAACACGTGTCGATCTAGTACCCGCTTTTCAATATCTGCTCAAGGATGCCGAGGCTGAGGTGCGCGCCGCTGTGGCCACTAAAGTCAAAGACTTTTGCGCCAGCTTGGATAAAGCCAATCAGGTGCAAATCATCTTGAGCTCCATTTTGCCATATGTGCGCGATTTGGTCAGCGATCCCAATCCACATGTCAAGTCAGCGCTCGCTTCTGTTATAATGGGTCTGAGTCCGATGTTGGGTGCTTATCAAACAGTTGAGCAATTGCTGCCACTGTTTCTCATCCAGCTGAAGGACGAATGCCCAGAAGTGCGTCTGAATATAATCTCAAATTTGGACTGCGTCAATGATGTCATTGGTATTCAGCAGCTTTCGCAGGTAAAGTGAAACTAAGAAATAACATTTCGATGGCTTATTGTTCTAATGCCATTTTTTCTTGTTAACAGTCACTTCTACCCGCCATTGTGGAGCTTGCCGAGGATTCCAAGTGGCGTGTACGTCTAGCTATCATTGAGTATATGCCCGCCCTGGCTGGTCAGCTGGGTCAGGAGTTCTTCGATCAGAAACTGCGAGGCCTCTGCATGGGCTGGCTGAACGATCATGTATATGCTATCCGCGAGGCTGCCACATTAAATATGAAGAAACTGGTCGAACAGTTTGGTGCACCCTGGGCCGAGCAGGCCATTATTCCAATGATATTAGTTATGTCGCGCAACAAGAACTATTTGCACAGTGAGCATACTTATACATTTTTACCTATCCTTTATTCATACATATGTTTTCAAGGAATGACCTGCCTATTCTGTCTGAATGTTCTGGCTGAGGTTTGCGGCACGGACATTACCACAAAACTGTTACTACCCACTGTTTTGGTGCTCGCCGCCGATCCCGTTGCCAACGTGCGTTTCAATGTGGCTAAGACATTGCAGAAGATTTCACCGTTCCTGGAGGCGAGCGTTATTGATGCGCAAGTGAAGCCAACGCTGGACAAACTGAATGCCGATGCTGATGTCGATGTTAAGCATTTCGCTGCACAGGCAATTGCTGGAATAGCTGCCGGTAAGAAACAGTTGATTGAAGATAAATTTACACAAAAACACGGCCAAAACACGTGATTCCACACAATGATTCCAGTATTAAGCTTTTGCCATATGCAGAAAGTATAATCTATATATCAAACCCTTAGAAATGGAACTGAATGTGTTTAGAACCGCGGTGCCGCCTTGCATTGGTTTTAAGCTCGAGGCTGCTTTGGCCTCCAAGCTGGTCGTTGAACCGCCACCAAATTCTGCAGCATCCGCTGAGCCCGGTGTTTTGCTCGAGCTTAATGCCAATATTGAGAACAATGACAGCAATATTGACGCTGGGGGGGAACAGCAGCAGCAGCTGAAAAGTGTTTCGGAATGTTAGAGGATGAGTAGTGAAAACCCGAAATTTTCATTTGTCAATACCTTATGTGTGTGTGTGTGTGTGTGTGTGTAAATAACAGTATGCAACTCGGAATACCCTAAGTCCATAATGTCTTTCCAAGTGTTTAAGTCGTATACATTTTGTGCGTTTGAGTCATACTCTAAACGAAATACTAATTGAATCCGAACAAATATTAACGAAATACTAATTGTTATTTTCTGCATATTTTCTCTGTTTCTTTCCCGGTTTCTCCATGTCGATTGTTAAATGGATTGTAATTAATTTTTTGTTTAATACCACAGCGTAATCAACTTTATAATTTTTTTATTCTATTTTTAAAATGTATGTATTTCACACACGCTGGCAACAAAAATTTAATTATTGTGTAGCAACACTTAAAAACGGAAACTTGTAGTTAAAAAAAAAAATAAAAAGAAACCCACACGGATCAATCCATTACGTAGAACTGGGCCGCCAAACTGCAGAGACAACAAACACATAAAAGGAACCTCGAAGCCTACATATTTAACATTTTCAAAATGCAAAAGTCGTGCAAAAGGATGATGATGATAATGAGCCACTGAAAACGCCACACATGAATATATATATATAAATTACTTACATACTTATTAACTACATAATATAAAACATAAGCAAAAATTCATTATTAAAAACAAAAACAAAGAAAACCTGTGTAGACTTTGAAAACAAAATGTATTGGTTAATCGCATCTGAATGCAAAATAAAATTTATTGTACAAGAAATTGAGATTGGCGCTTTTATTTCATAGAATCTCAGAAATATTCGATATATCACTAATCGAATTTGTATTTTAGCCGTTAGACTGTTTTATTATTTATTCAAAAATTAACTATAGCTCAATAAATTGTAATTGGGCACTACAAACTTAGCGCCGATTTCTGACAGTTGTCTACAATTATTTATTTATTTGCTTTTGCTTTCAGTTCAATTCGATAGTCCACGGCAAAGTTGTTTTTGTATGATACTCGTTTAGTTATTTGCGCGCAAGTGTGTGTGTGTGTGTGTGTTGGTGTGTGCTTTGCAGAGAGCAAGCGAACGAGCGAAAGTGTGTGTGGAGAGGAAGAGCGAAAGAGCAAGTGTGTGTTTACTGGCGCAGATCGGTCGCGGTTGTCATTGCGTTGCGACGCGTTGTACCTTGACGTACACGCAGGTTATCGAAGTTGTGCCGACCAAAAAGAATTTTAAACTCATTGCGCGTAGGTTGCTTTAGTGTGCTAGCTTGATATTTATTACAAATTACATGCCAATTTATATTGAGTGATGGCTTAGCAAACACTACAGTTAACAGCGTGTGTGTTTGTGTGTGTGTGTAACTAAAGAGAAAGCCAATAAATAATTTTCTAATTCGTCGCACATTTGTATACAAACCCATCAAAGCGCCAGTTGTGCAAGTTTGTGAATGTGTCTGTCTGTGTATGTAAATGTAACTATATATGGGCACCGTTATGATTTAATTCAGAAAGTGCAATTAAGGCCACAGCACTTCAATTTATGTTACGGTTATTCGCTGCAGGCGAACATAAACATGCGACAAATCTATTTATAACAAATATTAGTGGTTTTTTTTGTTGGCCCCTGTAAGCGCCATCTATTTATTAACTACACGGATATACGGCGGCTATCGCACTTTGAGCTCAAGTGGCGCGTTTTTTTATAACGTAAGCGCCGTCTCCTTCCACCTATCCCTTCCGCCGTTTAGCAAGGCGCTGAGTGAGTGCTTCACTGCCTCTGTCAGACGGCTGGTCGTAAATGTAAAGTGAAGTGTCAGTATTTTTGTTTTGTGTGTAACAGCACCGGACACATTTATGGCGCAGCTAATACCGTTACATATATAAACTCGAGTGCAGCTTGAGCGACTGCGTTTTTGAAATCAAGAAATATATATGTATATGTATGAATATAGTTTTCTGTGTTCACAGTCAAACTAGAGCGAAAGGTCTGTTTACCAATATCCAATTGCAGCCGGCCAATCACATATTCCTCTCTCTTTCGCGCCTACCTGGCTCTGTTATCCCCTTGAACCAAACAGCTCAGCTTAGCTTATATCGAAACTCTTATACTATGCAAATATAGCAGCTGAAGCTGGCCAATCACATATTTCCGTCTCTTTCCTGCCTAAATACCTCATCTTATATGAAACTCATATACTCTGAAATTCTAATACACAACGAACCAAGCTCATCCATCTAAGCGTGTCTCCACTGTATATATACATACAAATATATAATATTGACCGCTTTTACTATCTTATCACAAATCCCATTTTAATTAGATTTATTCAATGTGATTTTTTTGACGGATTTTAGCTTAGTATTTATAAATCAGCGCAGTTGAGTGGAAGTAGTCGCATCGCAGATCCATTCAAATTCCGGAAATAAATATATGTATAATAAAATTTCAAGTATAAATAAAAAAAATTTAAGAAATGTAAATATTTATGTTATCAATATGTTTATGTTTCTATTAATATTCTTTTGCTTGCAGCTGAAATATGCACAAAGCCGTTAAAAATAAATCAAGTAAGTAAACCGCAAATAATTTGATCCTTAAACTTTTAATTTTAGTAAACAAAAAAACATAGTTTTCTGTAGCTGTAAAATTTTTACAAATCCAAATCTAGGCACTCGACACATTTTGAAAGCGAAATTATGCCCAAGGTATTAATTCGTATATCGCAGTAGATAAACCCATAATCTTGAATAAATGTTATGCCAGGCATTGTGCAATTTTATTATCTTTGACCGTTTTTACCTTTCCCACCCATCATCATTTACTTTACGTAATTAAACGTTTTTTTACTTCTACTATTTTCGGTTGGTCTACTCTTTCAGGGTTATTATGTTGCCTCAAAAGCTCAAAGGCAGACTTAACGACAGCCAAATTCATATTGTACTATGGGTATGCCGTAGCAGTTAACCTTTAGTCAGAGCCACTAAGCTAACGTATTTTGTCATTATGTCAGACCCAGCGTAGCTGATAGCGATATCTATGATCTGCATGACTCCAAGAGCTTGCTAGAAGATGAGCACCTGGATCTGAACAAGAATACTGTATTGTATTTGCATGGCTATCTGGAGGATCCGGATGTGGAGAGCATACATGTCATTGCGGAGGCCTATCTGGAGCGCAATGACACAAATCTGATTGTCCTGGATTGGGGCGAGCTGGCCGATGGCAACTATATCTTCGATGCGGTAGTCAATGCCAAGCAATTGGGACCGGAGCTGGCGAAGGTTCTGCTGGACATGTTCGAGCATGGCCTGGACATAGAGAAATTGCATATTGTTGGACATTCACTGGGCGGTCAGATGGCTGGGATTATAGGTCGTGAGGTCATTAGACGATCCAAAGGCGTACAGAAAATAAAAAGGTTCAGTTTGGCTTTAGATATAATTATATAGTTATATAATAATTAAAATTTTGTTAGAATTACCGGCTTGGATCCAGCCTTTCCGCTGTTCTACCTCACCGCTGGTCTGGCCAACCACTTGTGCGCAAGTGATGCAGAATTTGTGGATGTTATCCACACCGATGCTTGGTTATACGGCGCACCCAGCAGCACGGGCACCGTGGACTTTTGGCCAAACGGCGGAAAGACATTGCAGCCAGGTTGTCCGAAGCGCAACTATAAAATGCTCAGCGATAATGATTTGTCTAGTCATCGGCGCAGTTGGTGGTTCTGGGCGGAGAGCGTTTCCGATCGTTTTCCCATCAAATTCGATTCGGTTGCTGCCAAAAACTGGAACGACTTCAAACTAAATAAACTTGAATCTGAACAATCTGCTGTCATGGGTCATAATTGTCCCACAAAGTAAGTTGAAAGTTGCATATTCAGTTTATAATTTTCATTTATCATTCATTTTGTTTAGTATCAAAGGCGATTTTTACTTACAAACGAATGGCGTAACACCCTATGCACGTGGCAAGGATGGTATGGTCTATGTGGATCCCAAGGAGCTGTTGGGCAATAACAATTCTTATGAAACTATACTACCTGGAAAAACCGAGCAATGATATGTGCTCATCAGATATATATTTATGTGTATATTTGCATATAAAAGAAAATGTATAAATAAGTTTCTGGATTTTGTTTATTTTTGATTAATTTTAAAAAATTATGTTATTTACTGATTTAGTTTAAATCAGGAATATGAAAAACTGCAAAATAAAATACGGTTGTCATTATTTAAGGACATTAAAGATAAAAATATATTATCCTTGTACATTTTATTTATTTAATTGGGGAATCGGTATTTTCCACATTTTTAAAAGCATTGGACGCCAAAACCTATCGATATTTGAGTAAATATCAGACTTATCGATACAAGAAGCAGCCCTCATTGCTACAATCTGCACATCACTAGTTCTTGCAGTAAAATAAAGATAATATAATAAAATAAAAAGAATATTTGCCAAATAGTTGAGTTGCTGAAAATAAACGTTTTGGCAAAATGAAAATAAAATTAATAGATTCAGTTGTTCGCAGCTTTAAGGTGGCCAAAATCTTTCGCGAAAACACGGACAAAATCAATGCTATCGACTTTGCGCCCAATGGAGAGCATCTGATCTCTTGCAGCGAGGACGATCAAATTGTTATATACGATTGCGAGAAGGGAACACAGTCAAGGACTGTGAATTCTAAGAAATACGGCGTCGATCTGATACATTTTACACATGCCAATAATACGGCCATACACAGTTCCACTAAAGTCGACGACACCATACGATATCTCAGTTTACACGACAATAAATATTTGCGATACTTTCCCGGCCACACAAAAAAAGTAATTTCGCTCTGCATCTCACCCGTGGAGGATACTTTTCTATCTGGTTCGCTGGATAAAACGCTGCGTCTGTGGGACTTGCGATCACCCAATTGCCAGGGACTCATGCATCTGTCTGGCCGGCCCATTGCTGCCTACGATCCGGAGGGTCTCATCTTTGCTGCTGGCGTCAATTCAGAGAGCATCAAACTGTACGATCTGCGCTCTTTTGACAAGGGACCCTTTGTTACATTCAAGCTTAATCAAGAGAAAGAGTGTGACTGGACGGGTCTGAAATTCTCGCGTGATGGCAAAACCATCCTGATCAGCACAAATGGTTCTGTTATACGATTAGTGGATGCATTCCATGGCACACCGTTACAAACGTTCACCGGCTATCCGAACAACAAAGGCATTGCGATCGAGGCCAGCTTCAGTCCGGACTCGCAGTTCATCTTCTCCGGCAGCACCGACGGCCGAGTGCATATCTGGAATGCCGATACTGGGAACAAAGTCTCGGTGCTCAATGGCGATCATCCCGGCCCAGTGCAATGTGTCCAATTCAATCCCAAGTACATGATGCTAGCCTCAGCCTGCACAAACATGGCCTTCTGGCTGCCCACCTCCGAAGAAGGCGTTTAGCTTGATAAGGTTTCTTTTTAATTTTTTATATAAGTAAATACATAAATATTTAATTGTATATTTAAAATTAGAAAAACAATTACTCTATTATTGTTGTTGCTGTTCTTTATGTCGATCGTAGGCGACGCGTATGTTGCTTAGGAGCTGCGCCAGATTGTGTCCCATTTTGGCGCTGATGCCCAGTATTTGGGGCTGTTGAAGCTGCTGCTGCAGTTCCTCCAAGTTGCTTGCACTGGACTCCACATCCATTTTGTTGGCCACAACCAGTTGGGGCCGCTTTGCCAGTCGCCCACCGAACTGTTCCAGCTCGTACATGAGCTGTTTGTACTGTAGCCAGGGTTCCGGTGCGCTGGCGTCCAGCACAAAGAGCAACAAGGTGCAGCGCTCGGCGTGTTTCAAGAACTGTATGCCCAATCCTTTGTTGCGATGCGCATCTGGCACCAGTCCGGGCAAATCCGCTATCGTTAGCTGCACATGATCGTCGTATTGCACGGTGCCCAGATGAGGTCGAAGGGTTGTGAATGCATATGGCGCCACCTTTGGCTTGGCACGTGTTAATGCATTCAGTAGAGTACTTTTTCCGGCATTGGGAAATCCAATCAGACCCACCTCGGCCATGCTGCGTAGCTCCAGCACATAGCTGCAATCCTCGCCGGCAGGGCCATACTCACACACCTTGGGACTGGTCTCTTTGTCGGTGGTAAAGAAGCGATTGCCCTTACCACCCGCCCCACCACGTGCGGCCACAAACATTAGATCCTCACTTCCCAAATCGGCCACGATCAGACCCTGGGCATTTCGTACGACTGTACCAACGGGCACTTTAACCACCGTATGCTTGGCATTCTTGCCATGACATTCCTTAGAAGTACCGATTCCTCCTTCTGTGGCCTGCAGGATGCTGTTCACATGGTTAAAGTTGCGGACTTCATTGGAGGCCTGGAAGATGACATGGCCACCATTGCCGCCGTCGCCGCCATCGGGCCCAGCACGTTCATTGCACCACAGCTGTAGGAATGACACACAGCCATCGCCTCCCTTTCCGCCTATGGTTCGCACTCGTTTTTCATCTGAGAAATATTGCGCCTAGATTGATAAATGTTTAATTTCATAGTTATATAAACATTTATTTATTTGTATAAGTCTCTTACCTCTTTACGTGTGGACTTGCTCTTTTTTGGACGCAGCGCAGTTGCTACTTGGCAATAGTTAATCCGGCTTTTCGTTAATAATTTGTTTATTAATTGACTTGATATTGGAAATATCGCCATGTTCTCATATGGTTTTATTTATGTTTGTGATAAAGCCGGCAGCACTACATATATCGATATATTTACTGCATTTTATAATGCATATAAATCGAATAAAACTATCGACGCGGTAAATCAGAATATGAGATGTTATTGAATGTCGTTGCCCGCTAAGTTCTTGCTTCCACTTTATTTACAGTTGTACAAGAGATGGGCAAACATCGATAAGGTATCTCAATGCGATACTGCTGTAAATGAGATAGAGAAAAAAGAAAATTAAAGTAAATTTAATCTTAAATGAAATCAAAATGTGGCTTAGTATGATTGAAAATTGATTAGTTCGATAATTTTCATTAGACTTACACTCCATAATTTTGCTGGCAATATTTCGCATCGGCTGATATCGATATCAATCTAATGCTGTGCCTCAGGAGTTTGGAGCAATTCAGAAAGATGTCCATAAAAGTGGCGCTCATAGATCTGAGTGGCACGCTTCATGTGGAGGATGAGCCAACACCAAACGCTGCAATGGCATTGCATAGGTAATGTCAATAGTTATAGCATGCAATGGACTTTAATATATACATATATATAAATATGTATTGTCTCTTGCAGATTGCGCAGTAGTAATATTACCGTTAAATTTGTAACAAACACTACAAAAGACTCGAAAAAGACGCTGTACGATCTATTGATCAAAATGGGATTCCAACTGGATGTCGCAGAGATTTACAGCTCGTTGAGCGCAGCTGCCGCATATGTGGTAAAAGAGGAACTGAATCCTTACTATTTGCTAACGGATGATGCACGGAAGGATTTCCCCGAAGAAGATTCCAATCGTCCACATGATTCGGTGGTCGTGGGCCTGGCGCCCGCTGCCTTTGACTATGCGCACCTAAACAAGGCTTTTAGGTGAGCTGTGGGGCTTGATATACTGACTCCAGCAGATGTCTTAAAGTTTTCCTTTATAGTGTGTTGATGCAGGAGAAGTCGCATAAATTGGTGGCCGTGCACCAGGGCAAGTATTATAAACGTTCGGATGGCTTGGCCCTGGGACCCGGCTGCTTTGTCAAGGGCTTGGAGTATGCGACGGGCAAGACGGCAACGGTTATCGGCAAACCAAATCAATTCTTCTTCAACGGCGCGATACCAGAGGGCTTGAGTCCCAACGAATGCATCATGATTGGCGATGTAGGATAATTATTTGAATATTGATTTGTGATTCGATTCAAACTGATTGATTGTTGTTGTTGCCAGGATGCCAACGATGATATTGCCGGTGCCATGAAGGCGGGCATGCAGGCCATACTCGTCAAGACAGGCAAATACCTGCCCGACGCCCTGGCAGCGATCTCCCCGCCACCGACAGCTGTGGTTAAGAATTTCGCTGAGGCCGTCGATTGGATATTGTGCAGAAAACACTAATTTCACTATACAGACTATATATTGCCGACTTACACAGATCAGGTGAATATGTGCAATAATAAATTTTTAATTGAATATTCCCGAGTTTAATTAAAGTCGTGGTAAGGAATATATTAATTTAATAGAGACACCCAACAACAACTTATTCTTTATTTTGAGTTTAAAAACTATAGAGCACACATTTTTTCCTATCTTGCCACGCCACCTGCTCTGTCTCAGCTTTGGTTCTGCACTGGAACCTCTAGCTGTACCTATGGCTTTGCCAATGCCTCTGCCTATGGCTCTGCCAATGACTCTGCCTATGGCTCTGCCAATGACTCTGTCTGTGGCTCTGCCAATGCCTCTGCCTATGGCTCTGCCAATGACTCTGTCTGTGGCTCTGCCAATGTCTCTGTCTACGGCTCTGCCAATGTCTCTGTCTGTGGCTCTGCCAATGCCTCTGTCTGTGGCTCTGCCAATGTCTCTGTCTGTGGCTCTGCCAATGCCTCTGTCTGTGGCTCTGCCAATGTCTCTGTCTGTGGCTCTGCCAATGCCTCTGCCTATGGCTCTGCCAATGACTCTGTCTGTGGCTCTGCCAATGCCTCTGCCTATGGCTCTGCCAATGACTCTGTCTGTGGCTCTGCCAATGCCTCTGCCTATGGCTCTGCCAATGCCTCTGTCTGTGGCTCTGCCAATGCCGCTGTCTGTGGCTCTGCCAATGCCTCTGTCTGTGGCTCTGCCAATGCCTCTGTCTGTGGCTCTGCCAATGCCTCTGTCTGTGGCTCTGCCAATGCCTCTGTCTGTGGCTCTGCCAGTGCCTCTGTCTGTGGCTCTGCCAATGCCTCTGCTCTGGTTCTGCCTATGGCTTTTGAAGTAATTTTCAAAAAACTTTTCCTTGGCATTTCTTAATCCTTTCGGCAAAGTTTCAGCCGAGCCATACCAAATATCTGCAACCCGTTTGACCCCTTTAAGCTAAACAAGTTTACTCTATTAAACTTCAGAAACTGATATTTTTTTTTGCCAATAATTAGAAAATTGTACAAATGTTTAATATTATTTTATATAAATAAGCAGAAATTCATTTCAAATGCAGCATTCCTGACTGTTTCGAACAGTCTAAAATATTTTCCTTTGTGAATAAGCCTTTTGAGTATGCAAGTTGTTGTTGAAAGCAATTTAGTTCAGCTTTGCCTGGGCAAATTTGCTGGCCAATTGAACGATTTCGTCGACGCGTTCGAAATTGCCGCCCGATGCTTGAGCGGATTCGGGTTTGCCGCCGCCTTTGCCTCCGAGAACAGGCGACACGTGCTGCACCCACTCGTTGGCCTTCAAGCCCTTCTCGATGGCGCTCTTGGGCACGGAGCAGAGGCAAAAGATCTTCTTGGAGTCGGCGTCGACGGAGACGAACATGGCAGCTGCATCGGGCAGTTGGGAACGCACCTGCTTCAGAGCAGCGTCCAATGCCTTGGTATTGTTATATGCCTCCAGTTGCTGGACCAAAACATTTGCATTGGGATTCGCTTCACACAGACTCTTGGCCTTTTCCACAACTGTGACGGAGACGGCGGCGCGCAGAGCACGCTCCTTATCATCCAGAGTCTTCTTTAGGGATTTAAGCAGATTGCGCATCTCATCCTTCTTGACATAGGGTATGGTTGCATGAGAGATTTGTTCGGTTAGTTCCACAATTTGCTTCACGTACAGCTTGGAATCCTTGCCTGTCTTGTCCGCCTCGATGGTGGCCTTCAGCTTGTTAATGTCCTTCTCGAATCCTTCAGATTTTTTGAGAGCTTTCAGTGCCTCAGGTCCAGTTAGCGCGACAATGCGTCGAATGCCCTTGGCTATGGCCTCCTCGCTGCTGATGACAAAGTCCATGATGTGGCCAGAGTTACGCAGGTGAGTGCCGCCACAGAATTCCACGGAGGTTTGTTCACCTGCCTCGGCGTCTGGCTGGGATTCGAGCTGATCGACGGGCACGCCAAAGGAGATCACACGCACCGGATCCGGATAGACTTCATCGAAGACAGAGCGTAGGCCGCGTATGCGCTTGGCCAGGGCCAACTGGGACTCCTTGGCATAGATGGGCATATTCTTGTACACCATATCGCGGGTCAGCTGCTCCGTCTTGGCCACCTGTTCAATGGTCATGGCTGCCTTGCTGTTGAAATCGAAGCGCAGCTTCTCGGGCACCACCAGCGAGCCCTTCTGTTCCGTATCCTTGCCCAGAACCTGCAGCAGGCAGTGGTTGAGAGCATGGGTAGCTGAATGATTCTTCATGGTTAGCCAGCGACGCTCAACATCAATATGCAGCTGCACTTCATCGCCCACGGCCAGGTTGCCCTCAACAACGCCAATGTGGAGAATGTAGCCGCCACGATTGTAAACTCGATCCACAAGGAATTCATTGGCTTCATCGCTTGACTTGACCAGTGCACCCTGATCAAAGATCTGGCCACCGCTCTCCGCATAGAAATTCGTCTTGTCCAGCACAATGCCGGCCTTCTGGCCGCTGCTAATCTCCTGGACAAATTTATTCTCAAAGCGCAAGGCGACGATTTTGCTGGTGCAATCGCTGTATTTGTAGGCGGAATCACGCTCACTGGACACCGCTTCGTATACGTATTTGAAGGAGTCGTTAGTGGGTGGCACGCCCTTATCCTGCAGCTCCGATATAGCGTGCACATCCAGATTGATCTCATCGATCTTGCTGGCACCTTTGCCTTGCGAAAGAATATAGGAATTATGCTTTGCTGCATCGTAGCCAGCCATATCGATCTGTAGCGACTTCTCCTCGGCCATTAGCTGCGTAAGATCCACAGGAAAACCATATGTGTCGTACAAACGCCAGGCCACATCGCCGGGTATGGTCTTTTGGTCGGCGCCCAGTTTCTCAATGGTGCGATTTAGCAAATTGCGACCACGTGACAATGTCTTCAGGAATTGTTGCTCCTCTTCGTTAATTATGTCCATAATGTGCTGTGGATCCTTTTTGACCTCGGGAAAGGCATCGCCCAGCAGCTCGACAACGGTGTTCACCAGGGTGGCAAAGAAGCCAGGCTTGGCGTTTAGCTTCTCAGTGGCATATCTGGAGAGGATTAGCTGATTTAGTTCAGTGGTTACATAAATATATAGACTACTTACCGCACAGCGCGACGCAGGATACGTCTAAGTACATAGCCTCTGCCCGTATTATCGGGATTGCCGCCATCGGCCAAAGCTATAGTTATCGTGCGTGCATGATCGGCCAGCACACGATAAGCCATATCGATGCCATCAGCATCATCGGCTCCTACACGTCCCTGATAGGCTGGAGCACCAGTGCCCGCCTGTATGGCATCGAAGAGTGGCACAAACAAGTCCGTATCATAGTTGGAGCGTTTGTTCTGAATGACAGAGACTAGACGCTCGAAGCCCATGCCGCAATCGATGTGCTTCTTGGGCAGCTGCTTGAGAGTGCCATCGGATTCGCGATTGTATTGTATGAACACGAGATTCCATATCTCCAGCACATCGGGATCATCCATATTCACGAGCTCTGGCACGCTGCGTCCGCCAATGCGATCGAAATGCAGCTCGGAGCACGGACCACATGGCCCAGTCTCGCCCATTTCCCAGAAGTTATCCTTCATGCTGCCGGGCAGAATGTGCTCGGGCTTCAGACCCAAATCCAACCACATTTGCTTGCACTCCAGATCCGGTTCCAGGCCACTGGCTGCATCGCCGCCAAAGTAGGTGACATACAAGCGATCCTTGGGCAGATTCAGGCGGTTGGTTAGGAACTCCCAGGCCCAGCTGCAGATTTCCTTCTTGAAATAGTCGCCGAACGACCAATTGCCCAACATCTCGAAGAACGTGTGGTGATACACATCCTTGCCCACATCATCCAGATCGTTGTGCTTGCCGCCGGCGCGAATGCATTTCTGGGTATTGGCGACGCGCACCCATTTGGACATCTCGCTATTGGGATCAGCGATGCCCAGGAAAATGGGCTTAAACTGATTCATGCCGGCGTTGGCAAACAGCAGAGTGGGATCATCCAGCGGAATGGTGCTGGAGGAGTGAACATAGATATGTTTCTGCTCCTTGAAGAAGTTCAGGTAGGCATCGCGCACCTCCTTGGCGGTGAGGAACTTCATATTGCTTTTTTTTTATTGATAACTAAAAGTGCAGCAGGCAAAAGAAAAAGGTTAGTTTTGGCCAATTGCCACGCGACGGAAAATTGTCTTTGTATTTGTAAATTGAATTCGATGCAAAATGTGAAAGTGCACGAATTGTCTCTAACGTGACAAAATTGTACAAAATGATATTATTACACTTTCACAATGTTGTTTATTCGATGAATACAATTTGCATATGTATTAGTTACGTATTACTCACGTTTGGAAGAATTAAATGCAAATACAAAACAATTTCGTCAACCGACTGCAACAACGTGTAAGTTGAACCGATTCCAATGCGGCAAGTTCAGCTGTGAACCAGTTAGACAAGTCGTTAGAGATGCGCAATAATGATGAACTTGTGAATGCAGCACAGTGACTTGAAAATGCTGGCTGGCTGAAAACAGTTCAAAGTATCAGTCAGAGATGTGCAATGTTGTTGCAGGTCAATATTTCAGTAACATTTATTATAAAAGTCTTGAGCGGTGTCATCTTTAAACCTACAATAACGTTTAGCTAACGTTTAACGACAGCCAAGTTAATTTATTTCTTGACTAGTTCGATAGCTCAATTACAATCATAATCGAACTATCAGCGAAACGGTTAAAAAAATCGATAGTTAAATAAACTGATATACAATTGGCACGTTATCATTTAACTAAAGTAAATACAATTTTAAAGACAGTTTATTAACTATATTAATTAAAAGTCAAATCGTTGTGGCATATTCTGTTCCTCCAGCTCATGCTCAATTTGCTTCATACGCAACAATAAATTAAAGTTCTGTTTCTCCTCCTTGCCCGTCAGGTACATGGTGAAAAATGCCTGTATCGCAATTATTGTGGTTAGCGCAGGAATAATCGGACGTGTTAGCTTTCGGTACAGCATTAAGACTTCCATTGGACTTTCCGTTATGGAAGGCAATCGATAGGTATAGAATCTGGTGGCAAACATAAAGGCGGCAAAGGGCGCCAAAATAGTGGGATAGACCACACCCATTGCCGTTTGGAAGGCGGCGCTGCGCACCTGCTTACACACCGGACACTCAGCCATAGGGTTCAACAGCAACGGACGCTGTATGAAGAACTTATGGGAGAGCATTGTGAAGATCGCCGGCACTACCACAATAGGCAGGTAGGTAGACAGACGCCCATGGGGGCCCAGACGTAAACGTGTGCGGTAATGATTATTGACGTAGGCCCCCGTTGCGGCTGCCATGGCACTGAGTATGCCGGGCGTATATCGCAGAGACCACCTATACAAAATTTAATGGGTATCAGTGGTTAGATAAGCGGCTTGAATTTTTTGCTTACACTTCGCCAATTTTGTCCCAGGATGTTATGATCTTCCACTGGTATCGCAGGGCTTGATCTTCTGAAATGATGACTGCATCAGCTGGCAGGTCGCCAGACTTAGCGCGTGATAAAGCCATAGTTTAATTAATAATCAAAATAAAATTTACTTTAACCATCAGAAAGAAATCAAAACAGATGTTCGTCAATGCGGTGGCAGTGCTGTAAAACGTAATCGTCACTCCGACCTGCCCAGCTGTTGTTTCAGACTAGTGCTGAAAAACATCATTTACTGCGAACGCCATAGTAAATTTTTGAAAACTACACAAATTTTTTGAAATAAAAAAAAATTAAAATGCCGCACAAACGCAAATCACGCGTGCAATACAATCCAAAGCAAGTTTCACGCCGGGTGCAGCTAACCTCATCTTCGCCAAACATTTGCGTTAAGGCCCACACTGGAGCGACCACCGAGAACTTTATGCCGCCTCAGGAGAGGCCAGTTCCGAAATCCGTTTGTCAACCTCAGCCGGCTGTGCCCAATAAGTTTGCAGTGCCACAATTTAATACCATGGTGCGCACCCAGGCTGAGATGACCTCTATGCAGAAGATGCGCGTGGAGCTCAAACCAGAAATAACGCCACGCACCAAGGCGTCCATTGCACCCAAGGTACATCAACAAATCGACAACAATTAGAAAACTTTACAAATCTCAATATACTCCAACGTTTAGGCTGTCCAGAAGCTTAACTTTCCGTCATCCAGAACAGTATTCAAGGACTTGATACCCATCAATGTGAACGATTCGTTGCGCGATATCGAGCGTCCCAAAGTCACAAAGACAAAGGAATCAAACAAATCGAATGTGGTCGAACCAATACTCACCGACTACTTGGAGAAAATAGAGTATGTACAGCTAATGATGCCCGAACCGGAGTTGTCAATGGATTTCACCTATGATGAGTTTGATTTTCTGCGTGCCTATAGAAAATGCTATCGCTACAAATAAGAAAAATCACATACTCTGTTCGTTACTTTAAGTTATACATTTAATTATGCCGATAAATGAATGGATTGGTCGCAGCGTAATTTACTTATTTTTAACTTATCCAATGAAGTTCATGACAACCAGAAATAGGATAACATGCGCGAATATGAAGTCGGCGAAGCCACGTTCCGGCGAGATGCCCGAGAAGACGGCCTTGTTTTGTGGATTCGCCTGCAGGCGCAGGCAGACGGCCAGCACAAAGCAGCTGATGGTGCTGATGAAGCCCGAGAGGAATGAGTTGAACGGAAACGTGCCCACCAGGCAGCAGTAAACAAATTGTATGATGCCGGTTAGCAGAATGTAGCCCAAGTAAATATCGACGAGTTTCAGCTTCTTCGGTGTGTTCTGCACGTAGTCGTTGTAAAACTTGGCAATTACGCTGCTGATTTCAACCATTTTGCGGCTTTATGTTAATATTTTGAAGGCAATATTTGTTTTATTTTGTTATTAATTTTCTCGATGAGCCGCAGACACGTCACGTAAAACGCCTCGCAATTAGTGTTGTACAGCGCCAAAAATTTATGCGTTGCGCTGTGAGTGGCTAATCGAATGACTGCGCCAAGAAGAAGCAGACCAAGAGTTTTGGTTTTGTTTTGTTTGTGGTCGCGTCATCATTGGCTTTAACGAGGTATTGCTAATAAATGTGTTACCAGTGCAACGTTCATATGACAAGGCAACAGTAAACTCTTGGTCGCTCATTCATTAAAGTGTAATTCAAGACACCAGTGCAGTGAATGCAGACTTCTCTGTGTATATGTGTCTGTGTATGTGTGCGAATTGTGCAATATAAGAACAATAACAGAACGCATATGCAATGAAATCTGCACGCTTGAGCCACATATGTTTATTTATCGAATTACGCTTAAAAGCAACTAATCACCTCTGTTCTTTGTTCAACAGGAATTGTGCTAAACTCTACGCCGTGACCTTCGCTGCGCCACATTCATTGTCAGTGTCAGCAGCGCATAAAAAAAGGAAAAAGCAAAAGCAAAAAATCAATGGAAGACTTAACCCCATTGACCAACCTTCAACAGGTATGTGCAAAATAGTTGGTACACCTGCATTTTTCAGTTAATTTTGATTTATATTTCAAATTCTATTTCTTACAGTTTTAGTTGAACGTTTTTTATATGTTTTCTTAACTGCCAGCGCAATCAACACGCGCCCACCGCCCGCATATCCATTTACAACTGTTTTAAGATAACTTATCAACAATTTTTATTTGTAAGTGTTTTTTTATTTAATGATATATGTCGTCTAAGTTGCACGAGCTTTTTGTATTTCGAGCTACTTGGAAATGTGAGTGCCCTGAACGTGCCGCTGTCTGTGTGTGGGTCTGGCTGGGGGTCTAGGTCTGGGTCTGTGTCTAGGTCTGGGTCTGTTTGTGGGTCTGGTTTTGGGTCAACTGGTTCTAAATTGCTTACATAGGCAATAGTTTTCGTTATCGTTTGGTTTACGTTTGGGTACTATCTCTTATATAGGAATTTGCTTTCATTTATATTTTTATGAATGAAAAAAAGACTTTAAATACTTAAAAATAGTTATTAATTATTTTATTTATATTTCGAAATTTTTGAAGTGCATTATAATTAAAAAAAAAAAAAAAAAACTATAAATACAGAAAAATAATTTTAAAAATATATTTTTATTATTTCCAATATCTAAAAAATTATTTTTATGTTCTTCAATATCTGAAAAATAATGTTTTTTATAAATTATTTTGAAAATGCCAATTATACTAGGTTATATATATATTTTTTTAAAGATCTTTCTCTGAAGCTCTATTTATCTATAACATAATATTATTTTAACTGTAAAAATATTAATTATACATATATATGATCTCTATATCTATATATGATATATCTTGATTTTTCACCAGATTTTATTTTTTGAGCTGCAATTTCTTTAGATTTATTTAACAAGTTTTTTTTAACTATTACAAATTTCCTAATATTTTTAAATTCTTATAGATATTATAGGGATCTCATTTCTTAAAGAGCTCAGCCTGTTCAAAATCATATCAGACCATGCATATTTGCATTACTCTCATTTGACACAGTTAGATAGTTTAGCAGCAAAGTCGTAAGCCTCTGCGAGTCTATTATAATGATTGTAAAAAGTATTTATAAAACCAAAGTCTGACAGAGGATAAGATAATCTTAGACAAATGGGTTAAACAACTTCTTTGTAGCTCGAATTTGTTGGTCGTTTTTGTGGGCGTATTGGTGGTCTGATATTTGTTCGATTCACATATATTTTCACATGTATTGAGCGAGATTTGACAGCCTATATATTAATATATGAAATAAATAAATAATTAATTCTTATCGCTCCGTGGCTTGTTTTTGTGCCTGAGCCTCCACGTTAGAACCAAAATCAAATGAGTCACTGGCCTCCTCGATTTGATATCGTTATATGAATAATGCGCATATATGTTTTCATTACACATATATACGTATATATATAATTGCAATCAAGTCGAACTTGCAACCGACCAAGTCCAAGTCCAAGGCTTACACATTCATATCAGCACTTTTGTAGTTGGTGCACGCCGGAAAACTTTCCACTTCTCCTTTCCACATATCCCTTATCATGCGCAGACATTATCCGACCGTTGTCCGAGTTTCTGTAGAAAAACTGAGTCAGCGGAAAATTTGCCAGACCCAAAAGCGGCATTTGCAGCGTTTCTGTTTTCAGTGTGACTTCAGCTGGCGAGGCGAGCGCATCAACTACGCACATACTCTCCCTGCCTCACACACACACACAAACGATCGCACACCCGCACGCTCACCCAATAGCATATATATCTCTCCCTCTCACACTCTCAATTGATCTTGCAGCTTGCCGAGCCCGCCAAGCGCAAGCCGAAGATGACCGAGCGACAGCCGCTGCTGCTGCAGCAGAGTGACAATTCCGATTATGAGGGCAATCGCAGCGGAAACGGCTTAATCCGGCCGCCGGTACGCAGCTCACCGCCGGACAGTACGCTGGTCAATGTGCACAGCGAGGACAGCATCGCAGGTAAGTGGCAATAGTTTTTGTTCACAATGCTCAAATGACATTTGCTTAAAGTTGGCAATGGAAATTTTATAAATGAGAGTGAAATCTTAAGAGAATAGAGAAAAGTTATCTTCAAATTCCTTCCTAAAGATTTTATTATTTAAAAAAATATGTAAATAATAAAATTATTAAAAATATATAAATAAAAACTTTAATTTTTAAATTGTATTTTTTATAATATTTTAAAATTGATTGAATTAATTTTGTTATTTATAGAAATATATTATTTATATATAATATAAAAAAGGAGAATTCATTTTATTATTTATAAGAATATATAAATAATAAAATTAATAAAAATAAAAATATATATTAAAATTTTTATTTATATATTTTTTATATTTCAAAATTTATTGGCTGATTATATATAAAAATATATAAATAATACGATTAATTCAATCAATTTATAAAATATATATAAATTTGATTTCTTCCGTTTTATTTATATATTTGATTTTATTATATAATTTAATTTATTATCTATTTAACTACGCAACAAAGTTTTTTTTCATACGGTGTTTGTGGTAAATAATGTTTTAGAATAACTATTTGAGTCAATTATCGTATATTTATTTATATATACAAACATATGTGCCAACATTTGTAGACGACATGTTCCAATTAATAATCGATGACTTTGTTATATATAAATACGATTTTGATAAGAATAATTAATTAATGGGCTTGGTCCAATTCTGTTTAAATGTCACACGTGGTAACTCGAAGGGATATATGATAGATGATATATGATATTCAGATGATTTTGATTTAGAAAAACCGAAGATCAAAGAGGGAAACATATGATCTATGAAATAAAATCTTCAGCCACACTTTAAGCAAAAGTCATTATAGCATATTTTAAATAATTAAATTACTTATAAAAACCTTCAAATTAACACAGTTCACGCTGCAGCCCCTGGAGACGACGATGATGAGCAGAGCAGTCAGACGGGCGAGGATCATCAGAGCAAATCGCTTTACAATCCCACACATCATCGCACACTCGAGCATCCCACATCGAATTTCGACACGTTGATCCATTTGCTTAAGGGCAACATTGGCACTGGCATATTGGCCATGCCGGAGGCCTTCAAGAATGCCGGCCTCTATGTGGGTCTCTTCGGCACTCTGATTATGGGCGCTATTTGCACGCACTGCATGCACATGCTGGTCAACTGTTCGCATGAGCTGTGCCGACGACTGCAGCAGCCGGCTTTGGACTTCTCGGAGGTGGCTTTCTGTAGCTTCGATACGGGCCCATTGGGCCTGAGGCGGTACTCGCACCTGGCGCGACGCGTTGTGACCACGTTTCTGTTCATCACACAGATTGGCTTCTGCTGTGTCTACTTTCTGTTCGTGGCGCTCAATATTAAGGATGTGATGGATCACTATTTTAAGCTGGATGTGCGCATCTATTTGCTGTTGATGTTGCTGCCCATGGTGCTGTTGAATTTGGTGCGCAACCTTAAGTACCTGACGCCTGTCTCTCTGATTGCGGCCGTGTTGACGGTGGCCGGTTTGGCCATTAGCTTTTCGTATATGCTGCACGATCTGCCCGACACGCATACGGTTAAGCCATATGCCACCTGGGCCACATTGCCGCTATACTTTGGCACGGCCATCTATGCCTTCGAGGGCATTGGCGTGGTGCTGCCATTGGAGAACAATATGCGCACACCCGAGGACTTTGGCGGTAGAACTGGAGTACTCAATACGGGCATGGTCATTGTGGCCTGTCTGTACACCTCAGTTGGTTTCTTTGGCTATCTAAAGTATGGCGAGAGTGTTAAGGGCAGCATTACGCTCAATTTGCCACAGGGTGATGTGTAAGTAAATATATATATCAAGTATATATAGATCCTTATTGTAATAACTATTGTTTTCCCCTACACAGTCTATCGCAGCTGGTACGCATTTCCATGGCCGTGGCTATATTTCTGTCATATACTCTACAGTTTTATGTGCCTGTCAATATGGTGGAACCTTTCGTGCGCAGCAACTTTGATACAACGCGCGCTAAGGACATGGCTGCTACGGTGCTGCGTACAGTGCTGGTCACATTTACCTGTAAGTCAATAAAAAGCTTATGTCTATATATACTTGATCACAATTCATGACTATTTTCATCTATCTATCTGGCTTTCTTTTTCTATAAACATTAATCTGTCGGTTAAAGGACATACATATTAAGTCACGCATGCCTTACATTTTTATATATTATGGATAACTTATCGTGTTGCATTTGTATCGATATATATATATATATATATATATATATATATATATGTATATATATATATATATATATATATATATATATATATATATATATATATATATATATATATATATATATATATATATATATATATATATATATATATCTTTTTAAAGTCACCTTTTATATCATAGCTCAGTGCACATTAAACCAGGAGATAATAGCTTTGCCATGCATTATAGATCATTTCGGAAATACTTCACTCCCAGAGAACTCAGAATTATTGTTACTTTTGTTAGCACTATTTTTGGTTAAGTTTCTTGCTTTGTAAACTATATATATAATTGAATAATAAGAAGGTGCTACCAGATAGTATCATATATATTGGGTATTATTCAACATTTTCCCTTAAATGCATGCTGATTCTTTCTATAATTTGTACCTAATTAGAGTACAGAGCGAGGAAACTTTGATTGTTAAACTTTGCATGAACTGAAATTTATATGGACTTTGCTTGTTTTTCTTTTATATAGATTAAACAATCAGTGAAGTTGTCAGCTAAACATTGTTTAAGTTCTATTTTATATGCATTTACTTTTCCTCTTTCATTGCTCGTTTTTCGCTGATTTCGTTAAATTATCAAATTGATTTTGGTAGATTGGAAATTTGCAAAAATTCACAGCTTTCTCATTCTCGCTTTTCACATACATTTCCACATGTCACACATATATCTCACTGATGAGAGCATTGTATATACTTTCTTCGACTCTTGCTTTCAATTTCCATAGCCTTTTCTCTTAAATGCTTCCTTCATGCTCTCTCATCTCTTCTCTTGAATATTTCTAACTTTGAAGTCGTTTTCTTATTCTAGTTATTTTGGCCGCCGTCATACCCAACCTGGGCTCGATTATCTCGCTCGTTGGGGCCGTCAGCAGCTCGGCGTTGGCGCTCATTGCGCCGCCCATTATTGAGATTATCACCTATTATAATGTGGGCTATGGTCGCTATAACTGGATGCTGTGGAAGGATTTTCTCATATTGATATTCGGTCTGTGCGGCTTTGTGTTTGGCACCTGGGCCAGCGTGGCCCAAATCATAAATCCGAGCATAGACTAGATACCAACTCCAATAATTTGTGCGAATTTACGACGAAGGCTTTACTGTAGTTTCCTTTTTCGACTACAACTCTACGATAAGTTCTCCTTTATTGATATAGGTTTTTGTTTTTGCTTTTTGTTGCCCAAAGACGACGTTGACGCCGTCAGGTGCATTGGTTCGGATTCGGATTCGATTTTAAACTGTTTTTAGACGATTTTATTTATTTAGTTTAGCACAATAGATAAACGTTCAGTACCAGACAATAATTAGCATTTTTCTAAGGCCAAAAACAGTTGTGGTTTACGTTAATATCATTTCTGATTTGTTTTACGTCACGATGTTAGTTAAGTTTAAAGTTTGTTTTCGATGATCGCACAATGCCAAAAAAGTGATTTCGTATAGTATTTCTAAACAATGTTTGTTTAGTTTTAAACGGCTTAGAGTTTTAGTTTAAGGCCTCGCGCAGATCATTCCAAAATGCCAACGGCCGTTAATAAATTGTGTTTGAAGAGAACATTATAACTGTTGTGTGTGTGTGTGTGTGTTGCGTCATACCCTCTACTATATGATATACGACACAAAATACGTAGCGATTATATTATACATCACACAAACTGTAGCTACATATGCTGTGGAATGTGCCTGGCTTATGAGAAACAATCTCTTAATATACATATACACTCTACTCATACTGCTGGACAATTGGCGTTAACAAAGAGCTGGGCACATTTCACACTATAAATATATTATATATATTACTTCTATATATATATTTACGTTCATATATGCCAGGGAATTGGCTTTTCAATCTCTGTAATTTGTGAATAGCTCATGTAATTGCATTACAATTTTGAAACAATAACTAAAGACAATAATAAATTGCGTTTAAAGTTTGTAAAAATCAATATTAAAAGAAAGCTTTTTACCTTCGTTTTACTCTCAACTGGACTGTGCCCTCTATATAGATAGGTTTCGTTTTATCAAACGGACACAAACTAAAAAACAAATAGAATTAGTAGCACTTACGTAGAAGTAAACTTGATCTGGTATCTTCGATTACACTTAAGCGTAAATAAGCTTTACGGACGGACAATGCCGTCATATAACTGATATAGAGCTGATACCTCCACAGAAATATGTATAGGGTATAATAACTGGAGAAACTACAGTGAGCATATGGAATGCAGCTATAGATTCATATTGAGAAGTTGAAAAAATCTAAAGATCTAAAGTAATTTAGACAAATTCGATAAATTTTAATATATAAAAAATTTTTTTTAATTTTAAAATTATTTTAAATTTTATAGTTTTATGAGAATTTTTTCCAATTTATCATGTATATGCTTAGAAGTTGATGTAATTCTTGAAACTATGTCAAAATATTGATCTTTTATATAATCACGAAGCATTTGCCTCTTAGCCAGCGCATTTGCTGTTGTAATTCCCAACCGCTTATTTGCTGAACTTCACGTATATAATGCGGGTTCAGCTGCGCGTCCATTCGTGTTGTTTGGAAGGAGAGCACGTTAGCACTCCCCTAGACAAGGATGGAACACACAAACGAACGGCTAGGCACAAGACAATGCCGTTCACAAGTTTTTTTTTATATGTATATATATAGTATATATTCTTGAACTGTACGAGCAGTATGGCTGATATTTGTGTTGTTGCTATGCTAAAAAGGCGCCTTTGATCTGAAACTTTCCATAATCTCTTCTTAGCATTGTAGAGGGCTTATGTGTGATTATAGGCCGGATCGTAGCACTATATCATATAGCTGTCATGGAAACAATCAATCAGAATTTGAGTTTTTGTATGAAAAACGTTTCTGTTCGGCAAAGTACATTGTTCAATTTTGGTGCTGAGTTTTCTATATCTTAAAAATATAAGTTGGAATCGGAATCGGAATACTATATCATATGTCTGCCATAGGAACGATCTGTCAAAAAGTTAGTTTTTATGTGAAAAACTTGCTGTTTGTTGAGATATCCCAAGAAAATTTGACATCGATAAGTTTTCCTGGGGTTACTTGATGTACAAAATATATCGGATCGAATCGGAATACTATATCATATAGCCATACAAAGAGTTCAAGAGGTTTTATATGAAAACACGAACTGGGCAAAATACATAGTAGATCTATGAATATATGGAAAAAGCTAATATCCGATAGATCTGAATACTATATCTTTCAGTTAAAAGGCACAAAATTATAATTCTTTTTTATTTATTTGCAATTTGAGTTTCCAAAGTAGAAAGAACTTAGGCAGAATCTGGGCATGGAGGATACCATTGCCAGGTATTCCAGGGGACGCAGAGAGATGACACAGGATCGAAGCCAGTGTTTATGTCGCATAATACTACGGTAGCGGTGTTACCCTCGCAGACCCAGTAGCGAGTGGGATCCCAGTTGTTGCGATATCTGGTGGAACTGGAGCCGGTGCACGTGGGCTGTCCATTGCCATCGGGATTGCAGTCGGCGTAGATGGCCACCACGAACAGGGCCAGGCAAAGAAGGATCAGAGCTAGCGAAGTTGAAAACCGTTATAGATACATATATAAATATATAGGTATTGCTCCAGGGCACTTGGTGCGCTTACCAGCTTTCATTTTTAGTTGTAGTCAGTGAAGTGAATTCTACCAAATGTGTTCATTCAGCTCCATTGCCGCCGCTTATATACCCACACGATCGGCCTGATATCTGCGCCGACTGTTCTTTATTAATATAACTTATCTATTCGATGTTATGTTCTTGTTAGTTGTATGGCTGAATGCTTGTGCTCGTGCATTGATAACTGCGGTGCGACACGAAAACCTTCGAAATTAATCTAGCTGCGATTTAAAAAATCCAAGCCTTATCTAGACACTAATTTGGTGATTAGTAAATCTGTTCTTAAGTTTGGTCAATCGAAATTCGTCATATTTAAAGCGAATTGAGATATAAATAAATATTAGTTGAACAATGCTCGAGATAACTCTGTGAGATAATCTTAAATATTAAATAATTTTCAGGATAGATAGTATATCTGTATATGGCTAGAATTAGGGCAAACGAGCCTACGCCCCATATTCCAGGGTTTCTGAGTTAAGATCGTCAAAGTGCCCGAAGATAGATATTGATTTCCGCATTCATTGAACTGCTTTTTCGACTAAGACAGAGTATTATGCAGTTGATATCACCCGAGTGCAGCATTCTAATTAGTTTTTCTTTATTTTACCCAAATCACGTATACCCAAAGGGAACATTAAATCGAATATCCAAGTAGGTGTCCAAATTGTCAGTATAAAGTAATAGTTCGTATAATTAATAATAATAAAAAAAGGTATAAAGCAGCTTGATATTGATATCGAGGAATGGAAGAGTATCGAGATGTGGAGAAATCCGTGCGCTGGTATCGCAACATGTCCGTCGAGCAGATTGGGGCGTGCAAGGGTTTGCTGCATGCGCTGCGCGACGATATGGACGAGCAGACCACGTATCGGGTGCATGAGTGCCTGGAGACGCTGGGCCTGTGCCCGCTGCCCAGTCCGAAGGAGCTGAAGCTTATCATTGACTTAAGTCGAGGTAGTGACCTGGCCTTCCTCTGGTTCCTGTGGGAGACGCATTACAAGTACCGGACCGGCTCGGACCCCGCACGACGTCCGTACAGATGCAACGAACAGTTCATATTGACGGCCATTGCCCATCTGGACATGGCGATGACTAAGCGGGGCCTGGACAAGCTCTTGCCGTTGCCGGAGAATGGGAAAAGGTATCAGGAGCGTTTGCGACGGCTGAAAATGGTCCGGAAGGAGCGCCGGCAAGAGCAACTGCGGCTGAGTCAACGCCAAAACCCGTACGATAAATCGCCGTACTCGGCGCCGCAGGTGCGCCCCAAGCTCTTCATACCCCTGCCCCGGACATTTAAGCCCGACGAGCGTAAATGCTGTCACAAGCGCAACGATATACCCAATGAGGAGTTCCGTTGGTTCGCCGACTACGAGCTGTCGCCGATCAAGCGCGAGGTGAAGAAGTGCATCTTGGATGCAATTGCCCAAACCTTCGGGAAGGGGGACAGACCAATGGGTAAATCGCTATGCGATGCACATCGCCTGCTGGAGCGTGACATGCGCCGTAAGCGACATGAAGTGACAAATGAGGCGATGCATCGCTGCATGGAATTCATAGACTTAGCGGGCTCCGAGAGGCGCCTGCGCAGCGAACGGATCATGCGTCAATTGGAGCGTGAGGTAACGCAGGCGGCGAAGAGGTTAGAGGACCATCGAAGGCAGCAGCTCCTGGAGCTGCGAAGGGCGCAGCTTGACAGCGCCCATCCGTGCAAGGGGCGCTGCCAAATGTGCGTCCAGTTTGTCTCGATACCGGGATTGGTCAGGAAGGAGGACGTCAAGGTTGGCGATGGTCTTTTGCCCGTGCTAATGACAGTTGAAGGAGGCGACTCTGTGACATACGGCCATCCGCCAGGCCAACCGGAGGATCTGGACCGCATCCATGTGCTATCGATGGGCGAGCAAATTGATCACAAGACCATTCAACTGGTAAGGGATGACAGCTACCGTTGCCCGGGGCCGCCGAAAAAACCCGTTGCGAAGCCGAAGACAAACGTGAAACCTGTCGAAGTGGCTGAGGAGCCTCCGCCTGCGCCTGCGCCTGCGCCTGCTGAGGTGCCATTAACGGGCTCATCCAGCTCGGAGGAGAATGAGCATTGCTTTCGGCGTTACCTGCCCAACGGCATGCTGGCCTGGAACTACTTTCGCATCTTCGGACCCTCGGCGGACCAGTCCGAGCCGGATCTAATGTACGCCGATCCGCAGCCGACAATACGGCGATACTGCGTGGCGGCCTTGCAGAAGGCAATGGACGCCTGCAAGCAGCGGCAAGTGGCAAAGGTCTATGGCAAGAAGCATATGGAGCGCATCCTATGGCAGCAGCGGCACGTCTCCGGCATGGCGCTTGAAGCCGCCGGAACGTGTGCCCGGCAAATATTTCGCGCTGGCGCGCCAAATGTGGTACTGGCACAGGAGCCGACAGGAGGAGACCGTTTGCAAGTGAACAATATTGATCCGGAGGATAGGAAATCGTTGTCGGAGCTGCTCAATAGTGCCATGGACATATTGAGGAACGATCCACGCTACGTGCTCGTCACACTGCCCAACGCCCACAAGGTGCCGCTGCTGCTGGACTGGGTGGCGCAGCGCTATGGCAAGAGCTTCAGGCATGCTGAGGCGTCTGCGCCGACAAAGAGCAAACTGCTCGGCGTGCTGAAAATGGGTGAGAAGCGCTTTCCCGATCCGAGAGATAGCAAATTTCACTGCACACCCGACGCCGACTGCGACAAAAATACGTTCATCCACCGATCCCTGCGCATGCGCAACGAGTATCATTCTCGCTTGAACGAGCTGGAGCTGCAGGATTCGCGTCGCATTTGGCTGGCGTTGCGCTGCTACGCCCCGAGGCCGACCTTGAGTCCGGCCACCTTCTTCGCCTATATGCCGTCCTGCCAGAAGGATATCATACGGAAAAATTTGTGGCTGTCGTTCGACTATCGACACGTCGATTCGTTGCGCAAGGGTCCCTTCCACAAATGAATTTCCTTACTGCAGGCAGGCCACGGTCCACTGTTTGCAGTGTCGCATAAATTGTGGCTGGAGGGCGGGCGATGCACATCGTCCCCTCCCCCCTCTAATATGTGCGACATTGCAACGGGATTGGGGCCTGTTTTAAAGTAATGTAATGTTTGTTTAATGTATGATTGGATGTTAATATATGATTTGTTCTTCATCTCTAAAGCTTTTGTTTTATTTCTTAAGATTTATATATTTAAAAAAAAATTTTATTTTATTTAATTTTTTATTTATTTTACTTATTTATTTATTTATTTTTTTTTAAATTTTATTTTTATTATTTATTTTTTTTTTTTTTTATATTAAAAATGTATTTAAATTTTTATTTATTTGAATTTTATATATTTTATATGTTAAAAATTTATTTTTTTTCATTTGAATTATTTATTTATTTATTTTTTTTATATTTTAATAAATTTATTAATCTTCTTAATTTTTTATTTATTTTAATATAATATATTTTTCTTGTACATATTTGGTTTTTAATATTTTTCAAAATTTTTTAATTTATTTTGATTTTATATTTAATGTATTTAAATAAATGTATTTTCTTATCAGTTTTTTTTTTATTAAATAACTTTAATAAATAAATATTCTGTTAGACTTAAAATTTTAAAATTTATTTACTATATAATATAATTAACATTTAACTTATCTAGTTTTAAGTAGCTGAAAGGGACTTGAGCGAAAGAGATAGGCATAAATCAGAGTTCTTCAGCTGCTGCTCCGTAAATTAAACGGACAAAAGATATTTAGATGAGGGAACTACTGTTTTTTAACATTTGATAAAAGACAAATTGCTGACAATTTTTAAAATAGATATTTCGAGCGGCAACGCTCCGGAAATGTACCCATGTATCTGCATGCTACCACTTTTCGTGTAGAACATGCATGGCAGTTGACTGACTTCGGGCTGAAATTGATTGAAAATTAAGATCTTATCTGACTTTCTCTCTTTCACGCTCTGCTACTTTCACTCTACCTCTCTTATTTTCCATCTTTCACTATCTCTCCCTCACATAAGCTTTCTCTCTCCCTCTCTCTCTCTCTCTCTCTCTCATATCTCCGTTTCTTTCCCCTTCAAATATAAATAGAGTATCCGACAGATTTGAATGTCTCTAAGAGTGATATAAATCGCTTGAAATCGTGTCTATTTGTGTATATAGAGATAGAGAGAGCTCGTAACATTCCATATAGAGTGTGATATCATTTTATTGCTCGCGCGCGTCATCTTTCATATGAATCTAACAAGAATCTCTGATAAGAGCTACTGAAATTGTTTCATTTCCCCAAAACTCTCACCTTGTATTCGCAATTCCGATAAGGGGGTTCGACGAAATGCTGTCACAATTCTCAATAAACTGATAAAAGAGAAATTCGCACGTTTCTGTTTGGAGGTATTCAGAAGGGCAGACAGGAGGCGTCACCCGAAACGTGAAGGTTAAACAAACTATTTTTGCATTCCAAAATAGCAAAAAAAAAAAAATATTTAAACTTTTTTTAGTTTTTGTCTTTTGCCAATGTCAAGAAACTTGCGCAACTATTTTGGGCACGCCCACAACACAATGTCGCCCACGCACTTAGCGAATGCAGCGAAGACAAACGGCGTTAATTTCTTAACTATGTGCAAGAGCACAGCCTAGCGAGGGTTGCCCCATGCGTTGAGCACAGAAATTTCATTTATTTTTACTGACATAGACTATAACTTATAGACTATAACTATCTATGGTGTTCGTTGATCAAATCTAATTGCAAAATGTATTAGAAAATTTAATTAAAGTTGAACAATCAAGTCAATGTTTGTGATCGACGAGCAATCAGCAAACATTGCGAAAATAATTGTATTTATTATCAGGCAAGAGCGAAGTTTGCAATTTCTATATGAACGAAAGAGTTATGGGTGCGCTAGCCAGATGTTTGAGAACTGAACCTAGGGAACAGCACACTTCTTTATTATTATCATTATCGTCATCATTATATGCATTATTATTCATTATCAGAATTATTCAGCATCATTTATCAGTTATAATTTATTATGATTCATGCACCATGCATCATGCATCATGCATCACACATCATGCATCACACATCATGCATCATACATCATGCGTCATACCTAATTATTCATATTTCATCATGATGACTCATTATCATTGTCATTCCATTACAAATACAAGCCAAAATTATAATTGATGCTGCCCATCTGGGCGTGATGATTCACCATGCATCATTCATCATGCATAATGCACCATTCATCATGCACCATGCATCATGCATTATGTATCATGCATCATACATCATACATCATACATAATATGATGTACTCATCATTATTCATAATTCATCATGATGAATCATTATCATTGTCATTCCTGGGAATGGGCTTACAAATACAATCCAATTCTACTTGCTGCTGCCTATCTGGAATGATGATTCATTATGCATCATTCAGCATACAGCATACATTATGCATCAGACATCATGCATCATGCATCAAACATCTAACATTATCTAAACATTATTCATAATTCATCATGATGAATCATTATCATTGTTATTCCTGGGAATGGGCAAGCGATGCTGCTCATCTGGGCATAATGATTCACCATGAATCCTTCATCATGCATCATGCATCATGCATCATACATCATGCATCATACATCATATATCATTACTCATAATTCGTCATGATGAATCATTATCGTTGTCATTCCTCGAAAGGGCTTTCAAATACAAGCCAACTCCACTTAATGCTGCTCATCTGGGGATGATGATTCATAATTCATTATTCCATTCATCATGCATCATACATCATGCATCATGCATCATGCATAAAACATCTAACATTATCTAAACATTATTCATAATTCATCATGATGAATAATTATCATTGTTATTCCTGGGAATGGGCAAGCGATGCTGCTCATCTCTGGGCATGATGATTCACCATGAATCATACATCATGCATCATGCATAATGCATCATGCATCATACATCATATACCATACATCACAACCATTCATTATACATCATATATCATCATTACTCATAATTCGTCATGATGAATCATTATCATTGTCATTCCTCGAAAGGGCTTTCAAATACAAGCCAACTCCACTTGATGCTGCTCATCTGGGGATGATGATTCATAAGTCATTATTCCATTCATCATGCACCATACATCATGCACCATACATCACGCACCATACATCATGCATTGTACATCATCATGATGATCCATTAGCATTGTCATTATCATGATCATTGTCATTGCTGGGAATGGCTTGATGCTGTCTGGGGACTTCCAGTAACATTCAGTGTTGCAGAATTGCTAAAGCGGCTGGCGAGGGTCGCTTCATAACTTGAATACAGAAATATATTAAGTATGTTAAGTTCGGCCATAATGCGTGCGCGTTTTATTTATTTTGATAAGTTTTATTTTATTAACCAGCTGCTGGCAAATTGGCAACTACACGCGTCTTGGCCATGTTAACAAGCGGCTGTGTTGAAGAAATAAAAAGTGAAACCCCACTAACGTGAACAATTCCCCCCTACTACAAAAAAAAAGCCAAAAATGTGTTGGCGAAAGAACTTCGCCTCGCTTGACGGCCCTAATTGTCTAATGGGTTGCGCGACAGAGTTAAAGCCAAGCCGAAAGCCTGCCAAGCGACACGCTTACAATTTTTGCCTCAAATTGCCAAAGCGCAATTTGTCGCCAAATGGAAAAACGAAATATCCAGCAAAAATATATTCCCCAAAGCCATTTGGCAATTGTCTGGTGCGAGGAAAATGTTTTATAAAGTCCATTGACAGCGCTGGCAGCAGACTTAGTCGCGATGTTCGTCAACAATTGGAAACTACTCGGTCTGTGGCTGTGCTTAGGCCTCAAGTTGGAGCTGGGCTCGACGCAAAATGCCAGCAGCCATGTGGTGTGGGAGCCAAGTGGAAATACGAGTAAACGCGAAGTGGCGAATCGATTGGATTACGCTGGCACCAATATAGCCAAGAGCTATGATCCTCCGCCGGAATTCTATAGAGGACCGGGCAGCACGGTTACTAGTTCCGGCTCCAGCTCCGGCTCCGGCGCGTCGGGCTTAGGCAGCGTGGGTGAATCGCTGAGTGAGGCGTACAACAAGTGGAAGCAGAGCACCGGACAGCATGATCGCATCAGCGTGGGTATGTAGCACAGCTGAACTGGGGATTAGTCGAGCCACTCACTCCCCCGCACACCCCACTCAATAGGTCACTATGGCGGCGGTGCGGCACAGGCAGCGCATATACAGACCCCTCACGGACACGCCAGCTACGCCTACGAGGGACATCCGTATGAGTACGCCGGAGTAGCTGCTGGCCATGGTGGCTACTACGGCGGCAGCAGTGCAGAGGCGGGCATACCCTTCGATGTCTACGGCTCACGGCCTGTGCATGGCAGTCATCACCACATCCACTATCCCGGGCCGAGTGCAGGTGGCGGCGGCAGCGAGTACGCCTACTTGGAGCCGCACGATCTGGCCAGTCACAAGGGGCCGCCGGAGCTGTCCCAGAAAGCACTGCTGGCCAAAAGTTTTCTCATACCCTTAGCCAGCGCTGCAGTCCTGGGCATTGCAGCTGCTTTGGTCAGCAATCCACTGCTGTTGCAGCTGGGCACGGTTTCGGGCTTGGGCGGCGGCTTCGTGCCGGCTGTGGGCAAGCGCAAGAGGCGTGCGCTGCGAAAAGTCTACTCAGCACATAAATAACTGTTTATATAATATAATTAAACCATTTATATAACTTCTCAAAAAGCTCGCAAAAGAAAAACACAACAAAAACAAATTAATTTCTATTAACTCTTTTATTCAAGTGTGCAGTAGCTAAATAACTTTTAAATTTGGCGGCTTGAAAGTCTTATACTCCAATACTCTTATACTTGACAGCTGTGTATTAACTGTTAGCGCTTGCCACGGTTCTATGTTAATTAACATAGAGCTGTTAAGCAGCAGCAAAAGCTGTTAAATTTGAATTTCATTTCAAGTTTCTTTGTGTCAATAAGCAAAAATAGCTTAAGTAAGGCATAAATAAAACTTAAATATGTAGACTTATATGCTGGAGTCTATCAAATCAAATATCTCTTTAAGTTAACTAAAGTAGGCAACACGCGCCGGGGCCACAACTCATTTAACGCTCAGACAAACTTCATATGACAAAAAAAAAAAAAAAAAATATATATGAGAAAAGAAAAGAAAATGCAACAAATGTAGTCGTTCGGGTAAAACGCGAATGGAAACCATAAGTACAATAATTGAAGAAAATGTCAGCTACACACGATGGCTACGTGACTTAATAATGCCCCATGGTGCCCCTTGGTGCCCCATAATAACGGCCGCAACGTGTTGCTCTCTCTGCCAGCTGTGGCTGGCCGCATCCATTCCCAAGTTTTCTTCCTTTTCTCCTCCTACTTCTCATTGACCATTTCATATCATCATTAAGTTGATATAAATTGGCTATAACTACAATGCCAGCTTACTTACTAACGTTTTAGTTTTAATTGGCTAAATGTTGCCAGATGAAGATTTACTTGCCTCGAAGTTCATTTCGGAACTGTCAATGCCATATTTGCTCAAGCTTGAACTTGACTGGGGAGCTGAAGATACCGATCTTCAAATTAAACAAATGTGGAAATGAGCTTAAGCTTTGTATGACAAAGATTGGGAAAACTGAGCATCTGATGAAATGAACTAGTTTTTAATTTAAATAAATTGCTTTAGGTTGCGTAAGATTAAGCAAGATATAAAATTGTTCAAATGAACTAGTAATAATTGATACTCTAACATAAGTCCATATAAAGTCTCTCTCTATCTAACTCTTATCACTGTCTCTCTTCTTCTTTGGTCCCTCTCTATCTCTCGCTTAACATTTTATGCATTTATTCAAATGAACTAGTTCAAACATCAGCCATCAGCTGTCGCTTCTGATTGTGCTCTCCATCAATTCCCTAAAATCTATAACGAGAAAGAATAATTTACGCAATTATTAAAAAATATTAAAAAAAAAAAACATAATGACAATTCAGTGCGACGCAAATGATTTTAATAAATAACAAATGATCAAAAAATAAGTAAATATATATTTATATATAGAGAGAGATATATATTTCATATATTCATATGTATATAAAAATAAAAATCATTTTGTCGTGCTGGGAAAAACGCTGCAATTTGTTCAGCTGGAAACTAATTTGCATTGCATTTCAATAATTTAGAGGCAATGGGCACCTGCCACGCCCACACCACACACAGCCCACTCGTTAGCTCTAGCCCAGCAAACCGCAAAGTTAGCTCCAAATGTGATTTTAGACATTTATGTATCTAATTGAAAATGGGGGCACTATACAGATATATAGATATATATGGCTAGCATAAATATATGGTAATTATTCAGCGAATTAAAATCTATAAATATTGCATTTAATTTGTATGCTAAAATAATAAACATTGGTTACTGCGGTTCGTTTTGGCCAGTTACATTCGCTTGTTTGTCAGCTGGACCAAATGATTAAATTGCGGTTAGCTGGTCAAGTGGTCAAAAGGCTTCGAAGCTCTGTTGCCCAGCCCTCGCTCGCAGATGACACAATAATCACGCATTGTGTGAAGCTTATGCTCGATGAGGTTTTGCATTTGGTATAATTATTATTAACAAGTTGAAACTGACTTATCTGATTAAGTAGAAAAGTCTAGCTAACTAATATTAAACTAGAATAATTATAAAAACTACTTTTATAAATTTTATAATTATTTTTAAAATTTATTATTTATATTTTATTTAAGAATCATATTTCGAATTAAATATTTTGTTTTAAATAAATTTATTTATTAATTTTAATTTTTTAAAATTTATTTATTTTATACATTTATTTTTTATTTAAATTTTATTTTATAATTCTTTTTTTCACCCAGACAATCGATACTCGATATAAATACTTTACAGAATGATCATTAACTTAAGTGTACAAAAATAATTATAATAATTATTATTTAAACAATGCCCTTAAAATTATATTTATTACTATTGAAATTTTGCTTAACATTTACTTAATATTATTAACAATTAAAATACTGACAACAAGGAGACGAAGAGGAGCACTGCACGACTGATCACAAGCTGGTCAGGGAAACGACTGAGGCTGCCCAGCAGCAGGCGCCCCTTTATATAGCTCGAAACTCCCACTCAAAATCGAACTGAGCCCTTAGCGCCACTCACTGAGCACCTTCACACACGATCGTTGAGGGACCAATCAGCATGCTGCAAGCCTTCTACCTGAAGTGGAATTTTCACTTAAAGAGAAAAACTGAACTCAGCTGCTCTTCTTGCCCTTCTACAAGAAAACATTATTCTTTAACTTCGCTGTTATATCAATGTTATATGTATGTAAAAGGCAGAGAGGCCGACAGATCAGATATTATGTATTTTATATTATTATTTATTATATTATATTTTATGATAAGATTAAATTTAAAATTCAGATAGGTAGGTCATAATTTATCATATATTATATTACATTATATTATTTAATTAAATATATAATATAATATCCATAAAGCGCATCTCCTTTCTCAGTAAGCTTAACATACAGCAACTTTACCTCTCTCTCATTCATTCTCTCTTCATCTCTGCCTTTCCTTTATATTTTCTTAACAGTGATCGACTTCGTGCACACTGCTAGCTGTCTGCCTCTCTCCCCTACACAATTTGGTGTCAGCATATTGGCTACCACGCCCACATCATTGGCTCCAGCTACAAATCACATTGGCACCCACAATTTGCTCCAACCATGCCCACATAGTTGAGCACAAAAAGCAAAAGGAAAGAACAAAAAAAAAAAAACATCTAAAACAAAAACAAATTACAACAGTTGTAAAGTGTCATTTTTCAAAGTGCAGAGCTATACGCAGTG
Source organism: Drosophila peninsularis (assembly GCA_035047485.1). Classification (NCBI taxonomy): domain Eukaryota; kingdom Metazoa; phylum Arthropoda; class Insecta; order Diptera; family Drosophilidae; genus Drosophila; species Drosophila peninsularis. The sequence continues at coordinate 1,707,584 of JAWNPN010000018.1, read as the reverse complement.
GGTGAGGCTGGGAAGAGGTCCCAGAACGCAATGTAGAAATAATCATAATGGCCCTAGCGCATATTTGAGACGAAATCTTGCGTGGCAATGTTGCAAAAACAACAGCAGAAATAGAACGTCAAAAAAAAAAAAACAACAAAACGGCAAGAACAACAATAAGAAAAATGTGAGCAAATTTCGCTGGCAGCGCAAAAGAAATGAGACAAAAAAGCACAACAAAACAAAGGAAAGCATATAAAAAAAAAAAACTAAACCAAATTCCAATTTGTTAGGAATTTGTTCAATTTCAGTTTTGCTTTGCCGGCTGATTCGTTGGGGTTCGTGGAGTGTATTTGACCAAGCCGCTCTCCGCCCGCCGCTCGTCGCTCTTCGTTCTGCGCTCTCCGCTCTTCAGCTTAGCATCTGCATGCTTCACACGTGCCGCCATGCAAAACCATAAGCATAACGGCTCTACCGACCTCTACTGGCCATTATGTAGCCACCACGACAAATCGCACACATTTAACACAAGCACACACACATATGTACATACATGCTCATACTCATTCTCAAACGTAGGAAAAAAAGTGCATACTTAACATACTGACAAAAAGAGCAGCAGGCGAAACAGCTGCTCAAAATGGCTTCAACAACGTCGCAGCTTGTCGCCCATTCAATTTCATAGAGATGAGCGTCTCGGGTCGTGAGCTTTTATATTTTCTATCAGTATTCATTGCCTTAACTATATAATTTATTAAATATTTATGTTCATTTAATACTACTCAAAATGATCGTTTAGACAGCTACAGTGAGCGTCTAGCAAATTTATTAAGCCTCTTTGTCCCTCTCAGCTAGGCGGCATACTCTGCTCTCATCTTCTTAACATTTTTGCAGCTCTCTCTCTCTCTGCCTCTCCCACTCAATGAGGTTTGGCTTTGTGTAAGAACTGAGCTGCAGTCTGTATGCAACTATTGAGCTGATCGGTCGAGTGCGCTTAGTGTGTGTGTGGAACGTAAGAGTGTAAAGGAGAAAACCTTAACGGCGAAATGTGGATCTTAAGCATACGATCCACTGGCAGCTGTTAGGCAGAAAAAAGTTACTCTTATGCATAAGCAAATGTGTGCTCAAAATATAAGTTCAAAATGCTTATCTGTCTGGAATATTCTATTTTTTTTCTCGTGACTACGTGGTATTCTTCGTGACTCACGCGATCGTCTCTAGTTCAGACTTATATAAGGCAAAGAAGATTGTTGTTGGTTGTGCTCTTGGCCGCTGCCCTAATGACATTTGTATGCCACTGCAGACATGTGCAGCAGCTCGAATTCAACTTTTGGCTGTTCTCTCGGCAGCCCGGATCTTGATGTTAAAAGTTGGTAAGATGCTTCCCTCTTTTTTATACGTTAATTTTTTGTGGACGCCTTTGGCTCAATTGGCAGCATTATCGAATGTGCCAAACCGATAACATGAAGTTTATGTTAAATGCAAGAGCCAAAAAACCCAATCTGTTGCATAATTTGCACAGCTGACCATTTAACCATTTATAAGCATCGATTTACCTCACTGACAAGCATATAAATATTTCAAAATACAGTTGAAAGCACTCAATTGTTGGCATTCCACACACACACGCTCACGCACGCAGAGTCCATGGATATGTGTGCGTGTGTGTGTGTGTGTGTATGTATGTGAAGGGGGCCGCTTTGTAAATCTGTCGGCGCTTGTGCGTCGAGAGTTTTAATTGAATTTTGAGTGGCGTATTTAGGGATTTATTTATTTTTAATAGAAAGGCCACACACAGATCGATAGAAAGAGACAGAGAGGGAGCCAGAAACAGAGAGAAAGGGAGCGGGAGTGAGAGATACGGCATGGAATGATACAATTCCGATTGAAAGTTTTTCCTTTTCATTGCTTTATTTTTCTTCTTCTTCGTTTTCGTTCGTTGAACAATTGAAAGGCTAAATTTTAGATTTTTTATTTTTATTTTCTGCATAGAAATAAAAGTTGAATGAATTTGGTTGTAATATGTGCATCAAAAACATGAGTAAGCAAATGAAGAAGAGCAACGAAAAGAGTTGCCGACTGATGGGGCATATCCGACTAGGGGATACGCTGAATTCTATTTTGGAAAAGGGTTTTCAGCTTCAAAATTCAATATAATATAATATTATTTATATTTTGAATTTATTATTATATAGCAAGCAAGGGACTCCTTTCATCGAGGTTTACTTGAGGCTGAGCTTCTGTTTATGAATATTTTGCCCAAAAGTATGCAACATAAAATGTTCGAAAACAAATTAAGCCTTTATTGTCTTATTGGTCCAGAATATGCCAAACTATTCTGAAAGCTTCAATGAAGTTTCGCCTTTAACTGGCTCTCGACTTACTCCGTTTTTCTCTTTTCTCATTCTGGTTGCAAATTTGCGTATATAAATTCCCATGTGAGCCACAAACAAATAGCCAAATATTATTGTCTTTTTTTGGCTGTTTTATTTTATTTTATTTAGTTTTGGTTTTTTGTTGTCCACACACACACACACACACACACACACACACACACACACAGATCAAAATTGTGTTATAAAATGCAATTTGTTAACGCCATAAAAACTCAATGCCCGCATGCTTTTTATTATGCCCGATGACCAATTTGGAAAGCAATATGCGGACGGCCCCACTTCACAGGGGAGTGGGTTACTTCAACCAGCTACTCTGCTCAATTTACAGCTTGCTATTTATTTATATATACGTATATATATTCTTTTTTTTTTTTTTGGTAACATTTGCGGCACATGTCACCGGACTGTGGACTCTGCGAATCTTTCATCGCATGCTTGTGAGTGTTTGTTTGAATGGTTTATTTTTGTTGCTGCTGTTGTTGTTGTTGCTTTTGTTTTACGATTGTAAGCGCGTGAGTGTGAGTGCATTTGCTGTTCATTTCATTTAAATTACCCTGTGGCTGACCTCCTTGTCACAACACATGGCGGGTGCACCATATTGAAACATTTTGTGTATCCCTCACAATCGAATGCTCATTGAGCAGGGACAAGACCGATTTTTTGTTGTTTTTGTTTTTGGACTGGTCAACAACAATACAATCAGAGGGTCATTTTTTTTGTGTTGTTGTCGATAGGGGGCTGTCGATGGGGTTGCGTTTTGTGGGTTTTTAATCAAGTTGTTTGGCCACCAAATTTTTCTGTTGATGTTTTGGTTTGCAGGTTGTCAATGAAATAAAAAGAAAACATGAGAAACCAATGAAAACAGCCGTCTCTAGAGACTCTGGGGTAGCAGGAGACTGATATCTAAATGATTGAGTGTTTATATAATGGTTATGTATGGGGGAATGATAATATGTAGCTTTAACTGGGGTGATTTTAAGGAGGAGAAAACTTTAAAAACTGAATGTAGTTGAACCTAAGATATAAGAATTTAAATTCGATTTATAGATATAGATAATTGCTCATAATGAAAACGGGATCTGATTGTTAAAGTTTATTTGGAATATGCATATGGAAAATATGGAACCAGTTCAAGTGAGCTGTGATTGATAAGGCTCAAATATAGTGCCAGGAATAGATCTATTAGAATTAATTAAATATATTGTTGAACATAAAAAATTTGTTTGGTATACTTATATTTATATTTCATAAAAGAAATGGAACTAGTTCCGTGAACTTAACTTATTTTCATTAAAAATATCATTCATAGATGATTTTTCTCTTAATTAATCTCATTTTATTAAAAAAAAACATATTTAAATAAATAAAATATAAATAATAATAGTAAAATTTTTTTTTTAATTTAAAAAAAAGAATGTGTTTTTATATTTAAAAAAATAAATAGTAAAGTTTAAAAAATATATTTAATATGTATTTAGGTTTGAAACTATGTTACATTACTATATTTATATATATATTTAGCTTTAAAAATTATTAAATTACATATTCCAGTTGACTTAAGTAAATTAACCTAAAATTAAAAAAAAAATTCCTCATTTGACTTCAGCATTTTCCTTTTATTTTTCTTCGTTTTTCTGCGCCACTTTACAAGGCAATAATTTAGTCAACAGCATTTCTTATGAGGCATCAAAATGATTGCCTACTTTTGGCCAACAAAAATATGGCTTGACTCAGTTATCTGCATGTTTATGTATAAAAAATAATAATATTTTATCTGCGCGCACTTTTATGCCACTCTTTTCGGGGGCTACCTCGGCGTCCGTTGCTTTTCTGCAAGATGTACGACGTTTTATTATATTTAAATTACACAAAGCATTAAATATAATTCACTCAGTACGCTCCATTTACTAAGGCCATATAAAGGCACACACACACATGCACACGTACACATAAGTCGATGGGCCAAGGCAAGAAGAAAAAATGCCGCTGAAAATCGCTGTAATACTTATTCATCAATTATATGATGCGCAAAAATATATATATAAATGTATATATGTATATAGATGTGCTGAGATTTACAATATCAAACACGCACACACACAAATAGACAGCCAGTACTTTATTCTCACACACACACACACAAAGACGATGTGCGCAGACATGCTCTAGATGGCAAACGCGTCATACTTTACTACTTACTAAATCCATTACAAAGTATTTACGTAGAAAATTGCTTTATATCTCTCTGCATATCTCTCAGTCGACAGCGTTGCCAACGTTCGTCGTGTGTGGAAATTTGTTGTTGTACAACAACAATGATGGAGAGTTAGCCCAAGAGTCGACTAGGCAATGCCCTGTAAAGAGTCGTTTGAATAATATATAATAAAATATAACTATAAATATTAATTTTAAAAATTCTATGGTTAATGTTAAAAATTTGTTTATTATTTCTAAACATTATTTTTAAAATATTTAAGTTTTTAAACAACATTAAAAATATATTAAAATTAAATATATATTATATAACACATTATTACATTATTTGTATATACAAAAATAATTATTTTATAGTTTTTATATATTAATAAAGTTATTTTTAAAAATTTGTAATTATAAACTTTTTTACTGCATTTAATATATATGTATGTATAATATATTTAGTATAAATTGTATAAAATATATTTTTAACATATTTTTGTTTACATTTTATAAATAAAAAATAATAAAGAATTTTATTAGCTTGCAAAATAGAAATTCACTCATTCACCCCATCACACATTACAGGGTATACAAATTTAAGTACGTGGGAATAATAGTAGAGGAAAAAAGCTCTTGTGTGGTGTAGTCGCTCTATCTATCTAACTCGCTCTCTCTCTTTCTCTTTCTGGCTGCGTATCTTATGACAGTAGTCAGTAAGGTAGTCTCTAGCTGCTTGCTTAGCTAGAGCCTCAGGCTCAGCTATCGCCCCTCAGGCAGATTTGTCCTCCGCTTGGCAGGCCAGGACAATGGCAAGACAAAATGGCTGTGTGCACCAATTTATGTGATTTTTCGTAAATGTCAGTGGCAAATAAGAAAATATTAAAATAGATTTGTGCACTGTGCAAAGACAATGGACGAGAGGCAAACTGAAAAGATTGTGACGATGTAGATTAGGGAAATGGAGCTGAAGAGGCTTTGCCTTGATTGGATGCTAAATGATTGAGTTCATAAACTTGGTCAATAATAATAAAAAGATGTCAGCATTGCAGAGCTTGCGAAGTGTTTGCGTTTGCTGTAGTGTTGATAAAAATTACATTATATCAGGGGGGGATATATAAGATTGACAGAAGAGAATGCGAGGGAAGAGTAGTAGGAAAATTGGGGGAACGCAATTAAATGAATTTTTTCGTCCCATTCTACTTATTTTCTCCACTATTTCGAGCACTTTACAACACTGAACAAGCATATTAAACTCCTGATGATTTCCACTGCCAAATGTTGACACTAAATCATAGCCAGAATTTTTCGCTTCTCGTCCATAAACAAGTCGTAAAAAAATGGGAAATAAAAAGTTTTCACTGGCAGCAACGGAAACTACGTACGAAATGTGCTCAAAGCGGAATTCACTTGGAATTATAATGCATAGGCACTTGATTTAAGGCAACAGTAATGTTGTTTACCATTATCCAAGCCGACTCTGAGACGACTGAGAATATGGAAACTGGGGAAAGCAGTATTTGGAAATGAAGTAAATGAGGAAGAATTGGATACAGAAACAATATTTATTTATTCGATTTTTCTTAAGGCACAAAATCTTTACAATTCTATTGAGCAATTTTCTGTATGAAGTTTGGAACTAGTTCGTTAAAGTTTAAAGTGCATAAGTAGTTCAAGAACTATTAAGAAATCGTTTTATATGAAATAATATAGATAAAAGTTACTACGCTCTTCAAATATATATATATTTCAACTAAATTGCATTATTTCACAATTGAAGTAAAAATTGATAAGAAAAAAGCGGTTGAACAAGAAAAGGCTAAAGGAACCAGTTGGCATTTCTTAGAAAATTGTCATTTGGGTGCGGGTTGGAAGCTGCTCGAATTGCGCTACGAATCACTCTAGCGTGCTATCAATTACTGTGGCAAGTGTTGCACGTGCCACAAGTGCCGGCCACGCCCCCATCACCCCGCCTCGCACGCTCTTCAGCGGATTGCTCATCTTATTGTGCTGCTGCTGCTTGGCTCTCGCTTCTTTCTAATTTCTTGTCCGTTTGCTACGTTTTCTGCTCTCTTATTTATTTTTTAATTTTTTTTCTGTTGCATTCTACTGACAATTTTCTTTTTGTGTGTGCTTCCAATTGTTGCACAATTTTTTAATTTGTTGCATGACGGCAAAGATAGAAAGCAAGAGTTGGCGTTGGCGCTGGCGCTGGCTCTGGCGTTCGCTCGCTCGTTCAGAATGTGAATTTTAATCTAAAATGAGGTTTGCTTCTTCTACAGTTGCAGCTGCAGCTGCAGCTTCATCTTGTTCGCCTCGTTCTACTACTCCCAACTTTTTATTATACTTATGAGCAAGCTGGAAATTTAGTTAATTTTCCGACAAGTTGAAGGCAAAGACTGCCAATTAAATTGCATATTACACTCGCATTTGCCGCAATTCACAATTCAGATTTATGCATTCAATTAGCCACAAATAACCACACAATTTACGCAAATTAACCCACACACGCACACGCACGCACTCGAAAGATAAATAATGTTATAATAATAATTCAAGCAGCCGCAAACAAAACAAACTTCAATTCCAGCTCTAGCCGTAGATATACATATATGTGCGCATATATACATATATCTATATATAGCAGCTTTATTCTGACCATAAGCAAATTGCAATTGAAATTTATGCTCAAGTCATACTCGAAAATCTATAGTTATAAATAAATATTTATATATACACATATATATATATGCATACATGTGTAAAGATATATATATTTATATATATATATATATAGCACTAATGTTCTTAGTCCTTGTAATAAGGCTAATTCCACATGCATTTAGTTTTGCCACTGCCAAACAATAAATTCTTAGATGAAAGCATGAAATCTAAATGCAGCTTGGCTCAAATCGAAAACTGAATGCTCTAATTAAAATAAAATTAAATAAATAATAATAAAAAAGGATTTATAAATAAATATATATTTTATAATTAAAATAATAAAAATAAAAATTATAAAAAATATACAAAATATAATAAAAAAAAAAAAAATTAAAATTAAATTTTAAATTAAATATATATAAATAAATAAAATATAGATAAAAATAATAAATATAAAAATAAAAATAATTAAAAACTAATAACAAATGAATAAAATATAATAAATATAGAAATAATAAAACATAATAAAAGTTAAAATATTATAAAATAATTAAAATATAATATAAATAAAAATAATAACAAATAAATAAAATGTAATAAATATAAAAATAAGAAAATATTTAAAAAATAAGAATAATAAAAAATAATTTAAATATAATAAAAATAATAACAAATAAATATAAAAATAAGAAAATAATAAAAAATAATTTAAATATAATAAAAATAAAAATAATATAAAATATAAATTCAGTATTTCGAGTATATTCTGTATCAATTAACACAACATATCTAACTTAAGAGCATAATAACTTTTGAGCTTTATTTTGGCCCTTTCAATGTAATAAGCTTAAGATTTTAATTACAAGTCTTGCTGGAATGCACTTATTATGAAGATGCTCTCCCACTGCACAGACAGACTAATATATACATATATATATACGTATATATATATATTTAATATGAATGCATTTAATTGGTGAGCTAAAATGCTTTAAGTTGGTGCGTCTGTAATGTGTGGCGCCCAAAGGGATTAGGCCTTGGGAGACGATCCACTCATTTAAGCAGCAGCTTATGACATTTACAATTCGAGTTGCCACTTCAACCGGCTGTCTCTAATAAAATAACGCTTCAAATGTTGCACGTAATTGCCGTGTCCTTTTGCAGTTATGTCTGGTTATGTGTGTCTGTGTCTGCCTAATTGCCGCAAGTATTCGTATCCGGGCTTGTATGATTTTAATTGGTTTAGGGCTTTAAGCGGAGCATTTTCCCAGCTAAGCAAAGTGGCTAAATCTACTTGCAGCCAGCAGCTGGCTAAGTAATCGAACGTGTCTTAAAGTAAGCTCGCCGTTAAGAGTGTGTTAGAGATGGCAGAGTGTTAAGGGAAATCTATCTATCTATCGATATCTATCATATATTTATAAAAGCAAATTTAGGACAATCGAAACATTTATCGATCAATGCTAAACAGAATTTGAACAACTGTTAACGGATGGATTAAAATATAATCAGAAAGATCCAAATCAATCTTAATATTTGACAAGCCGATATATTTATCGATAAATGCAAACTTTTTTACTTAAGTTTGCTATAGCAATAACAATTAATTGGTAAATCGATTAGTTTATAGCTGAGTTCTCGAATTTAACAAATATAACAAACCATGTGCAATTGAATCGATATATTTATCGATAAATAGAAGTATATCTGCTAAATTTCCTATTGTACTAAACAGTATAATATAATTAGTGCAAATTGTGTTCCGTCGAGGCCCAACACGCGTCCATCCCCAGCACAAACAGTATATTAATAATTGAGCTCCAACTACCACCGTGCCACACGGCGTATGAGTAACCAATGCTGTAGCCCGGCTCGGAGGCGGCAGCTCCGCAATTATGTGCAACTAGCTGCAACGCATAAATTTTGTGCATAATAATTGAACCAGAGGCAAAATCTAACTTAGAGCCAAAGCCACAGGGCCGAGGAACCGGACGGACTGAGGCAATCGATGTGGAGACGGCCGAGAAGCACTCATTAATTATATGTGGCGCATAGGTCAATTTCTAATTGGTAGCTAGCAAGCAGCCAAGCAGTCGGTCGAAATATGTTTGCATTGGGCTCTTTCCGTTGACTCTGATGGCTAATAAACAGTCCAGGCAACTCGATGCGAGTCCAATACGCAATTAGGCTGATTGTTTAAATGCTGATTTTATTGCTGATTGGCCCAGACGGAAACAGACAAATAATTGTTCAAGTGGTCGACTACTGTTTAAGTGGTTTCACTAAAACTAAAGTATATATGTTAACGTTATAGTTGTGATACCAAATATATACTACAATATTATGGGAAATATTTAAATGAATCATTTATAATACATATTCCATAATTATCGATATTTATCGATTTTCGGTAAATTTTCCTTAATCTAAAAACAGTTTAAGCAGCTTAGATCCTATGACTTGGGTTTATCTTAAGTTTTAGCAATCAAGACTCATTAATTATGACCTCACATGCTAACATACTTTAGCAGATATTTATAGAAGATATTTTTAGAGTTTGGCTAAAAGTTGTGTGTTATCGATAGTACTATTGACACTGAGTAGAGCATATCAATAGACTACAGATACTCTATGAACTGTCAATATGGATACGGTATAGCTCTCATATATTCTATATATACCCTATGAATTCTGACCCACTTACACGCTACTCCATAATTCAATATGCCCACCTTTTTGTTTGTCATTAGGAAAAGTCTACAGAAAAGTCCTTGCATGTGCAATTGAGGAAAAGCAAAACAATGGTAGTGCAAGCACCTAACTAAGCGCACCGAGTTGAGCAGCTCAATCTATATCTATATATAGACACTCAAGCTGTAGTTACCGATTCGTGTTCATGTTGAACAAACGAGTGACTGAACAATGCAAATAATTGTCAAACACTGCACAAAGGAGCATGAAGAGCAAAAAAAAAAAAAAAAAAAATAGAAAAAGGCAAAGAAAAATGTATGCCCACAATGGGGGAAGTGTATGATTTTTATAGCGCAGCCAACAGGCATTGTGCTAAGTTGTGGAAAATCGGAAAAACGCGCCACGGCTACTGTGCGGGAAACTAAGAGGAAAACTTTGGTAGCTGCCTGCTGATTGTCTATGCTGTTGTCCCCTCTTAAGAGGCGCTTTAATCGCGTGCAAAAGCAAGTGAAAAAGGTGCACATTATGTCGAAGGGGAGCAGGAGAGGGTGGGGCCGGTCGAGGGAGCGATTCTTACGCTGTCATTGGCTTTGCACATTTGAATGAACGTTAAGCTGCGGGTTAGTCCTTTGATATCCTAGTGTCATTGTCGCATCCCCTCTATTGCCGTCTAACTACCCAACATGACAATGAAAGTCAATAAATTTGATTTGACATTCGCCTCAGCTTCCCTCCGATCCCGCCCCCATTTTTGCCCGTGACAATTCCTTGCGCTGATTCAGCGCATTTGCCTTTTGCTTGTCGCCGGAGCTTCGAATGTAATTCTAGTATCCCAGCCTGACAAAATGTCACACATTCAGTTTTTTAATGAGCAGAATCGTTGTGAAAAATGGGGAAGATGAAGAGGGGTTTGGGATGGACTAAAAGGGAATGGTAGTATGGAGAAAGCTAAAAATGGAGATAGAGATATAGATCTTAAAGCAAGATATCAGAGATATTTTCTATATAGAAGGAATGCAAAAGAGTATTGTATATAGACCTGTATCTGATAGACTTTTGAGAGGAAGAGATAGCTAGAGATGGAAACAGGTATTTTATATGGCCATAGCTTTTATAGAAACTATACCTTGACTTTTCACATCCACATTTCTTGCCCCATGAACAATTAGAGCTAAGGCCAAACCTCTAACTCAACTTTAAGCATCTGTCACCTCCAGCAATTCAGAGACTTAACCGTAGACTGTTGCTGGCAGGCGTCTTGCCAAAATACAACTACTTTGACAATTTAACCAACACTAGTTCTGTGTGCGGCACGCCTCATGCTACATGCTCCGTGCTCCGTGCTCCATGCTCTCTATAGCCATGCTTTTTATGCCCCAACCTATCTTTCTATCGCTTGTTTCTGTCTGGTGACAGTTTTTTAAATGGCTGTTTCCTCTTCCGTTTCCGTTGCGTTTGACTTGCCTGCACGTAAATTGTGTGCCATTTCAGTCAGTCGGCTTCCGTTTTTATGTATACCCTATGGCCAGGGAGTTCTGCTGAAATGGGGCATGTTGAACAGGTGTTTAGGGGAATGGCCTAAGGTGATGATGTGTAAAGGGTTAGGAATTGTGATTGAGCAGAGGATTGTTGCTTACAGATTGAGCCCTCTGAAAGGGTATATAAAATGGGCTATTTTTGATTATTCCGTAAATCGATAAATATCGATAATTAGTCTTTTAGTAATACACTTAACTCAAGTCTTCATAATTGATCACTGGGTATCTCCTAGTCGTGTACTTCCGCCTACTATTTGTTTTTACGCCTGTGTCTTTTGTCGCTGATGTTGGCGGTAAATTTTACTACAATGCATTTATAATCTTTTTCACTTATCTTTGCATAGTTTCCTCGTGCGCTGGCAAAACTTTTTACGGTCTCAGGTTAAAAGTGGCATCATACATTTTCAGTGAGAGCCTGCAGTACCCCTACCCCGCACGCCTACCCCTACCCCTACTCAGCCATTGAGCACTAGTTCGTTGAAATGAATGAAAAGTTGCGAAAAGGTTGCGGCTGCGAGTGCGAATGCGAATGCGAATGCAAACGCAATTTTCTGTTCAACACTCGAGTTTTTAACCTGTCGACAATCTTTTGACAGATTTATGAGTTAATTACGCGGCGCAGCGATATTTTGCCAGAGATTTATGAAAAATTACACCTAAGCAATGATTTATTTGAATCTGTTTTCCAGGCTGACAGCTCTTTGGGTTAGTTGTCACATCATAACATATGATTATATATATGTATAGTTTTATCCGTTTATATATATAAATACAAAAAAAATTTCTCAAACAAATTTTTTTACAAATTTTTAAGTAAATGTTTTATATTTTGTTAATAGTTTAAAAGTTGCAAGCGGTTTTTTAAAATTGTAAGTAAGCTGAGAAAAAAATGTGTGAATCTCGTAAGAGTTGAGGGATATGGATCGATCTTAGAGTTCTCTTGGAGACATCAAATATAAATTTAGGTTTAAAGAGATATGGAATACATATAGATTACTTATAAATAATATTTAATTTTCCTCGGAATCCATTTCATCTCTCTTTGACTCTTTTTCATTCTATTTTCATTTATTTTTTTTATTTTTCTGAGTATATCGAATTCCTTTTGCAGTCCTTTTCAAGCTTTGTTTTTTACCCACATGTTTTGAGCATTCGATTTACTCATGGCTGATGATAAGAAGCAACTGAAATTGAAGCAGGCTCGCCAGTTTCCGTTGAGCCTCTCGCCCAAGGACTTGGCAAGCAGTATACCCATGCTCTTGTGGAAACTGGGCGTTGCTCTGGGCTGCAAGACTGTCAAGGTGGATCAGAGCAAAGCGTTCATTAAGTCGGAAGCTCATATGAAAATTAAACTGAACGATTTTCGGCAACGCTTCAAGCAATTGCAGTCAACGGAGGATGTGGAGGAGCAGTGTCTGCAGGAGCATCGCTATAAGCTGTTTCTACATCTGTATCGCTTGCTTTTGCGACTCGAGCCCAACGAAACGAAACGCCAACAATATCTAACATTTTGCTACCATCTGTTCGATGAGGAAAACCCACAGAAAATGCAGCTAGAAGGCAAGCTGAGATATCAGGAAGACTTCACAGAAAACCTCATTTGCTTAGCCCAGAGTGTGCTGCACTTGAATGAGAAGCAGTTGGAAATAAGCTCATCAAGGGGCAGAATTGAAGCCATTACTCAAATGGGTTTCTCCTATGTGAAATGTCTGCCTGTAGTCTATCTCTGTCAGGCCAAGGGCTGCCGCTGGGAGCTGGGCATCTGTGAGTTAACGAATCCAAATACTTTGGAAGAACAGAAGCTGATCAGAGATAAAGAATTGAAAATCATTTATATGGCATACTCGAAAACTCCTGAGCAATCCCTGTCGATAAGCTCCGACAGCCAGCTGCCAGCCAGCCCAGATGTCCGAAAAGCAATAGCTGGTATGGCAAACAAATTCTATGAACCTACTGGCTCTAAATAATCGATACAATTTACAGGTGAAACAAGTCCAAATCCTTTGAGCTTCCTCAAGGAGACCTTTGAGGTCGGCACTCAGTTTATGTCGCCGGTGCAAACTGTTGAAATATTTAAGAACAGGAAGAGCGTCCACGAGACGTCCGAGAAGGGCAGTCAGTTTGTGGAGCCCCTTCGAACTATTGAAATATACAAAAGTCGCAAGAATATCTACGAAACGTCTGAGGTTGGCTGTCAATTCATGGATCCCGTTGTGTTTGTGGCATCGAATAAGTCCCAACAAACGGACGCCTCTGGCACGCAACTTGATCGGAGTGTGCAAACCTATCGAAACGAAGTTAGTGCCGATATAGCGACAAATACCGATGATTTGCTTACCGGGCAATCGAATCATAGGAAAATTTGCGAATTGAGAACCAGCACGAATACGAAGGTTAAAGCACTGGAACTGATGTTGGATGAGCTCTTACCGATATCTAATGAAAGCCAAGTACACAGTGCAACGATACAGCAGAAGGAATCAACAGCGACACAAGATCTAAGCTCCCCAATGGATAAGACTCAGACTGCATCATCAGTGAACAGATTGCTAACCCATTTCATATTGACGACATCTGAGGAGATGCTGCCAGACATCGTTTATACAACCATACAGGACGAACCCACTAACGATAGCTCCACAGTGTTGCACAAATCGATAAATTCCATAGTGACGCTGCCGGGAGACAATATGGCATCGACCAGTGAGGAGTTTAAGGATTGGATATGCACAGCATCCGAAGAAATGTTGCCAGAAATCAATCAGCCGATAATACAGCAAGAGCTCGTACCAAGTGTGATGCGAATACCGAGCGCGTCTATGCCCTCTGAGCCCACCTATAGCGGGGAACCGCCAAATCGCTTATTGTCAAATTTGGAAAGAACCGAAGCTCTGACACACGATAATATAGCGGTGCCAATACAATCGGTATCGATTACTCTAGTACCTGCGGGTGAACAACAACGAAAGCCAGATGATTCCAGTGAAATGGATTTTAATAAGTGGCAACCCAAAAGGGTGCCGACGATAATTCAGAAATCGATAGCCGCCAACTTTCGGGACGAACTCATTCCTTTGAATTTTACAAATGGCTTCTATTTAAGGGAGATATCCGATGCGCGAAGTTATCAAAGTGAAAAGTTGCCAAGCACTAAAGAATCAATACAACAGAAATCGATACTTTCTGCAGAAATCGATCAGTCATGTGTAATTGATAAAAGTTCTTCTGAAGGAATTGTTCCCGGTTTATTTATGAAGGAAATCAGGGAAAAAGCTGGTCAAACACTAATCGATAAGTCGTCAGAGTCCGACAGGTCTGTAATATCAGTAAAGCTGTCAATCGATAATCGAGATCAGGAAACAAAAACGTCATGGGTACGGATTAGTGAGCCCCAACAGCCAAATCAATCAATAATAGATCAAGAATCCACATCTTCCATAGCATCTTTAAAGAAAGTAGCTGGCGATCTACATTACCGAAATTTATCGATAGCAGATCGAGAATCGACACCATTAGGGGAGTCTTCAAAGAATGTTATTGTCGAGCTACAGCAGCCAAACCGATCGACAGCAGAGCAAGAATCCGAATCCAGAATAGAGTCTTTAAAGAATGTGAGTGGTGAGCTGCAGCAGCCGCAAGATCAATCCAACTGCCTAGGGGAAACACTGATGATACAGGCCCATTTGACAACCCCCAAGCAGTCTCAATCTACTATAGATTCCGCAGAAGTGTGTAAAGAAAAGGAACGATCAGTCGATCAAGTGCCGATGGATGGAAGCGAGTTAAAAAAGGAAAGTCGACCGCCGAAATCAGAACAAAAGTCGACAGCTCTGACCGAGACTCTGGGCATGCTAGTGTTAACCACGGACATGTTATCGAAAATCCAAAAGCAGCTGATTCAGCTGAAAATGATGCCTAATCGATCGACAGCAGACGAATTGATAGCTGCCGATTGCACAGCGTCAATTGGGCCTAGCTCACGCAACAGGGAACAGGGAACTGAGCAATCTATCGATAATTCATCGAAAGTACCAGAAGAATCAGCTGCCCAGCGTGAATTGAATAAAAATATGGAGAAGTTCACAAAGATACAGCAGCTGATAGATCAGCTAACAAAGATGTCAGATATATCATCTGAGGCTACCGAATACCCTTTGTCTGGCCCAGCTGTGTGGCAAAATAAACTGGCGGATGAAGTGGGATCCAAGTCAAGTTTGCTAGACATCAATCTGTCGATAAATCAGGCTGACATCAAACTCGAAAGCCCATCGTTAATACAGCTGGAACATTTATTAGTTTCTGAAAGCACAGTCTCTCATGAAATGGAGTGCGCATCGGAGACTTCACAGCCAGCAGATCAGCTAGACACATTGTCGGAGGGAACTGAGAAAGGCGCTCCATTGATATCGGCCAAGATCGATCCGCTTGGCCACAATACACTGCCCTCTGAAGAAGATGTCAATCAGTCAAAGCATCAGCCCACGCCTGAAAGTGAAACTGCAATCGCTCAAGACATCAAACAGGCTTCACAGGATCAGGATCAGCTCTTGCCGGTGTCCAATAGACAGATAAGCGCGGTCACCTCTTTCATTGCCGAAAACTCTCTCTCTGACACGCTGAAATGGCTAATTCAACTCGACTCCGACGAGGAGTCTAAGGAAAGTGTGCAAGAATTAAAAAAGGATTGCTCGAAGGAATCGGTGCCGTTAACTGATACTCAAAGTGCAATAATTACCAATATTAAGAAATTCATAAAAATCATAGAGCCAAGCGAAAGGGCACATTTGGAATCCGATAAACCACTAAAAGAGGATCAGCCGATGTTGGACAATCTGCTAAGGACTGCAGAAAAATCTGTGAGATTCTTCCCGGAGATCGAGCAGCTCATAAGGCATCAAGAAGAGATGGCCGATAGCCGATCGATATCCCCCAATGGTTCGATAAGCAGAGTCTCTGAAACCGTCGTCGATCTAGGAGACCTAGCTGAGGTTATATGCACGATTGCGGACGACGAACTGAAGTCCGATCAGCCGCTGAGTCAGGTATCGATAACTGTGCCAATCAGGTGGCAGCACCAGCGGCACATCATAGCTGCGTCGCGCTTCATCATCAAGCAGTTCAAGTGCAATCCCGCCTATCAGCGCTCTCCGCTGCAGCCGGATGCGCCCGACTTCTACGAGCAGTGGAAGCAGTTCATTGAGATTGCGGCCCCGAAGGTGAGTTGCCCCAGCTCGGCACTAGAGGTCGCCGCAATCAAGAGGCGCCTCAAGGGCTTTTTGCGATGCATGCGTAAGCAATACCTGTACCATCCCGAGGAGTGCATGTTGGCCATTGGCAAGTGCCAGCTGCAGCAGCTGCTCACCTTGGACGAGCTGCAGCAGTACGAGTGTCTGCGCTGGCAGCATCGCGATCGCGGCTTGGCCGTGGAGCTGTCGCCAGAGGACCGACTACGCGATGCCCTGCACGCCCTGCTGGGCTACGAGTGCCAGCAGCTGCGCGCCTCGGCGCTGGGTCCGCGCCTGATGCTCCGTTCGCCCCATCACCAGAGCAGCATCAGCGACTCCTATCTGCTGCTTGCCCTTGGCGAGGTGGGCTACTACTACAGGCGCCTGCAGCAGCAGCAGGACCACCTCCAGCAATTCGGCGAATATGGGCGTGCGCTGATGCCTTGTCTAGTCAGAGAGCTGCAGGAGTACTCGAGATTCTATCAGCGCCATATTCCATTGGAGCAGCCAACGAGTCTCATTCAGCTGTACTACCGGACGCGCGGCTATCTGCATCGCTTCCAGTGGCTGCTGCAGCTGTGTGTTGAGCTGCGCCGGCAGCGGTCGCCGCTGCAGTATCTGCAGCAGCAGGTGGGCCTGGGCAGTCCCCATTACGACAGGATGCTCAAGCGTTGGATACAGTGTGCCGCTGAGCCACTGCTGCATAGGATCCAAAGCTGGATACAGATGGGCGAGCTGCCAGCTGGCGGGTTCTTCATTGTGGAACAAGCCGAGGGTCCACTCGAGATCTATTGGCGGAAAAGATTTGAGCTGTTGCCACGGCAATTGCCGCACTTCCTGACACCGGGGCTGGCACAGCAGCTAGTGGCCACGGGTCGGAATCAGCACTTTGCTCGCCAGTTCCTGCTCCGGGAGCTGGAGCTGGTGGTGCAGGAGAGAGAGCTGCAGCAGCAGCTGGCGACCGCCTGCGTCAGCAGCTATTGGGAGCTGGACGAGCAGCCGCTGGCCGAGCTAATGGGCACGCTGCACCTGGACACTTCGCGGCAGCTGTTCGAACTGCTGCAGCAGATGCGCCCCGATCCCCTGGAGCTGCTGAGTCGTCTTCATCAATATTTGCTGCTGACGGATGTGGAGTTTGTGCGCGAGATGATTGAGCTGCTGGAGCCGGGCCTGGAGCAGCCAGCGGAGTGCTACTGTGTCGGCCAGCTGAACAACATGCTGGAGCAGCTGCTGGGCGCCCACAACAAGCCGCTCTACGTGGTCAGAGGGGAGCAGCAGGGCACCCGCTGTTGGTGCTGCTTCCAGTTGCGCTGGCATCAGCCGAATCACTGGAAGATCCTGCTGGCCGAGCGGCTCGAG
The DNA here is from genome assembly GCA_035047485.1 of Drosophila peninsularis. Taxonomy (NCBI): domain Eukaryota; kingdom Metazoa; phylum Arthropoda; class Insecta; order Diptera; family Drosophilidae; genus Drosophila; species Drosophila peninsularis. Next base: position 1,689,539 of record JAWNPN010000018.1, on the reverse strand, counting down.
CAGTACGAATCCTGCTTCGTCTCCCTCTGGCAGCTCCACTATGCGGACTACGTGCTCAACGAGCGTATCCGGCGACAGCAATCTCACTTCTGGGAGCGCATCAATTTGCAGCAAACGCCGGAGGCACGACTGGTGAGAGATCGCTTCGACGAGTTCATGGATCAGTTGCAGGACGCTATGCTGAAGCTGCGCAGCTACATGCTTGAGAATGTCCTGGACAGCGCCTACGAGAAGCTCTGCTCGAGCTTCAGTGCCGTGAAGACTGTGGACGAACTGCTCAACCAGCACGGCTCGTATATGGATAGGATTATGAGCGGGCTGTGGCTAACCAGCGAGTGCGCCAGCCTGCGTTTGCTATTGGTGCAGCTCTACGAGCCCATCTTCCAGCTGGATGTTGTGCAGCAAAAGTTTCTATCGGCCTGCCAGCTCTTCAATGGGAGCAGTATGCCGCACCGGCTGCAGGAGGTGCGCAACTGCTGTCGCACCACCTGCGATGCCTTACACGATCTGGAGCAGGAGTTTCAAATGGTCTTGGGCAACCTTTTGTTGGCCCTCTACAACACCAACGAGCCGCAGCCGTGTGCGTTGGCCAAGAAGCTGGATCACAGCGGCTTTTACGAGCAGCGCTATAAAGAATTGAAAATCGTGCACACTTTTCGCTATCAACGAAAGCTCCAAATTCAAAAACAGTAATTGGCAAATCCTGATCATCGAATGTGAATGCTCGACAAATTTTAATTTTTAGTTTTATCCATTTATTTTATTTTAAATTTCTGGCAAGATTTAAAATTGTAATTTTTTAGATTTTATTTGTTCAAGTTTCTGGGAAAAATGTAAATTAAATTTTTATATTTTATTTACTGAAAATATGCTGGTATTTTTTATGTATATATTTATTTTTTATCTTAAGGTTTAATATATTAGCATATTTATTTTATTTTATTTATTTTATAATTTTAAAAATATTAAATATTATTTTAAATATTAAAATATTTAGGGAAGAGTTTCTTTATTATACTGGAGATAAGAATAATAGAAATTTGTTTCTCAAAAAATATTTAAAAAATAAAAAACTGATTTATAAGTAATATTAAAAATAATTATTAATTAACAAGATTATTTATGTAAATATATATATTTTTATATTTTGTATAATTTTATCTAAGTATTTAAGTAATATTAAAAATAATTATTAATTAACAAGATTTTTTTTAATATATATATTTTTATTTTTGTATAATTTTATCTAAGTATTTAAGTTTTTAATTATATACATATTTATGCTATACATTAAATATAATTTTTTATTGTTATATAATAATATAGTTATAATTATTGTTAATAATTAAAGAAAAATACAAATATGTTAAAATTTTTTACTGCTTTAATTAAAAACAAAATATTTTATACATATATTTTATTTATAAAAATTACTTTTTCGCTTAAGTTTCTCACAATCTTAACATATTGGCATTAAATATTTATCAAAATTTTTGTCTCAGTTGCAATCACCGACAACTACCCAAAAATTAATTAAAGCCAATCAAATAAAAAAATGTCTCAAGCTAACAAATTAATCACTAATCCCTAATCTCCATATTTCCCTTTGATGTGCTCCACACATTGGAACTGTCCATTCAATCCAAGTAATTCTGTAGCTGAATCAATTCATGCACATGATGCATGTCCGTTCCAAGGATTGACAATGGATTTAAGCAAAAAAATATTTTATTTGGGAGCTGGCAAGAAAAAAGGAGAAAGTAGAAAATAGGAGAAGCAGCAGAAGCTAAAGAAAAACCTTTTCTTTCTGTCGCTTGGCGTTTTTGTGTGCACAAATTGGATTTTAATTGAAAATTAAGAATCGACTTAGCAATGTTTGAATTGTGCAGCTGCCTTTTGTTATGCTAATTTCTGGTGTGAATACAACTGAATGCCGGAATGAATTGATGCAGACGGATAGATCTACAAGTGTGCGTGTATGGCAGTGTGTGGGTGTGTGTGGGTGCGAGAGGCTTGTGTAAAATAAAGTAAATAATGGATAATTACTTTTTATACCCTGCAAGGATTGAGTGTGGGCTACTAGGAATAAGGCAAGCTAGAGGATGGTAGATGGCCCTTTGTGACTGCTGATCATGATAAGAATATATGGGAATATCTATGGGAATTGGATTGATAAAAGTTCAATTGGGCTATCTTTATGCTTAGCTACTCCAAAGTCATTTACTGTTAGCATTTTTATGTTTTTTTTTTTTAAAATATTTTTCCATTTCAAAATACTAAAAAAATAATAGTTGGAAATTAAAAAAAAATTGTTTTAGGTTATATCTCAAGAATTAAAAGAGGTAAACTTCTAAAATTAGGTATGTAGCTGCTGGTATATTATAGAAATATTTATAAATCAACTTTTTTGTGATACTTTTTCATTTTCTCGAAAAAATTGAAAACATTTGTTATAACATACATTTTGAAAGACTTTACTATACAAACTATTTCTGTATATTACATTTAAATACTAAGATATTTAGCTAATACTCAGGTTAACAGAGTATCTGCTAGTCAATCACTCTAGTCGGCCTCAGTTGTTGGCTTAAGCGTTGGCAAATTAATTCCAAGTGCTGCTGTTCCTGTTGCTTGCGCCTGCCGAAGTTCGTGTCAAATTTAATTACTTTAACAAATTTTTAATTAAATCAAATTGAATAATTTGATAACTTTTGCATAATTTAATTTTGGAAAAAAATATGCACATGCTGAAATTAAATATATCTAATTGTAAAATCTGGCCAAAGTGAAACGCACAATGGCAGCTCGAAAGCCAGCACACAAGACGAAAAACTCTTTTTGTTATCTTGACAGGCGCAGCTGGTGAGGCTGCTTAGACGTCTTCTGCCTCAGCAAGTCAGGGATAAAATTGTGTAAAGCGGCTGCCTTTCAAAAAGAAATGTCAAGAGTAAGATAATGTGGCCCAGGCCCCAAACACAACCGTCTAAATAGACCGGCTCGACTTCTGACTTCCTCTGCTTCGTCCTCTCCCAGTTTTGCCATGTGTGCTGTGGACGGCGCTGAGCCAAACAACAGACAAGTGACTGACTTTTTATTCGCTGCTGATTTGAGAAAGTTAATTTCATAGAAAATTGTTTTTCCCAGCGCCTTTGTGCGCGTGCAAAATTATAATTATGTGAGCTGATCATGAGCGACGTGCGCTTAATGCCCGCGCACAAAGCCATTCCAATTTGATGAGCTCCTCAGTCGCGCATCTTATTAACTGACCTAATGAAGCCTATTCTAATTGAGGTCCCACACTTTTGAGTGCATTTAACGCGTTTCTCCGAAATATTTAAGAACTTTTTCAATTAACTTCATATTAAATTATGTTTGCGGTTAACAATTTTACTTTGGGCTTGCTGATTAGAAAACATTTTAAATATTGTTATAGTCCAGTAAGGTTGGGTTGACCGGGTATTCGGTTTTGGCTTATGTAAATATGATGACACGTGCAGACCCCTTTGAGCATAAGTATGAGTAGTAAGTATTAGCAGCTGAGGCCCAGCGTGTCTGTCTATAGGTATAGGCTGTAGGTGCATGTCGAATTGCCATGAAGCTTACAATGAACTTAATAAAAGTAGGTAAAAGTTATTTATTTGCCAACTTTACTGCCTAAATATGGCTCAATCTATAAAAGTGCATGTTGAATTGCCATGAAGTTTGCAATGAACTTAAAAAAAACTAACCAAAAGTTATTTATTTACCAACTTCACTAGCTAAAAATTGTTAACATTATGAAAGTGCGTGTCAAATTGCCATGAAGTTTACAATGAACTTCTAAAAAATAAACCAAAAGTTATTTATTTACCAACCTTACTAGCTAAAAGTGGCTCAAACTATAAAAGTAAATGTCAAATTACCATGAAGTTTACAATGAACTTAAAAAAGTGGGAAAAAACAATTTATATATCAACTTGACTAGCTAAAAGTGGCTCATACTATAAAAGTACATGTCAAATTACCATGAAGTTTGCAATGAACTTCAAAAAAGTAGACAAAAGCTATTTATTTACCAACTTGCCTAGCTAAAAGTAGTTCAAACTTTAAAAGTACATGTCAAATTGCCATGAAGTTTACAATGAGCTTAAAAACAACTAACTAAAATTTATTTATTTACCAATTTCACTAGTTAAAAGTAGTTCATACTAAAGTGCATGTCAAATTGCCATGAAGTTTACAATGAACTTAAAAAAAAAAACAAACAAAATATAAATAACTTTTTTATTTACCAATTGCACTAGCTAAGAGTAGTTCAAACCAATAGCCCCATTTATCTAACACAAGTTCAAACTATCTATCTAGATAAATTATAATTTAGCTATAATTAAATGTTGCTTAATTGTCGCCTATGTTGCGCACTTTGCCGCGCACTATATACGTATAGAGTGCCCAGGGACTCGGCCATTTCGCGCAATTCCAAATTAAATAATAAAATTTATTATTATGACCATGACATATGAGTGCTTGATCTGTTCGAGCCATAAATTTCAGCTGCAGTTGCGCGCCGGCCGCCGTTTAACATTTTGCCATTGTTATTGACAATTTGTTGTCAGTATTTTTTGTTGTCCTTTTCAGAAGGATACAATTTATGTGTGCGTGTGCGTGTGTGGGGTCTTTATGAAATACTTCTCATTATGGCTATGTGTGTGTAGCGCGCAGCCTGGGCAAACATATTTGAACTATTTTCATTTCAATTGCAAGCACAAACACACACACATTCACGCTGAAAATCAATTGAATTGCCATTTCACATATGAAATGGTCATTTGTCAATGAACACACACACACACTCACATGCTCGCACAACAATTGATAGGGGGCGTGGCTGGGCTCTGGCTGTGACTCTGACTCCGCTGGTTACTGCGGTCAGTCAAAATGGCCGCATAAATATGTCGTTCGAGCATTGGTCGCAACGTCCACTTGTCGCTAAATTGCTGGTCGTTATTAAATTTCCGCTGCGTTGAGTTCTCATTTCCGTTTGAATGGGCCGCGCAGCTGGCAGGCCCCAAAATGTGCGACGGATGTTGCCACAGTCATAGATACCGTTAGCTGGCCATAAACAATGCTGCCTAGTCAACAGCGGCAACAACAAATGAATGCGAGAAGGAAAGCCTGAAAAACTGAAGAACTAAGCGTGAGTGAGCAGTGCGGGTATGCCCGACTTGAGGTTGCCCTGTTAGCGGCTGTTGAGCTGAGTTAGATTATTTCGGATCGAATCTTGGCTAAAACTGTTAACTGCTCTTATACAATGAACAGTTACAGTTTTTACTATATCAAGATGGAGATGAATATATCAAATCTAACTATATACAGAAAATTTCCAGCTTCTTAGCCCTCTTTTAAGAGAGTTATTCCAAAAAAGTAATGTGATTAATATATCTTAACTTAAGGAGAATTCATACCCCAAATATTATACCTGTTGAACTTTAAGTTTTCGAGCCAATCTGGAATATTTATAGAGATTTATTTGAAATAATTTTATTATTATTATTAATAATTATTATTATTATAAATATTATTATTTTTATTATTATTATTAGTATTACATATATACAGTTTTAGACTTATGATGTACAATGATGTATGGGGGATTGGAGATAAGTTATAGAAATATATTGCCTGGAGAGAATAAAGTTTTTTTTAACGGATAATATATCTGTAGAGACATATCTATAGAGGTATAAACATGGAGATAGAATAGAGATTGACTAGAATAGAGAGCTAGACAGAGATAGACAAGCAGATAGAGGGAGAAGTAGAGGGAGATAGAGAGAGAAATAGATAAAGGTAGGCAGTCAGACAGCTGAGAGAAAGCTGCTTGAGCAGATGACTAAAGACAGACAGCACTAAAGCTAAGGACTATATCTGGATTATCAATGCTTCTCAAAATTTTTAATTAAAATTTTTAATTCACTTGCTAAACCAATATGCCCTGCCTAATACACTTGCAATAAGTACAGGGTATTTAGAAAAAAAGAGTTAACAATTTCGTGCAGCTGCGCTAACTTCGTTTGGGCCAACATATGCACGCCCCTTGGGGCGTATGCGTAATATTCAATTGTTATTTTATCACACAGACGTTAAATGTTTATGTTTCTATATAGATTTGCCTTTTCTCTGGCCCTAAACAGAGAGAGAGAGAGAGAGAGAGAGAGAGAGTGAGAGAGTGTGAGATGTGTGCAATCAAAATCAATGCTGCAATCCAATTGCATTATTTTGGCTTTTTAACAAATTGAAACTAATTGAAATGTGCAAAGTGTTGTGGGCGAGTCGAGGTGACTTTTTGCCAGGGATGCCATAACTTGGGCTCCAAAGGGGGGAATTGGTGTCATAAATTTCAATAAAAGGCATTTTTGGTATTTCGTATTTCGTTTGGTTTCTTGGCCAGCGCTGACTCCGTTTTTGCCTTTTTATTGGCATTGCGTATACGCCGCATGACCCCGTTTAGGAGCCACAACTCTCTCCCTCTGCCTCTCTCTCTGTAGCCAAGTTTATGCCCTTGTTGTGCTTTGTTTTGGCATTATTTTTATTTCATTTCATATTGTTATTGCTGCAAAAGTGCAAAAAGCTGTTGATGTGTCCTGTCCAGTGTTGGCTAATGGCAGGAATCCAGCCAAAAAGTAGAAAACTTTTCTGCGTGCCGTAAATTTAATAAGTTTCTTTCCTCTGGCTAAATAAATTTATGAAGTGAAGTTTTAGTGGAATGGCACGGGATTTTTATATTTATTGTATGTAAGTTTTTTTTTTTTTGCGAAACCTATATATAATATGAGTGAAGAAAGATATATATAAAGATATTGTTTGCATACTTTGTATAATATAATTCTTTTCTTTCTTGCGCTCTCACTTACTCTCTCCCTCACTTCCTCCCTCTCTCTCTCTCTCTCACGTTCTCTCTCCTTCTCTCTCCCACTGTTTCTCTATCCTTCTCTCCCAAGCTCTCCCACGCTCTGTCACGCTCTCCCTTCTCTCTCTTACTCTCTCTACTCCTTGTTTTCCATTTTGCTTTCAGCTTCATTCGTAAACGTTAAGCCTCAGCATATCAACTCTCTCTTACATTCCTCCTCTTCATATATCTATATCCTTTATTTGCATATTCTTTCTTCCCCTTTTAGAGATTAATTTTGGGTCTCGTACTGCCGCCAAGGGTCGTAAATACCTTTGACTAACCTTTCGCTGGTAATAAACAGTTGGAAATTATTTGCACACTCATTTAATTATATGCATATACTTTTCGGCACAGGCCACGCCCAGCCCAGCCCCCAAGTAGACCATAAAATTGCATAAAATTTAATGAAAATATATTGCGAGCCGCGAGGAGGAGCTCCCTCTCCCGCTCCCTCTCCCAATCTAATTTTATTGTTCGCTCGGCCTTTGTGGCTGGTCAAGAAACCAAAAAAAAAAAAATAAAAATAAAATAAAAATAATGAAATTATTCGGAATTATAAGCCATGGTACAGTTAACCCTTGGTGCGTTTAATATTTGGCCAAGTTTTTAATAAAGGCAGCGCGGCTGATGGCTGTTAAGTCTAAGGAAATGCATAAAAAGCCGCTAAGAAAATACATATTAAAATCGTGTCAGTCCGCGGCAGCTCAGCTTAACCCATTTTACGACGCAGGCGATGATGAAGTTGATGATTATTGTTATTATTATTATACTGATTATGATTATATTGTTGGCTAAACAAAGTATGTTAATGGAAGCCTTTTGTTCGCCTCGCTCTCGGCTGTCCGCTGTCCGCTGTCGGCTGTCGTTGAGGCCTTTTATTTATGTTCCGTTAATGGACAGTGTTGAAAAACGGCAAAAGTTTATTATTATTATTTACTATAGAGCGCCGGCATTGTAATATTTATTAATTTGGCTGTTTATTGATTTATGCGCGCTCTGCATTTAAATCAAAATCAACGCATTTTATCAATTTGATGCGCCTATTTGTTTTTATTTATATTCGCCTCTCGCCCGTTCGCACTTCTGTGCGCGCATCAAATTTATGTTTCCATTGACCACAAGCGATTCATTTTCATTTTGGCCCCGTTTAGCTGTCTGCTCTGCTTCACGTTCTGCTTAGCAAACGCCACTTGATTAGTTGATGACATTTTCCATGGCCACAAATACACAAACCCACACAGAGAGAATAGCGCAGAGGCTTAGTCTAAGGGGAATTTCCAACTCTTATATTTTACTTATACTTGCGTTGAGTGAAAACGTAAGTTTGAGTTTTCTGTCTGTGCTCTAAAATCACTTTGCTTAGTTTACTCAAAGTTCATCTGGCGCCCAGTCAGTCTTCCATCTTTACTTTGCTCACTTCGCTCAAACCTAATTTCTACTCATAGCTCGCTAACTACAAGCAAATCAAGCATAAGGCGCTCACTTTGCTCTCTTCCCTCTAACTTCACTTTGCTCACTCCACACATACTATCAAAATGATTGGCGATTTGCTCATTTCACTCAAACTGCGTTCTGATCACTTCACTCAAACTTAATTTCTGCTCACAGCGCTAGCTGAAAGCAAAACAAAATCGCTCACTCTACATACGTTTCACTTTGCACGCTTCTTTCTTCACTTTGCTGACTTCACACAAACTTCACTTTGCTCTCTCTACATCATATCTACTCATAACGGTAGCTGTATGCGAATCAAGTCAAAGGCGCACTGCTCGCTTCACTCAAACTTATCTTCCACTCTTACGGAAACGCTACCTGCAAGCAAATCGCTCTCTCTCTTTTTCTATTGTATCCGCATTTGCAACAACAGTTGGATAATTTGCATGCACTACCACTACATGCACACTTTTCTACAATACGCATCAGTCTGGCTGCAACTGTAGTGGCGATCGGTTCTGTTGTGCCTAATAGTTTTTGTTAAAGTGTAAGTGCGTGTAACAGAAATATGTAATGAAAGAAACGGGGAAAAAGTCTAAATACAAATAAATGTGTGGATCGTTTACTGTGAATTGCAGCGTAAATCTACAGCAGCTGCTGACAAAAAGTAGGTAAAGAATAAAAAATGTTATGAATATAAATTTAATTTATTATTTATTTTCAAAACTAAAGCCTAAAAGTTAACTCGCAGTTAATATTGTTTGTATTTATATAAATATATACATAACTTAACAAGTTCAAATATCCATGTCCCTTTTGTGCTGACGCCACTGCTTAAATTAACTGTAACTGGTAAGCATGTCTGTTGCTCTTACTCTCCGAGGGTCTTGCGGCTAATTTGATAAATATGCGCGCGTTTACTCAAATCAATCAGCGTCATTCGAAGTGGCTCGTCAGGGAAGGCGGGACAAATACGCCTCACTCTCTCTCTCTCTCTCTTTTTCTCATTCTTGAACTATTTGCTTATCAAATGTGCCACATGCGTCTATGCAGCTTGTGGCATATAAATTTGTGCTGTTATCTAGCTTAAGAAGCAACGCACACCCACACACACACACACATAGCGTGGTATTTGCCTTTAGAGATTTCATTAATGTGCGGATAACTATAATGAGAGGCCCACAAATCCTCGAGCTCGGCAGCCCCAAGGGAAGTTCATATGAGAAAACGAGTTTTTGGCTCAGGCATTTAATTAGCCTTAGCTGAAATATTTTCTGTGAATTCAAGTTTTTTTATTTTTGGATATATGAGTTAATTATTAATAATGGCTTAAATTTTTTTAAAATTTATATTATTTATTTAAAAATTGATAATATATTATATGTATTATGTATGTATTATGTATGTAAATTGAATTTTATATTGCTTAAAAACAATTATAGTAAAATAATTGTCTAAAAAAATGAGAATTTAAATCTTAGTAACATCTTCCATTTAAGTAATCCCTTTAACATTAAGCCAAACACTTTGCACCCCATCAGCCAACAGCAAAAAGCTAGCAAACTTAACTGTCAATTGGATAAGCATATCAAATGCACACACACACATGCACCAGCCCCCCTCCCCCACACACACACCTATTTAAATGGTTAAATATTATAGAGATTTGGCTGTGGCACAGGTAGAATTGTCTTCGCATTTCCAGTTAAGGGTTTGGCAAATATCAAATGCTGTCCAAAACTAAGCACACGCATTCAGCAAATATTACAATTACACTTGGCGGACACTTTTGCCAGTTGGAAAATGTGAAAATTTATTGCGTATACGCAGCGTGCAACGTGGCGCAAATCCCGCAGACACTTGCTTACCTGACCAATTGCATAGAGGGCGTTAGAGAGAGAGAGTGAGGGAGAGAATGGGCGTTAGCAAAGCAAATACAGAGTAAAACCATTTTGCTAGCTGACACCTGGTTAAATGTAAAATGGAATTTTCCTAAGCTTTAGATTGTATTGAGTAAGGGGTTTTGCGCTTGTTGTCCACAAAGCTAAGATTTCCCTCTCTCTCTCTCTACATATATATTTATAAATCGCCCCTCAAAGGCGTGCTGCAAATAATAATCAAAGTCTGAGCTCATTTAGCAAATGCGCTTTTGAGTTACTTTTGCTTGAGCTTCAATTGAAATTTATTGCACAACATATGCAGCATTGTGGCAAGCACTGATTCCAGTTGTAAATGCGAGGCACTTTATTTGCAGCTCGCTTGAAGCTTTCGCTAGCTTTGGCACTGATTAGCCGCAAGGAGTTCAGATTAACTAAATTTATTACTGAGCAAAAGCAAAGAGTTTGCTGTTTAGTGAACTTAAATTGCTGCTAAATAGAGATATATACGTCATGTCTTACGTCATATGTCTGACGTCATATGCCTGATGTCACATGTCTTACGTCATATGTCTTACGTCATATGTCTTACGTCATATGACTTACGACATATTCCTGACGTAATATTTCTTACGTCATGTCTTACGTCATATGCCTTACGTCATATTCCTGACGTCACATATCTTACGTCATATGTCTTACGTCATACGCCCTTACTTATGACTATCGATAATTTATATTTACAGCAGATTATTATAGTTAACTTATTGTTTTCTAGATGGCTAAATGCTCTAAATATCTATATTCATAAACCTATTTATCGAAAAATGTATACCTGATACTGAAAAGTATTAAATTGCTTATATATTCTTCTTGATGGTTAAGTTGTCCAATCGATATACGTATTTATAGGTTGTTGGAATTGATATATAATTTGCTGTATGATTAAAGATTTAATATAAAAATGGGTGTATATCTATTATTATTTCTAGATGATTAAATCACTATCGATTGCGTTTATCGATAATATTTAATTCAACTAATCGTTAGGCCAATCAATATTTTTTTTATATAAATCATTTTTCTTCTTATAATTTCTCACATTAACTTCAAAATTCATTTGCTATTCAATTTTAGACCACCCTTTGCTAGCCTCTTTCGTTGCTCCTCTTTTTTCTTGCCTTGAGCCTGTCCAATAAATGTCAGAGATCTATTACTCGTTTATTTTGAAATTCAATCTGAAGTGCCCCTCTCTCATGTGCGAGCGACGCCTTTGGCTGTCTCCAGGCAAATTCATTACAAATCAGGGCAAAGAAATGCTTGATTGCAATTCAGTAAATGAATACCCTTAGCATATTTGCAGCCCGGCGCCCCCTACTCTCAGACCCCTTCGCCTGCTGCTCCAATAGAACAAAGAAAAAGTTTCACATTCATTTGACAAGGCTCAAATGTCAAATTATATTACGTTAATTTAGATTCATTTTAAATGACGCGTTATTTTTTTCGTCTACTTCTTGTCTTCCTCACATTTACTTTACTCTTTAGCTTCTTTCTAGCTAAGCTGTCAACTCTTTTGCTAGCTGGCTTGAACGGAATTTTCTATGTAGAAATTTTTATAAATTCCTGAAATTCTGGTGAAAATATATGAAAGTACATTTTGTCGAACCAATTGGAGCATAGAAATTGATTGAAATTCTTAGCAAATTTGGGCGTTGATTACAAAATCGTTTCTGTTAGTCAGTTAGTTAAAAATTGCAAAGGTTTACCGGAATTTCTGTTGCTAAATTTTAAACCAATTAAAAATATGTGAGGTAAAGAAGAGGAGTGAATAAATATAGTTAGCATATACATCGATAAATATCGATATAGCTTAAAGCCAAAGCTAAATGTTGTTGGGTAAAGGTATAGCTAAATAATTGATTCTCATCGATGCATGTCGTTTATCTTATAGCGCTGCTTTTTCTGTTACGCATAGCTGAATAGTGTATGAAGCTGTTATCGATAAATATGATAAACTATCGATATTTCATTTGCCTTTATTGGATCTGTCTTTTCTGCTTTGTTTAATTATAATCTTTTTAATATTATATTATATATTTTTAATATTGGTTATCTGTATATTAAAGCTGCTATACGCTAACGATAAATATCGCTTCCTTATCGATTTCTTAACCCAGTTTATTCAAGCATTGCTTTAGCTCTTTTTAAATACAATTTCCAGCTCATATTTAGCTTTAAATAGAAAATTGATAGAGGGACTTAACGCAGCTGTATGTGTATAATAGTATATATGTGTATGTATATGTGTATGTCTATGTATGCATGCCTATGTGTGTGTGAGTGTGTCTAAAACTGAATTCAAAGTCGATTGGCTCGTCAAATAAGCTTCGATTCGCTGCTGTTGTTGTTGCTCGCCGACTAATTTTCGCTAATGCAAAGAAGAAGCAGCAGCAGCAGCAGCAGCAGCAGCAGCAGCTTCAGTCGAAGCTCAAAATAAAAAAAAAAAGAGGACGCAAACTAATAAAATTTACGTTTATCCTTGGGAAAGGCACTCGAAAATGCGCGCCTAATGCGCCAGGATGATGATGATGGCAGCTGAGCTGGGCTGAGCCGTGGACGACCTTAATATAGACAGCTATAGACAGCAGACAGACGACCTGAGGGGGCGTTAGGCTAAGTGCCATCGAATTTCAATTCAATTTACAGCCGAGTCGTGTCGAGGGTGCAAAAAAAAAAAAAAAAAAAAAAAAAAAGAAATGAAGAAACAGAAATTCCTATAGCATATTTTTTGTTCGTTTCGTTTTCTTTTTGACTTGATTTCGAGGCTCAACGCGGCGTATGAGTAATATTTAGCTGCCTGTGCAAAGGGTTGCGCGCCATAAGATGCGCTGATATTGATATCAAAAGCAGGCCGTTCTGTTGGATTTTCTATTGCCCCCAACAAAAAGCGGCTTGGTGGTAGTGCTTTTCATCCATATTCGTCTTTTTGTTGTTGTTGTTGTTGTTGGTGTTTCGCTTTATTATATCACGTTTCCAACATAAATGCGTTAAGCACAACGTGCGAGGCGCGCGCTCGCGCGTTTTTAGGCGCTGTGTGCGTATTTCAAACGTTCTTAAATTCTGTTTCCATTTTTGAATACCCTATACTGGGACTTTGACTTGATGGATGCTCTGATAGATGGTGTATAGAACTTGGGATAATATATATTTCGGTTGCTTATGTATTAGAGAGAGAGAGAGAGAGATTGATTATTGTTTGAGAATGTAGTTCTGTCATGGAAAACATTATTTTTGTCATATTAAGACACTTTTTTTGAGGGTATTGAAAACAAATTCAAATTAAACTCTGTATTACTGAGAAATAAATAAAATAAATAAAATATGTAAGTAGAAGTTGAAATGCTTACAATTCATTAGTTATATATTTCATATGCTATGTGCCTTAACTCAAAATATCTTAATAACTTATTTTAAAATACTTTAAATTATTTTTAATTCTTGCATAATAAAAATAAATAAAATAAAATATGGAAAATAATTTTACAGGTATTTGTCGAAAATTATCTATTACTAAATAATAAATATTTTGAAGAACTTTATTTAATAATTTTGGGTAAACATAAAGTTAGCTAAAACTTTATTGCTTAATGCACTAAGTCAAAGCGAATGATAATTGTACACTTGCTAAATTTAATTATAATAATCTTAATCTGTATCTAAATCTTCAGTGTATTTAAAATTCTTCAAACACGCCATTTAATTCTCAGTTTTTACTCTTCGTTGCTTCTTTTTTTGGCTTACTTGACAGGCATTGAATTACAAGCAAAGTCCTGAGCACACACACGCACACTGATATACCAGACTCACACACACATACACACACTCACACACTCACACACTTCATTCACACCCACATGTGTCAGCTTTTGGCTTAAAGCCTCTCTACAGCTCAGCTCGAAGGACATTCTCAGAGAGGCAGTGCGGGGCAAAGGGTTTATTCCTTTTTCTCGTGCTTTGGCAGCAATTTGATGGCATTTGGTTCAAGTGGCGGGCGTCTATTTCATATGTATTATTTGCTCATAGCGCCAAGGGGTAATCCTTTAGTTTATATTATTAGCTTGTAATGTGCGCATAATTGAAGGGATTTGCGCTTGCTGCGGGGCAGGCCACGGATAACGAATCCTTGAGAATCCAGCAAGGTGCAAAGTCCTTTCGACTCCAAACTGATGAGCTGATGAAGGTGTTAAAGGATGAGGCATGCCAGGTATATAAATTATATATCAAATATGAAAGGGTTCTAGATGGAATATTAGTAAAAATACTGAGAAATTTTTAAGTAAGTTTAGAAAAACTATTTCAAATAATATAAGTTTATTAGCAGAAATATTAATGGGATGTTTGTAGAATATTTAAAAAATGGTATTAAAATGGGAAACTTATAAGATAATTTGTATATTTGTAGGTTAGTTGAAAAAATGGTATTATAATGGGAAATTTAAAGAAAAATTACAAGCATTTTAGGGAAATTCCAAATTATAATTTTTTAAATGAATTATTTTTTATTTTATGATAGTCTCAACATTGTTTTAAACTTATTTTTATGGTCATCTATTTTTCAGCCTCTGACACACCTTTCTTTAGGCCAAGGCAGTTTTTCCACCTTCAATTTCTTAGCGCTCTGCTATTTTTTTCACTTGTTACTCTGGCCCCATTCTTAGCGCCAGCTGTTTCAGATTTATATGAAAAACTTGCGAACCCTTAGCGCGCTTTTCAATTTGCTGGCGATTTTTGCATCTTTGGCTTTTAGGTGTGCCCATTGCTGCTGCTGTTGTTGTTGTTGCTGGAACGAAATGTGTGTTTTAGTGGCTTGGCATTAGCATGTTGGAAATACATAATGCCCGGGAAACGTTATGAAGCGCCATAAAAAAATAAAACCTTGCATTGCATTCAAGAAAATATGGTAAAAATTGTGTGTTTTTAGCTTTTGGTGCGCCACGCCGAGGAAATTTATGTGCGCAAAATATGTGGCTTTTTTCCGGGCGACAAAACTAAAAAGAACAAAATTGAATAGAAATAGCAAATGTAGGCTGTCCCATAAGTTATAGCGCGCTACGGCTGGGATTACCGGAATATGCAATTACTTTGGGCAAAGGGCTAAGTAAAATCAAGTTTCATTGAGTGAGATTTGCTACAAGTCAACAAGAGTTGAATTTTAAGAAAGCTTAAAGAGGTTTGTAGTAGGCTAAATAATTATTAAATATGCATTTTGTATAATCGAAATAGAGGGAAGATAAAGTATCGGAAAATTTAATTTTTACTTTGAAAAATTTTTTAATAATTTAATTTTAAATTTAATTTTAAAAATAGAATCTTGTAAACACAGTTCATTGGCTATCTTTAAGTAGGCGACTTCTTTTACAACTCCACCCACACGCTTAGCGGGAAGTGTGAAAAAATCATTTCCAATTTTCCGCATTTTCCTATTTCGTCATTTCATCATTTATTCATCTTTTGGCATTGTCGTCATTGAGATTCTGTGAGCTCATCAATAACTTGGACACTACACGTGCTCGAACAAGACAAAAAAAGAAATACAACAACAAGAAAAGTCTGTGCTTTGTTCCTTTCGAGCAGAAGCTGAAGAAGCCGAAGCCGAAGTCGAAGTCGAGCTAAACAAAGAACGAGGAAATCTTGTTGGTTATTGACGTCGAAGCTGGTGTTGGCCTCCCAAGTGGAAACTGGGTCGCCTTTTCAAATGAAATACAATACGAACGCTTATTATTTATAGTTGTGTTTTGTTCAAAAATGCCAACAGCTTGAAGTGACTGCTACTTATCAGTGTGGCCATTGCCATTGTGTAGGCGCTGTGATTTATGATATTGTCGAAATACTCTACAGATATTTGCTGGAATTCCAAGAAAATATCGCTAATAGAAATTAGGTAGAGCAACAAGTGCGAGTCTATATACCAGACAATAAAGTCGGTTGCCAAGAGCTATCTTTCAGTATCTCTCCCTCTCTCTCTGTGCTTATCTTCCAGCTTTAAGCAGAAGTAATATTCATTCTATTATCATCTCATTTGTCTTAGTTTTGCACGCTTCACAGCTCTTTTCGCGCTTTGCCACTTTCACGATTTGTTTTCCTTACTTTTGACCAGCGGAAAGCATAAGAACCAAATGTGAAAAACCACTCCGTAACACAAGTTTATAGCTTTACCAAAACTTTTTCACACACTCTCTGACACTCTCTCACATACACACACACACTCGCATGTCTCTTCGACTGGACATCTTCTTTCTTTATGCTCACTGAAATATATTGAAAACTTTTTGTGTTAAAAGAAAAAAAAACAAAAGTTTTGTTTTGTTGGGAAAGTGTTTTGGAGCGCTAAATATCCTGTAAAACATGTATTTAGCTATATCTTTGCATGCTATTATTTTATATATATATATTTATTTTATTTTTTATAATTTAATTTTCTTAATATTTTAATTATTTTATTATTATTATTATATTTTTTTTTTTGTAAAATGAAAACTAAAATATAATAATAATAATACAAATGTAATATTAATAATTATTAAAAATTAAATGTAGCCAACATTTTAAATAATTTATAAATAATATTTAAAAAAATATTTATATATATTATTATTTTTTTTTTTTTCTAATTAACTCTTAATATTAAAAATATATATATATATATGTATAAAATAATTTATTAAAAATATATAAAGGTATTACCATGGTATTATTATTATTAAGTATTATTGTACATTATTCCCACTTATATCCCCTAATGACTGCGTGGTATCAAAAGTTTTCTTTCTATTTTGGAAATTCGCTAATGTTTGGTATTTTAAGAAAAGTTCACATAACAAACCTAAATTTCAAGGAATTGTTTTCATGAAAATTATTTTGTAAAATCCACAGTTCAGATAGAACGTATTTCTGTAGATGATATTTTACCGTTCATTGCATTGATATAGTGCGAGAACTGTTTTTCTGTATCTGACAAATTTTGTGAGCGACTGTTATGGCACTGGCAATCCGCACCTCTTTCAGCTCACATCATAAACACATTAAATTCGTAATACCAAGCCAAAAAAAAAATGGTATAAAAGTGTAAAAAATTTAAGTATTACGACCGCTGTTGAGCGCAAATTCGTGCAAGCCCTTCGCGCGGCTCAAGCCCTTCGCATAAAATTCATATTAGGCACAAGGCCATTCGCCTTGGCGTTCATTATATGAAAAGATACAAAAATGAGTCTAAAAAGTACAATTTCATACATATATAAATATATATATATATATGGAAAAAAATTGTAATGAAAGGGAATTATTTACGCGACTCAGGTGGGCTTAGGGCGCGGCCCTGATATGAAAGTTTATATAGGGAACGCTCGAAATAAAATGGGGAAAAAGGCAAAAAATATATCTGCATATAATTTGGCTTAGCTTTCAACTCTTTTTTAATGTGCCTGTCGTGGGTCTTTTCATTCTATCAGGCATTTGGATTTGAAAAGAAGATAATGCTGGAGATTCTTTAAAGTATATCAAAAGTTTTTTTACATATTTTTTTTTTTAAACCAAATTTCAGTTACTATTACAGGTAACTCAAACCGAAACAAAGCAAACTTGATTGAAGCCGCATTTTCTACACCTGTCGCAGGCAGTTCAGATCGAAATAAAATCGTAAAAAATTGTATACAAATTTATTCAAATAATATGTATTAAATATATACCAATATATACAAAAGTGTATAAAGTCGTCTGCTTCCCTCGTTTCTTCTCCAGCGATTATGTCTGGGGTCCTAATTGAAAAAGTATGCAAAGTGCGCGCGTGTTTTATATATACTTTGTATATATCTCTTGTTTTTCACGCCTAAAATTTCATATTTTTAAAATTCCTTAGGCATTGGGCAACCGAAATTTGAAATGCTTCCCTAATTGAGTTTTATTCAGTTTTTAATTGAAACATAAATTGGACTTAAGCAAGGAACTCAAACAACATTTTTGGGTTGGCTGATGCCAAGGAAATTAGGATTTAATAGCATTGTGCGGTATTTTTAAAATACCAAACATACAAATGGGCTAACATTTTTCTTAGCCCCAAGACGAAAAGCTAAAGTATATATATAGAGCGAACCCATTAACCAAGCTCTTCTCTCAAATTCTCACTAAAATTGAGAGAAAAAACATTGGAAATTAATTAATGCCAATTTGTAAGCGCTGAAATCGAAAACTTTTGCTCGCCATGGGTTCAAATGAAATTAACAAAAAAAAAAAAAAAAAAAACAAAACAAAAATAAAAACACAAAAAGAAAATTCTTTTTCAGAAAAGTCGGCGTAAAGTTTTTAATAGAAATTAACATTTTGGCCGCTGGTCGTTTGGTCAAGTGTCAATAAGTGGAGCTCGAGGGGGCTCAAGGCTCGCGACCCGCGGGCAGCTGAAGCGAACCAAAGCCGATTTTTGGGCCTGCCCTTCCACTGCCCCCCTTGGGGCGACACTTTTGATTTCAATAAATTTTCGTAATTAGCGACAGAGGCGCATTTTTCTTTTGAATTTGTTCGAGTTTTTCCATTTCTTTTTCACTCTCTTTCTCTTGTTTCTCTTTGCAGCTGTCAGAAAATGCAAATTGAATTTGTTTTCGGTGAAAAATTCATTCAAGTGGCAATTCGCGCTTACAAATTGGGAGCACAGCAAATGGAAAAGAGTTGACACAGGTGAGCAATGCCAAGAAATTAAAGGAAAACCCTAAGCCTTAAACCTTTTTTGTGCAATGGCGGGAATTGAGTGTTTTTTTGTTGTTTGGGTCTAGGGTTTATTTACGCCATTGTTAAACTTAAATTAATTAAAATAATAATCGTTTGGATGGAAAGATGTAGTGTATTTTACGCCGTAAAGTGAATTAATTAGGGCAAAATATGTGGGATAAGTCCTATAAGAAGTTGGGTAGAAAAGTTGAAAAAATTATGAGAAATATGAAATCGGCTGGAAAAATGTTTTGTGGGAAAACTTAGAAGCGAAAAACCTAAGAAATTTTAGAGAAAATATATAAAAAGTAATAAAAAGTGGAATTTATTGAAATCGCATTGATATATATCTATAATTAAGTTAATCTTCGTAAAGATACTTGCGATTATTAAATATATTTATTAATTTATTATTATTATTATTTTTGAATCTAATACTTATTTTTATTTATTTAATATTATAAACATAAAAAAAAAATTAATTTAATTATAAATGGTTATAAATCATTTTTAAAAATTTCTAAATAATTATAAATAATTTTAAATATTTATAATAATTTTATATAATTATAAATAATTATTATAAATAGCTATAAATTATTTATTTAATTTATTTATTTAATTAATTTAATTTAATGAATAGCACAAACAGTTTAAATTCTAATTCTAATTCCAATTCATATTGAATATAAAATTCCATCAGCTACTTAAACGAAACATATTCACCGCCTCAAGACATTACCAATTCCAGTGACATATCACAGCGATTATTAGCTCGTGTAAGTCGCTTCAGCCTCAAAGTTGATTTGTGCAGTTGGAGCCTCAAATGCCCTGCACCTAAAACACATTTGTACACACAAAGCAAATCTGAGTCAGGCCATCGAGCTAACAATGCCAAACACAGAGAAGAAAGGGGAAACATAAAACACAAACAAAATGCTGTCAACTGTTCACACAGTTCCTGTTCAAGTTGGTCTTCTTTTCTTTTTTAAAGGAATAAAAAGGGCAAAAAGCGAGCAGAATTATGCCTGGCGGCAGTTTTTAACATTTGTACGATTTGCTGTTCTTAGTAACTGCTTTTCCTGCCACTGTTGTCAGTGTTGTGTGTCCTTTAACTGTTTGTCTGTCTCTCCGTCCGTCCGTCTGTCTGTTTTATCGCCCCATTATTCACATATTTGTTAGAACGAATGCCGCCATTGCCTTTTGATTTCAGGCCACACAATTCTTTGTTTATTTTTCATTTCACTGCGAGCTCCTTCCAGCGGGCGCAGCGCCACCCACTTGTTATGCATATGAGCTGCATGTTTCCACACCCAGCCCCCCGCCCCCGCCCCGCAAACACGCCCGCTCTTTCGCCGTCTCTAAGCGAACGGAAATGTAGTGAAATGAGAAATTTCCGTTTCTGGTTCCGCTGTCGGAAATAAAACAAACGCCGATAAAATAGGCCTCCCCGCCCGCAGAGCTTAGCCGGAGTCTTAGTCGAGCGCTTGCCTGAGAGCTTAAATGATGGCTGATAATGAGATGTGAGCGAACAGAGAGCACCGGCCAGCGTGTCGACAGCCACAACTCTCGCATATGAAAACCAGTTGCATACTTTTCGGCGCGACTGTGCGTTATTTATGTTGCCTTTGTCTTTTAGTTTGCTGGCATAAATCGACGCACAACACGCCGTCCCCTCTCCCGCCCTCTCTCTCTCAGTCTGTTTGGGCCTGTTTGTCGGGCTAAGTGCGTTTGGCTCTCGCTAATGGCGACATAAATTACAGCTACTAACTAACAGCTACTAACTAAACAGTGACTACAACCAGCGAGCGCCCAACAAATACTCTAGCTCTCTCGCTCGCACATACGCCAGACAGCCAATGTGGCAATTTTAACTATATATATATATATATAATTTTATTTGCATACAAATATGTGGATTTTAATAGTTTATTTGAAAATTTTCATTTTCGATTTATTTGGATTTTTAATTAATTTAGTTCTTTTTAGACTTTGACAAGCAATAGATTTATGGTTTAATTTACAGTATTTGTATTAGCATTAGCTTTAGTATTTATATTAGCATGAGTGTTTATATTTGTTTTAGTGATAGCTATAGATATTAGTATTTGCATTAGTATAAGTATTAGCATAATTATTGGTATTAGTATTAGAATTTATTTTATTTTTAGTATTATTATATATTGTATGAGTATTTGTATTAGTATTAATATTAGTATTAGTATAATTATTAGTACTTGAATGAGCATTTGTATTAGCATAACTATTAGTATTAGCATTAGTATTGTTATTAGTTTTAGTATTGGTATTAGTATTAGTATTAGTATTAGTATTAGTATTAGTATTAGTATTAGTATTAGCAGTAGTGTTAGTATTAGTATTAGTTTTGGTATTGGTATTGGTATTGGTATTGGTATTGGTATTGGTATTGGTATTGGTATTGGTATTGGTATTGGTATTGGTATTGGTATTGGTATTGGTATTGGTATTGGTATTGGTATTGGTATTGGTATTGGTATTGGTATTGGTATTGGTATTGGTATTGGTATTGGTATTGGTATTGGTATTGGTATTGGTATTGGTATTGGTATTGGTATTAGTGTTAGTTTTATTATTAGCATTAGTATTTGTATCAGTATTAGTATTCGAGTTATTATTCGAGTTAGTATTAGTTATTATTGGCATACGTATTAGTATTAGAGAGTTTTAGTGTTAGTACCAATATTTGTACTTTTAGGTAAGAGTATTATTATTCTCTACATTCAGCTTAATAATTAAATAATAAACAATTCTTACTTTTAAGCATTATTAACGAGCCTTAATTAAATTATTTCATAATTTGTATTTAATTTCTTCTTCATTTAGCTATGCATCCACCCCTTCTATATCATTCGCAATTTATGCCTTTCGACCTGCCCTTAATTCATAATTATTTCAGCAACTGCCTGAATTGTAGCGTATTCTGTTGTCATCTCGATGCTGCCACATATTTCATGGCTATTTTGTGCCTGCTGTTTAGTTGGTCGCTGACTGCGGCGCACATTAAAATTATGCTCTGAGTAATGTAGTTTTATGCCAGCCCATTCCGCCCCTCATTCAGCCACAGGCCCCACGGGTCGCGCACATAAATATACAAAAAAGAAGAAAAAAAAAAATAAACGCAGAGCGCCAGCAACGTTCGCTTTGTTTGGGAATCTGCAACTGGACATTGGGAAATTACCGTTACGCAGTTGTCACAGTTTGTGCGGCCATAATTTGCCTGGGCCTTGCGGTCATGTTTCATAACCTTTTGTGGCTGCCGCCAGCTCCCGCTCGCTCTCTCTCGCTCCCTCTCTCGCTCTGTGTGTCGCATTGCTCATACGCCGCGTGTGCTACAAGCAGTCGTAAATCTGCTGCGTGTGTGTGTGTCTGAGTTGTTATGTTTAGGTGTGTGAGCGCGTGTATTAGTGTGTGTTAATGTGTGCACAATAAACAATCAATTTGTTAGAGGTCTCACTCGTATTTATTTCTATTTCTGTTTATTTTTTGTTGTTGCTTCCTTTGGGTTTATGTTAATTCAATGATAAATAAAGCGCTGGCTGCAGTTGGGGCCGATGTTTATGTGCTTGATGTGATATGTCAATTAGTTCAATTAAATATTATGGAGCTAGTTATAAATCAAGGCGAGTAGCTGGCGCATCGCAGCTGTGAGTTCGATGTCAATGTAATTGCAAATTATTGAAATTTCGAATGGTCGCATCTGTCCTTTGAGCCCAACTGGAGGCTGGGCTTATAACTATACACATATATTTGTTTTTCTATTTTAATTATTATTAATTGGAAAATACGTTCAGCTGCGGGGGGTAATTGTGTTGGTTTCCGAGTTGGGAATGAAGTTTAGAAATATTTTAATACGAACAATTATAATGAAAATTAGTTTGAATGGGACGTTTTAAAGTTGGGCTAGAAGGAGTTCAATATTTGATTGCCTAAATATTGCAAACTGGAGGAATATTGACTTAAATTATGCGTTTCAAGTTAATAAATAAAACAAATTAATTTTTTTGATATATATATTTTATATAATATTCTATATATCTGCATTAATCTATCTGCAAAATAATATGTCTATAAAAATATCTATCTATCTTTAAAATCCTTTAAAATAGGGATTTTCTTTTTATTATTTTATTATTTTTTTTTTTCTATCCCTCTTTATTTCAGTCTTTATCTATATATATTTATCTTAAATATATTATTATTATTATCTATATATTATCTTCATATCTTTCTTCTTCATATCTCTCTATGAGTTTATCTGTCTATCTATCCATCTAATGATCATCTATGTCTATGAGCCTTATCTACATATTCTATCTAAATACCTGTATATATATTTCTCTATCCAACTATAACTCTCTCTCCATCAACATATCTCAACTTTCTATCTACTCATCTCTTCATTCATCTATTTCATTCTTTCTTTCTACCAACTGCGCTTGGTTCCAGCCCAGTTGTGCACAAAAGAAAATTATTTCAAGTTCCTATGCCTAGGCCCCCTAGGAATTCGTAGTATATAAATTTTAATAGCTTCCCCAGTGGAGACAACTTTTTGAGCGCACAAAAGAAAAACTTTTTTAAGACGCGGCATCGAACTAAATAAGATATAATGCTTATATTTATATATGTGTACAGATGTACACACATATAGATCCAAATATGCGTAACTCCCACGCCCACATCCACAGTTTGGCCTCTGGTGAGAAATAACACTAAATTAAAATTTTATTAGGGTCTTTATTGGGCGACGCTTGACAAAGCCAAAATGAAAAATGCGAATGCAAAGCAAAAGGAAAAGCAAAATGAAAAAAAACATCAAAAAAATTGGAATATGTTTTAAATGTTTCACACTCAAAGAGAGAGAGAGGGAGAGGGGGGAGAGAGAGTGGGGGAGTGAGAGAGAGAGAGAGAGTAAAAGCGCAAAAGTAAATATAAAAAATTCGCATTTATTTCTATGTATGGGTATTTGCCTTTAGGCAGCAAACAGCGCAATAAAACAAAGGGGCCAGCGCAACAGACAGAGAGAGTGAGAGAAAGCGAGAGAGAGAGAAGGAGAAATTGCACAGAGCGAATTCCCCAAATTGATTAAAACTTCATAAATTTACATTTTTATCGCTGGGGCAAACAAATGCCAAAAGGGGAAAACAAAAACAGAACAAAGCGAAAAGCACAAAACAACAGCAAATAAACATGCAAAGCGGGCTGCAAGTAAACAAAGCGACACACCACACACACACACACACATCGCACACGAACACACTCACCTGCACACACACAGTTATGAATATTTACACATGTTTTGGCGCCGCAGTTTCGCACAATTCACATTTCTTTTTTGTTGTGTGTGTGTGAAGCCTTGTTGATAATGCGTACAGATTGCTAAAAAAGAAATGAAATAAACGAAATGAAGTGGGGCTGAAGGAAATGATCGAATGTGAGATACCCTATGATAACAGAGGAGGTAATTAGAGTTTAGACTTTAGTAAAGGCCCATTACTATTTGTTTATGCAATGTGTTTGTCTGTGAATGAAACACTTGATAGACTTTTAAATACCCTGTAGAGTAAGGATAATAGAATATTTATATATAAATGAATGACAGCCTAGAGCTTCTTGAAAAGCAAGGAAAAACTATATAACTGCGACTGTATAGCGAGAGATTAGGTATTATAAAAAAAGGGAGAAAAAGGAAGCTAGACAGGCAGAGAGGGAAATGATATAGTAAGAGAGATCGCGATATTTGACTGCATATTAGCCTTTACCTTCACTCCAATTAATATATCTCCCCAAACTGTACATCAACCTCATCTATATACCCCATTTAGCATGCGTAGCGCAGGGTATATCTACACAAAAAAAGTGTCACCTGCTTTGTGGGTTCACTGAGCAGACTTTGGCCAGAAAGCCAATGAAGGAAAGTCAGTGAGCGGCGCTTGTGTGTGTTAAGTGTGCGTGTGTAGGTGTTGAATGTCTCTCTGTCTCCCAAATGAGAAATAAAAGTAAATTCACATCATCACAAAATATTATTAAGCAATCAACTTCTGTTTGCCTCGTCTGCACTGCTGTGGTTTCCAGCATTCCTTTTTTTTCTGGCATTTTTATTAGCGGCTAAGGGTTGCCTCAAGAGGGTAGGTTGTGCGGGAGCTTGGTGAGGGAGTGGCAACTGCCTGGTAACCTGCCTGGCAACCTGCCTGACAAGCTGGCTGATTAAGCGAAAGTGATTGAGCGACAGAAAAAAAAAAACAGAGACGAAGAGTGAGAGTAACCCGATGCCATTTACATGCTGTTGACTGACTGGGTATAGATGTGTGTGTGTGAGTGTGTCTGTGTGTGTGTCGAGTACTCATTTAATTAGAGTTGCAGACAGATAGACAGACTCGAGTTCAAGGTATGCACAATACATGCGTGTAATTAAAATTAGCTCCTTTCGGCCAATTTACATTTTCATTTTGCTTTTAAGCTTTCAGCAAAGCTTTGAAATTCATGTAAAATATATGAAATGCATGTCAAAGCTGTAAAGAATTGAAAATATTGTATACAGAAGAGGCAGAAAGAGGTCTAAGACAGAAGAAAATCAAGTTGATCTAAAATACAACACTTATTTATTATTATTATTATTATTATTATTATTTATTTATTTTAAAAAATGAATTTAATTTAAAAAATATTTATTGAAATATCGTTTTAGATTTAAATTAATTGAAAAATAATTTTTGTTGTATTTATTTAAATATCAATTTTTTCATAGCGCAAAAAAAAAAATGTAGAAAAACATATTATTCTTATTTGAATTTTTAAAAAATATTTGGACCACTTGATTTAGTGCAAAAATTATAATAAATGCACAAAAATAGTATACATATTTCTAGAAAGAAAATTTGAGATACCAAAGTTTATAAAATTCATAAAAATTCCATGAAAATACATATAAAGATACAACTGTATCCGAAACTCATAAATGTATCTGAAGCTAGCAAAAATGATTTGTATTGGGAAATACAATGAAAACTTAACTGAGCTGAGTTGCTTGAGTAGAAAAATACATACGTATCATAAAAAAAAATAAAAATGCCATAGATTTGTCTTTTTATTTATTTAAATAATTTTTGAAAAACTTGTTAAGGTTTTAGAATTTATTTTTATTTTTCTTTTAATTTAAATAATTAAAATTTTGTAATTATATTATACTTATGGATTAATTTTATTAGCATTTTTTATTATTATATTACGTTCCATTGTTAGGCTTTTGCCGACACTTGAAAATCATTTCCAAACAGTTTAATATTTTTACAAAATTTATATAATGTTATTTACCGCAAATAGACGCAGTTTAACTAACCCACTAAAAGTCTTGGGACTCTGATGCGGGCGCGTTTTAATTGCCCGTCGCTAGGCATTAGCCAAAGTTGGTGTTAACTTAAACTCATTTGGCCAGCGATCAAAAACAAATACTCTATATATATATAATATATTTCATCTCACACTCACTTAAGTTTCTCGAGTAGAGTGCATTTTATAATGCTTTTGGCAGGTTGACATGTTGCTTGATTTAATTTTCGTGGACTTTCGAGCTTAAGTAATGTTATTTTTAACTGCGCATCAAACTTTTGCCAAAACTTTGCTGCCTTTTAATGCAAATGCAGTTTTTTTTTCCTTTAAGGGGTAGCTGCCAAAATATCGGACTAGTGAAAATTAGTGGAGGGCTAGGTGGCGGAGGGTGGGTGGTGTGGCAGTGGCTAAAATGCTGGGGATTACTTTCAGGTGAGTGCCAAATTGAATTAAAACTCAAAAGTCATTAAAATGCAAGTTTGTTGTACCAGCAAAAGTTGACATAGAGCAGCTACTAAAAAGCTTTTCAACTTTTCCATCCTCTTTAATTAGAAGCTAGAAGTAAGACGTCAACTGCTCGCTAGTTGCTCAACACTGTTTAGTGACTTAAGTCCGAGGGCAACAAACTTTGGTTGACAGCGCCAAAGCGAAGTCTTCAGCATTTTTTAAATGCAGAATTTAGAGATTTAGTGCAACGCTGAGATTTAAAAGCAAGAGACTAATTTAAATAGGCATTACTAAAAGTTTGAGAGATGAAAAATCAAGAGAAAATTTGCATAATTAAGATTGACAAGCTGAAGAGCATAATATTTGAATATTTTCCCTTTGAACATTGTTATAATTTGTTTTGTATTATATATATATATAATTTTGTAAAATTTTATAAAACTTAAATTTAAATTAAAAATTTTTTATTAATTTACTTTTAGTTGTTTGCTTTTAGTTTTTCTTATAACATTTAATATTGTTTTTTGATTTCTTAAAGATTTTTTTTAGTTTTTGACGCAAGTGTTTTAGTTAAACTTTGTTTTACTCTTAAACCTTTATTTTTTGGTATTAATTTACTTTGTTTAATATAATTTAGTATATTTATTAATTTAAAATTATTTTTATATTCTGTTTAATTTAATTTGCAAATTTTTTGAAAATAATTTTTATTATTTATTATTTGTTATAACTTTAAATGTTTTATAAATTTATTTTTATTATTTTTTAATATGTTACATTATTTTTTATTTAATTTTTTTAATATTGAACAATTAATGGCAACTCATAAAATATTAAATTGGCATTTTACCATTTATATTAGTATATTAATTTTCATTACCTTATGAACCCTTTTACAAACCAACACAGACAGAAAATATTATGTCTGGCCCACGTAGCATTCTTTAAAGACATCAGTCAACTATTTATATATAGTATATATGCAACCTGATTCCATGTAAAAGCGGCAAAGTTTAGCGTAAAGAGCGCTCTTTGTGCATTGGGTTAGGCTGCCCAAAGGGCAGGGGGCAGGGGGCAGGCGGCATTGGCGGTTTGTGTGTGCTGCGTATGCAGGGGCGTGGCAGACTAGCTGTGCAAAACAAATATGCAGCCAAAGCCTGCGAAACAATAACAATGCGCAATGACCCAAAACTAAACACCGTACCATGCGGAAAAAAAATAAAGCAAAGTACGCAGCTGAACGAGGCAAAACTTTAGAGAAAAACTCGCGGCCAAAAAAAAAAAAAAAGAAAAAATTTTTCAATAGAGGAGAAACCCGCGCGCACTCTTCCCCATAGACATGGTCGAGGCCCATGTGACAGCGTTTGGCGCGGTCGGAGGCGGTTCAAAGGTAAAGGGGGAGGGAGAGTGAGAGTGCGAGCTTAGCCACCGCGCTCCCCTTACAGCCCCCACCCCGCCCTCTCTTTTCCTTTCTCTGAGCTCTCTCTCACTCTGTATGCCATCATAATCAACAATATTTTGAGTGCTTTTTGTGTAAAGTTCACAGATTTTTTTCTATCTAGTCGAGTTTTTAAATGATTTTTGTTGTTGTTGTTGTAGAGTTTTGACCGTTGTCCCAGCCAGGGTAACATGGGCTTCTCCGCGTTTCTTCTTTTTTGTTTTTGTGCGCCCGTTTTTCAATGACTTTTCGGATCGAGTTTTGTTAATTTTTGAAGCACACTTTTCGAGGCCGCGTGGCAAACTACGTGTTGAGAGCTGCGGCAAATTGAGATACCAGTTTTTCCTTTCCTTTTTTTTTTGGATTTGCGTGTTGGAGTATTAGAGTGATGTGAAAAGAGCGAATAAAAGGCATATGTTGGGGCTTTTTCTATTCGAGCATCAGGCATGTAAGTCAATTGGCAACTTATACAAATGCATTTGTTGTGCGGCAGATGGAAGATGAACTGAGGCAGATATAAATGATTTTTCTTTTTTCAGTGCAATTCTTAATATATTTTAGAAGAATTATGTAGACTATGGCATATCAGATCTCTTTTTTATCTCATTTAATTTATATATATTTTTCTATTTTATTTTAATTTTATTATTAAATTAATTTTCTTTGAATTAGTTTCTATATATATTATATATATTTTTAATAAATATATAATTTATAATAAATAATGCGTAATTTATTTATTTATTATTTATTTATATTTTTAATATTTATATTATATATATATTATATATATATATATATAATTTTTTCTATATTTTTGTTAAATTATTTATTTTTAAGTATTTTTTTATGCTAATTTTTATTAATACATTTCTGAGTTCTCTGCCCCCAAACAAAAGCAAACACTTGAGCTACCTTGGCTTCAGGCTTAGCTGCCATTAGCTTACGTTCTTATGCATTTTAGTTTCTATTTCTTTCGCTCGCATTCTCCACTTTTGCTCACACTCTCTCGGCTATCTCTTTCTCAGCTGCTGTGCAAATAACAAAAAATTCAAAAAATAAAAAAAAAAAAACCGAGCAGAAGAAAAGTTTTGCCCACAGTTTTTCATGCTGGTGCGTGTTATCTTGTTAAAGCAAAACTTCAACTTTTGCCAACTCGCCTTTACACAGACACATAGAGCTGTGTGTGCGTGTGTGTGTGTGTGTGCAACGGATGCATCAACAAATGTCTTGGCTCTGCTCGATGCTTGGCGCTTGTCTAGAACATATCAAACGCAACATTTGCGCCAATCGGCTCCAAACTCGAGCCCAAAGAGAGCAAAGCTAGAAAGAGAGAGAGAGAGAGAGAGAGAGAGAGAGCGAGAGAGAGGTAGATTGGGAGGGGGAAGGGAGTGCAATAGACGAGGCTAGAGCGTAACTTGGGGCAGAGGGCAACCGACTGAGGCACAAAAACAACATAAATTTCTACTTAAGTAAGTGTTTAAAAGAAAGATGCAGCGGAACGAGCGGAACGAAAAACCTCTGATAAACGATGCCGGTTGGCAGTCCAAGGTACAACAAAATAGCAATACACTAACCCAGGGCATAGCGCATATAGTGCTCGGCTTGGGACAAATTATTATAGAGGAAGATAGTTGAAATTTTATTTAAAGAAATTGATCAGATATTATTGAAGATATATTTTCCAAAATTAGCTAAATATTGTCTAAGAGACTGGAGCAGAGTGTTCCCTAGTCTGATGGATTATAAATGAGATTTGCCTAATATTAAAAATATATTTAAAAATAATTGCAAATAATTTACAAACAGTTAGAGCATCGCCTAGTCGGCTTGATCGCTTTCGCTTCACTTCTTCTTTTTGTCAGTTTTCTTTCGCAGCTGCTCTGTGGTGAAATATGCAAAAGTGCAAAACGTCAGTTGGAAAACTTTGACGCTGGTTCTGGTCAAAAATTTGACTTGCGCTGCAGTTGAAGTTTTCTTGATGGCCCGAACCGAACTTGGACGCTTAGCGTGAAAAACAAATAAAGTGGGCGTGGCGTTGGGCGGAGTTGTAATGTTAGCCAGCTGAAAGCTTAAATTCTTAACTGGCCAAGGCGACATGGACAAATCCTCAAGTAATCCATGAAACAGTTCGAATGCGGCGATAAGCAGCAAGCGAAGCGCCCGCAGCTGCCAAAACGACTCGCAACAGACCTGCAGCAGACCAGATCCAAATCCAAAGAGCAGAAAAATGTTTTGTGCACACACACACACACATACACACACACACGCAGTCAGCCAAAAATCAAATGAAAAACTTTCTTGCAGTCAGGTAAAAATGGTTGAGCGGCGGCGGCGGCAGCGGCTGCTGTTGAACTTTTCGCCTTTTCGCAAAAGCGAGTTTTCTGCTGAAATTGCTGGAAATGTGAAGAAAAGAGAAGTGCCAGCTCTAGCAGCTGCCCCTGCCCCTCTTGCCCCTCTTGTTGCACCCTCCAGTTGCACACATGCGTTAAATGGGCTTCCAGGTTTTTTTTTTTGGTATTAATGTGCATTTCCGCTTTACAGGCTCAACTTCCGCAAAGGGGAAATGCTGCACACCAAACGCATTTTACCTTAAGCCATTAAAAGGCTTTCAATCAAATTAATGTAAATATTAGCGCAGTTTATATATATATATTTATATATTCATATACATGTATGCTGCAAACATATACAACTTAAGATGAATTTAATTGATTATTTGGGGGGAGCGATAAATGAAAGATTTTTATATTATACATGTATATATTTCTTTTTAAATATTTATTTTTATATATTTTTATTTTTATTTATATATTTTAAATTTGTTCCATATTTTTTATTTACTATATTTTTTTACTACAAAAATATATATACATTTTTATGGATATCCTGTAAGATTTTATTTATGTATTTATTTTTTAATATTTTTATTTAATTAATTTATTTTTTATTTAAATTTTTTTGATTTATTATTAATATTTCTAATAAATATTAATTATTCATTTTATTATTTAATTTATTTGTGTCCCTTTTTTCTCGTATTATGTATTATTATGTATGTATTATATATGTATTATATTTTAATACTATAAATTTAATTATATATTTAAGTAGTATTATTATTATTAGAATACTATTTTGTTGTCAAATAAAATTTTGTATTATTTAGCATTAAAAATTAAAATTTTAAATTCATATTATTTTTTTTTGAATTGCTTACATATTTTCCAAATAATAATTATATATATATATCTTTTTTTTTTATTTCAGCACATTTTATGCCAAGTAATTGTGGAAGCATAACATTTATGGGTAAGTAATTTCGTTTAATTATTTATTACAAAGTCAAGTCATATATTCAGTATTTACTTAAGTAAATACTAGTATTTAAAAAATAATTGCTACAATTTATATTTTTTAAATGTATTAAATGCAAAATGCATTATTATTAATCTCAAACAGTGTCACTTTGATTCTTTACATTTAAAACAAAATAAATGTTTGCTCGCCCTCATTATATTTATATTTATATGATATTTAATATTTTAAATTACATATTTTTACTATTATATATATATATTTTTTTATATATATTTTTATTATTAAATTAAGCAGTTACAACTCCTCGCATTACTTTATTCCTTTCACACTTGCTCAATTGCCTCGCTGTTAAAATGTCCCTCTCTTAAAATTTCCCTTTTGGGACAAATTCCTCGCAACTCAACATGTAGTTCGAAAAAGCTTCGCTTACATCAGCCGCGATTGGCCACTCGCTCTTTTGGTCCCACTTCCACTCTCTCTCTCTCTCACTCTGGTTAACAGCAGCGCTCTCTGTGGCATGCACAAAGTCGTCTGTTAGTCTCTTGTGTTCGGGTTTCATCTACTGACCTACAACAGTTTGTAACTGTCAGGTCAGGCATGTGGAGTTACTTTGCGAATGTTGTGATAGGTTGCGGGCGCTCTGAGGCGCTCGTGCCATACTTTGGGGCCAGGTAGATAATAGTTCTCCAGTCGCCTGTACCCAAGACTTACTAAAACCCATTGTAATCGAGTGTGTAAAAACAAGAGTGTGCGACTGCCTCTGTCTGTCTGTCTCTGTGTGGGTGTGTGTGTGTGTTTTAGATTGGCTCTTTACGTTGCTGGGCTTTCTTTTTCATCAGTCACTTCTTATATATCGATGCAGCTAATCGGCTTTTGTTATAGCCAGACCATATTCCTCTTTCTGTACACTCTTGCTAGCCGAGGCTGAGGTGAAAAATAATTAGCTTTTGCGCTTGCAAAGCTCTTTAAAAGTAGTTAGTGTCACAACTGTGAACTTACCTTCAAAATACATTTATATTTAATGCAGCTCAGCCACAATTAAGCTCAACTATAAGCTGCTCAAGAGTTGCATTGTACTGAATAAAAACTGGCAATTCTCAAGTGATTTAAGATAAGATGGCAGAATTTCTTTTGTAGCTGAAGCAGTGTAAGATATTAGTTGAGTTGGATTTTTGGATTGTCTTATTTTATCGTTGAAGGGTCATTCATAGATATATTGGAGAGATATTTTTGTATATATATATTATATGATCTTTAACAGCAGCGCTCTCTTTATCTATGCGTGTATCTTCAGATTAATGCATCTATATCTTTCTTTATCTTCTTTCATCTGATTTTTTGCCTCTTTCTCTCAGCTTTCTCTTACTCTCTCTCTCTCTCTCTCCGCTTCTTCCTTTGTCTCTATCTTACTTATCTATCTGTCTGCTTCTCGCTCTCTTTCTCTCTCTTTTTCTATTTTTTATCACTATTTATCTTTCTCTATCTCTCTCTCTCTCTCCCTCTGCTTCTCTGCTTTTTCTCATCTCTATCTCTCTTGGTATGACTGTTTCTCTCTATCTTTCTCTCTCTTTCTCTCTATCTAGCTCTGTCTGTATTCCTATTCCTCAATCTCTCATTCGATCTGTCTCTCTCTCTCTCTCTCTCTCTCTCTCTCTCTCTCTCTCTCTGTCTGTCTTTCTCTCTATCTTTCTCCCTTTCTGTCTCTCTCTCTGTCTTTCTTCCTCTAAAGAGAGAGATATTGATAGAGAGGTATTCCATAATCTCTCTATAGCTCCATTTTAATGCTTTAAACTAATCCTTCCCATGTCAGATAATTTCAATGTATGACAAGCGACACACAGCTAAGCTGCTTACCTGCTGCAAGCGACCCGCCTGAACTCTGCTCATATATTCATATGTGTACTATATATATATATATATATATATGTATGTATTGTTCTTGTTTAACATCCTCTTTGGGGTTATCTATGTTTAATGTGCAACTCAATCCCAGGGCACATAATTCACCTAGAGTACGAAAAAATAGAGTCGAAGCAACTAAGGTGAAAAGCTCATTAAACACTTGCCAAATCACACTTACGCCCCATTAGCGTACTAAATAAGCGCAAAATGGGCGATAATGGCCACGCCCACACTAAAAACCCAAAGCCGAAAAATCGGATACGCTAGCAAAAAAAAGCTAAACCAAACCCAACCCAACCCAAATAGCCCGCGGCTAGAGCTGAACGATACAATAGGAGTAAAAGAGACAGGGCGAGCGGGCACTGAGGGGGGCTAAATGGTGGAGGGTATTTAATGCTGGGTCACTCACAAAACTAACTGTGCTTTGTCCTGTCGATGCTGTTGTCGTTGTTGTCGTTGTTGTTTCTGTTGTTGTTGACGTTGCTTGCGCTAACCCCTGCTGACCAATAAAGCCGCTTGTGTGATATACAAGGACAACGACAAAGTTTTTCGCCAGCAACACATGTCCTGCGCCAGGCCCCCGAAAAAGCGAAAATAAAAGCACAGGAACTGAAATAAAATTAAGCACATTAAAAAATGCTTCACAAATTTACAAATCTCCGTAGCGATAGCCATAAAAAAGCCAAGTGAGTGGAGTTTGTTGTAGTTGATGGGCTAAAGGATACCCTGTAGTTGGTTATTAATGTTAGTGTTAAATTCTCTACGGTTATTCTCGCCATCATAGCTAGAGTATATTATATATAGAGCGAAAACAAAATCGATCTAATGTGCTGTTCCCTTCAGCTTGGCATATCGATATTTATCGTTCATGCAATATTAATAATTCTCGATGTAGTAGGTATTGTAAGTATTTTGTTGATCTTTCTAGTTTTATTTTTTTAGTATAAATTAGTAATATATTTAGCTTTTATGAAGGTTTTCTTAATCTCAACATATAAATAGTTATCGATTATTTTTATCGATATTTATAAAATAAGCGATATCTATTATATCAATTTTACTATTACGTCATTGCTCATTTCTTAATGTAAATATATATTTATGAATACCGATTATTATATTTCGATATTTATCGATTATGATTATAGATATATGCATATTACAATTGCTAATCAAGCGTATATATATTATCTACATCATCTGGCAATTACTTTAGCTTACTTCCACTCAAATCCAATAGACCCCATCTGAGCCGTCTTACAGGGTATGCGAAGTGGGTTAGGGCTGCCACAAAAAAGGTCAACAGGATGGCCAAAAAGGGTCAGCATGTGAAAAATGAGCTACCACTTTGAATATGGCACGGCGCAATCGACTGAGCAGCAGCGGGCGCCAGCGCAACGTGGCGGGGGCCAAGGATTTGCCACACATATTAAATTAGCTGGTTCTTGGGGGCAGCGGGACGCAGGCGGCTTTGCCTGTGGTTTGGGCTTAAGCGTTGTCTGATTTTCGTTTTGGGGGGATTTATTTTTCGGCACCCATCTTTGCATTCGCAGGCAGCTGCATTAAACTACACGCTTTTCATAGTTGTGGCCACTCGAACGGGAGGGGGATGGAGAGAGGGAGCGAGAAGGCGGGTGGGAGAGAAGGAGAGACCATAACACATACACATTCCAGATAAAAACTTAATTAAAGACTTCATTAACTTTGCTTTTGTTATGGCGCAGACCACGGACTATAGCTTTATATATATACATATATATATCTAGAGGCCAGACCGGGGGCCACCATTAATATATATATATATATATATATATATATGTATATATATATTTGTGTATATACTTTTTTGTGTATTATGAATTATTTTCGTTTCATTACCTTTTAATTAAGCTTTAAAATAACAGCATTACGAAAATAAATAATAATGAAACAGAAAAGAAAAGAGCGAAATACCAAAAGCTGACAAAAATGTTCTAGGGAGCGCGACTGGCAAGGTAAAGCTGTGTGCGTGGGTGTCTATCTGTGTGTGTGTGTGTGTGTGTGTGTGTGTGCACAATATCAGGCAAGGCAGAGAAAATCAGGAATAATCGCGATTTAAAGCGCATTAAAAAAAGTTAATGCAGGTTGGCCTAAAAATATGATGATTAAAAAATTCGCTTGGGCTAAATCCAAAATTCACGTTTAAAGCTGAAATAAGGGTGAAATGATGGGAAATCTATTAATTTGTGTTTAATATTTGATGAAGTGAGTCAAAGTAATTGTTAAATCAAAGGGAATATAATAAATTAAATAATTTTATTTCAGTAATTGCCAATCAAATATTAAAATTATATTAATTAAAATTTTAAAAATCAAATAATATAAATAAAAATAATAATTATTAAAGTTATAAGAAAGTAATCAAAATTATAATAAATTTAAATTGAACTAAAATATAATTAAAAATGTCAGAGCTCAATTGAAATGGTTTCTGAAACTTTCAAAAATATAAACAATATGTTAAAATTCCCATTTACCCATGGAATACAGTTAAAACTCTAGTAAAGAATATGATTTTCAAAGCCTTTATATAGTTATAGAACTTCAACAAGGTATTTTAAATAAAATTGTTTTTTTAATGACTTTTCAAACTTCCACGCTTAAGACATTCACTTTCAGAAGTGGAATATGAGTGAGTTTGCTGTAAAAGCTAAAGAAGGCTATCAAGAAGTATGCAAAATATTAACAGATATGTTATATATAGCTTTAGCACACTTTAAACATTTATCAGAAATATCTTGCCCACACTTGAGCCGCAGCCCACAGTGTTTCGCAATAGAGATAAGAATTTAATGGAAACTCATTTCTCTGGCTTTCACAAATACTTTGACTTGTTCAAGGTCTCTCGTCCTCGCCTTCGCTTTTTTGCTGGCCATCGACATGATTTACAATGTTCGGCAATAAAATGTGCGCTCATCATGTTAAGTCAGTCAACTTCCTGCCTATGGCTGATATAATGGTCTTTGCATAAGCCGTCGGGGCCTTAACTCACACTCAATTAAATCAACTTATTTTTGGTCAAATAATTTTACATAATACGAAAAACGAACGCTGAAGCTCATTAATTTAACTTAAGAGTTCAAGGCGGCGGCCCAAGCAAAAAACCGAAATCTGGGGGCAGGCAGCAGGCAGGGTGGCGAGGGTAGGGGAAAAGTTGAGGGTAAGGCCAGGTAAGGGATACGCACAAGAGCGAGAAGTACACAAAAAGTAGCACAAAAGCGGATTTTCATTCAAGGTGAAAGCAATCAATCAATATTCATGAAATCAGATTTAATTTTAAGCGCATTTAAGTTACGCCCAGTTTGTGCCACCCTCGCATGGGGGGCGGGGCACGACGGAGTTGGCATAATGATTCTACCGAAAATTTTCCATTGGACCGAGTTTGGCTGTTTGGCCCAAAGGAAAAACAACAATCCCGGCATGTTGGCAAACGACGTGGATGTCGAACCAAATGAAAATGTCGAGACAGGGCTCAAGTCGGAGGAACATCATTAGAGCAGCTGTAGGCAGGGCAGCGGGGACGCGCTGCAAGCCATGACCATGCTAATTGTATGGCAACTGGGAATTGCGAAAGATAAAGAGTGGGAGAGGGAGTGGGATAGGGAGAGGGAGCAGGTAGCCCTGCCAAGAGTAGACAGCACAGCCGCTGCTTCCCTGCCTGTCTCCCCAACTAAGCTGCCAATTCAATTTTGTAATCAGAGTGGCATGAAAAATTAAATAAAACATGCAAATAAAATTATTACGCGTAATTTGTGTACATGACGGGTGTCAAGGTGAGGCGAGGGCGCCGCGTTTTAAAGAAATTCCACTCGAATTTATTGGGGCAAACTTTTAAATTGGGGCGCGATTTCACTTGAAGTTAAAGGGTATCAGAGTAGGGGACATAAGATATATTTTTATTAAATTTGTTGAATGAGGTTTTAGTGGATTAAAGGAATGCTAAAAAGTAAATAGGGAATATGTTAAGATTGAAAACTAATTATATTAGTTTTATTATTATTATTATATAAGAACTTAACCAACCAGAGAAAGGCTAAGCAGACCTCTAAAGAGACTGATAGGTTTATTGATTGACCATAATTTGAATGAACGAAGCAAATTTTTGAGCTTTAGAACTGTAACAAAATTTAGCTAAAAATTTTGGCAAAATTTAAGCAAACAACTTACTTTAAATAGCTTCAATATTAATATACTTTCAAAAAAAAAAAAAAATGATACATATTTCCAATTAATTTCCCACTACTTCAAGCACTAATCTACTTGAATCTTTGGCTTATGGAACTTTCGAAATATTTTTTTCCCTTTTTTTCTTCGTTACACGTCAAATGCAAACGGCATTTGTCAAACGCATGTATTTTATATATTTTTAGATATTCACTAATTTGGCGAGCAAACAAAACGTAGAATTTGAAACGCATTTGGAAAATAAATGACATGTCACAGTTACAGTTACAGTTACACAAAACAAAAGCTCAAAAATAAAATAAAATTAGAGAAGAACTTTTCGCGTTTGACCATGAGCCATATAAATATTACAATTTAAAAACTTTAGACCCGCTCTCCGTCCCGCTCGCACACACACTCTCTCTTTCAGCTCTGAAGCCATATTTTACTGGGCTGCAAAAAGTTAAAAAACAAAAAAAATCATATATAGAACACAAACAACTTTTTTGTTGACTGTGAAAAATATTGTGCAACAAAGTTGCGCACAAAAAAGTGTGAATTGCTTTGCAGCACTGAATATATATATATATATATATATATATATATATATATATATATATATATATATATATATATATATATATATATATATATATATTTATATACATTTGTAGTTTGTTCTATTAAATTTGGCTGCATTAAATTTATTTTCACAGCTTTGCGCACATTTTATTTGCGTTGCCCTCGAATTGTTTTTATTGCCCAGCATAAAGAACTCAAGAACTTCAACTGGAATTTAAATACGCTTGTGAAATATATACAATTTATTTATTTTTTTTATAAGCATGAACAATTTATGTATTAGCCTTGCCAACCTTGATCAAGGTATGCCATATCTACTATAATAATAATATATAATAAATACTTTGATTTCTAGTCTTAGATGACTATAGAAAGGGCACAAAAAATAATATAAAAATTGTATTGGGACGAAAAAAAACACAATTTTATTTAATATTGCTTAAATTTGAACATCTTCTTAAAATTATATAACCTTTTTTAAAATTAAAAAAATATATTTAATTAAAAATATTTTTAAGATATTAATAAACACACATCAATTTTTTATACCATCAATTTATTATATATTTTTTTATTTGTTTTATAAAATAAATTTTATTTTTATATATTTTATATTTATAATATAATTAAATTTTTAAAATGTAATTAATTATTATTTTTTGGCAAATACGTATTTTTTATAAATTTCTTATTAAATTTCACATTTTTTATTATTATTCATTATTCAAAATATAATATACAAAATATTTACAAAATTAAATTTTTAATAAAAAAAAAAAAAAAATAATTAATATAAATATAAATAAATATATATTTCTACATTTCTTATATATTTATATATATATATATATTTTTGTATTTTTGGCTATTTTGGAATTTTTGCCTATTATTATTATTATTCTTTTATTTTAGTGTATTAAATATTTGTATATATTTTTAAAAATCCTTTTCCCATCTTCATACATGTTTTAAAGTATATTTTAAAATTTTTGTGTATTTCAATCTCATACAACATTTATTGAGTAATTTATTTACATGCATGCATGTATGTGTTTGGCATACATAAATAGTTTAACCCACGCATTCGCCCGAAATGTACAGCCCACAAAAGTATGCAACACTTTTGTGCTCGTTTGCACTTTTGCATGCGTCTAGTTAGCGTTGTATGGGCGAGGCAAGCCCCGCGCTGCGCCCGCTACCTTCGAACACTTGAAACTTCCACTTTCAATGCGCTTTCATAGAAAGCCATATTTTTAGTTAGGGGCCTTCACATACGACGAGAAACTGGGTTAACGAAGGCACAAACCGTTTTCCTTCTGAGCGTGGCTAGAAAGAAAACCCTTTAAAAAAAAGCATAAACAGAGCTGAAGGCGTCTTCAATTGGAAAGGTCAGGCTTGAACTTTGACTTGAAAATATGCAAAATATATTCAAGTAAAATGAAATTTAATCAATTTCGAGCGATGTCTTTAAAATCAAATTGAATACTAAAGGAAATCTATATATATACATATATATATATTTACATACACATAGATCGGCTGCAGCTGTCGCCATTGACAGGAAGTCAAAAGTTGGCAGCCGAACGGAAACTGAAGCTGACAGCGACATCCACCGCAAGGACAATCGACCAAAAGAAACAAAAACAACAACAACAAAGGCAAGAATAAAACGCAGAGCAAAAAAAAAAAGCAACAAACAAAGCAAAAAAAGGGACACCGACGAAATTGAAGTCCAACTGAGAATTTGATTTCCACAACCAACTAAAATATTTTTCGCCGCCCACGCAATGGCAGCTGCTGCGCCAGAGCAAAGAAAAATAAGTAAAAAGCGCGCGGCGGCAGTATCTGGCTGCTAGATACCCTAAGCAGCAAATAGAACTTCTTGATAGATCTTCTGATAAAGAAATATGGGAAACTTCGTATCTAGTCTAATATCTAATTCTTATATATCCTTCAAGTCTATAGTTTCTTATAAAGATCTTAATACGACTCAGCTTGTCAGTCACATCAGATACATTTAATATATCAATTTCTTGACAATTCTCAGTTACCTTCAGCTGCATCGGCACATCATACCCGCTTCACTTACTTTCACTGGATTTTGGGCATCCGAAAAACGAAAAAAAACAAAAGCTCTACTCCAATTTTTAATATAAGAAACAACAAGTGAAGCACCCAAGGACCTTCTGAGTGCGTTTTCCAGCTGTTTCACTTTTGGCCCGCTTCCCTCGCCTTTCTCCGCTTTCCCATTTTCCCTTTCGCCTTTGGCCGTCAGACAGTTTTCATCTTGTTTGCATGTGTTTCTGCGGTCTCTCTTTGTGTGAGTTTTTCTTTTTTTTTTCTGTTTTTGTTTGGTATTTTCTCTTCTTGAATTTCTTTTCGTTTACCGGATATATTTTTTTCCTGTATTTTTGTTGTTTTGTTACCTCTTCTGTTTTGTTGTTGCCGCTCTCTTCTCTTTCCATCTGCCTCTTGGCCTCGGCAAGCGCTGATTTAGCAAATTGTTTTGTTGTTCCTGTTAACATTTCAGAAATGTTGATTTCATAGTTTTTCTTTGTGCTGAGGGTTACCAAGAATAATGAAATATATTTTTAACTGCATTTTTTATTCTTCATAAAATTAGGGTTAAAAGCAGGTAAAGCAGTGCACAACTAATTGAAAAACAGAACTGGTCGAAAGGATCGCGGGAAAGGAAGAAGGCAAAATACGGCAGATGTTACGTAAACTGGGAATTATCTTGTTAGGATTTTAAATTATTCATTTAAATTTGTAAAAATTTTCAATATATATTTTTAAATATTATAAATTTATTTTTTTTGAGTATCTTATTCATTTAAATTTGTAAAAACTTTCAATATATATTTTTAAAATTTAAAAAAAAATAGGTATTTATTATATTTATTCATTTAAATTTGTAAAAACTTTCAATATATATTTTTAAATATTTAAAAATTAATTTTCTGAGCATCTTATTCATTTAAATTTGTAAAAATTCTCAATATATATTTTTAAATATTTAAAAATTAATTTCCTGAGTATCTTATTTTTTTAAATATGTAAAAACTTTCAATATATATTTTTAAAAATTTTTAAATTCATTTTCTATGTATTTTTCACTTAAGAAACTTCTGCTGCAATCAAAAAAAACTTAGTCTTTACATTTTCTTCGTTTTCCAACAAAATTTTAATAATCGCGAAAAGTTGCTGATGGAGTTCTTTTGAATACAAGTACTGCTTGACCGAGTTGAGTGTGACTTTAACTAAAGTGTTGCAGCATTTTAATCAATATGACTTAAGTACAAGGCAAACAACTAAAGCGAAAAAGCAAAATGGGAAGAAAAAACAATAAAGATGGCAGAGCTGGCAAGCTCTGCAAATAGTGTGCATAGTTTTTAGCAATTTGTTTACAAGTTTTTTGTTCGCTTTTTGTTTTATTGGTATTTTTGTGTTTTACTGAAGCAAAAATACAATTTCCGTGTTAAGTTGAAAAACAAACAAACTGACTGCCAATTTTTAACGTTCTGCCAGACTTAACCCAGCAGCAGCAGCAGCAGCAGCAGCAGAGCTGAAGCTGAATGCAATTGAGTTGAGAAACGAGAATTGAGAATCGAGAAATCGAGAATTGAGTTGGGAGTCTGCCCAGTTGGAAGGCAAAAGTAAATTTCCACTTGCAGTCAATAATCAACTAAGCATAAAATAGTATTTGAGCTATTGAAGCAGCAAAAATTTGTTGCTGCTGCTGAAGCTGCTGCCGCTGCTGCTGCTACTGCTGCTGCTGCTACTGCTGCACTTCTCAAATTTATATATATTTGTGAAAAAAATCCGCTTACACATTGTGCTTGCACTTGGTAAGTTGCCCAAGAGTATGCTGCAGAAAAATAAGACTAAAAATAGAAATGTCGAAGGTATATAAACGACCTAGACATGCTCTGTTTGAAAATGAGAAAATGTTGAAGTGAGAGCTGAAAGGATATTTATGATTATTGACATATGATGTGTCAATGAGAGCCCTGCAGAGAGCAAACTAATATGCCTAGCATAAAATAATATAAAGTTTGGCACGCAATGAATATACTCTTCTTGGCTAAGTAGTAGGGCATGCAATGCTATTTTATAGTTTGAAAATAGTTCGCTTAGTGAGTTTTGCTAGCTTTAAACAGTAACCCCAAAATATAGTAAGTGTATACAACTAATATACCCCACTGCACGCTCTGCATAGGTTATATACCAAAATTGTTTTTTTTTTATCAGCAAAGTTTCTAGCATTTAATTAATCTTGATAGTTTGTAAAGCATTCAGAGTATGCAAAACTGTATGAATTTTAACAACTAATATGCCCCACTTCAGCTGCTGCGTGCAGAGCATCACACGAAATTTGAACAGTTTTCACCGACAAGAGTTGAGTAAAAATGTTTATTTAAAATTCTGCACATGCTCGCACTCAATTTAAGTTAAATTATTTTTCATCAATTTATAGATTTCTATACGCACAGCTGCAGCTAACGAAGCGAGCGGAGAGAGAGAGAGAGAGGGAGAGAGAGAGAGTGGGAGTGAGAGTGTGAGAGGGCGGCAGGTAGTGTAAGCTGGCAAAAGGTAAATGGTAAAGGTGCAAGCGAAAACAGCCAAAAGATTTCTAGCTAATTTGCGGCAATAACATCAAAGCCGATTTTTTTTGCCTTTTTTGCTACCCTTTTTTTTGGTTTTGCTTTTGCCCGCTGTGCTTTGCCTTTGGCAGCAGCAATTGGCCTTTTTTCTATGTGTTTGGGCGTTGGCGGGGATGGGGCTTGGCCCACTGGGGCCGGAAATATACCTGAGCGTGTGTGTTCATCGCCGTATCGCCGTTAAATGTTGCGTAGGAAATCATTTTGGATATGTATGTATGTATATATATGTGTATATATGTATATTCATATTGTATATATTTATATGTATTCATTTTTCAGTTGTGCATTGAAAGGACTTCAGAGTGTTTCGGCTTTAAATTATATCAGTTTTTAAATTTTAAATATTTATTTTTAATGCAAGACAATTTTCTTAAGTAGAGTGAAATTAGTTGAAATTTATAGATTTATTATTTATTTAATAAATATTAATACTTTTATTTATTTAATAAATATTCATACTTTTTTTATTTACATGAAGCTATTTACCTCTTTATTTTTATTAAAAAAAATATTTATTAAGTTAAATTTTTATTTAATATATTTTTTTAAATATTTAAAATTAATTTATATAAATATATATATATATATATATATATATATATATATTTAGAATGTATATAATATATATAAATATTATTATTATTTTTATTTTATTAATATATTTATTTCCATTGAAAGTTTATTTATGCCTTATTTATTTATATCTTAAAGTTATTTAATAGGCAGCAAAGAGAAATGTATTTAAAAACTGTTTAAGCCCAATTTCCGCAGAATTTCGCTTGCGCACATTTAATTACGTATACGCCACGTTTAAAATTTCGTTTTTTTTTTGTGTGAATTTTTTCCTTACTGGAAGTAATTTAAGTGGGTTTGCATATATATTCTAAATTCTGCAGAAATAAGGAAAAACATTGAAATTTCAAGAGTTGGTCACTTTTTCTCTTAAGTGTTGACAAATATATATATATAAATTTAAAAAAATAAAGTGTTCTTAAAGGCATTTAAAATTGATATCAGCTCGATCAAAATAGTTCCTATCTTTCAACACTACACCTAAACTATCCCCAGTGAGCTTCATATTTCTCTAT
This sequence comes from Drosophila peninsularis, assembly GCA_035047485.1. Taxonomy (NCBI): domain Eukaryota; kingdom Metazoa; phylum Arthropoda; class Insecta; order Diptera; family Drosophilidae; genus Drosophila; species Drosophila peninsularis. The sequence continues at coordinate 1,645,527 of JAWNPN010000018.1, read as the reverse complement.
TACTTTATGAATATATCTTTCAATAAATTTATGTTCCATGGAAACCTTCATAAAAGTCCTGAAGAGCAGCAGACATCCCTCTCTCCTATCTCCCCTGCTTACCTGCCTCGCTCCCTCTACTCCGACTTAGCTCTAAGCTGACAACATGGAAACCCGTTACAATCGCCATAGAAAACACATTTTTGTTTACCTGTAGCCTGAGGGGCGTCGTGGAAAACCCACAGCTGCCTCAAGTGCGAGGCCACTGACCAATGGCAGCAGCAGCGCGAGGGGGCGGCGGTTCAACGATTTAAAGGATTTTCCCGTTAAGCGCTGCCTGTCAGCGTTTGGCATGCGGCTTACAGGTGGCTAGCAGCTTTATGGGCTTAGGCGGCAAATGACTCTCGCTAAATGAATGGGGCTGAACTGTTTGTTTGGCCAAACGGCACTAACAGAATATCTAACTGCATTTTATTGCGTTTGCGCCAAAGCGAAAATTAGAAAAGAAAATCTTGGCGAGCAAAGAGGGTGAAAAACTTTGTGGAAAAATTGTTGAATAGTTTTTAAGCTTGAGTTTCAGTTCAGTTCTATCGCTGTGATATAAAAGGGCTATAAAGTGGATTATATAAGTTATGTGTGATAGGGGAAGTGTATATATTGCGAGTTGAACTTCAATATGTCAATGTGGCATTAAGTTTGAAGTCTTAAGCCGTGATATTATCAATAATTTGTATAGGAGCGGAAATCGATAAATATCGATAACGATATATAGAGAAGTTCGAGGATGGGAAGAACTAAATATTTGCTGTATTTTCTTGCTTGACAGTTATGAAACATTGTTGCCAAGGTTTAGTTAGTTATCTAGACTAGTTCTTAAGTAAGCTTTATCCCTAAGCTCAAGCTCAAAGCGAGAAGCATTATTTATGCTTAGCTTTTCCAGTTATATTATTTGATATAACAGATGCTTTTGATACATAATTAATTTCGAATCGATAAATATCGATAACACAATGCATGCAAAATTTAAGATTACTTTACCCCACTCTTACAGGGCATATTCCAGTCGAGCATTAGCCACTTACTTGGTTTGGTGAATAGAATTGCTAACACTTTATATACACAACAGATTGTTGTCTTTTTGCCAGGCTTATCGCGCTTTATGCTATTATAGCTATGCACACACACACCCCCCTCAGAGAGCCACCCAGATATACGCATACAATTTTAATTACATAGTCGCAGCTAGCGCTGGAAAAATTGGAAAAATATCCATGTACATACATATGTATATATCGGCAGCGAAATCATCTACAAAATGCATAATTCAATTTTACGCGCCGTTGAACTTTCTAATGAATTATCGTAGCGCAGAGAACTTTGAATTGGTTTTATGGAATTGCATTTCCATAACATTTTCCACAGCATTCGATTTAGCCCAGCTGTCTGTGTGTGTGTGTGTGCATAGTCGCTTTACTATGCTGTTTTGCCCTTCTTTTCATTTTATTTCATTTCAGTTCGTTTCGTTTCATTTCATTTCATTTCGCTTGGTTCAATTAATGAGCAATTTGATTGCTGGACTGCAAAAATATTTCTGCAACGTCCGAATATTTTTCGCCAAATTGAAATTAAAAAATTCTAAAAAATAAAAAAGAAATGAAACTAGATATTTATATGGAATATTTTTATCAAAGACAACATATGTTAGCTGAAAATAAATAAAAATACAAATGTAAAGAAAGAGCTGCCATATTGCCAGGCGTCAGTTGAAAACTTTGCTTAGGCTTCGACAACGACAGAAAGTTATAAACAAGTGAGACTTGAGTGAAAAGTTGATGAATTTGAGAAGGAGGCAGACAGACGGGGAGGGCGAAAGGAAGACGTATTCAAATGTCTCAGCGAAACAGCTGGAAAATGACAACAACTTGGCAAAGTTATGAAAAATCTTTGCAACATATGGCATATTAATTGTGTGACGAGTGCGTGGGCGGCGGTGCTTAGGTGTGTGAAATAAATATATATATATTTTTTTTTAAATGACAATTGTCATGAAAAGTATAATAATATGACTAGCTGGCAAGGCAAGCTTTAATATAAAAACATTATTTTCAGCACTATTTACTTAAATGTGGAACTATAAAAAATATATAAAATAATGATACAGATTTTTTTTTTTTTTTTTTTTTTTTTTAATGTGTATATTTTATTTAAACTATTTTTCTATTACCTAATATGGCAACTTAATCTAGTTATATCTTGAGAGTTTTTGAAAATTATATTCAGCTAATATTGATAATTATTGATTGAAATTATTAAAAGTTATTTAAGGTTATTTCTTTAAAAGTAAATAAATATAAAATGTTTTTACAGTACGTTTTTAACTACGTGGCAACACTGGTTAGCAAAAGTTCAACTTTAATTTAAATAACTTTATGTGCAATATATCTTTACTTAAATAATTTAAAAAAATATATGAAAAATATCTAGGACTTTTTTATGAATATTTCATTAAACATAATTGTGGCAACGGACTTTCAGGGCTTTCAGATTAAATATCTTTATAGTCATATAACTCTATTAGCTCATATTAATCATCTATATCCGCTTAGTCTTACCGTAATTCCACTTTAATAAAAATAACGTAAATAATATGTTTTTCAATTTCAATTCATCAGAAGCTCATTCAGCTTTATTTGCAAAAGTTTGCAGCAAATGCTCGGCCAATAGCTATCAGCATATGTGCTCGGCCACGCCCCCGCCGCCTTACACTCTCGCATGGTGTTGAAATGCCTTTGGCCCCAGGGCAAAGGGCGCGCACACACTTTTCATCCACTGTTCACATTCAATTTATATGAAAATTTATTTACTTTATTTTTTTACATTCATTTTTTATTTTTATTTTTTTACATATATATTTTTTATAACAATAAACTAAAAATGGCTTAAAGGCTTTTATCAGCACAAAATCAGCTCGCATTGAGCGAAATAAAGGCCCAACTGCCTCAAGGGTGCAAAATGTCAATCAATTTTGTCGCTTAAAAAAATGATATACAATATATACGCTAGATATATATACGTATATTGTGGCAATACAAAAACATATATATGTTTGCCAACTGACCTTCAGCCAGCAATGTTAACCCTTAACAAATTTGCATATAAAAAGCCGCTTGGGGCGGACACAGTGAGCAGGGGGCGGGGGGCGGGAGGCGTGGTAAAGGTTACGAGCCGCTTGTCGAGTTGTTAAAAGGCGCTTTGTGCTGTAAACTCGCTTGATGTCCTCTGATGCTCCGCTGCTGTCCTACACATTGTATCACATTTATCACACATTATCTGTTTACGCTTCTCCACTTTATTTTGCTTTTCGACTCTTCGCTCAGATAACAGCTGCACTTCATTTGCATGTGCGAAATGTTGTGCCACACACACACACACACACACACACACACACATATATATTTTAGTGTGTATAAAAAATAAAACTTTGCATGCAAATCATATAAATTATGAAAGTTTTCTTATCTGAGTTTCTGGTCGCATATTGTCGACATGTTTGCCCCAATAAATCTGTCAATACTTTGTCATATTGACAAAAGAAAATTGAAAATTATCGCTAAAAAATGAAAGTTGAATTTGTTTTTCATTTTCTCTTTTTTCTGAGTTCTTTTCTGAGGGCAACTTTTTTTATTAATCTAAAAAAGCAAAGATGTTAGAGTCATACATATTTTATTATTTTTTTATGAAATTTAAGCTTTACAATTTTTTGATTAAAATATATTTATTAAAATAATAATTTAAATATTAAGAATTTATTTTTATTAATTTTTAAAATTAAAAAAAATATATTCTGCATATCGAGAGTTAACTCTAAAAAAAATTTAGTTTTAAGAATAATATTAAATGTATTAACTTAAAAAAAAATAATATTAAGAAATAAAATATTATAAATAAAACATTTATATTTATTAAATAATTATTTTTAATATTACTAAAATAAATACATTTTTTATTTATTCTTTTATTCTTTTATTGAACAAAAATACAATTAATATTTAAATGAAGATATTTCATTTAAAGTAAATAATGCATTAAAAAATTAATATTTTATTCAACTTTTATTTTTATATTAAAGTCAGTTTCTCTGTTGAAACTAATTTAAAAATTATTTAAAATCAATTTATTGCTTTTGCAATCTCTTTCTCTTCAAACTTGCGTGCAGTTTCTTAACTTTTTCATGTTTTTTTTCCTTTGTTTTTCCATCTCAGCTTTAAGCTTGCAGCAGCAGCAACAAAAAAGTGTCGTGTGCAGATTTTGTTTTTGCTTAAAATTTGGTAGAATTTGTAACTTTCTGTCAATCTTTTTGGTGCACATAAACGACCCTAACAATTACCTACCCTAGCGCCGCTCCTAAGCCGAGCGCCTTCTCGCCTCCCCTCCTCATGTATGGGACTAAAGTGTAGCATAAAGTTTTAACTTTTTCATTGGTTTAGCATTTTGGTTGTTATTTTGCTGGATGCTCGCCGCATATGTGGGATGTTAGCAGCAACTACCCCTAGCTGCACCCAGCCCCTATTTAACACCCTCTGCCAGCTCTTCTCGAGCAGCTTTGCGTCTGTGTGTGAGCGTTTCTTGTTGACATAAAAGTTTCCGCTTTTTGTTGGAATTGCTGAAAGGGGGTTTGGGGCGGGGCGTTGTAAGTTTTTCGTTTGTTGCAACATCGTTGGGTTCGTCTTTTTGTTGCTGTTGTTGCTGTTGTATAGTGGACTTATGTGCCACGAATTTGCTGCGGCTACAAATTACAAATTGATTATACGTTCAACAAATGTGTTAATGTGGCATTGTTTGCAAACTTTTGCGGAGAGTTGTGGCTGAGGAGACGCTGCCGAGCTGCCGAGCTGCTGAGCTGACCATAATATATTACACATCCACACAGAGAGAGAGGGAGAGAGAGAGAGAGAGAGACACAGAGCGAGTGATATGTCTGCACATGCATGGCAAAAGTTTTGTTCGAGTTTTTCGTTTGCGAAATTTTCAACAGCCAGCAAAAATGCTCTCTCTACATTTTGTAAACTCTCTGACAAGCGTAAACTTTACGCTGCACACTAAAAATTTATTATGACCCATAGATGGGAGGGTTGGGGAAGAGGGGGCGGGCATATGTATATAACTAGTGAGGCGAAGAAGTGGTCCAGCGCTGTCCAGCTGCCCGGCCCGAAGGTCAAAGTAGTTGAGCACTTCGAGCTGCTGCTTCAAAATTTATTGAAGCATGGCGTTGGCAAAACTTTTATTGCATTTGTTAGATTTCCATCCCATTCGGCATTCATTAATATTTAATAAGCTTTTGTCCTGATTAAACTAGATTAACATATGTTTTCGGCTTCTGTTTGCCACAGTTCAAATGTCAAGGCAATAAAACATGCAATTTAATGCGGAATGAAAATTAGGTGAATTCCATTAGTGAATTAAATGAGATGAAATTAGATGAGCATGAGCAGCACAGCTATGATTCAGAGTTTATTGTGAGAAAGTAAACGAATGAGTTGAGCTTGGAGAGATTTAATACTTGTGAGGGATAGCTGTGTGAGTGAGAGAGTTTTGTTGACGACCGCTCAGCAATTGCCCTCTCAATGGCAACTCATGCGGCGCTCTCAGTATTTGCCTGCTGATCAAATTTGTGTCTAGGTCAGCCTCTATGTCAGCTATACTCAAAGAGAGAGAACGAGGTGACTCTCTTGCTGAAATAATACATATTTGAAAGACTCGTGGAACCTTACTCTTAAAGCACTGCAAAGCAGAGTCTAGTTATCTATGCTGAACCTATCGTCGTCTCTTTATTTAACATTATTTTCCAATATGATCTAGACTCACCTAAACTTTCCACAGACTGAAAATGTTGCTTTAAAATAATATAAATAAATAAATAAATAAAATAAATAAAATATAAAATATAAATAAAATAACTAAAATAAATAAAATAACTGAAATAAATAAAATAACTAAAATAAATATAATAAATATGATGAATAAAATAAATAAAATAATTAAAAAATTAAAAAAAAAATTTTATTAATTAAAATATTTTTTTAAAATGTAATAAATTAAATTAAATAAATAATTTGAGATATATTAATTAAAATAACTTAAAAATTTAATAAATTATATTAAATTTAATCAATTTTAAAAACTAAAATAAATGTGATAAATAAAAAATATTAAATAAATTAAACTTAAATTTTGGGAATCTATGCTATCTTCAGCTCTGAAAATTTTCAAATAATACTAAAAATATGTAAAATGAAATCAGTTTATGTAGTTAATAAATAAAAGAAATATAATAAATAAGATAAATAAAATAATTAATATAATTAAAAAAATTACAAAATTAAAAAGGAATAAAAGAAATTAAATTAATAAAAGTATTTTTTAAAATATAATTAAATTAAATAAATAATTTGACATAAATTAATTAAAATAACTTTTTAAAAATTAAATAAATTATAATAAATTTAAAAAAAGTTTTAAAAACTAAAATAAATGTTATAAATTAAAAAAATGCAATAAATTAAACTTAAATTTTAGGAAATTTTTCAAATAATACTAAAAATATGTAAAATTTTATCAGTTTATGTAGTTAATACTTAAATGGAAGCAGAAAATAAAACACAAATTTAAACTGCTACTGAAGCCAAGACTGAGCAGAGATTTGTAGTATTTAGTGCAATAATATATGCCCTAGTAAATATGATTAAAGTCGCTGGCAAGTTCTGGTGTTGGTTGTAGCTTTAGTTTTAGCCGCAGTTCAAGTTGCACTTGAAGTTTTCGTCCATTTCCTGGTTTTGCGTCAGTTTTTGGCTTATCGAAGAAAACTAATTTGTTAAAATGTTGCCGTTGCCTGGCTTATTTGTCATCAAGTACAAGCCGAGCAGCATTTGACGATGATGATGATGCAGTAGCAGCAGCAGCAGTAGCAGGAAATGCGCTCTCAACAAAATGTGAAGCATCCATCATACGCCCGATGGGCCCGCCGGGCGCTGGCAACAGCGACTTTTGGCGATGTCCTCTCGTCGTCTCAATGACATTCTCTGATGGAAAATAAGTGAGCAGAACTAAATTCATGTACTTTTCTTTGCCTTCCCTCCCGCTCTCTCCCCCTCGCTCCCTGTCCCTTTTTTCGTTTGGTTATACTTGACTCTGGAGTCGAGTAAACTGCAAGTAAAATGCTTTGTGTTGCTTCGATTTTTTTTTTTCTGCGCTCGCAAAGCTGCTTTGGCTTTGTGTGCTCGTTAAGTTTCCTTGTGCCGCGGCTTATTTGCCTGTGTCTGCCTCTCCCTCTCTTTCTCTCTCTCTCTCTGCCAGCGCAATCGGCCCGTTACATATTAAATTTTAAGTGGCTCGCCAGGTTTTCGGCCTGGCAGCCAGACGGCTTCCCCAGCAACAGCCTGATTGCCTCCTTAATGTCTCATGCCACATTGCACATACGAACACACACATATATCTCAATATATATATATATATATGCAATATCTAGCTACATTTACCGTTAGGACACGGTGGTTAAAGCTCAATGAGGTGTCGCCATGATTTAGTTAGTTGTCAACGTTGCAGTCGTTGCATTTGAAGTGCTTTCAATAGACATGGAAATTGCACAATAAACGAAAGTTTAATTAGAGAGAGAGAGAGAGAGAGAGAGAGAGAGAGAGGGAAGGTGAGAAGAGAGACAGAGAGACTGGGCAAGTTTGTTGGTGAGTTTGTATGAGATCTTTAAGCAAACTTATTAAAGTCATAGAAAATTGAAAGTATTAAGGAATAAGAATAATAGGATAATAGAGGTATGAATAGTAATGATAGAAAAGAGAGAGAGAGAGAGAGAGAGAGTCAGAGTGCTATAGAGAGAAAAAAAAGAAAGATAAAATAAGAGGGATACAAATAAAGTAAGATAGAGTGAAAGGGGCGACGACAGTGAAAGACATGCGGGGAAAGACAGAGTAGAAATAGAGAGGGAGAGAGAATGAAAGAGTGTGAGAATGAGAGAGATATAATTAGTAAAATAATTGGAAGGGATTGACAGAGAGAAAGCTAGAAAAAGGCACAGAAAGAAAATATAAAACAAGCAAAGATAGAGAGAGAGAGAGCGAGAGGAATAGAGATGGATAGATAGAACGGCTAAGGCATAGAGATGGAAATAGAGATAGAAATAGAAATATAGACAGAGAGAGAAGCAGAGTTAGAGAAGGCAGAGACAAAGACAGATAAGGTACAGAGGCAGAAGCAGAGGCAGAAGCAGAGGCAGAGGCAGAGGCTGAGGCAGAGGCAGAGGCAGAGGCAGAGGCAGAGGCAGAGGCAGAGGCAGAGGCAGAGGCAGAGGCAGAGGCAGAGGCAGAGGCAGAGGCAGGGGCAGAGGCAGAGGCTGAAGCAAAGACAGGGAGAAAGAGAAGACAAAGGACACATACACAGGCAGAAAAAGAGACAGACAGAGGCGGAGTCCAAGACAGACTGTGGCACAGAGACACAGAGAGACGGAGAGAAGCCGAGAAAGAGGCAGAAGCAGATACATAGATAAAGAGAGCGAGTAAAGGAGACTGAACGAGGAAGAATATTACGGAATAAATTTATATTATTAAAACTTAAATATAGGAGTATAAGGCAGAACAGTTAGAGTAACAGTTAGAGTAAGGTATATAGATATAGAACAAATAAGGCATATATGCACATATGATATTTAATATAAATATAGAATCGGCTGCATCATATAACGCGATCATATTTATACCAACTTCAAATGGTGCCCAGCTTAAGACGATGTCAATCTATACAAAAAGATATCTGATAAATAACCGCATTAAGTTTCAATTAGGTGTATTTACCTGTGCTGAGCCAGCTGAGCCCGCGCTGAGCCCTCAGCTTTAAGTATTTTGATTGCTTGGATTAAAATGCAGCTCCTCTGCCGTTTCTCTTTGCTGGCGACTGGCAGAAGCAACATGTCTCTGATGTCTTTGCTGTGTCTTCTTTTTCAGTTGCCTGCTGGCCCCACTCGCCCGCCCCCCCTCGCTCCACTCGAGTTTTATAGCCGACATTCAGCTCAAAAAGTGACACTCAACTTTGCCATGTGAAGCAAATAAATCATCGCAAGTTTTTAGCCGGTGCAAAGGGCACAACCCCTTTGAACCCCCGCCCTCACCCGCCGCACCGACGCTGTCCGGCGTGGCTCCAGCTCTCAAGTTAATTCAATTTAAAGCAAGAGCCAAATGAAAGAAGCAGAAACTTTGTCGTGCAGTTTGTATTCTGTTTTTTTTTCCTTTATTTTTTTGTATTTTTTTCGAATTTTCTTTTGATTTTCCCTTGCTTTGGCGCTTCATTTTGCGCAAAGTTTTTCGCTGGCAGAGTTGACACGTCATCAGGACAAAGCTACCGAAAATGTTCCATTGTTGAATGTAACGCAAGTCACACGATAAACAACAACAGCAACAACAATAAAGCAGAACAATGCGACTTCAACTTGAGCTTGAAAATTTTTCGCTTTCCCTGTTGCCATTTTGTTAAGCACTTCCTGCTCAACTATTTGCCATTATAAGAGCCCACAATAAATCCACACTTTGTAGAAGACACACAGCGAGGGGGAGAGTGTGTGAGTAGGTGGGGTGGGCACTCTACCCCTCACACAACATTTTGATATACTCAAACCCAGCCAGCCTCGCCCCCATCTCTATTGATGTGAAAGTTATGTGAAAAGTTTTGATTTGTTTAGCACATTTATTTTACACTGCCCGACGAAGCGTTTCGAACTCGAATTCGAGTTTCGAATTAACTCGCACTTCAAGTGCATTTTCTTTGCTTTTCTTTTTCTTTTCCAATATCTAAGCGGCATAAATTATTATGTTTTGTATTGTTCGCTTCGTCTAAGCTCTATAATGTCCTGCGTCCCTTTCGCTCCGGCTCTTGCTGCCTCAACTTTTATTTTTTTGTGTGTTGGCAAACTTGAGTTATAATTGAAAATGTTGTTGTTGTTGGTGTTGCGGGTGGCAGTCGAGCAGCTGTTCGCTGCTTTTAATTAAATTTTCCTGTCCACAAAAGTTTAATAGGTAACATGCTGAGAAATGAGTGTATAAACTGAAATCATTTGTTTACGGCACTCTTGAAACAAACAAACGACAACAGACAGTTCGTATGACAAATGGAAATGGAAACTTATATATATATATATATATATATATATATATATATATATATATATATATATATATATATATATATATATATATATATATATATATATATATATATCTTAAAATCAAGTAAGTTTCTTTGCTGAGAAACTGATTCTGAAATACTATATTATATTATTCATGCATATCCATTATATATATCATCCATCTCCCATATATGTATATAACCATCCCTACTGCAATCATGGCAATTAAGGTCTAACTATATGGGATTTTGTAAGTCTCTTTAACATCTTATATAGTTTATTTTATATGTATATTTATATATTTCATAATAAATTCTATATAAATATTTGTTTAATATATTTTACATATTTTAATACAAAATTTCATTACAAAATATTATAATATATATTTTTTTTTATATTATAAATATATTTAATATATATTACATATAATTTTTGAAATTTAAATTATAAATATTTTTAAAAATATATTATAAATATTTTTGTCATTTTTTATATTTATTTTAATATTTGAATATATCATAAATATCTCTGTAATTTATTATAAATATTTGGATACATAAATTCATTATAAATTATATATATATTTTGATTACAATATATTATAAATATTTTCTTAATATATTATATCTATTTTAATAAAAAATGTAATTATAAAATATATATACAAATACATATACATATTTTTAATATATTTTAAATATATTTGTTATAATATATTATATATATTTTAATACATAAGTTTATTATAATATATTAATATATTTGTATTAAATATTATATATATATATATATATATATATATATATATGTCTTATACATTTTATATATATTTGACTTCATTCATTAGCTTGTCAAAATAGACTTTGCTTACACAAATTGTTTTTATTGCATTAAATAATCGCAATATGTCAGAGTCAGGCCTCTGATTTGTGAGTCAACTTTAAGCCGCACGATTGACACATTGCCATTGATTAAACTAAAGCTCAATGAAAAAAAACATTTGTTCATATTTGATGTGAAATCCCACATTGAATAGCTTATTAAAACGAATTCTCTTTACGTTTTCTCTTTTTATTTTTTGCTGCATTTTGTTTTTTCTTGAACAGTTTGTGACACATTGATTAATTTGTTTACAAAGCAGTTGTTCATGCATAAAATTATATAGTTTGCGCAATAAAAAGGTTGGACTAAGGCCAAACAAGTCGCGACTACGGAACTGTCAATAAATGTGTATGTATATTTATTCATATATATATATATATTTATTCATTATTTTCATAAATAGTTTTTTTAAAGCATTTGAACTCTCGTCTGTGGCTGACACATAACAGCAATTAGTTATTAATTAACAGACCGCATTTGTATTAATTAATTTGTGCTACGCAGCATATCGAACTGTACTTATTTAATATTCAGCCAGGGCACATTATGCAATAATCCAAAATTTTATATATTAATACTAGAAAATTACATGTGTGCTGCTGCCCGGCCTCTGCCTAGGCCTGACTGCCTGCCTGCCAGAGACACTTATTAATTAATAATGCGAATCACAATTAAATTGGTTTTTCCTTTTTTTTCAACTTGGCAAATGCTGCATTATATATTATTAAATATTCTATTAAGTGTATTTCCAATAAATATATCTATTTCAAATATATATATATATAGGCAAATCGTGATTAACCACATATCAGCTGCTGTCTTGAGCTAATTTTAAATTAAAACTACATGCAATTCGTAGTGAAATTATTCCTTTTGAAAATATGTTTTAAATATAAAGAAATAAATATACTAATATTACTATTATTATTATTATTTTAAATATATTAATATTATTATTATATATATTATTCATTATTATATACAAATATTACAAATATATTTTTGGCTATTATTTTTGTTGATCAATTGAATGAATATTGCTATTAATATTTTTTATTTTTAAATTTATTTTGCATCAAATATTAAATAATAATAAAACTTTAAATTAAAATTTTTAAATTTTAACTTCAATTATTAATTTCTATTGCATATATTATTATTTAAAAATAAAATATATTTTAATAAATAATTTTATTATATTTTTTATTTTAATTTTTTTTTAATTAAAATTACAATTTTGGTTTTTATATTTATTTTTATTTGTGTTGCACATTTAAAGCACTAATAATATGTATTAAATACAAAATAAATTAATTTTGTATAATATTTTTTATTAACATTATTTAATCATTTATTTTTTGCTATTATAAAAATGTATACATATTTTTATATAATTTTTATTTTAGATAAATTTAAATATTTATATTATTTTTTTTTTAACATACTTCTGTATACGTATTATAATCTTATCTATAATTTTTATTTTTATTTTTATTTTAACATTTATTAATTTTTTTTTATTATTTATATGAAGACATCTGTTTTAATAATTTTGATTTTACTTCAATATATTATATCTCATTTGACATAATTTTAAAATGCAAACGTCTTTCATAAATATATCTCGAGTGATGCCTAAGTTTGACGGATCGCAATTCGAGCTTTTTAAGGCGAGTGAAACATTTACCAATTAGCTGGAAAATCTGTAGCGCTTGCTGGCTTTTTGTTTTAAGTAAATATCGTTTTAATAAAATTGCCAAGACAAACTTGCAACAACAACAACAGTAAGCTCAAACAACAACACTTTGGGAGAGTCTTGAACAAAACGTGGCTAAAACTAAAACTAAATGCAGACATAAATATTTTATGCTTAAAGTAAAAAACTTTTGCAATTTGACTGCTGTTGCAGTTGCAGCAGCCAAAAAGCTGGCTAAATCTCACACAAACACACGCACACACATACACACGGACAGTCGCTGTGGCTGGTTTTGGCCTTTTTTGTGCGCTTGGCCAAAATCTAAACATAAGTTAGCATTTAAGTTGGCGCAGGGCGCAAAAGCATAAAACACGCAGCAACAACACACATGGAAACCACAACAACTCTCTCTCTCTCTCTCTCCCTCTCTCTGTCTCTCACACACTCATGCTGGTGATCCACTTCCGCTGCGTTCAAGATAAGAAATTTACTTGGCTATTTGAATTCCGGAAGCCTTCGCTTCACTCCTGCAACTAGCCAGAGTATGGGGCGTGTGGGTGCAGGTGTGGGCGTGGCTGGGCCTGTGTGTGGCGCAGGTGCGGCCCACACTCTCGTCGTCTCGTCCCAGGCAAATTTCAGCGCATTGCAAGTCAATTAAAACTTGTATTTTACTTGTTTGGGGTTTCTTTTCGTCTTCTCGATTTTGTTGTAGCTGAATGAAAATAGTATTTATAGCTGGCGTTTGGGCTAAATCTGAAAAGTTAAGCTAATGAAGTGCTAAAGTTCATTATTAACAATTTTATATATATATATAATATTATAATATTGTATTATATATTATATATTATATTATTATATTATATATATAAAGATATAAAGAAATTCATATATCTATAATTACAGTTCTCTGAAAATATAAAAAAAAAAAAATTAAAAAAATTTATTAAGAAATAGCTTTAAGAATTTTTATTTCTTATACAATGAACATATTGAAAATATCATGTTAGGACATGAGAGACATAAAGTGGGCGAGGCTTACATCAGTTAGTATATTTATTCTTGTTCCAGCTCTGCCCTTCCTATGGCTATGTGCTTTCCTGTATAAATACAGAGAGCTGGGAACTTATAGGAGTTATATGCACTATTCAAACTATTACACTTAATTCCATCGCACAGTAAGGCATTTGGAATACTGAATGCCCATAGAATCTGCTTGAGCCTTACTTTAAGGTATCTGCGAGTCGTGCACTTCCTGCCAAAATACTACAACTTATGTAATTTGGAGTTATATTTCGAATTCAGTGCCGCTGTAAAATCATTTATATTCGTCAATTCGCGCAACGCTTGCACAGATCCCCAAAATTTTTAGCTCCAAATTAAATTTGGCATAGAAAAAACCGTTAGACTGAAGCTGGATTTACAGGACTCGCTGTGGAGCTGTAACGAGGACATGGCATTGAATAATTTATTGCCTGGCAACTAATTAAAATTGCATGAACACGTCTCGAATGAAATTTAATGAAAACATTTGATTTCACATTTGCCATAGATATATATATATATATATATATCTGTGTGTGTGTGTGTGTGTGTCTGTGTCATGTCCTGTAAGCTTTCATTTCATTAAGATGCCGGCGACATGATCTTTTAATTTCATTTATATAAATATTTACTTTCTATTTCCAATTGGCTGCCAACTGAATTGCTAACTACATTTTCCTCCAGCTTTTCACACTGCAGTGAAAATTTCTATTTCCACCATTTTCTTCTCTTTTTTGTTCGCTGCTGTTTTATTTGAAATTAAATTCGTTACGTCGAGTGCTCGAGGACGACGAACTAAATGTAAATTGAATACTCGCTGGAAGAGCTTTGTCGAGCTCAGTTTTGATTTACTATCGCAGATCCTTAATCCCAAGGGAAAGGCTTGAAGTAGGTTTTAATATTTGACTCGTTTGCATTAATTGAATTTTATCTAATGCCAATCCAAAGAAAATATTCTACAAATTCTTTATTTTACGCTGTACCATGAAGAGTATTTAATTTAATTGTAGTAAATTTTTTTTTTTAAATAATTTATTTAATAATTTCTGAATTACAAATAGAAATAATTTATAGGAAAATTATTTAAAATATAGAAAAAGTGTATAAATATATTTACTTATAATTTCACGAAATTTATAAGATATAGCTTAAAAGATTAATGTTTTTTCTTTTTTAATTATAAGAATAATTTTTTAATGTATAACAAAAAAAAAAAAAAAAAAAATGAAAAATGAATATTATTTCATATTTTAAGAAATTCTTTTTATTTACTTTTCTTAATTAATTAATAATTAATAATTATAATATAAATATAATAATATAATAATAATTGTAATAACATTAATATAATAATTAATTTTTCAAGATTTAAGTTTAAATTAATTTTAATTTAATTTATTTATTATAAATAATATAAATAATATAAAATATAAATAATTTTTTAATTTTTAATTACAAGTTTATTAATATTATTATATTAAAAACAATAGTTTATAAAATATTTTTTAATAATACAATAATATTTGAATATCATAAGATAACATACATAGGAAATCCATCTACTTTTTCTATATTCTTTATACATATATAATAGTTATTTTGTTTTATTTATAAAAATTTAATTCTTAATTATATTTTTTATTTTGTTTTTATTTTTTAATAATATTTTAAAATTATTAATTATTTTTTAGTTCAATTTTTTTTTGTTTTGAAGTTATTTTTTAATTTAGTTTATTAATTATTTTACACTTTTATATTTGGGTTTTTTATTATTTTATAGTGTTGTTTATTTTTTTAATTAAATTTTTTTAATTTATTTATCTTAGGCCTCAAGGCTTTCTTTGGCTTAGCTGGTTCTCTGCAATTGCCAGTTTTCTTCCTGTTCAAATTATTATATATAGTTTGAATATATATAGAAATGTATTTACTTATATATATATATTTATATATACATACATATATACTTATATTTCCATTTTAGTTCCTGAGCAGTCAAAAGCTTCAACAACTTCTCGCCCGCTGTTCTTCCCGGTCCTTTCGCTTCGACCCTCGCTCTCTTCGCTCTCAGCCAATCAATTTCAATAGCCGCAATTTGTTGAAGCATTGTCATAAATTGCACTAATGCCTATATAGGCGCCAGACGGAACCAATCTGCCCTCTGCATGTGCCGTCGTCTCCGCCTGCCGCTGGCAGCCCTCCTCTGCCGTGCACTCCCGCCAGCCTCGCTGGTCACCTGTCAATTATTTTAACAAGACAAAACGCATCAATGGAGCTCATGGCGGCTCATGGAGCATGTCAGCCCATGGAGGCTCTGGCTAGATTTGGCAGTAAATTTATACAATGTGTCAGCTATATAGATATATATATGTATATAGATGTACATAGATATGTACATGGAGAGCTTCTGGAACGTGCAAATCCCCTTTGCGTTGAAATGGCTTAATGTCACTTTATTTCATGCGGTCTTGTCACGTCTGTCTGCGCTTTTTGTTTCGTTTCCACTTTTTTTTGGCGCTCACTGTTGTTCTTGTTGACCTGCGAGCCCCGCCTTGTGACACTGTCCATCAGTCAAATGCTTGTGTGTGTGTGTGTGTGTGTATCGATTTGTGTTCCGTCCAGCTCTTGGCATTAGTTTTTGCCAATCAGCAGCGCACCCTCTCCGGCCTCCACTCCCCCTACCCCGCCGCCCACAACTCGAAAATAGCTTGTCAATTATTTGGCAATTTCATTGGCCCCGCTGACAATGGGATTTGTTGCGTTTCATTTAATATTTGACCGGGTCGCATTTGTAACTTAAATCAACAGCTCCCGATATCTATATATATATATATATATATATATATATATACAGCAGCTGTTATAAATAAAGATTTTCACTGGGGCTCATTTAATTTATTCAAAAAATAGTCATTTCCGTGGGCTTTGCCACCAATTTCAATTAAATTGCCGACTTATGTTCAAAACGTTTACGAATCGAGATTTTGCAGCCAACGTACGTCCGCCCGTCCGTCCGTCTGTCCGCCGTATCGCTCGCTTTGCCAGCGAGCAGAGCTCAATTTAAATGCCGTCACGGGGATCAACATCAACTGCCTATCAATGGCAGCCAGCGTGCCATGAAAATTGAAAATTAGCAGCAGCCGCCGGAACTGAGCAGGCGAAAGCCGTACAACGGGAAAGGGTTCGCTAATTGGAGCGACCCCTAGAGCCCAACCCACTATATGTTTCATTGTCATGTCGAGGGCCTTTAGAGCTAATTTCCACTGTTTTTTTTTTTTTCCATTTGGGCAGAGACATTTGATTTATTGAGATGTCGTTTAGGCTTTGCGTCAATTTGCGAGCTGTGGAGTGTAGAGTGAGAGAGCGTGGGCTGGAGAGGGGTGAGGAACTCGCCCAAGTGAGGTGACTATGTGTGAAGGGCATACATAGAAGGCGCTAGAAAGAGTCTAAGTGCTATATATATATTTATATATATATCCAGACAACTCGCACAACAAATCACAACGCCTTTCTGCCTAATCGAGCTGGGCAAACAAACCAATCTCTGCCCAAACACAGAGAGAGAGAGAGACATACACACACACAGACATACACTGTCCAACAATGAAGTAATTGAAAAAATAACTTCGAAATGCAGCTGCTGCTGTCTGCTCCATAACTTCAGTCAGCCACGCCCCTGCTTTGAGAGGGCTGCCTTGAAATGTTTAAAAATACAAATCAAGAGTATGTTATATATACAGATATGTACATATATAGCTCAAAAGCTGTCCAGCAGCAACAGCAGCGACATCGTTGGTCACTTTTGCTCGTTGAGAAATTGACATTTAAACATGAAATTCGAGCCAAAAATTCGTGCCAACAACAATGCGGCTTCGGCCACTTTTTCGTGATACCATAAGCAAGCAGCCCAACGCCACTGACCGCCCCGCCCCGCCCCCAGAGGCCATGGCCAGTCCCAGCACGACTGCAATCTCAGCATTGCAAGCATTTTGACCAAAAAAAAAAAAAAAAAAGAGAAGGGGGAAAAAACTTTATATGGCTGCAGTTGGGCAGCAAGAAATTGAAAATAGTCCCACTCCTGCCTCCAGCTCCCTACCTCCCTCCCTGCCTCGCCCATCGTAAGCACACATATCTATTCTAGGTATTCCCCATATGACTGTCTATCTAAACTGTCTATATGTGTGTGTGTGTGTGTGCGTGTGTGTGTGTGCCTCCATGTCTGTGTGCACTTATCGATTGCTCATACGTCGCGTTGTCCCAAAGTGTCGAAAGGCAGCGCAAGCGAGAAAAAAAGCAGCAAACAGAAAAATAGAATGGAATAGCAATGAAAATGTGCACAAAAGTTGAATCAAATACCAAATACCAAAGGCAGAAATCACACATTCTTATACAGAGAGAGTGGGAGAGAGAGAGAGAGAGAGAGAGAGAGAGAGAGCGAGCGGCGGCGAGAGCGGGAGAGAAAAACCCATTAACACTAATCGCTTCCCCACAGACACATAAACAATTTATCTGCCACACACACGTGTGTGTGTGTGTGTGTGTGTGTGTGTCCTTGCTGTAACTTGCCCGCAAGATCGAAGTCAAAAGTTTTTCGTCGGCGGCAACAGACTTGCATTTTCTTTATTTTTCTTCCTTTTTTTCCACGTTTTCCTTTTTTTTTTTGGAACATTTTTGCTTACGCTGGCGGAAATTTATCACGTTAACCTTTGGGAAATGCTCATATAATTTATCTTGAGGCAAGTAAATTTTCAAAAGCGCGCGCCTGGAATAAGTACAAATGAAGAAGCAGCAGCTGAGCTGAGCTGAAGCTAAGGCTGCAGACGAGAAGCCGTGTTGCTCTCGGCTGTAGTGCGTGCTAAAAGTTTTCCGACTCGCCCACAAAAATACTCTGGGGTGCTAGCAAACAGCTCGCGCGACTCTCTCTCTCTCTCTCTCTCTCTCTTTGGGTGTGTGTGAGCATGTTAGCTGAAAAATGGCTCAGCATTTAAAAACATTGCATGTGTATATATATATATATGTATACATGTATGTGTGTGTGTGCATTTACAGCCGCCTGCTCAGTTTTGTTGGGCTTTAAAAAAAATTAGGTTAATTTGAAGTGGATGCGATTGATGAGCTACCATCCAAAAACACTTGGCAAATAATTAATAAAATTGTTAGAACGCTTTCAGACTTCAGATTTCAAATTGTAAATGGCTCAGGTGGGCGGCTAGTCACGTAGTTATTTCAGCCGAGCATTTAAACAGCATTTCAATTTAAATTTAGATAAATACTAAAAATGTTCTCATACTTACGGAATTTACTTATATTTTGCATCACATGTTCCTATTGCAGTAGAATTAATATACCAGCAAATTAATTTTTTTTATATATTTGTTTTTTAGTTTAGATTCCACAAAAGAGCGCATAGAAAGTGTAAGTGGCTCGAGCACTGATTAGTACAGTTAAATTTGCAAAGAGAGCGGAAGTTGAGCTAAACTCACAGACAGTGTGTGTAACACACACACTTTCACATACATATGTGCTCTGAGCGCAAGAGTTTAAAGCAGTTCAGCAAACAAGCAGTTTAGCATCCACAGAGTAGAGAGCCGTTTGGATCGTAACTCACAGAGTTGAGCGAAGTTGCAATGCTAATTGAGCTGAGATCGCATGCACAGTGCGCAGCAGTTGATGGTAGTGTGAGCAAAAACTTAACATATAAATGGAATTGTGACGCGAGATGGTATTGTGAGCAGAAACTTGGCATATAAATGAAGGTCAGATAGTGGACATATTATTTAACTAGTATATATGCAATATTTCAAGCTTTCGATGATAAGAATTAATACGAAGTCAAAAAGTCTTTTTTTTTCTATTTTTTCTCTCCTCTAACGGCCTTAAGATTCCGTGCATTGCCAGTTTCTTAAGTTCTATGCCGCTGTGCTCCAGTATTATTGTTGCACTTTTGTTTTTTTCTCTAGGATTTTCTTGGAAATGCCCACCACATTGTCGTCGCTTCATTAAGAAAGTTTTTCTTTATAGTTTTCGTTGCATAAATGCTGAAAACTTAATTTCTGCTAAGTGAACTTGTTAAGTTTTTGCCTCGTTCTGTGCCTTCTTTTTTTTGTCATTTACCGCCGCTTTTATTATGACTGTAAAGTGATGGCGGAGGGGAGTGCGGGCGTGTGGGTGCTGGTGATGGGGTTTGTCCTGCGGCTGCCTTTGACACTTTGGTGGCCACACTTCTGCCGCTGTAAGTGTATCTTGGCGCTGCTTTAAGCGCATTAAATGCGACTACAAAAAGCAGAGGCAGAGCGACAACTGAGTAAATGGAATTTAAAATGGCGACGCTAAAACCGTTGCATATAATTGTGCAACACTGTGCGACAAAGTCGCGGCAAACAATTTAATGTGATGCTCAGCAGCTTATGTCAGCGCATATGGAGACCATACCAAATATCAAAGGGACCTGCTTGAATGGCGCATAAACCAGAGAAGGAAATAGAGCATGGCGATTCGACACAGTTGCCGTTAAACGTCCATCAGTCAAATGCTCTAAACAAAGCAATAAAAAGAAATCATGTTTGCAATTGGCATCGGGAGTGCTTGACTAGGAAATACCCTGAACACTTCGTAGAACAGATATCTCGAAATGGTGGAGGTATTCTAAATCAGAAATATTTGTATGGATGGAAACCAAATTTAAATATCGATTGTTATCGATAACAATAAAATGGGATATATGTTTACTCAAAGGGCTCTACCGCAGTCCCTTCTAGCACCTACTGCGCTTGGTATACAACTAGGAGTGCTCCAGTCGAGACTGCTCGCCTAGAAGATACTCTTTAGGCATTGTTATCGATCAAAAGAAAATGAATCGAAAAAAATGATAACTCGTACGGCTAGTATACATTTAAAATTTCCTGTTTGTGGTTTACCAGAGCGCCGCTTTCATGCGGACTATGGACAGGGCTTCATTGGGCTCTTTACGTTCGCCTCTCCCTCTTTTCAAAGGGTACACAGAGAACGCTGTGAAATAGCATGAAAATCTATACCATGTTAGCTAGTGTCAAAAAGTTGCTGACTTGGAATGCCTTCACACATGGCGGACATGGAAAACGGCATCAAATTTCAATTAAATCAGACACAGATCAACACTTCATGAGCAGACGAGCAGCAGAGCCCAAAAATTCAACAGTCAGTCGCATGGCGCAGGCAGCCAGAGCGGACGGGGCTGGACGGGGTCAGCTGGGGGGCTGGCAAATGCACCTGATTCTGGCTGACGGCAAGGCAAGGCAGCCAGCAGCTAGCGCTGCACATTTAGTCAAGTTAAATGAACCGCATCTATTGACTATCTCGCCATGGCAATGTCGATGTAGATGGCGATGGCGATGTCGATGGCAAATTTTGCTTTTGAAGGCAACATAAATTTTTCAAACGATTGACTCAGCAAAATGACCATGAATGTGTGACATCAGCAATGCCAGCCGCCAGCCGGCGGCCCCTGCCCTTCTCCACTTGCCCCCAGCATCGACATCCTCATCATCATGATGATAATTACGAGGCTGGCAGGCAGCTCGGCTGCAGCAAATATCCAAAGGTAAACACGTGCATTGCCGGCTTCCGTTATCAGTCAGCTTGTTTGCCAGTCCGGGCCGGGCCGGGCCGAGCAGCTCAGACAGACCACGCCCACATTGGCCGCCTTGTGCTACGATTTGTGTGCTTATTGACGCTTTGAAGTCGCTTGAATTTGTACAATTTTGTCGCCTCAACTGAGTGGTCCCCCCAGTGCGCTCTCCGCGCCCCCTTAAGCCTTATACGCTCTGTCTGCTCGAGTGTTGAAAATTAACTTTGAAAGATTTCCGCAGCATCGAATTGCTGGACATTGCCATTGCGGTTCATTGGACTGCTGACGGGCAACGAGTCGGCGTCCATTAGTATGGTCAAAGACAAGGCTCTACTCCGAACACCGCTTATATATATCCTATATTGAAACTGATGCGATAACTTAGGCATATCAATATAGTTTTTTGTGACTTCAATTCAAGACGTTGCCAAACATTTTGGCAACTTAGTACTTTCCTCTCCCTCTGCAACATATTCTTCGCAATGACAAACCAGGGAGCATGCTTTGCACAAGCCCTCCTCCGGGTCCGGTCTTGCGTCTTTGCCGACAATCGGGTGACACTGGCCAGCCTTGCCAGAGGAGCATACGAGTCCCATCAGCGGCTCTTAAATACAGCAATGCATTCAGTCAAATAAATTGTATGAAATGCGCAATAAACCCGAACTCACCTGTAATTTTGTATCCGGGCTGCAGGCAGCCCGCCAACGCTGGCTCTGGCTTTTCGCCGTCTGCCAATGGTACAATCACCTCTGCATCATAATATCCAGACTGTGGAGCAATTAATTTATATTTGCAGTGGCCCATCTTGCAATTGCCGCATCTATTATGCTGGCCTCTTACATCTGTTCGATTTAGTCTTAAGTCCCTTTACACAGATCTAAATACATAAAAATACAAACATGGACTCAAAGAAAGAAGTGAGCACGCGAGATAAATGAAAACCCCAATTTGTAACGCCTTCATCTCCGAATTTGACTAAACGAAATGTTAACAGAATTTATAATTAATAGAAAATCTAAGAATCCAGTTCCTGTTCAATATTTGGAAACAGTCTGCTTAGATTTGTAAGGATTTATAATTGTACTTAAGATTGGATCTACCTGCATGCGGTGCTATATAGCGCGACAGATTTGAATTAGGTAGCGCCAGCACCCTCAAGACCCGATCGAGTCTTGACCTGAATTTGTACTGAGTATCCCCCTTGTTGGGAGCACACTGCATCACCTTTTCAGATTTGAAAATGCTGCTCTAAGCATATAGATTTCAATGTTTAGATTTTTATGATATACGTGACAAAGTAACTGGCTGTCAAACATATTAAAATGGTTATAAAATCTTGCTTTGCAGTAGTTCCTAAGCAGCCACAAACCATTGTGCAAATTTTGCAAAAATCATCCTCATCGATCCGGTCCTCTCTTTTATCCACAATTGGGTAGCAGCCGCCATCCTGGCCAGAAGAGCACATGACTCCCGACAGAGGCGCTACAATGCCGTAGTATATTGAATCAAATAAATTAGGTTAAATGTGAGAGGAATGCGTGGATACCAGTAATTTTGTATCCGGGTTGCAGGCACTCCTCCAACTCTGGGTCTAGTTCTTCGCTGCCCTTCAGTGGTTTCACTTTGTCAGAATCTAAGGGTCCAAAGACGGGTCCGTCAAAATTAGCTCTGCAGAAACGCGACATTATGCACATGGCACATCTATTACGTTGAACATTTACTTTTACATCTGTTTTATTTCCATTAACATCTGTTCGATTTAGTTTCAAGTCATTTTATACAATAAATATATATTTAATGTGCTTCACTTACCAGGAATAAAATAGAGAAGGACACATACAAAATAAAACCCATTTTGCAATGCTTTCATTTCAGAATTTAGCTAAACCAAATGAGAAAAGAATTCAGAATGAAAATTAGAAAATTTATAATAAAATATTTGGAAACTGTCTGCTTAGATTTGTAAAGACTTGAGTGTGAAGCATATTGTTATACGCCACAATGTGGAGCTGCCATCGCTGGGAACTAAGCTGACAGCATATTTTGAATTGAGTGCGAGAGAGAAACAAGTCCACTGCTGAGCGCACAGAATACGAAGAGCGCGGCGTGGATCGCATTTGCGAGTTGAGTGGAAGTTGAATGTGCATGTGTGATACAGTTTAGAAACCACAGCGTTGGTTGTGATATGTACATATGTACATATGTGTGTCTGGGGAAATGGAACTATAAGCAAGGTAATGCATAATTAGAATGACGGACAGACAGACGGACAGGGCTATATGAACTCAGCTCATCGAGCTGATCAAGAATATATATACATATACCTTATGGGGTCTGCCACGTCTCCTTCTGCCTGTTACATACATTTTCGCAAAGCCATTATACCCTAATTTTTCACATTTTCAATGGGAAACAGCAACAATGACATTTACCTAAGGCAGTAGATGCCAATGGCTTCTTTATGGGAACTAATAAAACGTGCGCTAAATATTTATGAATTTTCATTTTACGACACCTTGGATGCCAGCTGAAAACCAAAACAAAACACAAAATAAAATGCGAAAAAATTGTCGGTGCGACTGGACGTTGGTCAGAGGGTTTTACATACATAATTTGAACCAAAACAACAACGGTCGAAATTAACAAAAAACGTAAAAGAAACGAGACGCAAAACGAGAAGAATGAAGCAAAACATGAGGAAAAAATCACGTTTTGCAATTACACCAAAGCAGGAGCGAGCAAGCGAGACTCGAACTGGAGTCGCTGAACGCAGAGTGTGTATAAGAGCTGCTGAGGGAGCATGAGTGCGAGCGAGATGCCAACACTGTAAGTTGACAGTGAAAACGTTGTTTTTGTGGAGGCAGAAGTTGTGAGTGAAACGAGAGCTCAAGAGAGAGCAAAAGAGAGCCAGCTAAACAGTGAGCTCAGAAACCCACACAGAGAGCCAGCGTTTATTTCGTTAGGCAGAACAAAAGAAAGAACGTATTAGCATTTTGTATGCCCTAAAATGTGAAATCAGGGTATTTTGGCGTTGTGAAAACGTATGTAACAGGCAGACGGAGGTGTGACAGACCCCATAAAGTATATATGTACTATACTGTATATGTATTGACAAGACTAGCCCAGTCGATTAACCCAGGTCAGTCTGTCCGTATGAACGCAGCGATCGCGTCAACCACAAAACCTGGAAAATTAAAATTTTAAATGTGCAAATACTCGTGCATTCGCCGTACAAGTTTTTTTTTCGATTCATTTTCTATTTATCATTAGAAATCCTAGGATTGGGATGAGTTGTGGGGTATCTTCTAGTCTAGCGGAACAGGGCACATTATCCGCAAAATACTTAGTTATAAATAAATAATACAAAAATTAAAACTAAAATAGAAATCGGGAGAAGTGTGTTGTAAAACGCCTAACTGATACTCTGATTTCACTCTGGCTTTATATTTGGAAAAGTGGATTCAATTGTAAAGTTTGAATACTAAGATTTGGTCTATCTTTAGCCGCCCGGCTCAACTTTAATCGGAAAAGACACAACAAATTCGAGCCGAACTTTTAGAGGATTTCGCCTACAATTCGTAAGTCCAAGACAGGAATTACGGCTTCGTACGCCAGACCCAACTAAGTCGCACAAAACAAGTCACGTTTTTTAAGCGTTTGCAAAATAAAAAAAAACTAACGGAAGAAGGACGCGTTGCCAAGGACTCGAGGCCTCTGTTCTTCTTCTATTTCTTGTTCTGATGCCATAATTGTATTGCATAATTTTAGCACGCTCCAATGTAAAGTGCACGCCATAAATACGCCTGGAAATATGCGGCAATATATGTTGCATACACTTATGTTTACAAATTTATATATATATATATATATATATGTATATATGTATATATGTATATAGATATCTGCCTACTCGAGTTGCACACACTACTTTTCTCATTACAAATTGGATTTTGCAGTCACATTTCGCTTATTGCGTTAAAAAATCTATGTAAATTTCTTTATATGCCCACGAGGAAGAGGCTCTAACACAGCATGCTCTGTCTCATGAACTGAGCCTTTCCCTCTCTCTCTCTCGCTCTCTTCCTCTTCGAGTTTGGCCCCATTTTCATAGCGTACTTTTGTGCGCCTTTTCGTGTTGCAGCTGCACGTAGCGCAGCAGCAGCATTTTGTTTGCATCTTATTATTATTATTGCCACAGAGCTGCAGATACAAATGTACACGCACACCAACACACACACACACACACACACTAAAAGCAGCGTCTGCCGACTGCCAAGTTATTGCGAAAATATAATTCACTGCATTTTTTTTGTTCTTTTGCGCCATTTTCTATCTCTCACTCCCTCTCTCCGTCTCCCTCTCACTCACGCTCTGTCTGTTTGTTGCAAATTAGCTGTGTGGCAATGTGATAATAAAATTTTTGTGTGCATTTTTTGTTTGCTTCTTTCTTTTTGGCGCAAAAGAAGTTTATTGTCTGCAATTGTGCAGATTATATAATCATGCTTGATAAGCTCTCGTGCGAGTAGCGCACTTTGTGCAGGAACAGGTTGAAGGGCATGCCAAATCTTAAACAAAAGGAAACTGAAGATACGCAACACAGAGGGGAACGCATTCAGCTAGCAAAGATGACTAAAGGGAACTACTCTTAGGTCAAGCTGGCAAGGTTCTCTAATTGCTCAGCTCAGCTTCCACTTCCACTCTTCGATCTAACTGTACTCAGCGCGTTCTGAGCGAACCTGTGGGTTTTGTATAGACACATAAATAAGAGAAACTGTGCGTACAAGAAAGGGAATTAGTTATGTATGTGTATGCGTATGGCTTAAGCATATGTATACATATGTACATACACATGCAAGCTTCTAAATATATTTGTGATCTTTATTTGAATTTAAACGAGATAATTTAACTACTATTTTTGCGAACTTATGTACTTGCCTACTGCTCAGCCTTACAGTTATTTGTAGCAGTTGTTGTACGGGCTATGGAAACTGTTAGTGCTCCTCAGGCAAAAACACACACATACACACTGGCAATGTATCTTATGTATAGAACATAAAAATTAATTACCCAACACTGGCTCTTATAATTCTAGGCTGTCCATCCGAGGCGAGGCAAGACACAGTCCGAGACAGGCGACTGGCTAATTGTGGACTTGTGCGAGTCGTTTCATTGATTTATGGCTGCTAATTTCTACGCACGACGTTAAAAGTATTAAATAATAAACTCTAACGCGACGTCCTGCCACGAAAAAGGCATCATGATCCTGCCGGCACTCTGTCTATGTGAACACGCCCAACTCTGCGCCAGCCGCCCCCTTCGGGCTGCCTGCTGCGCTGCAATGCCGTCAACGATGTCGCCCTGGAATATGAGCTTCACGCCTCTTTCTCTCCCTCTTGCTCGTCTTCTGGCTTTACAAGTGTTTTGTTCTATTTTATGGGCCAGTGGCGCTGCGTGAGTCCCCCATGGCCCACGGACTCCCACGCTCACAACCTGCAGTCCCGCAGCCGACCAGCTCTTCGCCATCTAATGAAATTAAAGCCGTAATGTAATACAGCTGGCAAAGTTTTCGCAGCGGTTATTTTCCTGCTGGAAGGGTTGAGTGAATTGCCCCAGTCCTCTCCTATCTGGGTAACATGAGCTTTAATCATCAGTAATTATTTTATTTATTTATTTTATCTTGTTTAGAGTCGACCTTAAACAGATCCCCTCTCGTGCCAGAATGGAAGAGCACCACCAATTGGCACTCAAAAATTAACTTTTTATATTGCTATGCAGAAACTAACAGGCTCAGAAGACGTAGAGTATAGTACCATTCGTTAAATGCAAGAGCTGAGAATATCTTCAAACATGCATACACACGCTTGTAAAAATTGAGTAATTTTTTCTATGTCTGCACTAAGCAATGGGATTGGCTAGACCGAGAGGGGTAAACTGATCCCGTTGCTTTAGTTGCCATTGATCGTTTGCTTGGAGTAAGCAGTGCAGATAGTGTGAGAGTGCGAACTTACTTAAAGTCCACAAAAGGGCGCTCAGCAGACGTAGGCAGTTGCTGTGAGTGGAACAGTGTACGCACGTGCATACATACAAGTTTGAGTTTTTGCCAGTTCTCTTTTGTGCTCAGTTATTATTGTACGGGTGAGAGTTCTAGTTAAGCGTGAGTGTAACCTGAGCTAACGATTTAGTAGCCGCTCGTCTGCTCTGTTGATCGGCTTTATTTAAGTGTGTAACATTGTTATTAAAAGATTAAGTGTTTATTAACCGGAACAATTAAATATATTGAATTATATAGCAGCAGTATGTAATTATTTTACACTTGCTGAGAATTAACACTGTTGTGAGAAAGAGCATTTTTATTTTTTTTGTTCTCTATGCATGTTTTTCCATGATTCGAGCAGTGTCGAGATGTGTGAGTGAGAGCGCAGATCCACACTCAAAAGAACAGTTTGATGATGAAAGAGCATAGAGTGCAACAGAGTGAAATACTGAAGTGGAACTAAACTGAGCAACTGTTCTTATAATTCAGCGAGAGCACTAATCATGAGTGTGAGTTTGGATGAGTAAATGAAAAATGATCTATCATGCACATACACACTTACACACTCGCACACTGGTAGGCCAAAGTATATTTAGTTGCAATAATATTAGCATTTTGTATATTTTAGGTCAGCCCCAGATGAAAAAGATACATGCCCAGTGGGGAATCCAGTTAACCTACATACATGGCCATAGCTGTACATGGATCTGCGGTATCGCAGATCACCAAATAAATATTATAAATTTAGACAGCTTTAGCATATGACATAACAATATGGTCCTTCCAAATATTGGTACCCAGTTGATAAATATATCCTTGGTCAAACCATACCAGAGATATAGTCCTGGTGAACCTAAATTGTCAAGAAAAATGAATGTTTTTTTTCCTGCAGCCCTTATGAATGAGTAGCAGCTTTACAGGTCACTCAACGTAATTATCTTACGATCACTCAACGAAAATGATTTAACATTGGTCAATGCAGCCGATCTAACGCCACTCATGAGCATAGTGGCTCGAGAAATATTTAACAGCACTCAATATTTGAATGAATTAACTAACATTGCTCATTGCCATGAGTGATGTTAATTAACAGTGAACTTACGTTCCACAATGTTAACCAATTTAACTCTGTTAAATAACATTTTTCGTTCTGCTATCAGTCTCTGTTCGCCTGGTACATAGGTCGGATTTTCGGGTAAATAACAACGCTGGCAAACTGCCGATCCGCCCCGGAGGGTATGCAACGAATGCCTCTTAGACATTTTCGTTGGAATTTGCCTGTGGAATTAAAGAAAATCATTTAAAATCGGAAAAACTGCGATTCTTTTTAGAATTTTATTGATTTCCTCTCTTACCGATTACATATTATTTTTGTTATTTTCTTACAGAGCATTTCATTTATTGCCTCTAAATAAGTAGGCGTATTGTTATAATTTTTTGTTATTTGTTGACATTCTGGGCACACAGGGCCTTTTTTTCAAACTTCGACAAAAGGTCATCGATAAAACAGGTTTGAAAATAGCAAAATTTTGTAGGTAATCTATTTATTAGACCAAAAAGGAAACGATCAACAGCCATTGAACCGCAGGAAACTTAGGTAGTCATGGCATCCTTAAGCGATTCTAGCACCGATTCGGAGAGCTTCGTGCAAGCCGTGGTAGCAGCAGCAGCAGCGGCAACAAGAGCGCTCGAGTTAGCTGAGTTGACGAGCAACATGGCGGCGGAGCCACACAATTCGCAAGGCGTGATTCATGACGTCACACCGCCGGCTCTTAATAGCCCCAATGAATCAGTGTTTGAGCGTGTGGTGCAGCAGGACGCCAACTACGAGTTCCCTTGCACAATGGAACAGCGGGATCGCAATTACTCGGAGATACTGGGCCGTCGGCCAATCCATACGCCTAAGCCGAAGGCCATTCATAAGACACCGAAATCACTAAAAGCCAGGCGATCTGCCAAAACACCAAGGTCATCGAGAAAGGCCAAGAACACCCTAAAAATGTAGGACAGTGTTACAAATACAAGTATTACAATGATCATGATATCTATACTCTACCTCTTCCTCCACACAGAGGACACCGTTGCGGCACGCCCAAGAAAGCGTCTCCTCCGAGCGCCCATAAGAAGAGGCGAAATCTAGGCCTGAAGGCGCGTAGCGTGATGCAGAGACGTCCGCTTTATACGCGCAGGAGCCCCCGACTGGCTGGAAAGAGAAAAGCGTGAGTTTGTGTAGGGTATGAACAGTGCGGGAAGACTCTTGTAAATCTATTCGTGCCTTGCTTACAGTGAGGATCAGGGTCCATCACCTTCGAAGCGCAGGCGTTACGAGAGGAAAGAGCATGAGCTGGACGATAAGATGGCAGCAGCTGGCAATCAGCTAGAGATCCCGGCTGAAGTTTCTGTTGGAGAGACCCCGTCGGCCCCTTTATCTACATTTGCCTCTGCACCTGAAATGATAACACTGGCAAAGCCCAAATATAAGTCCGGACCGAAAACTAAGGCTGCGGCCGTGAAACCATATGCAGCTCCCATGGCTATGGATGAGTTAGAAAGTATTCCGGACTTCTCGCCCTTTCGCCAAACGATAGTGATTAGGGAACTTGATGATAACGATGATCCAAACAATAGCACACTGAAACCTAGGAAGGCAAAGCAGGTGGACCTGTATAATCTACAATCTGAAGAAAGCAGCGACGAGGAAGAGGGGGACGAGGATGATGGGAACGAGTCCGACGATCAGGAATCGTCAGATACACCCATTTTTGAGGAAGTGCTGCAGCAGAGTCGACGCCAGCAAGCAGCGCAGAATAAGTCAAAGCCAAATCCAAAGCCAAATCCAAAGCCAAAGCCAAAACCAAAGGCAAAGCCCACCCAAAAGTCTGGATGTGATATGATGTGACGGATTTTAAAATATGAAATAATCTGTATTATAATAGTCGGGTTTATATATAAAATATTTCGGTACGCTAATTAAATCAAATTAATATTGGCGATACTAATGCCAATCAATAAGTTATATATTTGAATCTGCGCTTTCATTGTCAATATGCCATACATGTAGGGTATGTAAGCCATTCTGCGAGCGGAGCTATGGTAAGCATCCCCACACTCTCTTTAACAGATGGGAATTGATTTGAGCAAATGTTGATTTGCACGGGGTCGCAGTAAGAGAACACATTCCACAACTGGGACCGTATCATATCAGTTAAGCCGAAAGCTATTGCTGTCATTGTAGCTAAATTGAGCATTGCTTTTATAGAAGATGCCGAACGCACGCATACATTTACATAGTAATACGCTCAAGTGTGCTGCGCAGTACAAAAGTACTCATTGCTCAGCAGGTAAGATAAAGGAATCAGAAACAGCTCAAGCATTGGCAAACCCGCAATGAGTAAGAGAGGAAACAATACAAATGAACACAGTTAGGCTGAGTGCACTGAGCGCAGCATGGATCACAGAAGTGGATGCTGAATTGAGCGCAAACATTCGTGCTCATATGCGCGCATGTGTTAGTGAGCAAAAATTACTCTCTCTCTCTCTCTCTATACTGCTTACAGTTCACACACATGCATAAACGCGTATTTTACTCAAAGTGGAAGTAATTGGAGAGTCAAAACTCGCAATCGTTGCTCTTAGTAGACATCAAGAACTTAAATGCTAAGAAACTATATTTTATTTCTTTAGTATTTTCTTTGTATCAATATTTAATTTGATGATTGATTGACTCTGCTACTGCAACTAGCTAAGCAGCTGCTTCTGCTCTTAACCTGATTCAATGTCCTTTTCATGTTTACTATTCGCCTATTTATATTGGCTGAAAAATTCATATTTTGACTGAGTTTTCCTTGAGGAAATGATTGAATGTAGTCGAAAGTCGCAGCTGCGATGACGAAAACTTTTTTCACTCAAGAAAGAGAAACGAAAAACTTGAGTTTGCAAAATTTATTTATTTTTTTTAGCACGTAAAACTGCAAAACTGAACGCCCAAAATTGGCAACACGCCCGCTCGCAGGCAATGACAAACTATGTGTCGGGCACCTTAAGGTGCGCCCTCTCATATGCCCTCTTCCCATACGCCCCTCGCCTTCGCCCCTTTCCATCAACATTGTTGCTGGCATTGCCCACGCCCACGTAAGTTTTTAGAGGCTTAATTAAATGCATAAACTTCTAAGCATAAACACAGTTGTGCTCGTTCTCTTCCCTCTCTCTGTTGCTCTGTCCGTCAGCTCGTTTCACCTACATCGAAGCCCCATGGGGCCCCCTTTTTGAGCTTCACGTATAAATTTGAAGCGTTTTACATTGTTTAGTCATAGTTGCATGTGTGTGTGTGTGTGTGGGTGACTCTGTATGTGCGTGTTGTTGCTAGCTTTCTGGTAGAGTTCTCAGCTAAAGTGTTGCAATTATATTGATTGAATTTTGCGGTGCTGCCTTTTGGCAACAGCAAAATGCTTTGCGACACGCCACACACTCACAGACACACACATACACAGAGGTACACACACATAGGACACTCATACGCCCAGGCAGCGCCGCGCCAATTGCACACAGCAGGCGGCCGTGCCACTTGCTGTGTTAAGCAGCAAGCTGTAAGCACTTAACACCTTTGCCACAAACGCATTTACCAGCTGCCATTAACGTTTCTTTATGCCACCGGCGACTTTTTGGTTAATTAGTGAAGGCAAAAGTATGAAAATTTATGAATATATTATAAATGAAATATTTATCTCATGGTAAATATAAGTTTAAATATGAGACAAGTTTATCAAAAATAAATAAATAAAATAAGTCGAGGATTCCAGCTCCTTAAATTCCTTTTAATTTTTGGTAATATTTTTATGCGAAATTTATGTTTTATTGTTTAATATTTATTTTTTATTTATCTAATTATTTGTTTAATATTTACTTCTATTTTCAATATTTTTCTTTTTAATTTAATTAATTTTTTTTTTGTTATATGTATATATATATATATATTTTTTTTTTTATTTATATATATTTTTCTTTATTCCGTTTTTTATTCTTAATTTATTTATTTATTTTATTGTTTTATTTATATATATAGTTTGTTTTTATTTTATTATTCTATGAGAATTTTTTATTTATCAATTTATTTTAAAAATATTTATATATATTTTGTATACCTTTAAGCTCTGTTCACTCTGTATATTCAACTATTTTTATATGTATTTAATTTGTCTACACAGATTAATGATTAATGGGGCATCATTAGTGCTAACTTTAGCCCGACTTTCTTTAGACATGTGCCAATATATAGTGAAAATAGTCAAATAAATTATATATAAATTTGTGGGGATATTTTATAGTTTGACCATTTTGTTGCAGTTGCTTTTGGTCTTTGTTTTTATCTATTTTTCTCATTGCTTTTATTTTTCGTTAGTTGAAATCTATTTGAAATGCAACTTTGTGCGTCAAGGCATAAATCTTAGGCACAAATGGCCAAACAGCAGCCAAAGCGGGAGAGAGACAGTGTGTGTGTGTGTGAGAGAGAGAGAGAGAGAGAGTGTGTGCTGGGAGGCAGCAAAGCGTAGCTGCGAAACGGCAGTAGCATATGTTGTGCTTTTCTATATATTGTCGCAACATCAGTCAGGATTAGTTGTAGAACTTTACCATTGCTAGACTAGACCCGGTTTCTAGTCCTTCCCCCGTCCTGCTGCTGCTGCTCCCCCTCCTCCTACATATTGCTTGCAAGTCATTCTCATCTTGTTTGCCATGCTGTAACCGTCTCGCTGCGTGCTCCTAACATGGCAGCAGTTGCCTCAACGTTACTCTCCTCGCGCCTCGTCCCCATTCTGTTCCTGCCAGCAGCTGGCGCTCCTCAGCAGCTTCTACTGCTTCATACCTCTGCTGCCTGCTGTTAGCCTTGTCCTTGTTGTCTTGTCAGTTGAAGTTTTGTTGCTCCTGTTGTTGTTGTTGTTCTTCTTACTTGGTTTTCTGTTTGTGTTCCTTGCCCGCCTTCGCTGCATGAAAAGTTGCAGGCATTTTCTGTGCCCGCTGTTGTTGTTGTTGTTGTTGTTGTTGTTGTTGTTGTTGTCGTTGCCGTTGCCTTTTGTTTTGTTGTCGCACTTCACGTATAGATGCTTAAGGCCATGCAAATTAGTTGCATATAATTTCCACAAAAAATTCTTAGACTCCGTTTTAAATGACAAACGTGTCGCGAGCTTAGTTCAACTATTTAAGCTCGCAGCAGCAGTGTTAATTGGCTTTCTTGGCCACTGGAGTAACTCAAGAATGAGGAGAGCTATGAAGCAGCAAGGGCGAAATGACGACCAGACTGCTGACTGAAAACTTAAAATTAAAATTGTTAAAAACAAATTGAAGTTATCTAAACTTGTCTTGAGTTTTTTCAAAGGTTCTTCATATTTTTGTTTAAACCAAAAAAAAAAATATATATATATATAATTTTTTTTTTATATATTTTATTTTTATTTTGTTATAGTTTTATTTTTATATTTGTAATTTTTTTTTTATTAAATAATATTTGTTTAAAATTTTTAATTTTAGAAATATTTTATCTTTTAAAAATATTTTTAAAAAATTTTTAAATTTTTTTTATAATTATTCTTTTGCATAAAAAAAATCCTTTTACCATACTCAAACAGAAAGTCGCAAGACTTTATTCCACAAATTTTTTTTATTCAACAAATTTTAATTAATTTTGAACATGCAGCAAAACGTTTTGCTAAGCATTTTTTTCTGTGCACTCGACAATTTTTGTTTGTTTATATATGTTCATATATATATGTTTCATATATTATTCCGCTTCTGCTTTTTACTTAGTCGAGAATGTTTTCGGATATTTGTTTATTAAACGCTGACAGCCACAAACGTTCGACTAATTAAGTTTTTTAATTAGGCGTAAAACGTGATTTGGCTCGTTAAGCAAATTAGTTATATTTATGCGAAAATACAAATACATATATATATATACATATGTATATATATATAAATGTATATTGTGAAATGTTTATTTATGTGTTGTAGTGTCTGTATTAGTGACTGCATAAATTGGCTCAATCCAAATTATTTATTTAAAGTGAATTTAGCGGATAAAAAGAGGTCTTAATAGGCGCTCATTAGCGAGGCTTGATTAATGGGCAATGAGCAATGAGCAATGGGATATGGGCTCTTGATTAATCGAACTCACTGTCGTCTCTAGCAAAAGAAAAACATTTTGAATAATGAATAAACCAAGAGCTTTAGACTTTACTTAATACTTTAAAAAAAAAATATAGAATTTGCTTTGATTTTATTTAAATTCCTTAAATAATTCAAAATGACATTAATATTATATTAACATATGAAATTAATGTTCAGATAATTTAATGTATTTAATTAGGTATTATTTTTTATTTAATATTCTCTTTAATTTTATATATCATATATATTTTTTAAAATAACCTAAAAAATTTATATTAATTTTTAATAATTATAATAAAATGGTAATTTAACCAAATTTTATTTTAAAAATATTTTAGAGAGAAGCTAAGAGTTTTTTGTTTAAGTTAATATTAAATAAATATTTAAATAATCATATTTTATATTCTTTAGTTCTTAGACTCATCCGTAGATTTATTTATATTATTTCCAATACATCCAGCTCTCACAAACTTTGTTTATTTTTTTGTCAATAGAAAGAAAATGCTTTATAATTTGCATTTGAAATTGAAGCAAAGTTCTTCGAGCGGCGAGCGCCATCGGCTCCCAGCGATCTGCAAAGTTTTCGCATCGGAAATGCAAATAAAACGTATCAAATGCCCGCTGACAGCTAATTTGTCAGCGCAAGCGAAATATTTATGAGCGAAGCGAAGTTTTTTATAAAACAAATAAATTTGTTTTATTTAATTTCGAATTTCGGTCTGAGCTGTCGCCTGACATTAACAATTCAACGCGGCGCCCAAAAAAGAAGGAAATAGATGTTTCTGATATTTGCTGAATATATATTATATATGTATATAGAGAGAGAGATTGGGCTGTCATCATGTCGACATGCTGTGACTTTTGGCCAAAAATCAACAAACAATTTTATAATTTGGCCAAGAGCTGAATACGCATGTAAACACACACACTCACACACACGCACTCACACACATGACTCTTTTTATTTTGGCTTGTCGATTTTCTAATTACATTTTTTGGGCTATAAATTGTCCGTCATGTGGCTGACAGCTTTCGGCTTTCAGGTTTCAGGTTTGCCCCGCAACGAAAGAAAACAAAACGCGAAACGGCAGAACAAAAGGCCGAAAGAGAGAAACCAAAAATGAACAAATGTTAATAATAATATTTGCAGCACGCATGAACGGAGGCAGCATAATTTCTGCATTTGGTTTGCGGCACTCGCAGGTGGCAGGTGGCAGGTGCGTGGGCAGGGGGCACAAGTGGAAACGGAACGGCGCACAATATGCCAGCATTCAGTTGCCGGACGCCAGTGCAAATGCGTTAAACAAATAAATTAACGCTATGCGCTGCGAATCTGCAGCATATTTGGTTAATATCGAAAAAGCCTTTTTCCCATATGCAAATTTTAGCTGGCAAATTGTAAATTGGCCCGGCTAAACCATGTCTATGTCTGCGTGTGTGTGTGTGTGTGTGTGTGTGTGTGTGGCAACAATTTGCACAAAAGTCGGCAACGATTTTGTTTAATAAACTGCTTAAATATTTACATAAACAATAATTGTGCTGTGAGCGTGCGAGATGAGCGATGAGCGCACGGATAGGTTGAACCGAATCGAATACGGAATACACTTGAAATGGGCGGATATATAACATATATATATATACATATATAGTCTAGCGACATTATGGGACATTATATTTAAGGGATATATTTAAAGTTCTGATTTGAGGGAGGCACAGTAAGAAAGGTAAAGCAAGAATGAAACACGGGTAAAGAGACAGGAAAAGAAAGGCACAGGAACAAGTGGAAGGAGAGGGAGAACTAGACATTGAGAAAGAGAGAGAGAGAAAGAGATAGAGAGACAGAGAGGAAGATGGATAGAAAAAACCAACAAGAAATAGTACAATAGTACATTGTATGTTAACTGTTTTAACTGAAAAAAATGTAGATAAAAAAAAAAAAAATAAATAAATAAAAAATATTAAAAAAAAGAAAATAAATTGAGAATTAAAAAAAAAAAATATTGAAAAGAATTTTTGATACTATATACAGAGAGAAACAGAGAGGCAATAAAATAAAAAAACTTAGTCAAGTGATGCACAGATCAAGCGTAACAGTGAGAGAGATTTATTATAATCTATTATAATAATTATATTATAATACCTTCATCTGTACTATATACTCTACGTTAATCATATTCTCACCCAATCATCATCATCACATCTTGAGAATATTTGAAGTCAAAAGAATTTAGTTGACAAGAGACAAGATTTGTGGCATATGGTTTATATTTTATACTCTCAATAAATAGCAAATATTTCTCAAGTCAGTTCTCAAGATCTGTTTTTCATGAGAAACCACGCTACTCTCGATTATGTTATTCTCCTATTTTCTCAGTCTTCCTCATTTCCTCATTTATACTATTATTTATCTCTACTCAATTATATTATTCTCTTATATTCTCAGTCTTCCTCATTTCCTCATTTATACTATTATTTATCTACTCTAGCCCCATCCTGTCGCATTCATCGTCACGAGCTGCATAGGCCCTGGCAGGAACTGTTGTCGATTGTAGCTCGAAGCTGGGAAACAGTTTGATATTTGCATAGGTCGCGCATTTTGTGATTCACGGCTTAGCAAATAGATTTTCAATATGCTGTGTGTGTGTGTGTGTGTGTGTGTGTGTGTGGGGAAACAGTTCATTGTATAGCTCAGTAATTACATTGTATTTATTTGTGCTGTTTTCGATAGTTTCGCTCTCAGGGCGGGCCGCGGGCGTGTTGCAAGTGTGGCAACTGCTCGACTCAACCGTTTCCAGCATAATTATTGCAATTTATTTTGTTGCCAAAATCTGTGCAAACTATTTACACACATCATGTGTGTGTGTGTGTGTGTGCGAGCTCTGCAAATTGCATGAAGAGTTTACTTGTCGGTCGCACTTCATTATATATTTGATTCCCCTTCCCCTGCCCCCCGTTGCCCCCGTTGCCCCGCTCGCCCGGCCAGTCAATCAAGCGCTAAATGCAATATGCATGAAATGCATTTGTTGAGTTTGCAATTTGATTTGGCACAGGTTTTCCTTGCCATGCTACAAGCTCGGGGCTTTGTGGATTTGGCAAATGTGCTGGGATTTAAGGCTTTAGCTTGTTCGTTGAGTGTTTCTTGTAATTCCCAAAGAGTTCAGCCAACTTTCGAGTGTCACTCGGCCAGGTGTTTAGCTGGGTGCCAAAAAAAATAAAAAGAAGGGAGAGAACCATGTTCTCGAAATTTATGCGCGCCCTAACTTTGCACGGCAAAGTTTTAAGCTCGTCCTCCGCTCAGATGTGGGCACCTTTTAAAGTTTTGTCGGCTCTCTGGGCCAGATAAGGCTCACGGCTAAGTAAAGTTTGGCATTCATTGCGAAATTAATTAAATGCGCGCATATCTTGCCCGCTGTCTCACGAGGCACGACTCACGACTCACGAGGCGAACACAAAGCCGGCAATTTAATTGCGCCCAGCCAATAATAATTGGCCAAAGCGGCTTTGCGACAGCCCCCGACAACATAAACCGTTCGCCAGGTGCACAAACTCAGCTTTTGGCTAACTGCTGCGAGCACTGTGTAAACATTTCCCCAGCGAGTGTTGGCTGAGCAGCTGGCTGAGATTTCCATATATCGAAAATACTTTTAAATATTTTTATAATATATTATAATATTATATAATGCGTATTTATCAGAAAAAATATTTAAAAATAATATCTAAAGCCCAGTCCCTCTACAGGGTATCTTTTAGTCCATCACTTACCCGCTTTGGCGATTGTCTTTGGCTAAACTTGTCGAAAGTTATGTCCAGACGTACTTAAAGAGTCGCTAATGCCAGTTGGTTGCTTTTATTTATTTATTTTGTTGTCGAATATCCTTTACCACGAGCTGCTGGCTTCTGCCTTTGTGCGCCAACTGAGACGTATTACTTTAAGCGGCTTAAACGCCGCGGCTGTGTGTGTGGCAGTGCTCGTGTCCGATTGTCTGAGCTCCATTGTTTGCTGTGCTAGAAGCCAGCTGAAAAATTGATGGGATATAATCAGAATTTAATGGAATTTCATAAATATATATAAATAAATAATAAATAAATATATATATATATATATATATACTTTCATTATAGGCAGTGGCCGCAGGCAGTTGCTGGAGCCGATCGATATTGGTCTAGCTGACTTAAACAAGGCTTAAAGTAGTTACACTTTGATGAGAGAGCTAAGATTAGGCCAATTTCTGCATGCAGCTGCAGCTTTCATATCGATAGCCCTCAGTTATGTTATCGATATCGATAAACTTTCAGCTTCTCTTGCTTTTCTTAACTACAAGTAATTGGCTTAAGTGACTGCTTTACGTCGTCGACCTTAACTGAAATCCCAGCGACTTGCACGTAATATGAGCAACGACAACAAGGACAACAACAGCAAGTGGCTGTGCTGTGCTAACTCGACTGCTTCATGGACAGTTTGATTTTCATTACCCAAAAAAAAAAAAAAAAACACGAGAGCTTCGCATCGATGAACTGCATCAGGAGCAACAGCAACGGCAAACACAAAAGCCAAGGACGACAGCAGAGCACCCCGCACAGGACAGCTCACTGATGGGCTGTGCTCCCTTGTTCTTCCACTTTTTTTGCTATCCTCTGCCATGTCCATCAAGAGGCTGTCTGAGCGGGCGGCAAGGTTTGTCTAGAGAATAGCCATAGAGCACACACTTGGGCCAAGTGAAGTCTGAGCGCTGAGTGCTGAAAAGTTGAAATGCGACTCCCCATCATCATCATCATCAACAAACAACATTATCGTCGTCATGATGAGCATCAATGGGTATTCGGCGGCTGGCGAGTTGTTCAGCTGCTGTGGCCAAGAAAGCCAGCGAAGCAAATTGTTTTTAATTAAAAGTAAACAATATCAATTCATTCGACAGTTATCCAGTTATGCTGCTGACAAGGCTCCTAGCCTTAGCTCCATCCTCCTACAGCTCCTGCAGCTGCACCTACACTGCACTCCTCGCCGGCTGCTCCTTTCCGGGCTGCATTGTTTGCCAGGGATTAAGAGAGCACAAAAAACACACACACACTCGGTACGTGAGCGGGCAGCTTGACATGACCTGTCCATACCTATATCAATATCTATATTTATATATATCTCCTATATATATAAGTTTTTATAGCTGCCAGCAGTTTTTGACCATTATTAATTGTCTTGGTCGAACGCTTAATGTTGCATGTTACTTTTCCCCTCGCCCCTGCTCCGCTCATAAAGTTTTCCTTTGCAACTGTTTTCCCATTTTAATCAAGCTACTTTTCCCCTTTTCCATTGGCTGCCAACTTTGCTGCACTTTTAATTGGTCTGCGCATTTTTCAAGTTTGTTTTATGATTTTTTATTTATATAGAGAAATATGGATTAATGTTGTTGTTGTTCTAGTTGTCTGCGATTTGATGATCAGCGCAAAAAGTTTTGCGAATGGCTGCTCTGTGTGTGTGTATATATACAATGTATTTATATATATATATATATATATATATATATATATATATATATATATATATATATATATATATATATATATACATATATATATATATATATAAATATATATATATATAAATATAATATAAATATACAGTGTAACTACTCGCCTGGCAAGCCATCTAAACAGTGTAACTACTCGCCTGGCATGTCATATAAACAGTGTAACTAGTAGTCTGGCATGCCCTATAAACAGTGTAACTGCTAGTCTGGCATGCCCTATACACAGGGTAACTACTAGTCTACCCTGCTCTATACACAGTATAACTACTAGCCTGGCATGTCCTATAAACAGTGTAACTATTAGCCTGGCATGCCCCATAAGCAGTGCAACTATTAGCATGGCATGCCCTATACATAGTGTAACTACTCGCCTGGCATGCCCTATACACAGGGTAACTACTAGTCTGCCCTGCTCTATACACAGTGTAACTACTCGCCTGGCATGCCCTATAAACAGTGCAACTAGTAGTCTGGCATGCTCTATACACAGCGTAATTACTAGCCTAGCATGTCCTATACACAGTGTAACTGCTAGTCTGGCATGCCCTATAAACAGTGCAACTAGTAGTCTGGCATGCTCTATACACAGCGTAACTACTAGCCTAGCATGCTCTATACACAGTGTAACTGCTAGTCTGGCATGCCCTATAAACAGTGCAACTAGTAGTCTGGCATGCTCTATACACAGCGTAATTACTAGCCTAGCATGTCCTATACACAGTGTAACTGCTAGTCTGGCATGCCCTATAAACAGTGCAACTAGTCGCCTGACATGCCCTTTAAACAGTGTAACTATTCGCCTGGCATGCTCTATAAACAGTGTAACTACTCGGCTGACATGCCCTATATACAGTGTAATTACTAGTCTGGCATTCCCTATATACAGTATAACTACTAGTCTGGCATTCCCTATATACAGTATAACTACTAGTCTGGCATGTCCTATACACAGTGTAACTGCTAGTCTGGCATGTTCTATAAACAGTGTAACTACTAGCCTAGCATGCTCTATAAACAGTGTAACTACTCGCCTGGCATGCCATATAAACAGTGTAACTAGTAGTCTGGCATGCTCTATACACAGTATAACTACTCGGCTGACATGCCCTATATACAGTGTAATTACTAGTCTGGCATTCCCTATATACAGTATAACTACTAGTCTGGCATGTCCTATACACAGTGTAACTGCTAGTCTGGCATGTTCTATAAACAGTGTAACTACTAGCCTAGCATGCTCTATAAACAGTGTAACTACTCGCCTGGCATGCCATATAAACAGTGTAACTAGTAGTCTGGCATGCTCTATACACAGTATAACTACTCGGCTGACATGCCCTATATACAGTGTAATTACTAGTCTGGCATTCCCTATATACAGTATAACTACTAGTCTGGCATGTCCTATACACAGTGTAACTGCTAGTCTGGCATGTTCTATAAACAGTGTAACTACTAGCCTAGCATGCTCTATAAACAGTGTAACTACTCGCCTGGCATGCCATATAAACAGTGTAACTAGTAGTCTGGCATGCTCTATACACAGTATAACTACTCGGCTGACATGCCCTATATACAGTGTAATTACTAGTCTGGCATGTTCTATAAACAGTGTAACTACTAGCCTAGCATGCTCTATAAACAGTGTAACTACTCGCCTGGCATGCCATATAAACAGTGTAACTAGTAGTCTGGCATGCTCTATACACAGTATAACTACTCGGCTGACATGCCCTATATACAGTGTAATTACTAGTCTGGCATTCCCTATATACAGTATAACTACTAGTCTGGCATGTCCTATACACAGTGTAACTGCTAGTCTGGCATGTTC
The DNA here is from genome assembly GCA_035047485.1 of Drosophila peninsularis. Lineage (NCBI taxonomy): Eukaryota > Metazoa > Arthropoda > Insecta > Diptera > Drosophilidae > Drosophila > Drosophila peninsularis. The sequence continues at coordinate 1,603,586 of JAWNPN010000018.1, read as the reverse complement.
TATAAACAGTGTAACTACTAGCCTAGCATGCTCTATAAACAGTGTAACTACTCGCCTGGCATGCCATATAAACAGTGTAACTAGTAGTCTGGCATGCTCTATACACAGTATAACTACTCGGCTGACATGCCCTATATACAGTGTAATTACTAGTCTGGCATTCCCTATATACAGTATAACTACTAGTCTGGCATGCTCTATAAACAGTGTAACTACTCGCCTGGCAGGCCCTATACACAGTGTATCCACTAGTCAGCCCTGCTCTATACACAGTATAACTACTCGCCTGGCATGCCCTATACACAGTGTATCTACTAGTCTACCCTGCTCTATAAACAGTGCAACTAGTAGTCTGGCATGCCTTATACACAGCGTAACTACTAGTCTGGCATACTCTATACACAGGGTAACTACTAGCCTGGCATACTCTATACACAGGGTAACTACTCGCCTGGCATGCCATATAAACAGTGTAACTACTAGTCTGGCATGCCCTATACACACTCACACACTCGAATGCAAGAAGTAATTCTCACAAATTCACAGCTAACTGGAATTCTTGACGAGTCGAGTTAAATCACCTTATAAAAAATATAGAAAAAAGAGCTGCACACAGCTCTAATAACATTCCACATACGCAGCGTATGCAAAGTGGAGGGGGGCGAGTGGGGGGAGGAGCCACTGTTGTTGTCCCTCATCATCATTATGAATTTTCGACTGCTGCTGCTGCTGCTGCTCCCAGTGGGCTAGTCTGGTGTTTGTTGAAAGGAAATACATACGTGCGCATTCATTTCACTTCCGTTTTGTGCCAGCGACGGAGGGCGGGGCGCGGGTGTTGCCATGACTATGTCTCAGTAGGTTCTCAGCGCCCTATGTGTGCGTGCGTGTGTGTGTGTCCAACTATTTATTTTTATGACATAATGTAGCTACAGTTGCGATTGTCAGACCTCCCTCGGCGCCCCTCTCCCGCTCCCTCGCCCCCTCCCACTGCCACTGTGAATATTGCCATCTAAATATGTGAAAATTGCTCATTTGAAATGTTACCAGAGCAATGTGTGCGGAAGAATGGGAAGGTTGAACGCTGGGCTGGGCGGCGGAGGATGGGCCAATGGCTAGGCAAATTGCCTGTCAGAAATTTTGTAGCCAATTTGTTTTTGTTTCGCTCGTTTTTTTGTGTTTTTTGTTGTTGTTGTTGTTGCCGTTTTGCCCGATGCTTATCGAAAGTGCTTTGACGCTTGAATGGCTGTGATAAATACAACATTTGAGAATTGTTACTCAAAATAAATAATAAAATATATGCGAAATATAAAATTATGTAAAATATATGGATAGTTTAAAGAGAAAAGGGAATTTCAATTTTAGAGTTAAGTTGAAGAAGAAATGTTGCATGGAAAAGTAAATATGATTTATTTGCAAAGAGAATATTTGAAACTCTTTATTCTTATTTACCTATTTGACAGCTACTCTTATCCGGCTTCAATGAACCAGAGTTGGCAAAGGCCTGGAGCTTATTCCACAACACTCTTTATCTCGATCTGAAAATGAAGTTTAATACAAAATATAAAAAGGCCATTTTAAATATGCACAAATAAATTGTCTACAATTATCAGAAATTTCTAAAAAAAAAAAAAAAAATAAAAAAAAAATTCATAAATATATAAATAAATAAAAACATTTTTTTTAAATATAAAAAATAGCTTGTTATAAAATTAAAAAATAAGAGCTAACAATTAGTTATAAAATTAAAAAATAAAACCCAAAAATTTGTTATAAAATTTAAAAATTAATAACAAATAATTAATTATAAAATTAAAAAATAAGAGCAAATAATTAGTTATAAAATTTAAAAATCCATAATGTTTTTTAATATTCGCAACAAATTTGTTTACAACAAACAAAGGAAAATTGTTGTTAAATATCTGCTGCAATTTCCATTCATATATTCTGCCCGCATTATTATATTTACATGGTTTCATAAGTTGCCATTGCTGGTGGCCTATAATATTTGGCATCGATGTTTCGCTCAAGCAGCTTCTCCCAGATCCAATTGCGCATGTGGTGAACGCTCGCATAGACGCCGGGCACGTCGCGCCTGCCGCAACCCACGCCAAAGGCCACAATGCCCAGTTGATAGTAGCGATTGGGCAGATCGGGGAAGGGGCAGAAGAGCGGCAATCCGCCATCGCCAGTGCAGGCGTCGATATCTTCCTCTCCCCCGGCGCACACAAAGGATTCGTCCAGCTCGAAGTATCTGCCCAGCCGGGTGAGCCGCAGTTTCTCCTGGCAGTCGGCATGGCTAACAAGAGGCAAATCCCTTTTTAATAGAATTCGACTTCTTGTCTTCGCATCGAAGTTGCTCTGGCCCCAGCCGGCGATGAAGCAGCGCTGCAGCTGGACGGCTTCACGGCGACGCGGCATGCATATGGGCATGATGTGGTGGCTGAAGCTAAGTGGCTCCAGCAGCTTCAGCAGCGCTACGTCATACCGTGCATTGTGCTTGTCGAATCGCTCATGGCAAATGGCTTCGTCGACATAGACATCGACATGCTCCAACGGCTCCAGGTCGGTGCTCATGTCCCATTCGCCCGCACGCACCACCAAGTCCTCAGGGCGATGCGAGCAGACGATGTGAGCTGCGGTCAGCACAACATTTGGTGCCAGCAACGAGCCGCCGCCCACAAATCGAGGCGAAGTCTGATTTCTATTGCGCACAAATAGCGCCACAATCCAGGGGAACTCAGCATAGTTGGCCTCTACGCCGCTGCCATTGATCACTTCCACTATCTTGCCTCGCTCATTGCGCACCCCGCAAAAGGGCTGCGGTGCGGGCAGCGCTTCGGGCAGCTTCTGCAGTGTAAATAAAAATATTTTAGTTAATCGGAATCTAAATATGGTATCATTCACGATCAGCACTTACTATATGCTCTATTCGACAGCATACTTGTAGGAAATGCGGGCAGGGACCCAGACTTTCTCCCATGTTGATAATGCCCTCGCCGTATTGATTCACCTGTCCGTTCTGACAGTTCCACGTGGGCACACATTTGCAGCCAATGCGATCTGAAAAGGGAATTTAAAGCAAGAAATTATTTGAGATATATCACTGATGTTTTACATGCGCCGATCCATACCGAAATCCGAGTCAGCTATAGCATTAAGTGCTCCAAGCAAAATAAAACAAAAGATTATAAACATTTCCCAGCACAGTATATAATATATAATGTTTATAAATATGTTTTTAGACAAATGAGCTGAGCTGAACCTAATCAGACGTCTGAGCACAGCGGCAGCTTAATTAAGACTGACCCAAGTATTGCTCTCACGACTGAGATTTAATCAAAATTTTATTTGAGTGAACTATGGCATCTAAGCTTTAGGCTTATCTATGGTATAGAACAGATTACAGTCTCTCCCATGGCGTTCATTTATTTAATGAATTTCCATTGAAATGCCTGATGATGGTAAATATGCCTAAGTAATGGAAATTTTAAGCAGATCCTTTAAAGTGCTTCGGGCTCTATGCGAGCGCCGGCAAAAGGTCCCAGGGCGAAAACACACTGCTGCCAGTTTCGCCGCCTATCGCGCTCTGCCATTTTCTATTCTCTGCTCTTCTTTTATATGCTCGACGGCGAAATAGTCTCCCGCCTTGCAACATACACTCAGAATGGGTATTTGGCGCATGTTATGGAACTCGGCGTCGCAGTATATTAAAGGACTTTGATTGTGCTGAATCAAACAGTAAGAATAACAAGTAATAGAACATATATTCTTGAGGAAGAATATATATAATATAATTTCATATGAATAAATAAGTAAATTTAAGAGATAAATAAATCGATAATTATCGATAAATGACGATATCTTAGTATAAGGTTAGCTTATATTTTTATACCAATAATTTTATATACAAAAATAATTTAATAGATAGATTATTAAAATACTATAAAAAGGATCGATAATAAAGGAACGACTAAACGATAACTATCGATAGCTAGCAATAATTATAAATTGTATTCATTATATAAGATATATTCTTGAGGAAGAAGTTATATAATATAATTTAATATGAATAAATTAGTAATTTAAAAAGATCGACAAATCGATAACTATCGATAAGTGACAATACCTTAGTATAAGTTTAGCTAATAATTTTATACTAATAAATTTTATATACAAAAAATAATTTTATAGATATGCTATTAAAATATTATAAAAAGTATTGATAATAAAGGAACGACTAAACGATAACTATCGATAGCTAGCAAATTGTAAATTGTTGTAAATTGTATTTATTATATATAAGATATATTCTTGAGGAAGAAGATATATAATATAATTTAATATGAATAAAATTAGTAATTTAAAAAGATCGACAAATCGATAACTATCGATAAGTGACAATATCTTAGTATAAGGTTAGCTTATATTTTAATACCAATATATATTATATTAAAATACAAAGTTTTATAGATAAGCCCTAAAATACTATAAAAAGGAGCCACGATAAAAGAACGACTAAACGATAACTATCGATAACTAGCAATAATTATAAATTGTATTTTATAGAAATCATCAAAGATGCGTAAAGCTGAATTTTGATAGACTTTCTATAATAGATATTCAGAATAATCTTCTAAATCGATAAATTATGCTATCAGAATTCATTATAAAATATATTTATTAATTTTTCAACTCAATATCAATTTTAACAATATTTTCCCAAGAGTATTCAGTGTTCGCTCTTGGTCTACAAAATTCTCTCAATTTGGATTTTTTTATTTCGCTGTTTGTTAAACTGTTTTACCTGCTTTGTATGCAACGTCTGCTATCAGTTGTTGCATTTGAAAAGACGAGTGCACTTTTGTGCCTCAACAAGCCCAAAAGTAACACTCGAGTCCTGGCTGCCTGCCTGCAACCATGCCCCCACACGGCACCTGGGCATTATCAGCAAGAGACCAACGACGACTGTTTAAAAACGTTAAAATATGTAGACAGACATAGATATATATATATATATATTTATATATGTATTGCGAATGGGAATACCCCGAGTCTTGTAGGCTGGGCCAGCTTTAAGAGATGGCCTTTTGGCTTTGGCTGCTGGCTTTGGTAATCTTCAACTGCTGGAACAACTTGTCGCTGGCTGACATTATGACAGGGCCTGGTACTGGGTGGGTCGTCCGGGTACGCCTAACTAACTTCCTGAACATGGCCAGATGACTTGTATGTGCCTGCTGCAGCTCTTCAATCTATTGTCTGGCAGATACCCGTACACGTTGTCATTGGCATACTTCGCCGAAAAGGCAACATCTAACCAACAGCTGACAGCAGCGCAGGCGAAGGCCAGATAGAGAGAGAGAGAGAGAGAGCGGGATAGAGATAGGGCTATGCCAAGGCGCTAAAGATATACATAGATATGTCGTGGCCTGGTCTGCTCTTCTTTTACTGTGTGCGTGTGTGTGTGTGGATCAATGGAAGTACGTGCCACTTGTTAACGCACAATGGAGTCTTTCACAACACTGATTGATGCCCCAGCAAGGACACTGAAAGGATGTTATGCAGTTTGGAGCACGGCACAGGCCCCGTTGCTGCCGCTCTCCACTTAGCAGACTTAAAATCTATTACTTAAATGAGTTAGCTCCATTGAGCTGCTGATAATAATCAAGCATAAATCTGTCTTCAGCTGGCCAAATTGAATAAGCTGCAAATTTGTCATTTATGGTTTAGAGAATGGCATAAGCGCTAGTTGAATAATAGTTAAAATCGAGAACAAAGATGATTTTCATATAAATTAATAATGAATGCAACAAAATAGTTAAAATAATATCTATTTCATGTATTTTTCTACAAGCTATGCAGAAGTCTGTGATGGCAAAAGCTGCGAAGATGGCGTGGCTCCTTGCTCCTAGGAACAAGCTGTCTCTTCACAGCAAAGTGACAATATATAAAGCAATCCTTAGCCCCAAATGGAAGTATGCGCTACAGATATATCTACAAAGAGCAACCTAAACAAAATAAGAATAGTCCAAGCAAAAATATATAATATATGTATAACCAATGATCCCTGGTACATACGAACTATAGACATCGAAAGGGACTTAAGGATTCCTAAAGTAGGCGATGTCTTAAATATACTCTCCATGCACTAGCCAGACGGCTAATTACCAACCCGATTCGAAGAAGAAGACTTAAAAGATACCATCCACTGGATCTTCCAACTAGGAAAATTAATTAATAAATTTAAGCTTATTTTTATATCTTTTAAAATTCATAACTTCTTGTAAATATATAAAATGCAAATATATAATAAATAAATAAGGAATAGTTAAGTAAGAGTTAAGAATCACCTAGTGAGCTGTCATCGTTTCCCTTTAGATTTCAAACTAGATTAAGTTAAATAAAATATACACATTTTATATAAAAAAAAAAAAAAAAAAAAAAAAATACAAGCTATGCCTCAAGGTATTTAAATTTCCCACAGAAAACCATTGCCTAGTTTTTTAAGCTTCTTCTCTCTCCCTCTCTCTCTCTCTCTTGGAGTTAGGCGTCAGTTTACAACACTTTTTGGCAAATGTTTCTTAAATATTGACAGAGCTATTATGCAGCGTGTACAAATTAATAGCAATAGCTGCGTAAACAACACTCAACACACACACACACACGTATTCACACACACACACCTTAGCACACTGAGCGAATGCCTTTCAGTTCTAGCAAAATCTCTTGAATGCTGTTTGCATGTTTGTACGTGTCTTTGTTGGCAAATTAACACACACACACACACATACACACACACAGGCTCACACACACTCATCAACACATTTATAGACACATCTATGAGTCCTATATAAACATATACACAGGCTAGACAAACAAAAAGCGTTGCCTACCTTTGCGGGCAGCGAATTTATTTACGCTTTTCAGAGAGAGAGAGAGAGAGAGAGGGAGAGCGAGTGGTATAGAAAGAGAGAGTGAGCTAGTAAGAGAGCTGTGGCTTGCCTCTCTCTATATGGCGCCTGGTAGTTGTGCAAACACAAGTGAGGTAAAAGTATTTCGCTTTTTTATATTCTGAGTAAACTTGAAGCTTTATAGAAATCGATAAATATCGATACTGCATGTGCATACAGAGCTAAAAGAAACTTTAAATATTTTATACTTTAAGCATGTAAAGATAGCAAGCGATAACTATCGATTGCCACAAAGATGTATCGATAACTATTGATTGCTTAATTGGCATTTGCGTATGTCTGAGTGACGTTTCGAAGCTGTTATCGATTTCTTCAATTGCTCTTTCTCATCTAAGTCCCGTTTACCACTTAAAATCCATATTTCAGTTTTCTACTTTCAATTTCATCAGGAAAGTTGCTGCTGCACCTTTGGGCCCACCTTTCACACTAATTAGCAACATTTCCGAAGGCAGTTTTAAACTTGGCTGCAATCCTTTCACTTTTCAGCATTCTCCGTTTTTTTTTCTTTTTTTTTTTGCATTTTCTTTTTGATGCCCTGGCATGGATAACATAACCTTAAAAATAGAACAGAAAATCACGTGGCAGGCGTCAGCTAATTAAGCGCGCTGAAAAGAAGTCGAGTCGAATGGAATGGGGTTATGCCCTCGACCCGCTGGCCGGGCCAGTGGGTCGCCTTGATAGCTTGAAGTTAGTTGACGCTGAAATTCTGTGCCAGCTGCCGGCTAACGAAGTTACCACAAAGTGAAAGCCGTCCAGACTACCTACCACGCTACGTCCGAGGCGCTAATTAATTAGCGCCTTTTTTTTATTATTTCATCTGTTTTTATTATTATTGTTTTTTTTTTTTTTATTTCTAATTTTGTTCTTTTATCTCGTCGGCCACTGGCTAATGAGCCGCGTGAGCCAAGTCAAGTAGGTCATGAATTGGGCACTTTGCGGATATTATGGAGGGAATATGGAATATATACGTATATATAAAAACTGATTCGGCTTAAGTTGGCAAAATCTTTAGTTGGAAATGCATGAAATACTTTGCAAATGAGCTTGGAGATAAGCAACTTGATCTATAGAATAGTTAGAAAGGCAAGCAGCTCTCATTCTATGGTCAATCAGTTAGTCAATCAGCTCATTAGACAGTGCATCAGTCAGTCAGTCAACTAGTCAATGATCTAGTCTTTCAGTTGTTTAGTCAGCCAGTCTTTCTGTGAGCCAATCATAGGCGGGTTGATTGACGAACAGAAAGATTACCTTATTGGCATTCAATCAGTTGGTCAATCAGCATTATTATTATCATTATTGGCATTATCAATATTAGTAACTTAATCTATCAGTCAATCAGGTAGTCTCTCAGTCAATTAGGCAGCTCATTAGCAAGTCAATAAGCTAGCAAATGAGTCCGTCAATCAGTCAGCAATTAAAAATCTAGCAGCCTTTCAATTAGCAGTCAATTTGCAGTCAATCAGCCTTCCAAACAGCATTGAACCATCAAGCAGCCTGTCAATTAGCTGTTTGTAATCAGTATAATCAGTTTGTTTATCTGCCTTCCTTCCATCTGGCTGTCACTCAACTGCCAATGAGTTAATAATGAAGCAGTCAGTAGCCCAGGCATATCATCAGTGTTAGTCATTCGATCAATCAGCCAATCAGTTAGCTAAAAAGTCAGCTCAATCTCTGTTATTCAATCAGTCAATCACCATACGCTGTCAGCCAGCCACTCACTCCCATATCTTATGTCAATCATAGCTGCAGTCAATCAACTCAGCAACTCAATCAGCTCAATCACTCAATCGGTCAGTTATCGACTTTGAGTCGTCAGCAATTCCAATTTTTAAGTCAATTCCATGCTGATATTTGGGTTAAATAAACGCCAGTTGTGCAGTTAAATTGTTTTCAATATTTCTCATTTATTTCACGTATATTTTCCGTCTATTTATTTGCTGGCCCAAATGGAGCCAAATTGTTTACCTGTTATCAAAATCAATGCGAATGCAAATTCAAATTTATGCACATATATTTATTATGAAATAAAATATATACTCTCCACAACAATAAGCGACATGAGCTAAACAATAAACTTTTGCCAGCGACTGTTCGCTCTGCTGTTCAGCTGCTTGCCGGGCGCACCTGCTACAACAACAACAACAGGCAGGTATTACAACACCTTGGCTAAAAGTTTTTGGTTTTCTCAAGCTGCAGTTGGTGTTGAGTTTTGTTTGCTTGTCAATGCAAAGCAACAACAGTTGCGCAACAGCGGCTGATAATACTAGTCGCCATTGCATAATGAAATCAAATTGTGAAACAATTTCCATTTTATATAAATAAAAAATCAAAAACTTTTTGTTTTGCTGCCAAAGCAAGTGCTGGGCTTGACAGCAGCTGTTAAGTTATGAAAATTTTGCAGCTTTGACAACAGCAGACTGAGTATTCAGCGTGGAATCCGAAGGAAAGAGCAGTTTCTAAGTTATATAGATCTAGATCTAGACTGAAGAGCAGGCAAGCTGATTGCAATGGTATAGGTTGGGCCCGATAAGCAGCGCCTCGTTTAGTCTAAGAGCAGCGCTATAGAGACACTTTGCTATTGTAAAGAGTTCAGTCTCTCTCTCACTCACTCTCTATTCCTGATCAAGCTAAGCTGAAGGCGCTCGCAGTTAGTTAATAGTTTTTCAATGCAAAGTTTTTAAGAGTAGCGAAAGAGAGTAATGAAAATATTTTTTTTTTTAAATTTAGCCTTAATATTAAAATTCTTGAAAATAACTAAAATGTTATCTTTAACAACAAATCCCACTACAATAGAACAAATATAAATTAAATAGTTTCCGACCAATAGTAAATGGAAATAAATAAATTTGGCACAGATTTTGTTAGTGGAAAGCCCGCAACAATTTCATTTGATTTGCAGTTGATTATTCAAATGTTTTTAATTAAAAATAAATAAATAAAACAAAATCAAATTCTTCGAAAATCTGTGCAACGAAAAGCTCAAGGAATTCTTGAGATGCGTGAAAAGCAACTAAAAGTTAACCTTGTGGATAAGAGCACAAAGGCAACACTGGGCAATAAGATGCCTACAACACACACATACGTACACTCTCCCTCTCTCTCACACACACACACACTTGCAATTATACGCACGCAAACACAATGCACAACAGATTGAAGTTAAGCTCTAAGCTGAAATCTTGATAACAAAGTAAATAATACAAATTCTCGCAATTTTTCTGTAATTAACACATCCCCTAACAAAACAGCTGGCAAAAAGGAGCACACATGTGTGCGTGTGTGTGTGTGTGTGTGTTGAGTGAATGGCTGACAGCATTGCGTGCTGCAGGCATGAAACGAGAAGCCTGTTTCACAGGTGCTCGTGTTGAGGGTTGCCAGCAGCGCTCACAATTTACAGCTCAGACAAAAGTGTTGTCAGCTCGCATTTTTATGAGCTGTACATGTGTGTGTGTGTGTGAAAGGACATGCAACCTGTGTTTGTTTATGAGCTCATGTCAAGTTTAAGTGCAGACTTCCCACCTCCAACTCCCTTTGTGCTCAAATGCCAAATTGGCACGTCACTTGCATTGTCTTTTGTTGTGCGTGCGTGTGTGTGTGTGTGTGCGTTTAGTGTTTACAATTTGTCAGCCATACAAAAGGCGTGAAAAAGGTACAGCATAAGGCAGCGTGTTAATCATGTAAAAAGCAATTAAAACCAAGCACAGCACGTGTTCTCGCTCACTCTCCCTCTCCCACTCTCCCGCCCACCTTCTCTCTGCTCGATTTTGCATGTGAAATCCATTGGGGCAAAAACAACAATAACTACTACAACAACAACAACAACAACAACAACAAATATGATAATAATTTCATTATATAAATTGAATATTGATTGATGAATGCGCTCAACATTTGTGACATTTATTCATGTTATTCATGTTTGCATTCATGCGTTAAGTTCCATAAATTAATTGCCATATAAAAATATGACAACGACAGAGTCTTGTCTATCGTAATAAATATGACAGGAAGGCGAGATGCCACGCCCACATCAATAGCCAGAAAAACTAACGGATGTGTGTATACATGGCGTGTAGATAGCAGATTATGGCAAGTGAAAGTCTATGCACTGAGAGAAATTAGCTGCGGAATTTGTATGGCAGGTGGAATAACTGAGAAAGGTAAGATCTTTTTTTTTACGTATTTTAAGAGGGCTTCAAGGAAATTAAAATAAGATATGTAGACGGCAATTTCTGTAGATGAGGAAAAAGAGAAATCTGTCTAGAATATAGTTTGCATATAGTTTTAGTATTTTGAGTTTAAAATTAAAATTGTGAAACTAAAGTCTACTAAATAATAAAATATAATTTTAATACAGCTTGTAGTATCAACCTTTTCTATCATAATTTTGAACTTATTGAATAAATTGAATTTTCTGGGCTTCATTTAAGAATCAATAAATATGAAATGCACTTGAAACCTGAATTTAACTAATAGTATATGAATAATTTAATTTAATTAAATTAAATTAAATAATAATAATAATATAAACCAGAAGAATATGAGCATATGGCTTTACAGCATTTTACAATTATTCTCTGAGTGTACAAATATTACAATATCATAATATATATTTTTAAATATTTTTTCTGCTTTATAATATTGAATTTCCGCTTAAATTTCCTCTTTAGTATTTGACTTGAAATAAAATGTTGGAAAATGCAAATATTTCAATGTAACAAACAATTGAATAAATAAATAAAAAATAAAATAAATTTAATTTATTAATAAATCATATTAAATACTTTAAAATATATTTTTTTATATTAAAGAAACATGCCTGCATTGCAAATAATAATTATTAATATTTTTAATCTAATATTTATGTTATTTACTGCATTTATCATTGATATTTTTTATAGAAAATTATTTATAGTTTTATAATTAATATTAATATTTCTATCAAGAAATACTAGAGATTTCGCGCATTTCTAAAATATTATTTATCGCTTACTAAACTCTCTCTCTATCTCACTCTCTCCCTCTGCGTCCTCTCTCTCACACTCTCCTCCCATGCTTGAGCTATGCGGCGTATCATCAATTTAGCGCTTAGATTTATTTGCCCTTTGGCATTTGCAGTTGAATTTTCGCTTTTGCTCTCTTTTAGTGTCTTTGCTTTGGCTGCCTATTCGCTTTTAATTGTCTTTGTATTGTGGAATTTTTATTGTTGTTCCTCTTGTTGTTGTTGTTGTTGTTGTTGTGGCATTCCTTCCGCTTTGCTTTGGTTTTCATTGGTTTTTCGTGGCGCGTAAATAAATTTCATATCATGACATTTATTACTGACCCTTAAGCTTGGCCAGCCCACAACAAGGCCCAGACTCTCTCACCCTCTCTCCCTCCCTCTCTCTCTCTTAGTGTGTTACCGAGCAGATTATGCCGCTTACCCCGCTGTATCTGGCAGGATCTGCATGCGGCTGTTGGCTACAATTTTCATTTAAGATTTGTTTTTTTCTTTGGCTTCGCATTTTGATTTATTTTAGCACTCAATGGGGGCGTGGCATGCAACTTGCGGGTACCGGGAACAATACGCTGGCCCCACTGTGCCTGTGACTGTGAATGGGCATGCGATTGTGAATGAATGCCAAGATGAAGATTAAATGTAAGTGGACGACACAGAAAACAATTGTTGTTAATTTACGCGCCGAGCACTGCATAAGAAATTAATGAAAATGATGAAAAGAAAATGCCAAATGATGAAAATAGGTAAAAAAAAAGAGGAGAGCAAGAGGAAAATGCGCTCGCAGGCTCAGAGGCTCTTTTAAAGTTAACTTGACTGTGAAATAAGCTGAGCAAACAGCGAGCGCATTGTCTTTGTCCAGTTTGCATAATTTATTTATATTTTCATCTTCAGATACACTTGGCCACGCCCTGCCGCCCCTCTCTCTCATTCTCTCTCTGCGTCCCTTTCAGCGGCAGTTAATAGCCAAGAAAATGCCAACAATTCCGCCTGAACAAATAATTACAGGGCTTAATAACAAATTTAATATTGTTCGGGCCAAGGACGAGACGCGGCCGCTGTCCTTCACTCTCTTTATCATTTCCCTTTTTCTTCTTTTGGTATTTATTTATTTTTAACTGCTCGTTGGCTGAGCCTTTAACCCTTTGTTGGCGCTCTCAACTGTTGATTTTCTGCTCATACGTTTTATGCGTTTTAATGAGTCTGTTTGCCTGGCCGCCTGTCCTCTCGCTGCTCCTGTTTGCGCTTCAATAATAATGAGCATGTCCTGCCACTCGCATCCTTATGCACTGACCCTTACACACACACACAGACTCACAGAGACACACGCATGTGCTGTGTCCTTAGAGCTGCTGGCCTTGCAATTAGCTGTTGCTCTCTACAAAATTTCCATTTTCATCTCGTGCCTCCTTTGTCATGTGCAAACTCTTCAGAATTGCTTAACAACTGTTGAAATATGAGAGATGTTTCTTCAGCTAATTGCGTTCAAGTTCTCGAGCACTCGCAGAGTTGCGAAACAGAACTGCACACAAGATTTTGACTATAAAGAGTGAATGCAGAAGAAAAAAAAAATCTACAGGGAAATTTGTTAAAAAATATTCAAATTCTTCAATAAATTAATATATTTTTCCCCATTGCTGCATGGCATAAAAATTTTTATTTTTAAATTCAGAGAGTATAAAAAAGATATATAAAAGGGGAAATTTATAGCAGAAGAACTTCTTCAGGTATACAAAAGTGATATATAATAAGGAAATTTTGAGCAGAAATACAATACAGGCAAATTGTAATAGGGAAATTTAGAATATACCTTTATCGACTTCGAGAAGCCTTTACTTATAGACTCCAAATTATTTGCAAAAGGGAAATTTATTGAAGGAAAATTAAGGGTACTATAGATGAATGGTAGTAGGGAAATTAAGAGAAGGTCTTTCAGCAAATCTTTTCTTTCAGTCTTTCTTTCACATAGGGAAATTCTCAGAAAAATTTCTGAATTACTTAAAATATATACGAAACACCCTTATCTTAACTCGAAGAGAAACTCGCGTATATATTAATAATTTATACATTAATTTTAGACAAATCCTATTTGAAATTCAAATCAAATTTTCAATGCCTCACAGATTTTTCATTCAGTATTTAAGAAGTATTAGATGGATTAATTTCAAAATTTGTTGCTGCAAAAACCAAGTCTTTGAATATTATCGAAATTATTAAATTTTGCAATTGGCTAGATATAAAAACGTTTATATATATATATATCTCAATAGTATATATATTAAACCATGGGTAAGTCTATGTAATGAATCCTTGTGTACGTTAACCCACTGCTGACATTGTTTAGCTACAGAACGTATCGACCAACTGGATCCGCCGCTCTTTGTACCCTGTGATCTCGATGAATTTCGTGATCCAAACAAGAAAGTAGCAGCGGCACCGGCCTGCGAGGAGCTGGAAAAGCTCGACGCTCAGGATGAGATCAGTGTATCGAGTATTATTTCGGCACTGATTCGACCCATCGAACCATCCGACGATCAGTATAAAGTATGTGATTGGGAAATCGATCCTAAGCAGTTTCTGCCCGTCAAAAACTCGGTGATCTTCAAGGAATCGCTGTTCGTCTCGAAGCTGCGCAACACCAACTGCAAGCTGAGCGAGAACTTGAAGATCTTCTTCGAGCGGGAGCTGATTACGATCGGCAAATTCTGTCTCAACGTGGAGGAGGCTTTCGATGGCTATGTGGTCTACAGCAGCAGCCGCATGAAGAAGGGCAAAGGCATCACCGAGTGCGGGCATCAGCTCAAGGGCAAGTATGACGATCAGTTTCTGCTGATCTGTGAGAAGCGCTCGGAGACGGATCGCATCGATCATGCGGTTGTGGAGAAGACGCTCGAGGTGCGCAACCATGCGGACTTATATCTAACGGCCATACGCGAAACAAAGATCAACGAGGAGTCGCAAAAGTTCAAGGCGACGATCGACATCAAGGATCGGGATCACACCTTCTTGCTCGACGGCGGCATCCAGCTGCTCATGCGCCACCTCGTTTGCAACAACTTTGTAGGCACCTTCGAGTACTACACGATGAATCTATTCGGTCGTGTGCTGCGCTGCAACCTGGTCGTACACAGGGATCGCAAGCTGGTGCGCATCTTCTATCGCACCTACAAGAACGCCATCCACATCATAACGCAGCAGTGCTTCAACGACGAGCTGCAGGACGTGGCCGAGACCTTCATGACGCCCGAGGGCCGCATCATACTGCACTTCTGGCGCGGCTACAACTATTTGCTGCACGCCGTCTGCGCCCCGCCCAAGAAGAAGGAGCTCATCCTGCCCAAAATGGAGCTGATGTGGCGGCAAAATCCTGTGCTCGCCCGCAAGTTTCGTGAGCTGAAGGCTTTGAATTATGAAAACACCACAAAGTACCTCGAGTCCCACTCGGAACTGGCCGACTTCATGCAGGACTATGTGTTGAATGTGCTACGCTACAAGCCCACCAACGTGCTCGAGTTCTCCATTATGTTCTTCCAAAACATGGCCAACAGCTAAGCCGAGCAGTGCCATCCTTACGTTAGCCACACGAAATGTAACCCAAACACGACACGAAATGTAACCCAAACCACTTGACGACAATGTGAATACGATCGAACTTTTGCTGAAAATTAAAATGAATTTTGCTCTCTTCTGTTGAAAGTTTAGAAGTCAAGCGAGCTTCCGATATATCAGTTTCCTATCTATCTATATCTCTCTACATCTATACTTGGCAGAGTTCCCGCTGCCCTGGCTCCACTTCCTCCACTTCCTTTCGCCTGACAACTGTTGCCCTAACGAAATTCGTATAACCAAAGCAACCTGTCGCATTGTTTACAGACCTCAAATAAAATGTTAATAAGGTTCTCAGTTACATACCGAGTTTTGTGTTAAGCGTTTAGCCAAAAAAAAACTTTAAGATAAAGTGTTAAAAATATTTTCTTGTTTGATTTTTCACACAGTTAAGTCCGCTTGAATATGGCGTGCTGCAAGGAGAAGGATCTCTACTCAGGCGGCGGTGATTGCGTCAGTCAGCCAATCGATCTGCACCCGACGTCTGCCTGTCCGGCGCCCTTGATCTGCCCGCCTCCGCCCGAAATGGGGCCCATTCGCCGCCGCAAATGGGATCCAGTGCACGTGGGCCTGGCCCCGCCCACACCGGAAGAGGAGCGACAGATGCAGGAGTACCTGAAGAAGGTCGTCGACGAGCCGGTACAAGCCCATCACCAGGTGCAGCAGGATCTGCACGCGGCAGTCGACAATCAACAGCAGCAGCTGCTGGACATCAAGCAGGAGCAGGCCAAAAAGGCGCCCATCAAAACGGAGGAAGTACAGTTCGCAGTACGTAAGCCACTGTTGGATAGAAAACTATGAACTATGAACCTCTATCTCCCCCTCTCTCTCTCTTCCCACTCAGCGCTCCATTAATCCCGATGCAGATAATCTACAGAATCCGCCCTGCTATCTGCCCCAGCCTGGCGACGATATGCCCCAGAAGGACTCAATGACACCCATGGGCCCAATAGGTCCTTGGGCCACGGGCAAAGTCGATTGGAGTCCAATGGCGGGTCTGACGGGCACCCGACCAGTTGTCGATAGATATTCGATAACACGCTTCAGCTCGAATGAATGGCGTGCCAAAAACCAACAGACCGTCCAATACGTCAACTCTGTGCTGGACAAGGCCGATAAGTAAGTGGCCCAGGTCTCATAGGATTGCTGACCCTCACTTCCTATCTCAGTCTTAGCGATTTCCTATCTCTTGAATTATCTTCCTGCTGTTTCTTCTCCATTTCAAGTTCTTTAACCTAACCCAACCCTCTCGCTATCTCTTCTCCTACAGAAATCGCTTCAGCTCAACCACCGAGTATCAGCGCCTCACCGCCATGGTCACGAAGACGCAGAACGAGACGACAGAGAGGCTGCGCCAACGCGCTCAGGTCATCTGCAAATGGAAGAACACCCTGGAAAATGCGATCAAGGCGATGACGGATGAGATCTTCATGGTGGACGAGGAGCGCAACAGACTGCGTAGAGCGGTTGTAGTCCTGGGAGTGCCCGAGTCGATCGTCAAGGAGTGCATAGAGAAACGTTGCGGCCGGCCGGACACGGAGCTGGTGCGCGATCAGACAGAGGAGGAGCTGGTCAATGAGCTGGCGCTGATAGCCGAGATCAGGCGGAACTTGCAAAAGACAATGGAGGACTTTGTGGCGCAGCAAATGGAGAACCGCGCGGCCAAGCAGCGTCTGGAGTTCGACTGGAGCGACAAGCAGGAGTCCTACGACATAGACACCATCAACTTGGGCCTAGACAACAACTCGCGCACAATTATGTTCCACATGGGTTCGGTGCGCCAGCCGATTGAACAGTCCTCGGAACAGTATTGGGAACACTTCAGTCTGGAGACTCTGGAGGAGTGCGAAAAGTGCCGTCAGCGATCCGCTGATCTGCGCAGCACACTCAACGCGATTCTGCTGAATGGCGCCAGGGACATACGCACCCAGGCGGATGTCGTGGAGAAGTCTCTCACTTCGCGCATCAACTGCACCCAGGAGGCTGTGAAGCGCTTCGAGAACGATTTGCATCGCGTGCTCCAGGATTTGGCGGACACTGAGACCCGTATTGATCAGCTGCACGGACGCATTCGCAGCTTCGATGCGGCCATGAAGGTCGCCCAGACGCGCATGCACAATCGCAGCTTCCGACCGAACGTTGAGAGCTGTCGCGATGTAGCCCAGCAGCGTCTCATCGACGAGGTGCACACCATCCAGAGCAGTGTTACGGCCATGTTGCACGAGCTCACCTCTGCCGAGGAGACCAAGGAAGCGCTCGTCGGAGTGCGCAGCACTCTGGAGCGCGAGATCATGCTGAAGCGACGCACCCTGTTCGTGGACAGGGATCGCTGCATGCTTCTCCGTTCGCATTACCCATCGGCCGATGCTTTGACCGGCAACGACGAATTCTAAGCGTAAATATTTATAAATATTTACAATTTTATATAGACACATTCATAGATTGATATTCTTCTAAATTTATTGTCCAAAATTTGTAGTCCTAAGGCAATGTATGTTCCAGAGAAAAGTCAAATAAATTACGAAGAAAACAGTAAGAAATAACAACGGAAGCAGTAGCAATAACAGTACAGTAACAGTACAGTAACAGTAACAGTAACAGTAACAGTAACAGTAACATTAACAGTAACAGTAACAGTAACAGTAACAGTAACAGTAACAGTAACAGTAACAGTAACAGTAACAGTAACAGTAGCAGTAGCAGTGACAGTAACAGTAACAGTAACAGTAACAGTAACAGTAACAGTAACAGTAACAGTAACAGTAACAGTAACAGTAACAGTAACAGTAACAGTAACAGTAACAGTAACAGTAACAGTAACAGTAACAGTAACAGTAACAGTAACAGTAACAGTAACAGTAACAGTAACAGTAACAGTAACAGTAACAGTAACAGTAACAGTAACAGTAACAGTAACAGTAACAGTAACATCTGCAAGAAATGGAGCTATTCACTTCTATCTCTATTTGTTCTTTGCTATCTGCGCCTTTAGCTAATGTCTTAAGCAGTCTAAATATATAATATATATAATTTATATTAATAAATTATTTATAAACCTCTTTATTCATCTATTTACTACATCGTAGACAAACAAATATTTAATTCGCTGCAAACATATGTAAGCCAAAAGAAAACCTGCTTGACCTTATTCAAGTCAGAGTTGGCTGAAATTCTTTGTCAATAACCCAAAAACTTGACAGCGTTTGCTTAGTTTGTGTCTTGGCACACGTGCGTCGCTGTAATGCCCTGACCTTGCCCACGCTATAACCCAAATCTATAGATTTGCCTAACAATCTGTGGAGCAGCGACAGCGGCAACGGCTGCTGTTGCAGCTTGCAACAACATGTGGCACGATAATAAATCTTGGCCAGCAAATGTTTTGCACGTATGCGGAAGCAGCATACAGCACAAAATAAAATAAAGAAAGCACAAAAATAGACAAAAACGTCGACAGAGGACAGAGCAGAGGAGAGCTGAGGACAAGTATGTGACGTGTGTTGTGACTTGGGTTAGTTTGGCTGTCCGACGGCCGCAGCACGTGGCGTGTGTGTGTGTCATATGACCTTAGCAGGCCTCAAATTCTGGTTCTACAAATAATCGAGGCAAATATTTTGAAAAGTCAACAGAATAAGTTCAATATGTTGTCAAGAGAGAGAGAGAGAGCGAGATGTCGAAAAACTTTTCTTGGCAATTTTAAATTGTGAATTTTTACTTTATTTTTCTTTTTGTTGTTTTATTTGCGTTTAATTTATTGTATGTCTCCCTCTATACCTCCCTTCCACCCCCTCCCGCTCTCTGTCTCTGCTAAATACTAGCAGCGACAGTTGGACTGTCAAAAGGTCTGTGGACGAATGCCTTAAAGTTCCTGCAGCTGCACACCGAAAACTTCCCCTTGAACTCTGCTCTTGTCTAGCTCTAAATTGAGTACGTGTTGTTCTCTCTCTAGGACGTGTTTGGTAAATAATAAGTGCACATGTGTGTACATATATATATGTGTGTGTGTCGCCTGCGGCTGTCCCCTCGAAGTTTGGCAACATATTTCCACTTTTATGGGTTTTCAAACGTGTCTGATTGCCATCTAATGTCACTTAGTTGTTTTCGTTTTATTGCACTTATCTTCTGTGGATACATTATCCATAATATTGAACTTTCAATTCAATCGCTGGATTGCTAAAGCATTAGGCTTTAGCCTCGGCATTATTAATGCCAGTGCCACGTTTTGGCTTCTGAATTATTTAGCAGGAAATAGTTGAGGTAGCAGCAAGTTAGGGGCAGGGCAGGGGCATATATATGATTACTTTACTTAACATTGATATAGATGTGCCTCAGTTCGAATCGGCCTTGGATATTTTGGCCAACTTTTCATTTAAATACATCTTAACCAACTGCATATCTCACTTCCGCTTCCCTCCCCTTGAGTTACTATGCAAATTGTGCTTTAAGGTGCCAATTCGTTACGCAACATTTCACACACCTCTCGCGCCCACTGGGCACATTCCCACCCCCCGCCAGCCTACCCCATTGCTATTTTTAACTCCATAACCATTTCTCTTGCATGCCACATGCGGTGGCGTTTTTCGCATTTGCGTTGTTAATATTTCGTAATGCCGGTAAAAATCGCAGCGGGTGACCAGTCGAAGGCAGCAAAAAAGAATACCCCAGCTTACATTGTGGCGCATGCCAAAAACTCGCCGCTGTTTGCCTGTCGAGGCCCCCTCTTGTTGGCACCATGCGGCGTGCATGTGCTAAGAAAAATCTGTTGCATACTTTGCGGAGCTAACAAAAACTTTGTATTTTCCTTTCTTTTTTTCTGCCGACTTCCCGCAATGCCAGAAAATATGTATATATGTTTAAAAATATATATAAAACGAATTGTGTTTGAAAAAAAATTGTACTTTGTTTGCGGCCAACAAATGAATTGGGTAGAAGGTTCTTTAAGCGACGTGAGAGTTCTTTAAATCAAGTTGAAGGGAGAAGAGGCTTAAATGGGAGTAGTTGTTGGGAGGAAGTAAGGGGAGAGGGTTCTTAAAGAGTAAGAGATCTGTTATGAGTACTTTGTACTGAATACTCTGTATGATCTGACTAAGATTCAAGCATTGTGGAATAAGTTAACAATAACTTGGCATTGGACTAGTCTAGACCAGCCTCATCAGTGGGCAAATAGGTAGAGTTCTAGGAAGAAATTGAGGGAATTATGTAGGAAAAAACTAGAGATCTATTTTGAAGAGTTGTTAAGTTCAAGCTCAAGATTGATGCAGTATATTAGCTTGATATATTCATCAAGGGAGTGGAGGACTCTCTATAAGCTCGTGCTTCTTCGCCAAAAGCCTGCAATTCTATAAGGAACATAAGCAGGAGTCTCAGCTATCTTTATTACCCTATGAATATCTGTTTATAAGACTTATCTCAGATTCCATAATCTGTCTAATACAAGTCTCCCATTAAAAGTTCTCCCTCTAAGGCCTTATCTCAAGTATAATATAATATCTGCAATTAATGCGATCAGTTCTAAGTTTAACACGCACAAAGACATGTTTTGAACGTGCAAATGAGTAAAACAAAAAGTTCCAAGCAACTTCGAGCAAGGCAGGACTCGTTGCGGATCTCGCTGAGACACACACACACAGCACAGCTGCAGCTAGAGGGACAGAGAGGTGGAGACACGAGGAGAGAGGTGCGTCTACACCTCTGGAAGCTGGAGGCAATAATTTAACTTCAACGCAGCAAGACATGCAATTTAATTTTAACAAAACCTGACATTATCACACGAGCCAAACGAGCCAGCACACAGCTGGAGAGAGCGAGGGAGAGAGCAAGAGAGAGACAGAGACAGAGTCGAGGAAAGCAGCGCAACGTAGCTGCAACACAAAGTTAGTAACATAATAAGTAGCAATTTTCGGTTTCCGTTTTCCGGGCCAAGCGGCAGCGGCAGCGGCTGCAACCTACCATAAAAATACATAAAATTGCGCCACACCAAAAAAAAAAAAAAAAATAGAAGTAAGTAAAAGAGTTGGCAAAGAGCAAGACGCAGACGAAGTTGAAACCCAAAACGAAAATGAGATTGAGAATGAGCATGAGAACGAGAAACAGCAGCCAAAAGGCGGCAGCGGCAACAGCCTGCAGCTTGCCGCGTTTTTACCAGCCACAGCGAAAGGCAAAGGCAGGGGGCGTGCCAGAGACAGACAGACAGACCAGCAGTCTGGCTGCCAAGAAACTCGTCGTCGTCCTCGTCGCGCGCACGCAGAGAAAATTGCAATTTTATAGTTGCAACTTCTGCCAAGGCAGCCAAAGGTGCAACTTGCAGCTGGCCAACCCAAAAAAAAAGAGGCAAAAGCAGAAGAATTATACTACAATTGTGCTGCGGCCATAATCAGCGGGGCCAGCAAAGGATTTCGCCTGTAAATCGCTAACTGTGAAAGCTGACTGGAATTTCCATATATGGAAAATATTTACAGCTAAACTAACTATGCGCAAAACATGAAGGTTTTTCTGTATTAAATTTAACTGTTTAGAATTTGTCATAGTATTAAGATTCTTTTTTGTTTAATTAAAATAAATTTTATATTAAATTAAAATAAATTAAAAATTTTAATTTTAATTTAATTAATTAGTTTTAAAAATTTTATTCTTTTTTTCTATTTATATAATATATAATTAATTATAATTATATTATTTTATATTTATATTATTATTTTTTTTTTATTATATTCTTTTTTATTTATATTATTTTTTGTTTTTATTTTATTTTTTCTATTTATATAATATATAATTATTTATATTTATGTTATTTTATATTTATATTATATATTATATAAACTTTTTGCTCTTTCAAATTCAATAATTAAATTTAAATATAAATTAATTATTAAATTAGCTTTCAACACTGTAGTTATAAGTGTTACTTTACAACACTTGATTTTTAGAACATCTATATAAAATAGGAATATTTGTTAAATATTTATAAAGCCTTCACTCTTCTCCTATATCACACCCATACTTGAATGCAATAGTCCCACTTTCAGGCGAAAAGGTTTCTGGGAACTCTGCAGCTAAGCGCAGGCAAATGAAGATGCTGGCGCTGGCGAATGCAGCTAAATTAGTTGCAGGCCACAAAACAGTGGAAGAATCAGAAGTAGGAACAGCAGTTGTGGTAGGAGTCGGGCAACTGGGCTGAAAAGTTAGTCAAAGCGTCGTGCGGACGCTGAGGACAACAAAGGTTGTCATTTCGCTTGGGCTCGTTAGCATTTTACAACACTGGCGCACTCGTCGTCGTCGTTGTCGTCGCATCACGTGTACAGCCAGTGCCGCCCCCACCCCCCACACCACACACTGCTCTAAGATGATTTGTGACCAACTTTTTGCCGACGCCCCCGGCAGCCATTTTTGATATTATTTCAGCGCTGCTGCACTTCCGCTTCCGTTTGCGCTAGCGACTCGCAGCGTTGCATGTAAATGTAGTTTTTTGATCGCTTATCACAGTGTGCATCTGTATGTGTGTGTGTGTGTGTGAGGGGAGTAGCTAAAGTGTTGCCTGGCGTAATGTGGGGCGACTGTTGATTCCATCTTTGTTGCTGACTTGTTGACTTTGCCGGGGTTAACTGTTGAAATGTTTATGACTTCATTGTGCTAATAAAAGATATCATTTTCAGTGTGCGAGAGAGGGAGAGCCAGAGCAGTTGAGGCACGTGCATGACTGGCAGGTGAAAATGAAGAGCATTTCCTTATTTTATGAAGTGCAGAAAAGTTGTGGGCAAGTGGTTACAAAAATGGTAACTCATTGCCTGTGCTAGACTCAGGTATTTTATTTTCAAAGGGCTTAGAGTCCTTAGATGCTTTTCGTTTGAATTTATAAGCAAAAAAGTGTCTGATTTGCTAACTTCTTCTCCGAACTAACTCACTTTTAGTCTCTATACGATCATACTTCTTCTGCTGAGCAGTAGAGGAGAGACTTTCTCATATTCCCCTATCCCAGCTCTATTCCTCTCCCTTTCGCCATTGTCACTCTCATGGGCCATCTATCTACACACAAAAAATATAATCAGATTAGCATACGTTTAACGCGACAGCGCACAAGCCACAAAAACCTCCAAAAGGGAGTCGAGGGCACGGGGGGCGGGGCATCAAGCAGTTGCTGGCCGAAAGCTCAGCAGTTCGTGTCAAAAGCATCAACCGATGCCAGCTAACAAACAGCGCGGCGTATACGCAATGCAATGCAACGCATTTTGGTTTTTGTCAGCTGCTGCTGCCGCTGCCGCTGCTCCACCTGCCCCGGCCCCTATTACGATTGCCCAGCGCCCAGTCACTGCCCGCCGCCCACTAAGCTGTGCCTGGTCAGCGGCTAATGCGGCGTGAATATGCAACGTGGACAACGGCCAACAGCCAACCTGCGGTAACAACAATAACAACAGCCAGCAACAGCAACAACAATGAGCACGGGCCGCGTTATCATCATCAATGCACGAGGCCAGGTCGAAAATATTTGCTGCAACCAGCGCCGCCTCTCGCACCTAGCGCTCGCCCGCTCCCTCGCTCCAGTCTAGCTAATGTGCGGTCTGTTGGTCGTCGGAAGATTAGCCAAGGCTTCAGCGCTGCGCAGCGCCCTTTCATTTCTGTCTGTTTGTGTGTGTGTGTGTGGGTGGGTGAACGGGGGAGCGGCGGCGTGTGTTTTGGGGCTGAAAATCAAAATTGCGGCACGCGCAGATTGTCTGGCATTTTATTACCTGGAATGTTGACGCTAAAGCTGTAGAAATGATTGAGATTGAATGACATGCCAACGCAGATGACAAGCACGAGACAGAGACATGCCTTTGCACACACACACACACACACAGTCACAGATACACCCGCATCTAAAATATGCAGAAAAGTAGCGCTGCGCAGAAAAAAGGTTAAAAAGAAAATGCCATTTAAATGCAAAGCATATTTTTGGCAACCGAAATGACTTGAGAAGGTGCAAAAAGCAACTGCGTGCGGCAAAATGGCAAGCCAGAGAATGGGACTGGGACTGGGACTGGGACGGGCACTGGGACTGGCCTGTAAATAATCAAGCTAAATTTTGACAAGCGTAAGCTACCCACTTGCACAGCAGCGTAGCGGCAGCATATGGCAATGCCGCTGCCAAGAGTGCTTTGCATAATTATAAAGAGAAGGGAATGGCATATCATTTTCAAGAGTGAGTATTAGATTGAGCAAAGGTAGTTCACATGCGTCAGCTCACTCTCTCTCTCATAATAAAATTTTTTTTAAAATAAAATAAAATTTAAATTTAAATATATATAAAATATTAAAATATAATTTTAAAAATATTACAAAATATTAAAAATTAATATAAATTCAAATTTTTTTTATTATAAATTTATTTTAATTTATTCCAATTTAATTTTTTATTTTTATTAAATTTTTATTTAAGTTTAAAAAAATTTATTTCAGTGTTTCGTTATTTTTTCCTCACAACCAATATACCCATTTGCACATTTGTGCAGGGTTTCGCAAAATGAAAAATAAAAAAAATCATTTGAAATGAGAAAAGTGAGAAAAAGCAAGGAAAACTGCGCTTCAGATGTCGTCGTGACTTTTGAGCTGTCAAAAACTTTTGGTGATGTCGCAAAATGTTCCCACGCCTCGCTGTGAAAGTGTCTGTGTGTGTGTGTGTGTGTGTGTGTGTGTGTGTGTGTGTGTGTGTGTGTGTGTGTGTGTGTGTGTGTGTGTGTGTGTGTGTGTGTGTGTGTGTGTGTGTATGGCTGTGTTGGCATTGAGCTGTTTGTTTTTTAATTGTTTGCACTTAAGTAGAATTTGGCATCTTTTTGTTTGTTTGTTTGCTTGCCTGTCTCCGTGTGTTTGCTTGCAGGTTATGACTTCTGGGAAAGTCGTTAAGAGAGCGCTCAAAGAAATTAAAGCTACAAAGTATGATATGTGCGGAATGAATGGCATGAGATGCAAATGAGTGTGCTGGGCCGCAGCAGATTACTTGAATGTGTGATTAAAAGAAGAATTTTAGCAATTCAATGCATATTAAAAAGCAAATACTTTCACCAGAGCTTATATTTTGTTACTGTAGACAAGTGATGAAGAGAACATTACTTTGAGTTCAAAGAATAATAAATAATAAAAGAATAATAAAAGAATAAAATAATAATAATAAAAGAATAAATTTTATATTTTATATTAATTTTATAAGCAGTAATATTTATTGCAGTAACATTTATTATTATTTTTTTATATTTTATTTAAGCTTTTTAATAATTATATTTTTTAATATTTTTATTTTTTATAATTTTAATTTTACTTTTTATATTTTTTCATATTTATATATTTTTTTTTAAATATATAAATTTATTTATTTAATTTTATATTTCGATTTTAAAATTTGTATATTTATTTAAATTAATATTATTTCATTTTTATATTTTTCCGTATTTATATTTACATATTTTTAATATTTATATAATATTTTAATTTATTTATTTTTAATTCAATAATATTCAATTTTTGAACATTTACATTTATTCATATTTATCTATATATGTAGATCTTCAAGCACTCCAAACAATTACTCAACTAAAATAACCAACACACACAGACTTTTCAGTATTTTCCTTTTCATGCTTCACTCGCTTTGCCTCTCATTTTAAGAAAGTGAAGAAAAAATTCCAAACTCCCACACACACACCTACACAGTCACCTACTCCCACACACACACACACACCCGTCTTCGCATATCTGAATTGAGCCGCAATCAGATGGGATGGCAATTGACTTATCTGTGCGGTCAGGCAATAGCAAAATGTTTGCCCTGACAAACATTACAATCTGCAACGTTTCCAATCCCATTCCCAATCCCTGTGCCAATCCCAAGCCAAACCAAATCGAATCGCATCGAATCGTACCGAATATGCAATCGGATCGCTGGCGTAGTCTTTGGTAAATTGATACACACATCAACGTTGCTTGCAACGTTTCGTTGCAATAGCCGCAAATCTTTGCGTAAATCAAGCAAAATGCAAATTTTTACTAAAACCGACTACCCCTGCCCAAAAAAAGGGGAAGACGAGGGAGTTAACTAAAGATAGTCGTACAAGAGATACCCTATACAAATAAATAAAGAGAAGTTGAGTTATGAGAGATCTTCATTATTGTCTCATCTACCAAATTGATATATTAGTTAAACTTAAGAGATAAGGAGCTGATTGGCCTTGAGAGCATCACATATATCACCTATCGTATCATATAAGACTTGTACTCACATATACCATCTAGATCTCCTACTCCCACAAATCCACTTACCAAATTATAACACCCTCTGCGAGGGTATCAGACTAAGAAATGTAACCTACGACCACAAAGAGAGTTAAAGTGAAAAAAATGTGGGCACAACAGACAAACAGAGAAAACACAGAGAACTAAAGGAAAATCGTTGTGCAGCTCCAATGGCTGGCAGGTAAAACGATGATACGAGCGGGACAGAAGCTGACACGAGAAGTTGCGCAAAGTGTGCAGCGTTCGTTCTATGCAAAGCAAAGTTCTCGACCAGCAAAACCCTATTTATCACACGTAACGGTAACAACACCCCAACCCCCCTAACACACACACACACACACACACTCACATTCACACACCTACACACTCTCTTTAGAATTGGCAACTTTTCGTAGCCGAATTTTTGGTTTTTGGAAATCGCATACGAATGCTGGCCAATTGGATTTGGTTAGCCTACGTTCTACTGCATCTAGCTTTTCCATTTGGTTTTTGGTTACTTTCCCTTCCCCTTTCCCCTGTATCTCCTGCTCTGGGCCTGGCCACTGCCTCTTGCCCATTTCCCTTGCATTTGGGCAAGACATGTTCATAGCGTGAAAACTGGCAAAACACAATTCGCACCTTTCGCACTTTTAGACTCGACTTTCGCTTCGCATCGCATCGATTTGGGTTTCGCCTTGTTTGAGGTTTCTAATTGCCAGTGAAATGCGATGCGCATTCAAAGTCTGATTCTTTTTTTCTGTATTTTTTTTCTCCTTCTCTAGTTTGTATAGTTTTTTTTGTAGCGGAAAGCGCAGCTCTTACTGATTGACAAGTCAAATGGGCTTTTGATTGACATGTTTGGAAGCTGGAAAATGTTAGTAGAAATTTGAAAATATAAAAAAAAACTTACTCAGGCATTGATTACGTTTTTCGAGTTGCTTTAAGTACCATATCCAACAGGAATTTGCTGAAATAATTAAAGAAAATTTATAATTAGCTTAAATTTTATAGACTAAGAAAGAAAATATTTATATATTTATTTTTAAAAAATATTTTTAATTAATATACATATAATTTTATTTTATTGTATATCTTTATTTATATTTATATTTATATTTATATTTATATTTATATTTATATTTATATTTATATTTATATTTATATTTATATTTATATTTATATTTATATTTATATTTATATTTATATTTATATTTATATTTATATTTATATTTATATTTATATTTATATTTATATTTATATTTATATTTATATTTATATTTATATTTATATTTATATTTATATTTATATTTATATTTATTTATCATCCAATTTAACTTCCCTCGTGAAATGTTTCAATTTAAGTTTGCAACTTTCAAGTTTTCCCATACTCCACCCAGAAGTCAACTTCAACTTTACCCATCGTCGTCGTCTTCTTCTTCATTTTGGAGCCAAACTACCTAATCAGTCACTTGGAGGATTGGAGCTCTAACTTATTTTGAAATATACGAACTACGTCTATTTTTCATTGTGAAGTTCATGCAGCTGGCGCCGCCTGGGCTGAGAGTCCTTCAACGGCTTGGCCTGGCTCATTTTAAGTTGAAATTTGAAAATGAAATTTCACATGCAATTTAACGCAACGAAGTCGCTTCTGCGGGCCATTTTTACCTCATTTAATTAAGCAATGCGCCTCGCAGAGGGGCGCCCAAATTGGGGAGGGCCAGCGGCATGTTATATTTCAATTAGTTAGTCGGGCAAAAGAAGCTGCCGCCGGAGTGAAGCATAACACGGGCCGCAAAAAAGCAGCAATCGGTGGTTAACGATGGGCGTTCGCTGCAAGCAGCGAGCAGCAACCTGTGCAAAATAATTAACTGCATGCAACAATTTGCATGCCACGCCTAACTACCGACTGTGGCAACTGTTTCAACTCTGCCAATCGAGAGTGACAGCCGAGCCGCGGACTCTGGCGAGCGGCGCCGGATACGGATTGGGGGGTGAGTGGAGAGGAGGGGCAGGAGGACAGCAGTCCGGGCAGTTTCTGAGGCGTCGCGTATTGGGCTCATCGCGTGTGCAGAGCGCCAAAATGAAAATCTGCATTTAATTTATTGATGCAACAACAGCAAGAACAATCAGCGAGCCAGATATCGATAGAAACTGTGCACGACTGGCAGATACCCTCTACTCAGCTCAACTCTCTGCATTGTTTGCCTCTCTCTAACATGAACTGCTATAGGAGTTTATATATATTCAATTTTTATGTTGACTTCTAACCTAAGTACACATCTACCCGACCATCTCCACTGCTGCTAGGGTATTACGGCAGCTGCAACAACAACGTTGACAGGCAATAACGAAAGTTTTGTTCAAGCTTTTTATGGGGCGTTGCATGGCGGCGCCTAAATGTATGCAGCGTAAATTGTTAAATGCGCGCTTAATCTGCATATGGAGGCCGGCAGGGGTGCCCGCTGAAGAGGCGCATGGCATAGAGTTGAAGGGGCGTGCCAGTTGTTTGGCTCTGCCGTCTGGCTGCCTCGAAATTGTTTCATTTGCCCATTAAAATGTACAGGCGCAAATTTAAGCACTTTATTGGTTTTCCGTAACGCCCCCAAAGCCCCACCCACCATAAGCCGGCATGCCTAGCTGCAGCGCAACATGACCATGGCCACAGCACTGCGGCTGTTTGCCACGTTTGCATATCTGTTTTTCATGTTCACAATCGCTAATCGTTAACGTCTGTTGCCCGTGCCCAACACTCTCTGACTAACTGTCTGATTCAGTCAACTGTATTTGGCTAAGGTCGGGCTTTACCTCTGAGGTTTTCCTAATCAGCTTTGAAGTGATTTAAAGCTGGAGTGCTAATTAAATGTTGATATATGTATAGATATCAATGTGAAGCTATTCTTATAAAGAACACTTAATACCATAACATGATGTGATACTGTAAAGTTAACAGTGCAGTCTAACAGCAGAGCATCTTAATGTTACAGCACTGTGGGTATGAGGCTGAGAGCTTGTACTGAATTCTGAGTGCTCTTAAGAGTGAGAGTGAGACAAAGATAGCTGTTGCTGAACCTAGTACCAGGAGTTGCTTGTGAGAGCGAGATGGCTACATGGGCCATTCATACAGGGTCGTTATGGTTATCAGTTAACATAAAGAAGCGACTAGATATGGGTAGAATGCGAGGTAGTAAAATAGAGCAACACACTGGGAACTTTTTATATATCAGGGCTAAATTCGAATAAGATGGAAAGTAGACACCCGAAATATACATATTTTATATGAATAAAAAGATAAAACAGCCTTCGCCAGCTCTTCTCATGCTCAGCTCTTATAGAAACAATTACAATTTCTTTAACTCCTCACCCTTGCTCTCAGCTCACATAATAATTATATAATTTTCTTTTTCTTAAAGCCTTAATTTATTTCATTCATTTTATTCCCATAACAATCTTTAAGAGCTTCCACTCATAAATTTCGTTTCGTTCGCTGACGTCAAACGTTTATTATTTTTAGTTTTGACTAAACCCAGAAAAAGATGGAAAAAACAACAATTTTGCGTTGACTTTGTTTTTGTTTGGCTTTGTAACTACACAGTTTTGGCAGTAAGCCAGAGAGGTTCTTATGTAACTAGTCGCTCAGTCCCTGCCTCTATAGCTCTCTATATATATGTATTTGCGGAGTCCTAAAAGCGAGTCGTCGACATCGCTCCCGACAACCTTTTTGATTAGATTACGCAACGTAAAACTGGTTTGCAAATTGAATAAATGACTTTTGTGTTGCCAATATAAAACGTGTTTGCAATTTTTGATTAGTAAACAGCAGAGCGCGTGGCGTGGCCCGTGCCCTCTTTCAAAAGTCCAATGAAATGCTCGAAAAAACGAGAAAAAAATGTATTTTACTTAAATTTTGTGCACAGGACACACACAGGACTCTTTTTTTTTTGAGGGGGGACCAGCCGACGGAATGTCATTTGTCATTTGTCAATTTTACTTGGGTCATTTTTGGGCGGTCGCATTCTGCGGCGTACGTGAGCGTTTGTTGTTAATGTTTGTGAACCAATTAAAATTCATTAAACGTAAATTAACATTGAAGTCGGCGGGCGCATTATAAATTAGGAAACCAACACAGCCCAACTCCCCCAATGAAGCGCAGCAAACAGACAGAATTTCAAATCGCCCAAAAGTGTTTTGACTGTCGATTCGCAATTATTTTTAGGACAGCTCAGCTGGCCGGAGCCAGAGATAAATGTGGAATTTGCAATTTAAAGACAAAATCAAATACAGATTAGCTAACGAGCTTCAGTTGGAACAGAGCTAAAGCTGGGAAATTAAAGAGGGCGAGAGACTTGAAGAAGAAGAGGAATATGGATAGAAATAAATATAAATATATCTACTGAGTTAAGTGTAATAAAATGAAAAAGGAACAAAAAATTAAATAAATTTCTTAACAGAAAATTTTATAAATGCTAAGTATCAATTGAGTTAAGTTATTGTCTTAAGTATTTATTGTTGATAAGCCATTTATGGTCGTAATGGGTTTATTAACAAATCTCCGACAGTGCAGAAAATGAATATTTAATTTAAAAGATTTCAATTAAATTTAGAGCATGCAAATATAGTTTATTAAAAAAAAAATATATTACTGCAGATAAAGCAAAAATTAATATAAATTTTATTCTTGGCATATTAATCTATGGAAACAGGGAAAAAATCTCATTGATTAAAGATTGATTTAATTGGCTAAAATCTTGTATTATATATATTTCTATCACTTCTCATAAAAAATTTCCATTCTGGATACACTTTCCTTTAATACTATATATTTTTATATATATATTTTCGTATAATTTGCTTTAATACCCTAGATTTTGCTCTAATTTCCTAATATTTGCTTTGGCAGCATCCCCCAACATTCCTTCCCATCTCCACGTCTCTCTTTTTTCCCCTTTTCTGCTTCTCTCTCGTTCTCTGCTTACAATTCGTTGCCTATTTTTAGACAACTCGTTTGCCAAACTTCGCCAGAACGTTTCGAATCCAATTCGAGTTTAATGAGCCGTGTAATATTTGCATTTCGTTCACACGCTTAACACTAATTTGTGCGCTTCGTACCACCCATAAAAAGAAGGAATCTGGCCAGCGATTTGATTTTTCTTGGCAATGTGCCGTCAAAAAAAAAAAAAAAAGGAAGATGAAAAACTGAAGGATACCCCGCAAAGGCAACCGGTTTACAGTTACTTTTCCATGTTCGGACATGGCACTTGCCTGCCGGACTAGCCGGGAGTGGGGCGTGGGCACGGGCACAAAAACCCCGTAATGGCAGCAAAAGAGCTTGGCATATTGGATTAGTCTGGTTGTCAATCGCTGGCGTACATAAATCTATTTTGCGGATTGTGCAAAAAGCGTAACGAAAAGGCAAAGCAAAGGGAACAGAAACGGAAACGGAAACAGAGCAAAAAGAAAAACAAATCAAAAGCCATAATTCAATATTAAATCACTCATACGCCAGGTTAAACCAATTGCAGTAGCATCTGAAATGGATTTTTGGCCAACAATTAGTCCAGTTGGAAGTTATGCATACGTGTGTGTGTGTCACTGTGTGTGTGTAGAGCTTTTAGCCAAATGAAAACCTCAAATGCCTTGCGCTTGGCCAATGGCAAAAGTCTTCTCTCGCCCAAAATCAAACAAAATATTTCAAAATAACAAATGTGTCCTTTGCTCCACACACACACACACTCTCGCCTGATCTCTGGACAGGACAGAGCTGCTTCTCAGATGACAAAGTGCTTGCAAACGCACAATATTTGTCTAGGTCATGGATATCAGTAACAACTACCCATTCCGGTCTCCCTCAGTCACTCCTGTGACTGTCAGTTAAATGCAAACACACCTACACACACACACACACACGTGGCCCAAGACATATTAATCAGTCTGTGAGAGGTGCAAAATTAGTGGCGGCGGGGCCAGGGGATTGTTTCAATTTTAGCTTTGGATTTTGGTTTGCAAAACAAATAAATTGCAATTTGTGTAATTCTAACACCTTGAGGCGAAAACAAGACTAATCTAGTGGGGTCTAACTGACTAGTGAATGCCCTGTAAAATAATATATAACTTAAATTGCTAATAAATATATAATATTTTTGTTTGGAAAATATAATTTAATTTTTAAGGAATTTTGAATCAGTTTTAACCCAACTTATATATTTATAAACAAATTACTGTGAGAAAAAATAATTTTGATAGAGTGCAAACTTTAATTAATTAGTTTTTAGAAATTTTTAAAGTTTTTCAAACAAATTATTGAAATAAATTCAACTTTGATATAAATTGATATATGATATTTAAATTAATTTTTTTTTTAAATTCTAATCCCTTTTATTCAGATAATTTATTTTTATTTAATTTTTATATTTATATAAATATATCAAAATTAAATATCCACTTTTATCAACATCTATTTACAGAGTATTGTACTGTAAGTCAAGTGTTCGCCTCTCACTCTCGCTATCTCTCTCGCACGCTCAGCATGTCTCTATTTGTTTGTTTGTGTGTGCAGTGCGTCAGGTGTGTGTGAAAATATTTACAATTAAACACAATAGATCCTAACAAATACTGCCATATACATATATAAATATACATGTATGTATATGTGTATGTGTATATGTATAGCTAAATTTGCAATTGCTGCAAAGGTTTCATCCTTGAGGCAATCCGATACACCATGCCCGCTGCCCGTTGCCCCGCTGCGTATTTGCCTACATTTTAGCCAAGTACGCTGCCTGCATTGTTCGAGGTCGTGCATTGTGCATTGTGCATGTGTGAATTGGAAATTGAGGCAAGTCACAAGATATTTGATTTTAATTACATCAAATTTATTTGCTTGGTGATTTTTGTGCAAAGCTCGTTACCATCAAAGGGCAAAACAGTTCAATTTGCCCATGGCCAGCGGGAGAATATATTTGTGTATTGTAAATGGCAGCAAAAATCTATATGTGTGGGTTTTAAGCTGGATGCGTAAAGACAATAAAAAATACTCACTCGAATTTAGAGTCGCTTTACGGAATCAATTATACTTTTCGCTCAGATTTCTTCAGATCAGTTGAGCTCGCGCCAACGTTGAGCTGATTATGCGCCTCTCAAAAATGTAAGTAACAGAAAACAACTAAGAAATTACCACGCTCTCATTATCTACACTTCTCGCACTTTCGTTGCGTGTTCTCAGCACGATTGAGCTAAACTCAAGCAACGGGATCAAAGCGACAACTGTCCATAGCAAAAGAGCAACAGACATATGCAAAAGCTGCCCGTCTCGCTTACACCAGTTGAACTTGTTATCCACATACGCCACTCACAATGTCCACTCTCTTTATCACTCTCTGCTTGTGTCACTTTTTGCTTTATTCCTTTTGCCATTCTCCAACTTTACATATTTTCATGAATTTAATTTTGTCACATATGTTTAATTTATTTTAACAAATATTAATATTAATATAAATACTATATTTTTTAATTCCAACTCTTAATGTGCGCTATATTTTTGTCTATCCAATAAAAAAAAAAAACACAATCTTTGTTTGAACTTCATATGATAATAAAACTTATGCGGTAATAACGTACCCGTCAGAAAATACTCTTTATTTTTTAATCTAATGCGTACTAACATTTAATTTATATATGTATTATAAATACACACCGAACATACTAATAAGCACAGCTGCCGCGCACAGACTAAATCGACGCAACAAGCTCAAAGATAATTTCCTAGCTCACCTCGCCTGCACTGTTCGCACTCATACATATTACAGTTCTGTTTATCACCGTCGTTCGCTCTCGATCAGTTGCGCACGCTACACATTTGCATACTTCTTTGCTGTATTTTTGGCTGCGCGCTCTTCTCGATTATTAGTACAGCCGTTACTTCTGTTTCCCCTCCAATACTTCACTCAACACAGAGTTGCACAGAAATCAGCGCTTTAAACTTCTGCGCGCCCAGCTATAGAATCTATTCTCTCATCTCCCCTCCGTAGATCATAAAACTCAGAGCGACATGCATGTGTGTGCGTGTATGCATGTGCAATTTGCACTCAACAAGAATTCGTCAGTCTATGGATTCTATTCTCTCATATCCCCTCCTTAGATCATAAGACTGAGCGTGTAAAGCGGCATGCATATGTGTGTGCGTGTATGCATGTGCAATTTGCACTCAACAAGATTGCGGCAGTCAGTGCCAATGTAAAAAAGTCCCTTCTCTTATAAAATTCCGCTCAAAGGGAAATTAGCAAATGCAGCTGCTTTTGAGCAGTTATTTATCGTGGATTTTTCAAGTAATTTAATTTATTTGTTCTTGCCTCACTGAAGCGCAACTTTTTACTAAAATATTTAATCTAAAAGCCTCTTGGCCAATTGACAGTGAGGGTGAATCAATTATGTGGCTCGGATAACCTCAGGTATTGGGTCAAATGAGCCCAACTGACGACACTTGACCTAACTGTTTTTGTTATCGCTGCAGTTGAATGGAATTGAATAATATTTTAAGCCTTCGCCCAGGGTCATGATTCAACTTTAAGCCGCACTTGATCTGCATATTTAATAATATTTACTTAAACTTTTGTTTAATCAATTGAAATCACTTTGAATTGAACTCACATAATATGATTGACCACATAAACCGCAATTAGAAGCCACTCAAACTGCTTTTTCTGCCATCAACACGGACACATTCAGTGCGGGGTCAGCAAAAGCTGGCCTAGCATTAGGCCAGAATCCCCTGGGGCTAACCTTAGTGCTTAGCTGCAAAGCGCTCATGATGAATGCAGCTGACAGAGCGACAGAGAGAGAGAGAGAGAGAGAGAGAGAGAGAGGGCAGTTTGGTCACCGCTGCTCAGCCCTACGAGCACATTTTAAAGGCTCTTAGTTTCTGCGTTCTTCGTTTTTCGGTCTGTGGCTTAAAAGCTTTAAGAGAATTTATAGCTGCGGCCAAAAAACACTTTAAGAACCGTTCTTTTTTCTCTCTCTTTCGCCCAGCTCTTTTCTTTTTGTAGAAATTATACGGCTGGGCGTTAAGTGAAAGCAACTAAAATAATAACAAGGCGAAGACACAGTTAGAGCGAAGCAGTTTATGATGATGAACTAGGAAATTGCCTGTAAATTGTAAAAAGCAATTACTTGATATTATTATATATATTATTATTAAATTTGTTAAAATTAATATATAAAAAAAATTAAATATATTCTGATTATTTTTAAAGGATATTCGCTGGCTGTATTAATAAAAAAATTAATATTATTATGTATCTCATTAATAAAATCGCATATTATATTTGTTAAACAAATTTAATATATGAAAAAATATTATTTATTGTTTTATATATTCTTATAGGGTATTTGCTAGCACCTCAAGCACACCTAATAACCATGAGCAACAGTCAGCGCCATTAGCAAAGGCTACGTCTACAGCGTACACACATACATATATATGAGCGTGTGTATCGATGTATATGTGTGTGCGTGAGGATATTTACAAAAAAAGAAGGAATTTCATGGCGAAA
This sequence comes from Drosophila peninsularis, assembly GCA_035047485.1. Taxonomy (NCBI): domain Eukaryota; kingdom Metazoa; phylum Arthropoda; class Insecta; order Diptera; family Drosophilidae; genus Drosophila; species Drosophila peninsularis. Next base: position 1,567,236 of record JAWNPN010000018.1, on the reverse strand, counting down.
TATCCCAACTGTGGAACTGTCTATGGAACTGTGGAACTCGACTATAATAACTTAGCTCGCTGGGCAGGCAGAAAGTTCTTATTGCTATTGTTGTTGTCGTTGTTGCCGTTAGATTTGGCCAGTTGTTAGCAAGCTTTCAATATTTTCACACTTTTGTTTCAGTTGTAAGCTGTTGCTCTAATGGTTTTTCTCGCCCGCTTTCCAAGCGAGTTTTCTTTGCCACAGCAATTCCAATGCACAAAAATGCAATACAATATATATGTATGTGTGTGTGAGTGTGTCGAAAGTAAATTGCCTTCGGGTGTGCGTAAGAAAAATACTAAAAAAGGAGAATAAAGGGCAATTGCAGTTACATCGAAGGCGTTGGCCAGGACAAAAACAAGGACATAGCGCCTGCTGCTGTTGCTCTGGGCACAAAATATTTCTTGTCCTTTGGGCTGCCTGCCTGCCTGCAAAATATATGTATAAATTGTCCTGTGGTTGTTGTTTCGCCCCGGAATTTATGTGGCCCAGCAGCAGGGCTTTTGCCCGCCCAGCATTGGGTCACATATTGTTTTAAATGCAATCGTTTTAAGTTTTCATTTTTAGTTTACCCACTAAAGTTCTTCAGGCGGAAAGAGCGCCTGTGTATGTGTGTGTGAAAGTGTGACCAGAGGTGTTAACAGCTTAGATTTTATTTACGCACTTTATCAAAATAATTACACTTATTTAATAATGCATAAAGGCTTTTGGGCTAAAAATGCAATATTAAAATATATAATATGTTAAATATTAGTTATTAAATCTTGTATATTATGGAAAATTACTTAAAATTGTTATATAGATATTATTAAAATTTTTTAAATAATGTATTTATTTATTTATTTTTTAAATAATGAAATGTTACTAAAGATTGCTTTATACATATTATTAAAATTAGTTAAATTATTTATTTAATAATGCATAATGGTTTATAAATATTGAATATTAAATTTTGTAAATTATTTAAAATTTCTAAATATTGTTTATTATAAATTATTATAAATTGTTATCTATATATTATTAAAATTTTGCAAATTTGTATTTTTTTGTAAGTTTAGAAATATTTCAATAAGAAGTTATATACATATAAACTATTAACATTTTAAAAATAATTTATTTAATAACGCATAAAGGTTTTTGGGACAAGTGTCACTCTTTTACAACCCTTTTTTTCTAATTATAATTATCCCAAACAGCAAAATGAATTTTAATAACTCTTTAGAGATTTTCGCCGTTTAATAGAAAATATTTACAATTATTTTTCGCACTTTTGGGCACAAAAGAAAGGCAACAATGTCATAATTATTCTAATGTTTCGTTATTATTTTTCTAATAATCTGGGAAATTGTTGTGTGTTGAATTTCAATTAATTTTCAAGCGCTTTGATAAAAGCGTTAAAATATTCATTGGCAACAAAGCAAATACCATTTTTTTTTTTTTTTTTCAATTTTTGTAAATAAAAACAAAATATGAAAAGTAAACAAAGAGCAATTTTTGGCATGCAAAACATTTCCATTTGTTGATGGAGTATTATTAATCTGAATAAAATATAGATAAATTTATATATATAAAATGAATTTTTAAAGAATTTATATATGTATAAAAAATATATATATTTATTTATATACGTATGAATTGTATATACTGCCTGATTGAGGCCACAGTCAGGCGCCGAGTTCGCCCTAATTAACATCGTCGAGCATTTGGATAAACAATTTAACATAACCAATTGCAATTGCAATTGATTTATGTTAATTACAGTTAAACAAAATGCGCCTCGTTGATTACTAAATTGATTTTAAATGAAATGCAAATAGCAAAAGTCCGAAACAAAAAAGAAGAGCGCAAAATGAAACTGGAGTGTAAATCAGTAAACACGCCTCGTTAATGACAATCTATTTGACCCACTGATTGACGTCAAACACCAGAAGGCAAATTGATAGATAAATATATAGAGAGTTCAAGCGAGAGCAGAGAGAGAGAAAGGGGTGAAAAAATGAAGCTGTGCGCCGTGGGCACAGTGGGCGACATTAATAAGTGCCCGTTTCGTGACTCGATCAATTAGAGTCAGGTGAAAAGTGAACTGACTTAATTAGTCAGCTCTTAATTAGTGTTTTGTATTGGTTGGTATTGCTGTTGGTATCGTTATTGTCATTGCTCTGAGTACTTTGTAGTTATTATTATTATCAATAATGCTGATATAATTTTATTTTTGTTGTTTTTATTGTTTTATTATCGTTATCAGTATCGTTATCAGTATCATTGTCATTATCATTGTCATTATCATTTTTATATTCACTTTTATTTTCATTATCATTGTCATGGTCAGTATCATTATCATTTCCATTTTATTTTATTTTCGTTTTTGACTGCAGTGACTTCAGGCGGAAATGGATCTATGACAATGCTTCAACATTTCACAGAGGCTCAGTGTATTATAAGCGAATGCTAAACTATTAAGAAAACTTATGTACTATCAATACTTTATTTTTAATTTTTTTATTTATATTTTTTTGTAATTTTTACATTTTAATAAAATTTTTTATTTCTTTATTTTTTTATATTTAAAATTTCTTTTTTCGTATTATCCAGTTTACTAGTTGGGCTTCTAGGTCGTTATATAAATCGGTATATATTTTAAAACTAGACTAATTTATCACTAATTATAATCTACTCTATAGTATTTTCAGCTTTATCTGAGGCCTCGCTGGTCCAGAGGGTATAATCTTATCAACCTTCGGCTATTTCATTTAATAGTTTTATCAACCTCTCACTGATTTCCCCCAGCTCTATCTATATCTGCCCCTTTAGCAACAAGTTTTCACCACAATTTCCACAGTTTGCTCCTCTAATTAGTTATTTTTCCTATTTATTCCTTATTTATTCAACTCTCTATAATTTACATCTAATTATTCCACTTTACCTGCAGCAGGCAAATCGATTACAAGAAAACTTCTCTTTCATTTTGCTTATTTATCCGCTGCTCAGACTAGCTCGGACCAATATATATATATATATATATATATAATATATATATATAAATCTTTAAAACTACGTTTCTCAGCTAAAACAGAAGTCTCTGTCAAGTTTTCAGCTCCTTAGGGCATTTCCGAGTCGATTTTCACACCTAATGACAGTTGATATTGAAATTTTGTGTTTCTCTTTCGGTTTCAAAACAATTTCCGCACTGCAAGTTGTCAAAAGGCATTGGAGACCCAGCACCACTGGGATTAGCTAAGCTGCTGGCAGCACTTAAAAATTTAAAGAGCCTCTAAACTAAGGCCAGCAGAGAGGCGGACGGGCGGAGCGAGCTTTCTTATGCGGCTTATCAATTTCGTGTTGTTGAGCAATTAAAAGCCTTTGAGTGCAGGCAGTGCATATGGGTTCCAGGGGCTGCTGTAGGGGGTGTCTATTGAGTTGTAGTCGCTGTCTCAGCTATCACGAGCAGGCAAACGGCCAGGGCCCAAGAGGGCAGGGATGGGGGCCTATGTCCAGCTGTGCGCAGAGGCCTATCGATGTCCTCGGGCACGCAACAACAACAGCAGCTTACAATTGACTTTGGCCAGCGATGCACTCATGTGTGTGTGTGAGTGTGTGTGTGCCTGTATCTTGGGCACATGCCAACACACAGAACATGTCATAAATCCAAAGGCAGCATATAATTAATAAGGATTAATTGTGTACCAGAACTTGCGACGACGCTGCCATAGACCAAAATTTAATTAATTAATAGCACAACTTTAGTGGAGTCTGTGTGCGTGTGTGTGTGTGTATTTTGTGTACTGAAATATACATTTGCAAGCAGCAGGCACAATTCTGCTCAATCGATAAGCCAGCTGCAATTATGCTGCAAACTTAATTTAAATCTTTTAATATTTTTCAGGCTTAATGCAAACTTAAAATTATTTCAAAATTATATAAAATATATGCTAAAATGATCATGAAATATATGTTAGTCATATATTAGTTGAAAGTTACTAAATAAATAAAATTTAGTCTGACATTTGCTTGGGTTTCAGATTTTAGTAAGAATTATGTGCAAGGCAGGCAACGGTGCGTATGCTTGATATCTAATAATAATAATAAAAAACTGAAAAACAAGTTACAAATATTATATAAAAAATAAATAATAAACAAAAATTATATAAAAGTTAACTTTCTTTATATATTCAACATAAGTCTCCAGCTTAACTTTCAATTATATAGATATCAGCGTGTATTGCGTATACTTAATATTAATATTCCGTAATAATAAATTATTTAAAAAATATCAAAAAACTTTTAAATACAAATAAGTAAATTAATATAGAAAATATATAGAGAATAGCACACACTAATTAATTCAATTAACTTAAAAACCCTTTCAAACAGTCGGCAAATATTCATTAAAGCTTAAATCAAACGAGCCATTTGGCAACACGAAAACTCTTCTGCTCCAACTAATTCGCGGAATTCGCTTGAGGGCCTAAGAACTTTTTCATTAGCTTTACTTTGGCCTGAAGTTTCTTTCGTCTCGTCTTTTTTATCAACTCTTTTGCACAGTTTCTCTTTTGGTGCTTAACCTGCGCCGTTGCTGCTCCTTTTGCAGGTGCCAAAAAGGACAGCCTTAAATTGGAAGATGGCAATTAATGCTAAGCTGCTGCTGGCAACTGCCACGGATATGCACGAAGATTTTATTTAATTAAAAATGAGTTTCATTTCGCAGATTGAGTGGCTAAGTTCAGACAATTAAATAATTATCATAGGAAATGAAATAAAATAAATATTTGTATACATAAAAGAAATAAAAACATGTAAAAAATATATAATTTTAATAATTTCATTATTTTTTTATGTAAAATAAAATATTTTTGAGTTAATTTCTTAAACTGAAAAATAATTTAGAATATTTTTGACAAATATTATAAACTGAAAAGAAAATTAAAATTTCATATAAAAAAGAAAAAATATATATATTAAAATTTACGCTATTTATATAATGTTATTAAAAAAGGCTTTTCAGTCATAAAAAAAAAAAAACAATTAAAAAACAAGAAAAAAAAAACCAAATGATTTACATTTTTAACATTTTCGACCAATCGGTTTTTTATATTAATTACAAATAATTAGCTTACAGTTTTGCAATTTATTAGTTAGTTGTATTATAGCAAACGAAGAGCTCGAAAAAATTATTTAAAAATTTATATGTTGTGTGAGATATGTTTTCACTTCTTTTTTCAGCTTTAAATAAAGTTGCTAAAGAGAAATGTTAAAGTTTCCATTCAATTTATTAGTGTTTCACCTGCGCGCTATTTGAAAACAAATGAATAATATTTATGATATTTATTTTGCAGGCTGAGCTGATTAATTTGCCAAAGAATTTTTCATTCGTTTTGGTTTTGGTGTGAAATTAAGGTTAAAGAATTGAGTTTAAATGCGGGTCAACATGCTGCGGTATCAAGTGATGTATATACTGAATGAGTGGCAATTATTATCTATATATATTCACAAGCATATTCTAACAAATTTTCATCAATAGTTTCACACACACAAATATATATATATATATATATATATATCTATGTATATTTATAGTGAGCGCAATAAATTTTTAGGGCAAAAGCAATTTGGTATTTATCTGTGTGTTTTCATACTTTATGCTTGAATGATTTTTCATTTCCTGTTTCTTCGAGTTTTTATTATTGTACAGTATCAACAATAAACAACAACAACTAGTTCTATTTCACTCTAAAGCTATCAACAACTACAGGACATTTTCCTCTTCCTTGGCTTGTATATATTTATTTTTTATTTTATAAGCAATTTCTCTTATTTTCGACATTTTGCATGGCCGCAAAACTGCTTTATGCTTCAGTCCCCGAATCGTCGCTCTCTCTTTCTCTCTCTCTCCCTTTCTCTCTTTCTCTCTGTCTGGCCGTTAGCTGCTGTGCGTAAACAAATTTCGCTCGACTCTCTGATAATTCGCATTTGACGCGGGTCCCCGATGATGTCATCGCCGAAATCAAAACAAAAACCATTTAAAATGTTCGCGTCACGTCGTTTCTCTCAGTGTAATTTGCATAATATTTAAATTTGTTTTGGGCATACTTATTGGCGCTTAATTAGGCAATTTCACATGGGGTGTCAACTGTGACAGCGATTTGGTCCCTCCCCCTCCTTCACTCTGCTTTGTTTGCTTTTGGCTAGTAAAAATTTTAATTGCAAAATTTATTTTTATTTTGCCGGACTCTAAGGGCAGAGAGCATTTTCGAGCTAAGCCAACACTGAATTGAGACATTTGCTGCAGTGGAAATAACTTGAGCTGTGATTAGACTTCTTTTACTCTGCATTCTTATGAAGTTATGAACTCAAAGGACGAGACTAAACCTACAAATATTTGATATTTCCATATCTATACTCATTTAGTAACCAAAAAGCTTATAAAATTATAAAGAAAACTTTTGACAGCTGTGACTTTCTTTCAGATTCCTAAGTTCTATTTATATTATAAATAAGTATTTATACATAATATTAGTAACAAACAAGAGCAAACATACCAAAGTTTCGATGTCCAACACAATGAATTCCACAGTTTAACGACTGAAATAATAATAAAAAAAAAAAACAATTTGTTAAGTTATATATGTAACATTAGGACTAAAACTAAGCCTAATCTCGCTTATAAATATAAGGAATATGTGAAATACTTTGTATTTCATTCAGTTACCAGATATTCAATTCAGCTATTATTTTTTAGTTTATTAATTTTTTTATAATATTTTTAATAAATTAAAAATATTTTTTTAATTATATTAGAAGAGAAAAGAATTCAAAAAACGTTGTCAATATATTCCTTATTAATATAATTAATTGTTAAACTTTCAGCTCTATTGCAGCTCAGCTCTATTTCACTTCCAGTCCCAAGTTATTTATTGACTGTTTCAGATTGTGTTGCGCCCTCTAATCAGCAATCTGTGCATCGCGTTTTCAATGAACTTATCTGTATAGCTCCCATATCAATACAATGGCAGCGCTGCGCTGCGCTGCTAAGCGCCTGCGATGTCAGCGTTTATGCTCCATTCAGCTACACTTTTATCTCGTAGTCCGTTTTGTACCTGAACTACGTTTTTTTTTTTTTTTTTACTGGACTTGTTTAACCGTAAGGGCAACAACTGTACATACGCGCATTTTTAATGGACTCTACGCGACCAGTTCGCTATCCCCAAAACCCTCAACTCTATTGAAAGACACACATACACACACACACACACACTCGCACATATTTGGGCGCCCATTGAACGCTCTTCGCTGCTTGCCACACATTGTTTGTCTAAGATTCACGTTTGCCCCACAGCGCGCAACCCAGATCCCAAAACCCTCACAGCTTTTTTTCTTTTCCTGCATACCCTGTATGTGTGAGTGGGGTATATCGCTTGTAGAAAAAAATATTTTGTATTTAAAATTTTACATCAAATAAAATTAAACAAAAAAGAAAAAAAAAACAAAAATATTATAAATAAATGCCATAAAAATCTGCAAAAATTAAAATTCCATAAAAAAGAAAAAACTTTATGGTTGGTCGTGAAAAGAATAATAAATAAAAAAAAAAAATTAAAAATTTAAAAAAAAATAAAATAAATTAATATATTATTTATTAATTGCATTATTTAGAATTCTATAAATAATATATTAGTTGAAAAACAAAATTTTATGGTTTATAAAAATTTGCATAAATTAGAATTCAATAAAAAAAAAATGTTGTTTTCTGGATTGATCATAAAAATAAAAGCCTAAGTTAATAGGGTATCTAAAACTTTAATACTCTAGCCAAGTGCACTTACAATTTTTTGTACGGTTAAAAGTGGGCATCACACACACTCACTCACACACACACGCACTTGTAGCAAACGCCAAACCGGATATTGGCTTCATACACCGCCAGCCAATTTTAAATTGCCAATATTGATTTATCTGCCACATGGGGCATCCACTTGGAGGCAACCAAAACCCAGCTGAAGGGGCGTCAGTGTGTGTGTGTGTGCGGGTCGCTTTCGGTCCACTCTCGAGCATTGTTAAGTTGCAATTTTGCAGGTGCGCCACACACCACACACACACACTCACGCGCGCACGTTGCATTTGCCGTAAGTAAATGGGCAATGGGATTTCGCAGTTAACGCCTGGGAAATTTATTGGAATACACGCGCTGCCTGATGGTAGGCAGTGCAAGTCCTATATATAAATATGCATTTATATATGCGACTCTATATTATATGTAATATGCAAGAAGTTTATTGGATGAGTCGCTTATTATATTACTTAGCGAATGCATTGACTTCATATGCAGCCCTGCTACACTACACACTTGCCATCTCTCTCCCGCTCCCGCTCCCGCTCCCCTCTCTCCTTCGCTCTTTTCGATTTCGGCTTTTGGCCAAGTTTTTACTGTGCTTGTGATTTCCCAAATCCCATTTAAGTATTCCCTTTATGGGACCGCAAACGCACCGCCGCAGTTCAACAAACTCTTTTGCATAATTCATGCAAAAACTCCATCACTCGACTGCTGCCGCTGCCGCTGCCGCTGCTGCCTCTCCCCCTGCCTGGTCCCCACTCAGCTCGCTTTATCTCTTTGGAGTATCTGATGTGTGTTTGAGTTGAAATGTGCAGTGGAATCACCGTCTGCTTTAAGTGTTGATTACATATTACGTATACGTATGATGAACATATACATAAATCCTATATATATATATATATATATATATATATATATATATATATATATATATATATATATTATGTATGTATTATGTTAAGAGCTTCTGCTATGCTTAGCTCTTTAATAGCTTCTTCGTAAAATCTTCAAAGGAATATGTGCTCAAATATCGTTCAACAGAAATTTATATGCTTGCGGGCTAAAATCCCATTGAAACATTTATTAAAAAAATATGACAAAAATTTAAACAAAATTAAATAACTAAATAAAATTAATCAAATAAAATTAAACAAATATCTAATACTAAAATTATTAAAAATAAAAATAAAATCGATTTCGTTTTATTTGAATTATTAATAATTATAGCAAATACTCCTTAAATAGTAGAAGTGAGAGTGAGAGGGGCAGTGACAGAGGCTGTGGCAGAATTTAGAGTAAAGAAGCAGCTGCAGAGGTAGGGGAAGAATTTAGAGTGAGAGGCAGAAGTGAGATCGATCACGAGGGAGACACAGGCAGCTGCAGTGGCAGAAGTTTGAGTGAGTGGTGCATAGGTAGAGATGGAGGCTGAGGCAGAAGCTAGAGTGAGAGGGGCATAGGCAGAGGTAGAGGTAGAAGTTAGAGTGAGAAGGGTATGGGCAGAATTTCGAGTGAGAGGCAGAAGATCGAGTGAGATGACACAGGCAGATGTAGCGGCAGCGGCTGAGGCTGAGTGAGAGGCAGAAGTTTGAGTGAGAGAGGCAATGGCTGAGGCTAAGGCAGATGTTAAATGGAGACGCAGAGCCAAAAGTTAGAGTGAGAGGGGCATAGGCATAGGGAGAGGCCGAGGCCAGAAGCAGAAGCAGAAATTAGAGTGAGAGGGAAATATGTAGGGGAAGCAGCAGAGGCAGATGCAGCGGCTGAGGCTAATTCTGATTTAAGAGTGAGAGGCATAGGCAGAAGCTGAGTGAAAGAGGCTGGCCAGATTAAATGATTTTGACATTTGGTTTTTGTTTTTGAGCGATAACTATATTATATTGTCATCGATATAACTTTTTTTGTTTATTTTCCCTGCTCAGTCTGGTAGAGCCAAATCGCAACGCAATAATTCCCAAATCCAATATGCGTCATATTACAAATGGTTTCACTTGTTGCATAAATCTCCCCCTCGTTCGGTCTCTCTCCTCCTCCCTCTCTCTCTCTTTATTTGTATTTATTTTCATATTAATGCATGCCATAACGGCCCAATTTGATTAAAGCAAAAAAAAAAATAAGAAAACTTCTGGCCCAGAGGCCCGCAGAAGCGAGAAAAACAAAATCCACGTTGTTCGCCGCGCTCGAAATGAGAAAAATGTGGAAAAATATATTTTCCATTAAACTTAATTTGCATGGTTTTAGGCGCTAAAGTTCAGGCGGCCAACAGTAAACGCTTTGGGTTAAATTTCATTATGCGTGAAATACTGATTTCCCTACACTTTTCCATTTTCCATCGACTGGCTAAGGGCATAATCGTTTGGGCTTTGGCTATGTAACGTGTTGAATTAGGGGAGGAGGAAGAGAAGGAGGTTGACAGAAGGAGTGAGATAAGAGATAGATAAGGGAGAAGGAGGGAGGGAGAGAGAGACAGAGATAGATAGAGAGAGAGAGAGAAAGAGAGAGAGTATTGATAGTCTAGGATATCCAGCTATTGGCAACAGTAATCTAAAGCTTTCAACCCAAGAGACAGCTTAAGAAGTTCAGTATGAACTATATATATATATATAGTATATAGTGTTGTATATAGATATATGTATATGTTAGAGTATCTAAACTTCTGTATGCCCAAGTTCAGCTTTCACTCTATACACTTTTCTCCCTCTCTTCCCTCTGCTTCTTGTTGCTTTGTTGGCCCAAAATATTTATTGTTAAAGGCCTGAATGAAGTCTTAAATATTTAACTGAGCAAATCTTAACGAAATTCAGCTGCATTTAAAATCAAGTCAAGTCAACTTAAAAAGAGAGAGAGAGATAGCAATCTCTCCTTCTCGCTCGGCCCTGGTCACATTATTGCAATTGCATTGTCATGGTAATATGGAAGGACACTCGCAGAACATGTACTGTGGCTAGTGTTACGGCAGCAAGGACAAGGATATTGTCTTTGAATGGACTTCGACTCAGCTATGGCTCCGTCTCATTTTCTCTTTGTCTCTCTCTGGCATCTCCAATAGCCCAGCTACTATTTTCTCCACTTTTATTGTTATGGCGCTTGCATCATTATTTCAGTTGGCGCCTTGGCTCAAGCACTGAAACACTGTAGCCCCGCTGCCCATGCCCATGCCCATGCCCGATCCCATACCTCTGGATCCACTGTAGCCACTGTAGTCTCAGCATTTGTGTCGCGGCGGCAGCGGTGTGCTTTTGCATTGTTTTTGAGTCCTGGCTGGCTGGGGCTGCTTGAATGGAGCATCCTTGGCGCAGTTGCCGTCGTGCCGTTATTGTAGATAAAGATAAATAGTCTCAGATAACGTTCAGTTATTTGCAATCAAATACAATTGCGGTTCATTGATGGCGGTTTCATGTTGCCCCTGTCCCCTCGCCCCCCAGAGGAGACCACAACATAAGCACCACCACGAAACCCCATTCCACTCGCCCATTATTTTGTGGTTGATGATGTTCGCGTTACTTTTCTCTTTCTTTTCGCCTTTTTAGTCGCGTAGCAAACAGCAAATGATAGCGAGCAATTGACTTAAATGCGTTTCCAACACTGGCAAGGTAACCAACGCCTCGCCTTACTAACTACTTGAGCTATGCAAATCTATTTCTGATGCATCTTCAGAGCTCTATAAGCTAAGGAGGACGCAGTGCCAGATGTCGTGATGTATCAACCACTCAGCTGGAATTTTGATACATTTTAAAAATTATTTCGCCACCTTCGGCAGTCAAAAGATTTTGTATGGTTAAATGGCAAAGCTTATAGAATGTTTTAATTTTTATACATGATCAAAAAGTAGAATAACTGCTGAGATAATGTAATGTCAAATAGCATCACTCTTGTCTGGTCACCTGCCACAGCGCATTCTTCAGCTCTAGCTGAGGACTCAGACCCTTTGCCATTAAAATATTACAAATTATAAATCGTATCAAAAATGATCGTCAGTCACGTGCTTGGCAAAGTATAACACCTATGGGTATTACGCTATCAGGGAAGCATCTAAATGAGTATAGCCAAAGCTTTGCTTTCAAATATGCCAGGAACAGGAGCGGGTCCCGGACTTGGGCGCACGTCAAGACGGCATAATCTTTGGCTTTGAGCAAAAGTAAAAGTTGTCTTGACTTACTTTCAACTTTCACTGGGTGTGAGAGTGTGTGTGTGCGAACGGGAAAAGTTTTCCAACTTTTTGTGTGGAACGTGCACTCGCCGATTTGCCTATGAGAGTGTCGATGTCGCGGTCGCAGTCGATGGCAATGTGAATCGAGCACACATATAAAGATATATATATATATATATATATAACTGCTCATATGTAAAAGTCTGTGCATGTGGCTTGGAAACGTTTTTCTTTTGCGCCTTGCCAAGTATGTTAAGCACTTTGCGCCCAGCTTTTCTCACAGTTTTCCGGGCACACTTTTGGCCTAGTCATATCTGCTCTGCGATTTATACGTGCATGTAATATGTGTAATTTATGACTGACAGGATGTGTGCGTTTAAATTATGTGCAAAATGCTACCAAAAGCTTTTGCAGCTCAAAAAAAAAAAAAAAAAAAAAGAAAAAATAAAAGAAAACTTTTCTGTTGCCTCAAGTTTACCAAACATACCCAAAATATATTAGATAGATAGATGTACATACATACACATATGTATTATATATCTACGTAGCATTTGGGTGTCACCAATGCTGGATAGTCACGTTTGATTGTGTATACATATGAATATATATATGACTGTAAAGGAAACGCCTTTCAGCAGCTGCACACGCTTTGCAACAGGTCTCATTGAGGAAGAACTGCTGAAGCTGATTTATAAGTCTTTAATGAATTTCTAAGCAGAGGTATTAATAGATGTATTACCTAAGCTTTCTTCTTTGTTTAGTTTGCTGATTTTTGGGCATATCTTCATTAGGCAAATAATATTGTTTATAAAGCTGCGCTAAACAGGTTTAAGCTGAATTTATAAATAAAACTTAAAGACAGATTTAATCGTAAAAAATATGGTGTGACAGGGATATATTTAAAGTTAAAAAATAAATAAAAAGATATATTAAAATTATAAAAAGGAACAAATAAAAATTTTCTTTAAATATAAAAATATTATTTTAATATTTATTATTATTATTATTATTATTATTATTATTATTATTTTATTATTATTATTATTATTATTATTATTATTATTATTATTGCTATTATTATTATTATTATTGCTATTATTATTATTATTATTATTGATATTATTATTATTATTATTATTATTATTATTATTATTATTATTGCTATTATTATTATTATTATTATTATTGCTATTATTGCTATTATTATTATTATTATTATTATTGCTATTATTATTATTATTATTATTATTGCTATTATTATTATTATTATTATTATTGCTATTATTATTATTATTATTGCTATTATTATTATTATTATTATTGCTATTATTATTATTATTATTATTATTATTATTATTATTACTATTATTATTATTATTATTATTACTATTATTATTATTATTATTATTATTATTATTACTATTATTATTATTATTATTATTATTATTACTACTACTATTATTATTATTATTATTATTATTGTGTTATTATAAGTATATAAATTACTTCTAAATATAAGACTAAAACATCTCATGCAACTAGAAGAAAGTTTTCTAATAAAAAAATTTAAAAATGTGCTTTTAAAAGCTTTTAGTCGACAAACAAATGCAAATTAAACTAAATTCAAACTCCGCTCAGCTCATCGACTAGTTTTAAGCCCAGACTCAAATGCATTCATCAATTAATCTGAAATTCAGCCGCTTTAAGTTCCATCAAATTATGCTTTTGGCTTTGTGCAAATGTGATTTGCAGTCGTTGCCTCGGCAACGCCTCGGCGCTGCCCACGCATTTGTGCAGTTTGCTTGGAGTGCAGCCACGCCCAGCGGCACGCCCCAGCCGCTTGTCCATCTGCATGATGATTTCTGGCAAAATGAGTTTTCATTTTCAATTACTTTACAATTTTGCTTTTGTGTGATGCCTCAAATGCTCGAAGCGGGCTTTTGGGGCGATAGTCTTAGCTTAGGCATCTCTTTACAATCGGCTTCACTGCTTCCTCCTCCTTCCCTCTCTCACGCCCCTTGATCTCTTTGCATCCTGAGTGTGCAGCGTATCTGGCGTTACAATTCGATTTCCTAATTTTCAATTTTACACGTTTGGCAAACAGTCGAGCGGAGCAGTCAACGCAGTCAACACAGACACAGGCACAGCCACAGACACAGTCAAACGAAAATCACAATCGGTATATATCCGCCTCTCTATGTATGGCATGCCCGGGCCAGAGTTTTTGAGAAATTTTAATTAAAATTGAATTTTCCTTGCATTTAATTAAAAGCTTAGCCCAAGCGCCGCTGCCTGCACATGAAAAATGAGTAAACGAAAAGGCAAGAAAATGCGAAAAACTGTTCCAGAGCTGAGTTTAGCCAGGCGGTGGGTGTGGCCTGAGCGAGTGCACTCTGAGCGAGCCACTCGAGCAGAAGAGCAGCATATATACTCGTTGCGCCAGAGATATGAGAATCATCACAGTCATCAGGGCCAAAGCCTCGACGACGCCTTGCCCTAGCTGCTGCTGCTGCTGCTGGAAATATTTTTGTTTGCTCACAGAGGCAGCTGCTCGGCTAAATGCAACACTGACAGCTACTGTCAAAATAAGCAACTAATCTCTGCTGCACAATATTGTTTGCCCAGCCAAAAGCACACAAGCCCACACAGCTGCATGTCAATATATACCCTTATATAAAAATACATATATATTTCAGTAAATTCTTGATTCTCTTATGAGAAGCAGTCAGTGGCTTGGCCTATTGATTTGGGCCAGCGGTAACTAATTGAGCTGCTGCCTAAGCCACAAAATGCTGCAGCACTTCAAATATCTTTCTGTTTTTTGATTGAAAGCAATTTAAGTAACTTAGTGCCTTTCTAGGCAATTCACAAGGAATGCAGAGTGTGCGTTATGAGAGCTGGGCAGCTTTAAAGAAAAAGAGATTACACATAAGTGATGTCTCTGAGAAGCCTTAAAGTGTATGGAAAGTAAATCAGTCTTGCAAGAAGAGAGGAACTTCTTCACCTCGTTTGTAAAGCCTTCCTATGCGATTCTCACAATGTGAAGTGCAATGAATGTAGGAATGTCAAACTGTCTTAAAGTGGGAGGAAAGTAAATCAGGTTAGCCGTCATTTGCTTCATTTCGTATTTTAAGCCTTTCTATGCTATTCTCAATTATTGATTTATAATCAATAAAAATTTCTCAATTTCTAATTTGTTTAATCTTTATAATTTTCTTGCAGTAAAGTATTAATACTGGATCAAGTTGTAATAAAATAAATAAATATAGTATTTCCATAAGCACGCCTCTCTATGCGATTTTCATAAATCACTAATATTCTCTCTACGCCTATTTCAATTGATTATTTGCCAGCTCAAAGCTCAGCTCACCTGCCATGCTTAGCTCTCTATCTATCCTGGCAGCCAACTATGGCCAGCTAAAGCCATCGACACCACAGCCATTTGCTGCTGGCCACCTTTACCTGTTCATATTTGTGGTGCACGCTGCGGCTGTAGCCGCATAATTGCTTCAAATTTTTTCATAAATTGTTGCCACAAATTGTTGAGCTGCAAAAAAAAAGAAGCAAAATAAAAGAAGAGAAATAGTAGCAGATACCAGCAGAAGCTGCAGCAGCAGCAGCAGCAAATAGTTTAATATAAAATGCAGACAAAGGATCAGTTGCAGCTGCAGCGGGAGCCGCAGCCTCAGCTCGGGCCCACATAGTTTGCTGCTTGGCTGCCTAGGCAGGACAAGGAGCCAGCACGTCCTTGTACCCGCATGCTGCTGCTGCGGCTGGCAGGAGTCGAAATATTTAATGCACCCACAATATTTTACTTGCCCCGTCGTAGTGATAATGCACCCGGCTAGAGAGTAACCCTTTTCTCCGACTATTGGCAGCCGCAAAGAGCCAAAGGGCATGCTAGTCATCAAAGCAAAACAAAGTCCACACTAAGCCCCCCCCGGGCGCCAGCCCTGCCCATCTATATGCATATTCAACAGTGTGGAAATAATAAAGCCAACTTGCCGACAGTTATAGTTGCTTACAGTTGTTACTGCCAGACAGTTGAGACGCCGGAAACAGGAAGCACTCATTGCCCGGGCAGACAACGGCTGCAAGGTGGCTGGGGTTGCGCTCGATGGGATGGAGGCAATTCAGGCGGCGCCGGCGCCAATGAGAACCAAAGCATTCGACACTTGAATTTGCCTTGGCTATGGCCAGCAATGCATACAATTTATAGCATTGCACGATAATACAACTTGATGATTTTTCCTCATATTTTCAATTTTTATTTCCCATCCTCTAGCTCACTTGTTCCTAACAGTTTTAAAGTGGAATTCTGTGTAAACTCCTACTGCTGCTAGGTCTGCTAGCTATAGACATAGATATAGATATAGATATAGATATAGATATAGATATAGATATAGATATAGATATAGATATAGATATAGATATAGATATAGATATAGATATAGATATAGATATAGATATAGATATAGATATAGATATAGATATAGATATAGATATAGATATAGATATAGATATAGATATAGATATAGATATAGATATAGATATAGATATAGATATAGATATAGATATAGATATAGATATAGATATAGATATAGATATAGATATAGATATAGATATAGATATAGATATAGATATAGATATAGATATAGATATAGATATAGATATAGATATAGATATAGATATAGATATAGATATAGATATAGATATAGATATAGATATAGATATAGATATAGATATAGATATAGATATAGATATAGATATAGATATAGATATAGATATAGATATAGATATAGATATAGATATAGATATAGATATAGATATAGATATAGATATAGATATAGATATAGATATAGATATAGATATAGATATAGATATAGATATAGATATAGATATAGATATAGATATAGATATAGATATAGATATAGATATAGATATAGATATAGATATAGATATAGATATAGATATAGATATAGATATAGATATAGATATAGATATAGATATAGATATAGATATAGATACAGATATACCAGGAGCTGAGCTCCTCCAGTTGTTCCTCAAATTGATAGATTTCTCGAGTAACTCAACGTGTTTCCATTTGCATCTCATTGGATGTGTCTGTCAGGCGCTGTTGGTTGGGGCATTTGGCGTAATTAAATTTGTCATCGTTCACACAAACTGAAAAATGTGGGCGCGCGACTAACGACATTTCGCTAATTTGCCATTCAAATCACGCCCTAATCGAAGTCAGTGCAACTGTCAAATGACTCAAAGATGACATTTATGTACACGCTGACAACGTGCATACCCCGCCGTCGACCTACCAGCTCTTATCGGGCTGCTCATCAGACCAGCAACAGCAACAGCAGCAGCAGCAGCAGCGGCAGTCAGGACTTCAGTGCCAACGGCATTCGTCTGCGCTGTCGCTCCGCTCGGTTGTTGTCAACATTTTGATTTCTATGCTGTCAACATTTTCGCAACAGGCTGACAGCCAGCAGCGGGTGGAAAAGTAAAGATCATTCGAGTCGAATATATAGAAAGACATTTAGAGAGGGAGCGGCACAGAGTGTGTCTGTGCGAGACAGACAAATCTTATTGCCAATTTGACATTGCAAATCATTTGGTCAGGTTGTCCTCCGTTCGGCTCTTTGTTCAGGTTGAGAGTTAATTTGCTCGCATTTTGACTGCTGCTATCAGGCTGATGGGAAATATAGCTGTAGAGCTGGCCACTTCTTTAAATCTCCCAGTCTCAGTCTCAATGTCAGCAGGGAGCGTGTCGCGCGCTGCTCAACTGCAACTCCTTGTTGGCCGCGGGCTAATTTTCAGGCTGCTGTCATTGTCCCCCTTTGTAGTTGCCGGCGTCTGTGCTCCGTTTTAATTTAAAGGCAGCTGCTACACTGCCTAAGACGGGGCATATGACGCTAGTTGATCGTCATTTGGGCGAGAAGTCTGATTGTAGCTCTAAGTTGGCAGGTAAGAAGTCCCATGTTTTGTAAGGGAATTATAAAGGCGATTTATTAAGAATAAATTCTAAAAAAATAATTATTAATGTATGTATAATTTATATAGTTGAAACATATTTATTTGTACATATATAAAGTACAAAAAATTTAATAATAATTATACTATTTATTTTTGTTATATTATAAATATATATTAATTATTTTTAAAATCTCTTTAAATTTTTATAATGAAAAAAAAAATATTATTATTAGTTTTCATTTAATTATTATATAAAACTCTAAAAAATATATATATGATTTTATATTGGTAAATAATGTTAACAAAATTCGTTATTTCATATAAACAGAAAAAAAATTAAATATTATAATTTATTTCTACATTATTATTATTATAAATATATTCTTCTAAAATTATATATAAATTTATATTAGTAAAAAATTGGTTAAATAATGCTTCAATTTATATATACACACCAAAAAAAATAAATAAAAAAATAAAAATAATATTACTATAATATTTTCGTGCATTATATTATTTTGATAGCGATGGGTATGGTTGCTTAGCAGCTTAAATGCTATTTAGATATAATATTTAGATATATTTGTATATATATTTAGATATATTTGTAAATAAAAAAATATATTTATATTTATGGAACGTCAAATTAGAGATTAAGTTTATCTGTCTAAAGCAGAAACAACATGTGCTCATTCCTATTTCTACTCTTTATGCCAAGGAATCTCTTATAGAAATCTTGTTTATATATTCTATATATCTGACAGAGTATTCAAAGTGTGTTGGCCGACAGTCCACTTGACTGTATGTTGCTATTTGGGGAGCTGCATTATTATGATTTGCGCCATAATTATTTTTCTGCGCATTCAGTGCAGGTCCTTGGTGGTTGCACTGCCAACTGCAAAACTGGACTAGGGATAACGGGCGCCAGCAGTTTGCTTGTCACGCAAATGTTTCATGTCAGATTTACGCTGCTCCAGCCACTTTGTGCCGGAAAAACATATATACACATACATACTGATATACTTACATATATATATAGTGCTCTATATAGGATTGTGTATATGTCCTGCAGTATCAGTTCGTGTAGCAGCGCGCGGCACGTCGCCTGTCGCGCTGTCCACTCGGTGCCTGGCAAGGCCCAACCTCTGTTTCACCAACTGACCCATGCAGCAACTACAATTTTTTCCGGCAGGCCGCACTCTGAACAATGCCTAAACTTTTATAAAAATAATATATTTTGCCAAATCATTTGCCACATTATTACTTAACCTATTTGTAATATTATTTAAAAATTATATAAAATATTTTTATTTGTATATAATTGCTTGAACACTTTTCTATTGCTCTCGCACCACTGTGCGCTGCCCTTTTTAGCACGTTCTGGCGGTCGCATGCTATATTTTTCAATTTGTAAACATATCCTGCGGTGCAAGCGCTGAAAGCCGGCAATGAAAAACGAAACGCAAAAAAAAAACAGTGAAAGCAGCGCAGCATTAGTAACCAGATGGCATGCCCCCGCCCGCGCCACCGCCCACACCAGTCGCCAGTCGCCTCTATTCACTGCCAACCAGGAGCCGCCCCGGGGCGTCAGCATGGCCAAAGCATGAAATGCATTTGCTTCATTTGTTTGGTGTGTTTCTCATGTCAACTTAATGTTTATTAGAAAACGTCTGCTCAAATTGCACTGGACGGCGCCACGCCCCCTGCCGCAGTGCCCGCACCAAATAGCTCAAACATCAGACGGCAGTTGGCCCCAGCCCCGAAGACCAATACGCGCCAATTGCAGTGAACAAAGCATTTTTACGATTTTTTCTTTGCGGAAATTATTTATCTGGATTTATTTTAATGTGAATTATCTTCTATATCATTCGAGCTAAAGTCTTCAAATTTGTTTTCTATGAAACTCTGTTCAATTCTGCATAAAATAAATCAAGATTGGGCTCTGTATCATAACGGGAAGTATTTTTAGATTTTTACTAAAGAAAACAGCTTACAAAAAACGGTGGCTGAAGGTTCAGCGCACTCAACTTCAGTACTTAAAATCTCGCTCCATTTGGCCACTACAGTTACCAAATTTTTTGTGTAGTCCATAAATTTGATTATCATTAAGAAAAATATTACTTTCAGAAAATATACAGTTTAATCTTTGGAGGAAAAATCAATGACTCTCGACTATCTGAACCAAAAATAGAATATAAATAATACAGCGACACTGCATAGACAAATTGAGCCATTTATTTCAGGTTTTATTTAAACTGATAACAGATATGGCAAACAGAGCAGGGGTTATCGCCCGCACGCGATCCATAGAGTGCTGTGATGTATTTAAATGGCAGTTGGCGAACGACTTAATCATTTTAGGCTGAGCTGCTCGAGCGCCGGACTCTGAGCCACTGCTTTAAGCAGTAAACTTTGGGTAGGCCGCGAAGGCGCTTTTATTATTATTATTATATATATTGTATATTTTATTAAACAAGTTTAACTACAATTTGATAAAATTTATATAAAATTGATTTTCCTTATTTCAGACCTCAAAATGCAGATTCTTCGCCTGATTGCTGTGGCGCTGCTGCTTGGCTGCTGCACAGCGGCTCAAGACTGCAGGCAACATAATACGGATTATGCAGCTATCAGGGATGACTTGCTGGTCAAAATATCGAGTATCTTGCTGCCCACCGTGCGGCAGGCCGAGCAGTTAAAAAGTCTGATCGAAGCCACATTCGAGACGCTGGCCTCAAGCGAAACGCCAGAGAAACCCGCCGTAGTTTCGTGCGGCTATCAGCACATCTGCGTGCCGAAGTGGGAGTGCAAAAACGAAACGCGCAATACCCAAGGGAATTACGTAATTCAGTTTGGCAGCGAAGCAGGCCAAAGTGCTTGCAGCTACTTGGAGACCTGCTGTCACCTGGACAAGGTATACACCATGACAGGTCAATTGAAAGAAAAAAGTTTATTCAACTCTTTTAGATCGAAATGTTCGTCGCTGATGAGCTGGACGAGGATGATCTGGCGCCATGCGGTACGCGGCACGCGAGTGGCGTCAAACTGACCCTGGCGACCTCATCGAATCTGGAGGCGGAGTTCGCCGAGTTTCCCTGGATGGTGGCCATCATGCTGAAGCCGGAGCGAACGTATATCGGAGGCGGCTCGATTCTGGCGCCGAACATTGTGCTGACCGCTGCCCACAAGGTCGAGAACGCGACCGCGGGGCAGCTGCTGATTCGAGCTGGCGAATGGGACATGAAAACCACATTGGAAATATATCCGCACGTCGATCGCAATGTCAGCGAAATCCTCATCCACGACAGCTACTCCAGCGTAATCAACGTCAATAACATCGCGCTGCTGGTGCTCGAGCACAGCCTCAGCACCAATCCGCACATCTCGCCCATCTGCCTGCCCCCTGGCAATGCCCAGTTCGACGTGTCCAACTGCATTGTGACTGGCTGGGGCAAGAGATCCGAATATGACAAGGACATTCAAAACGTGCTCAAGGAGGTGGTGGTGCCCATTGTGCCGCGTGCCGAATGCCTCCGAAGGCTGCAAGCCGTCCTTAAGTATCCCTTGCCAGTGCATGAGAGCTACATGTGCGCGGGCGGCAAGAAGGGAATCGATCCCTGCATCGGCGACGGCGGCGCTCCCCTCGCCTGTCCCGTCACCGGCCGCCCCGATCGCTACTACCAGATCGGCATTGTGGCATGGGGCATTAACTGCGGCCGAGAGGGGGTGCCCGCTGCCTACAGCAATGTGCCGTATCTCCTGCCCTGGGTTATCAAGCAGCTCGACAGACTGGGCATCGATAAGAAATACTACACTCTGTAATCGCTGAGAGGAGAACCTTTCACCTGACAGCAGAGAGCAATCTCAATCTAACCATAACAATATATATATATTTATTATTACAAATTGATGATTAGGGATTACGGTTCCAGGTAAGAGAGCTGATCCGTGATCCACGGAAGCAAGAATTGAACGTTCGTATAGACCCCGGGCACATTCTCTCTGCCACACTTCAAGCCCCAAGACACCATGCCGGCCAGCTGATAGCGATCGGTGTCATTGGCCAAGGGACAGACAAGGGGCGCGCCGCCATCGCCAAGGCAGGCATCCCTGTTCTTCTCGCCGCCGGCGCACACAAAGCTCTCGTTCAGCTCAAAGTAGGGCCCCAGACGAGTATTGTGCCGCAGCTGCTGCTCACACTGCTCCCTCTGCACGAACGGCAGTTCGATCATCTTCAGGATGTTGGGATAGTGGGGATCACTGGGGGTGCGCTTGCCCCAGCCGGTGACGATGCAGCGACTCGCGTCGAAGCTGGCCTGTGGGCTGGGCAGGCATATGGTGCCAATATGCTCATCCAATTCGAACGGCGCTCTCAGTATGAGTAGAACTAAGTCGTTGAAGCCGTTAGCAGCATTGAAGTCCGGATGAAAGCTTAACTCCCCCACTTCTCGGTCCTGGTGGCTGAGAGCCTCAAACGTGTTTCGGTTATCCCATTCGCCAGCTCGCACTATCACAGTTTCATTCGAGTTGCTCTCAAAGGTGTGGGCAGTGCTCAGCACCACAGTGGGCGTGAGCAGGCTGCCACCACCCACAGGCGTATGCCGACATATCCGACCATGATCCACGCAGCGATGGCTCAGTATGGCCACCATCCACGGGAATTCGCCGAACTGCGATTCCCCGTGCTGAGCATTCACAATTGTCAGCTTTACGCCCTTCGGATTGCGCACGCCACAGAGTCCGGGCACGTACTTCTCGTTCACGATCTTTCTCTGAAGATGGACATGAAAGCCGGCATGGCTAAAGAGTTGATTTGTCGATCAATCTTACCACGTCCTTCAGTGCGCAACATTGCTGAAAGTAGTTGCAGCCGCGATTATTGCCCACGACTGAGCGAAAGTCGATGAGAGCTCGTCCGTCTACTATTACGGTATTGTTGCTGTCGCACAGATGCCGCGGAGTGCACTCCATTTGAAATCCGCATTGCATTGACTCTACATCGGGTGAGTCTTGAGCCGCTGCCAGCAGAAGCCAGCTCAGCCAGACAGCAAATAAAGATTCCATTTGCTGCAGCAGAGCCACGCGAGAGCGGCGATCCGAATGATATGAGTTGAAATTCCGCACTGTCGAGCTTCGCAGCTTGCATCGTCTCAAGTGCCCCTGACTGAACGCTAATCAAATAATGCGTGATTTCTCTTGAACTCCAGCTGAGGTCGACAAGCGCATGGATATGACTTGAATTTGTTGATTCATTGTCTTATCTCAGTATGGATGGAGAGGGACTTCATATCGTGATACTCGGCCTGCATTTCCTGATTGACCCTTGATCCTTGATCCTTGTCATACCAGGAAACCAAATGTATTTTCCATTTAGCACAGTAAAGATTCTGTCTCAATCTAATAGCATTTTAATAATCTTCTGAAAACACGCCGGGTTCAGGTCAACATCGTAAACAATTTGCTGTCAACACCGATGGCAATCTTCCTCTCAAACTGATTTCCGCGTTCAGCTTACTCTGGGAGAGAGAGGGCCTGAGAAACATTGAATATGCTTTAGGTTTTCCCTTTTTTATGTTATCGATTAAAATCGATATCGATATTCAGCTATAAAATTCTATCGAATTCATCTCTATAGCAAGAGTGTTCAAATTTTGTTTTTAGTTTTATGTGAGTTTAATAAAATTTTTAATTTTCTGAAATTTTGGTTGCCACGCCCTAAACACGTACTTCGAATACTAGGAACTTTGGCGCAGGGTATCCGCTAGTCGGGCGCCACCCACAACATTTTTAAATGTGAATTAAAAAACTGTACACATTATGCATGCTTTATATTATATTTATTTGTTTATTATTATTTCGCAAACATTATTCAGATTGTTATCGAATAGAGAGCGAGCTGCTGCCTGATCCAGGGTACCATCATTTGGACATTCGTATAGACCCCGGGCACATTCTCTGTGCCACAGTCCACGCCCCAAGACACCATGCCGGCCAGCTGATAGCGATCGGTGTCATTGGCCAAGGGACAGACAAGGGGCGCGCCGCCATCGCCAAAGCAGGCATCCCTGTACTTCTCGCCGCCGGCGCACACAAAGCTCTCGTTCAGCTCAAAGTAGGGCCCCAGACGAGTATTGTGCCGCAGCTGCTGCTCACACTGCTCCCTCTGCACGAACGGCAGTTCGATCATCTTCATGATGTTGGGATAGTGGGGATCACTGGAGGTTCGCTTGCCCCAGCCGGTGACGATGCAGCGACTCGCATCGAAGCTGGCCTGTGGGCTGGGCAGGCATATGGTGCCAATATACTCGGTCAGATTAAATGGCTGCTTCAAGATCAACACAGCCATGTCGTAGACCCCATTTACGCTATTGAAATACTCGTGAGTGATTATAAATTCCACATTCTGATCCGCATGGCTTAGCCCTTCGAACTCGTTGTTGGTGTCCCATTCTCCAGCTCGCACTTTCAGGTCCAGCGGTCTGCTCGTCTTCAAGATGTGGGCTGCGGTCAGCACCACTTTGGGCGCCACCAGGCTGCCCCCACCCACAGATTTGTACACACACCTCTGCCCCTCCACGCAGTGGTTGCGCCGCACGGCCACCATCCACGGGAACTCACCGAATTGTGACTGACCGTGCTGGGGTTTGACAACTGTTACTACGACGCCATTTAAATTGCGCACGCCACATTCTCCGGGCACATTATTCTTCTCCTCGGCCGGTCTCTGCAGAGTTGAGAATTGAGTTGAGAAAGGGGACTGACATGATCGAGTAAATTGGTGTTACTCTTACGACGTCCTTCACTGAACAGCACTGCTGAAGATAGTCGCATCGCTGTGTGCGCGGGCCCGCCGGAAACAGTAAGCGGAATTCGATGAGAGCTCGTCCGTCTTTTATTACGGTATTGTTGCTGTGGCATAAGTTTCGGGGTACGCATTCCATTTGGTGGCCACAAGATCGTGGCCCAGGCGCAGCTTGGCAACTGCTCGGCCGAGCTGTGGCTAGCAGAAGGCCCAGCAAACATGACCAGAAGCCGCGTAATTTGTTCATTTCGGAACAGCGAGAATCACGAACCGCTCAATGGGAACTCAGCCTATGCACTGATTGTGAGCAGCGAATACTCTGCTCACAAACGAGCAACGAGCTGAGCAAATCACACTTAACTGCAAAGCTAATGATAATATGTATGACTAAACTTGATAAGAATAAAATGCTGTGGCTCTGTACCCTAAGCCCATGCAAAGTGGGTAAGTTGGTTTCATGAAAGTGTATGTAACAGGCAGAAGGGGGCGTGGCAGATCCGTTCGAGTATATATATATTCTTAAGAAGAACGATATCAGTATAGTATATACTGGGCTCAATCCGTCCGTCCGTCCGTCTGTGTGTTCTACCTTCCGTGGGTCCGCCTGTCCGTCCGATCTCAGAGCCTATGGGAGCTAGCGATTTGAAATTTTTCGAGCATGCGCAGTTGCACTTTACTAAAATAAATCGATAACTATCGATTGAAGACCCTATCGAAATTCAGTTATTAAATTATATCTCGCACATTTTTAGAGCTAGAGTCTCCAAATTTTGTATTTGGTTTTATGCTTATTTTATGCAATTTTGATTTTTGTCATATTTTGGCTACTTTGAAAAAATTATTAAAATTGAGCCCTAGTTGCAAATATTGGCTTTATATGAATGAGTTCCCATTTCTACTAAGCTTTGTCAGCTCATATGCTCAGGATCTCCCTCAAGTCCATTAAGCAACACGGATGTCAGTAAACAACACGCTCGGCCTGATAAGGCAGTAATTCCAGTAATACGCAGATAGGAATTTCCCCCATTGTGTAGACTCAATTCAGTCCGACTCGAGCAGTCGTAAGGTATTAACATTGCTTATATATGAATAAATTTATTTATAAATAATCAATTAGATACTCGAAATGGGCTGGCGACTGCTGTTGTTATTCAGCTGCGCTGCTGCAGTGCCGATAGCGCAAGCTTCTCAGAATGACGACGACGACAACACGCGATTGTCAACAAAAGTCTGCGGCCATCAGAGGCAATGCGTTGAGCTCTCGAGCTGTCCAAATGGAGTCTACAACAATGATGATTGTGATTACGATCAGGTCTGCTGCCGCCCAGCTGACATGGTGAGGGTCTAGCTCAGCAAATTACAGTTATATATTTAAGAATAAAAATATTTCAACAGATCATTGCTGCGCAGGAAGAGTCCGTCCAGCTGCCCCAGTGCGGCTATCGTCTGGAGAACGGCATTCCGCTGCCCATTCACCGCCCGACAGCTGAAAACGAGGCGAACTTCGCAGAATTTCCCTGGATGATCGCGCTCCTGGAGGCAGATGATCCGATAGTGATTTATGTGGGCGGCGGCTCGCTGCTGACACTCAGCGTTGTGCTCACAGCGGCGCATAAGGTGCACAACATATCGGAGAGCGATCTGACTGCTCGAGCTGGCGAGTGGGATCACCGCACATCGGAGGAGACCTACGCTCACCAGGATCGCATCGTTCGGCTGAAGATCATTCACCCGCAATTCGATGATCAGTCGAAGATGAATAACATTGCCCTGCTGCAGCTGCAGACGGCGTTCCTTCCGGGCGCTCACATTTCGCCCATTTGCCTGCCCGGTGCCAGCGAGCGGTTCGACAATCGGCGCTGCATTGTCACGGGCTGGGGCAAGAGCTTGGACAACCGCTACGTCTACCATCATCTGCTCAAGAAGATCACCGTGCCCGTCCTCTCCAGCAGGGAGTGCACTGCCAAACTGCGCCAAGTCGTCAGTCCGTTCTTCAATCTCGATCAGGGCCACATCTGCGCTGGCGCCCAGAGAGGTGTCGACGTTTGTGAGGGCGACGGCGGCAGTCCTTTGGTCTGCCCCATACCGGGCCGTCGCAATCGATACTATCAGGCGGGCATTGCTGCCTGGGGCTTCGACTGCGGCTTGGAGAATGTGCCCGCTGGCTATGTCAACGTGCCGCACTTCATACCCTGGCTTCTGCAGGAGCTGAGCAAGCTGGGCACTGACTACATATACCACAAGCCCAAGGCTGGCACAAGGCATTTCTGAAGTCTAGCAACAATCTCAGCAAATTATTTATAGCAGATCATCATTTTTATACCCTGAGCCCATTGAAAATGGGAAATCAGGGTATAATGTTTTTGTGAAAATGTATGTAACAGGCAGAAGGAGACGTCGCAGACCATACAAAGTATATATATTCTTGATCAGCTCGATGAGCTGAGTTGAAATAGCCCTGTCCGTCTGTCCGTCCGTCCGTCCGTCCGTCCGTCCGTCCGAGCTGAAATTTGACATGTATACTCCTGAATACCATACGCTATACGAGTTTTTTTCAAAAATTCGATAACTCTTCCCGTTCTCTTTTTATCGATAATTTTCGATAACTTTTCGTCTCTTTTACGTACCGTAAGAGCTAGAGACCTGAAATTCACTATATAGATTCCTGTTGTGAATGCAGACATTTTGTAATTTATGGTTTTTGGATGCCACGCCCCCTTCGCCCTAAATTTGCAAAAAACGCATTTCAAATACTAGAGACTTGTGCTTCGGCACATACACACATATGAATAACATAATCATGCCCTGAAAGTTTGAATCAAAAAGTCCTGCTAGAAAAAAATTTATTAAACATTTAATTTTCAGCAGCCCAAGCGCAGTCGCCACGTCAACTGCGCAGTTGGCAGAGCGTGTGCTTGAGCGTGCGTCTGTGTGTGTGTATGTGTTGCTTGCAATATATGTATATGTAAACTAAGCATAGAATATTTGAAGTATCGGCACTTCGCAGGGCTCAGGGTATCTCCTAGTCGAGCCGTCTCGACTAGAGCATTCTTACTTGTTTAATCAGCAGAACTTTCGGAGCTCGTATCAGTTTGTCATGTGACTTAGCGCCGGCCACTTCTCTCGCTTCAAGTCGCGTTTAGCTGTATTATATTTATATATATATTGTACGACTTTAGTCATTCCATTTAAAAAATTGAATCATTCAACATGCTCTTAATAAGATGTGGTTTGTGGTTCCTGTTGAGCTACTGCCTCTGCCTGGCCGATGAATTCGAAGATGAACTGCTGTTGGACGGCATACAAATATCTGATTTCGAGGCATTGCAAACATATAAGTCGGACTTGAACCAAAACATTGCCATTTTGGTGGCCCAAAGCCGAGGAGCACTTGAGTTTGAGAAAGCTGTGAACGAAACTTTTGATAAACTTGAAGAGCTTTTTGTCAAATTAACGCAAACTTATAATCAAGAGGCGATAGCGACAACGACAACAACAACCACAACAACAACACCAAGACCTACCACACCACCAACAACGACAACAACAACAACAACTGCTAAGCCAATCCCCAAGTGTGGTAGGAACAGAGAAGGTATCTGCGTCACGCATTGGCATTGCCAGCGCCAACAAAGGCATCAAAACAAATATTTCGTGAACTTGGATGAGCAAAGCGAGTGCCACTATCTGGAGGTCTGCTGCAATGCAACGGACATTGTGAGTAAAAACCAAGCGAACCAACGTGAAGAATATAGTTATACATGGACATATATATATGATGCATTATGACATACATGATGCATATATTTTGACAGCTCTATAAGCGAATCCCTTCCGCTCTATCTTATAGCTCTCTGTCTCTCTCGATCTTCTATCGTTTGATCGACCTCTCTATTTCTTTCTTATCTTTACCTCTATCCCTCTCTTCATCTCTCTCTCTCAAACTCTCTCTCTTTTGATCTCTCTCTCTCTCTCTCTCTTTTACTTTATCTCTTTATCTAAATCTCTCTTTTTCTCTATATCTCTCTTGTTCTCCAATTTCTCTATTTTTCTTTATTTCTGTCTCTATCTTTCGCTTTCTCTTTTTCTCTGCATCTCTCTCAGTGTCTCGCTCATTATCTCTCTCTTCTCTTTGCCCCTCATTATCACTGTCTCAATCACACCTCTTATCTTTAAATATTCTATCTCTCTCTCTCTCTCTTCCTCTCTCAAAGATCGTAATCAGTAAACCTGTATGCATATACATATACTAAATAAATTTTTAATCAAATTCCCGTTTCGCTTCTTCTTTCACTCGAAGAGAAACCAGAGCAGACGAATTGCCTCGAACTCACAGTGGCAGCGTTGCGGCGACACCTACCCGGGAGGCGTTTACATGAACATCGCGAGCAATCGGCCGGGCCACACGAACTTCGGGCAATTCCCCTGGGTAGTGGGCATTTACAGGACTCAGAATATCTTTCTAGTCGGTGGCTCGCTATTAACTCCACGCGTAGTGCTCAGCTCGATCAAGGAGTTGTATAGATTGAATGACTTAAAGGTCAGGGCTGGCGACTGGGATACCAGTACAAACAACGAGATTCTGCCGTATCAGGAACGAGATGTCCTCTATATGGTCAATAACACTTTCAACATGATGACCTATGCAAATAATATCGCTTTGCTCATTCTTAAAACCAAATTCAACCACACACCCCACATTGGCACTGTCTGCTTGCCCTTTACCGGACCATTCGATATGACGAACTGCCGTGCTGTTGGCTGGAATGATAATCGTGCAGATGTACGTGTGCTAATGACCAGCATGACCCTGAATTTCACCAAGTGCGACGAGGGCACACACAACACTTTCTTCTGCGGCAAAGGCATTCAGCGAACTCTCAGATATGCCTCCGGCTCGCCGGTCGTGTGCCCTAAAATCAATAACAGTGTCAATCACTACTACCAAATTGGTATCTGGAGCCACGGCGACGGACCAGGCTCTTCGGTCATGTTTACGAATGTGACCGAATTGCTGACTTGGATCCAAGATGAAATCGAGAGAGTTTAACATATTTAATATAATTTAATTTTTCTATCTAACTGCATACATTTTTTTATAAATAAAATATAAAAAATGTAGAATAAAAAATAAAAATATTTAATTTTTTTTCTTTAGTTTTGTAAATTTACTTATGTCTTATAAATAATACAGAAAAATATAAAATATTTAAATTTTGTATCTAAATGTATGCATTTTTTATAAATAAAATATAAAATGTGTAAAATAAAAATATATATTTAATTATTTTTTCCTGAGTTTTTTAGTTTTTTAAAATACCTATGTCTTATAAATAAAATATAAAAAATATAAAATATTTAAATTTTGTATCTAAATGTATGCATGTTTTATACATTTCATTTTTATTTTTATTGTATTTTTTTAGTTTTTTTAATTTACTTATGTTTTATAAATAAAATAATTTTTAAAAACTATATATATATATTTAATTTTTTATAATTTATTTTTTTTTTATTTTTTAAATTTACTTATTTTATTTATTTATAAATTTTATGCATATATATTTTTTCCTGATTTAATATTTTTGTTAAAAATATTTTTATTTTTATATTTATTTATTATTTTAAAAAATATTATTTATTTAAAAATAATTAGATCATCATAAAAGCCAAAATAAAGGCAAAAATATAATATATATCGGCTAGGTATATATTATAATAATCTGAAGATTCTCTAGAAAAAATTCTCTCATAAAAAAAAGGTTTCCGATTACCCTTGTCCGCCTTGAATCACCTTCTTTCTAAGCAAAACTTAATATCATATTTGGTTTACTTACCTTAAGCTGCTCTACTTCCATGTCGCATCACATGAGTTCGTTTGCTGGCGCTTTAAGACTTGGCCAGAAGTTGTTGGCAGTTGTTGGTCCTTCCATGCGTTTGCCATCAGGAACCGCATGTGGTGAAATTAACGCCGTAACCGTAACGCATTACGGGTGCCAACAGCCGCACTGCCTCGACTCTGCCACTCCTAACGGATGCCACACAACTGTGGCCCACACACACAGACACATATGTGGGCCCGCCCGTCGTGTCTGAGCCGTCTCGCTCGCTGGGCCATTTCAGCTTTTATTCGCTCAAATGTTTATACATTAGCAGCATTTGTCGGCTTCCTTTTCGCTCGTCGCAGGTGCTGATTATATTGAAAATTATTAGTAAAACATTGCAATGCCAATGCTCGGCGGCGGCCGGGCCACGCCCAGGCGCTGCATGTGGCCTATCAAAATTGATTGCGTACTTTGCGGCGCGCCAAATGTGCCCCTCGACTGTTGTGTGTGTGTGTGGGAATGTGTGTGGCTGAGTGTTGGCAGAAATCAACTTGTGATCTGCAAGAAAGGTGGAACGAAAGCAAAAATCTTATAGTTATTTAAATAGAAAATTAAACACAATAAGTTTTTTTAAGATTAATTATTAATTAATTATTAATCGACATTAGATAAAAACAATTTTAATTTTATTCACAGTTATATACACTTTACATTTCGAATCAGACTCGCGACAATCGACACTTGAAATTTGCCTAATGGCATCGTGCCAGTGCGCTGGGGTCGCATCTGCGAACGCGCACGAGCTAATTGGGGTCCTCCAAAGTCGTGTCAGCTGGTGCGTGTTCGCCCTGCGACTCAAGCGCCCGAGCATCGATTGGCATTCGTTCTAGAATGTGCTCAAGCACCTTATCGCTGCAGTAACAAGACTGCGTGTACTGCTTCAGCAGGCGGGCCGCATCGTTGAGGAAGTATTGCACTCTCTCCGGATCGCGGTAGATGTCACTGGTTACGGCTAGCTTATCATCGTCCCAAATATTCCATTTGCGCATGCTTTCGATGACATCGCCGCAAAAGTTGCCTTGCGCCTTGCCTATCTTTGCCCAGATCTTATGAGTCTGCGCGCGGAGTTTACCTGGGGGAGTTTAGGACGTAGAGGGGCCGAGAAGCGCCTAACTAAACCTCATGGGCTACTCACGAAGAATTTGAGACCTGCGAGCCTTGACTATCGTGCGACTCGCCATTGACTTATCATACTCCTTAATAATCTTGTACATGCGGAGATCCATCTCTTTGCTGGGAAGCAGATAGTCGTCGACGCCCGGCTCGCACGCGCTATTGAAATTGGGACCCGAAAAGGGCACTTCCGTATAATACTCGTTTCGCACAAACTGATGCATTCGACTCTTCGCTAATGACTTCCTGTGTATATGCTGGAAGGTGGCGCGATCGTTTAGGAATCGATACGTCACGCTGGTCATCAGTAGCTCCACCTTCGATAGACAGCTGTGGGCGAGGAGCGGGAGTTGGGTAAAGGCCGTGTGCGTGTGCGTGTGCTGCAGCGACTCACTGTGTATTGCGCAGCGAGTAGACGCCAGGTATGGCGTAGGTGCGCAGCAGATGATGCAGCTTGCAGGCGACACAATTGAGCAGCTCCTCGGCTGCACTGATCTGCTTGTGCCGCAGCCTGTTCATATCGTGGATGGTCTGGCGTGCGTACCAGCCCCGAAATAGGGCCTGTATCTTAGTGGCCGCCCCATTGTAATAGGCCAAAGCCTTCTGCTGCACATTGTTTTCGCGGATGGAAAACAAATATCTGCGCACGTGGAAGCCTCGCCACCATCTCTGTATGGTGATCGCAGCATTTGTAGCTTTAGCCAGTTCTCCGCGCTGCGCCCTGCCCCGCCACATGGACTGCAGGGTGCGCGCGGCCCTAAACTGTTTGTAGTCGAGTATCAGCAGCGCGATGCTGCATTTGGTCAATGTTACTAAGGTCGATCGCTCTAATTCATTAAGCTAACTGTACGCACCGCGAATAGGGATGGTGCAAGCTGTCGTATGACATGCAGTCCTCCTCGCTTTCGTCCCTAAAGAATTTTGCAACTTGAAACGAAAGTT
This sequence comes from Drosophila peninsularis, assembly GCA_035047485.1. Classification (NCBI taxonomy): domain Eukaryota; kingdom Metazoa; phylum Arthropoda; class Insecta; order Diptera; family Drosophilidae; genus Drosophila; species Drosophila peninsularis. The sequence continues at coordinate 1,534,513 of JAWNPN010000018.1, read as the reverse complement.
TTTATTTTAATTAATTCTTACATATTTTCAATCACTGGAAACTTTACACTGCGCTGGCCGGCGTCTTTCATTTTGTAAGGTTGTTAATAAAAAATCTTTTTATAGTTTTTTTATGTTTATATTAATTTTTTTTAAGTTTTTAAGTTTTTAAAGTTTTTTGTTTGTTTTTGTTTTGTTGTTTTGTGTAAAGTAATTGTGTGTTCTCTGAAAATTTAGTTTTCATTAAAAAATTTAAATGCGTCGCCTTCTGTTTTCATGATCAAAATATAATTTTTTAAATTTTTAATAAATAAAAAAAAATAATTAAAATAAAAAAATTATAATTTATTAAATAAAAGTATTATAAAAAAAATATATATATAAAATAAATAATTCTTGAAGCAAAATAAATATAATAATAATTATAATAATAATACTAACAATAACATTAAAAAATAATAGTAATAATAATAAAAAGTATATTTAAAAATATTTTAATAATATAAAAAAAACATAATAAATATAAATAGTCATAAATCTAAATAGAGAATGGAAAATTGGAGTTTCAAGTGCAATCAGCTTAAGCTCAAGTTTCAGTAATTTATTTGAATCTGCCAATGGAATATCTTAGTTCTAAAACTAAGCAAGATATAGAAGAATTGATTGATTGATTTCTAGCACAACTGCCCATTGAACATCTACAACCATCAAGCTTCTTCGATCTATATCGAGCCGGTCTTTCCCTCATCGCCAACTCGGTCTTATCGCGCATATTGTTGTGCCCTTCAATCTATCGGTACATTGACAATAATTTCAAAATTGATGATGTGCACATAATAAAGTGTCAAATATCAACACACATCAGAGCGTTGCGAGACGTGCAGCCATCATCATCAGCGGCGTAGTCGAAAGGTCGCGGCGCATAGCCAAAGAGATGGGGACGGGGAGCGAGCGGGCGGACGGGCGGTAATGGCTATGAAGACAGCTTCAACTGCGACAAGCAGCAGGAATAAATAAACCAAACGTGCGCGCTGTACCTAAATAAAAAAAAATAAAATAAAAAATAAAAAGAAAACAAGCCAAATAGTGAACGACTAGAAGATATCCTATTTATTATTTATACGACATTTTCATTACTAGAAGACTTAGGTCTTTTTATGGCTTGAGCGATATGAAGCGATTCTCTTTTAGCATATACTTTTGAGTTTGACAGGTAAGAGAAAATTCTATAAAGAATGTATGGTACGCTAAATTACATCTAATCCCTATATGTAAAATATTTTATTATTTATATTGCATTATTGTATTATATTATATTATATAATAATTTATATAGTATTATATATATATATTTATTAAACTTAATCAAATAAATCTATATTTAATTATTTAAAAATTTTAAATATCAAATAATTTAGAATAGTCACCTAAAATGAGCCCAATAGCTTCTTTATTTCAAATTATACAAAAAAATACAGGGTATCACTGCTGAAGGCAACAACAACTGCAAAAAAGTGGAAGAGAAAAAAACCAGGAAAAGAAAATTGACAAAATTGATTGAGCGCACAAAACAGCACACGTTGGCTGTGAGGCGTGGCTGGCTGGCTGACTGCCTGGGGGCGGGAGGCGTGGCAGGGGGCACGGGGGCTGGATGTCAACATTGAAAAGTTAACGCTTGTCATATGGCCAAGCACCAAGCACCTTGAGCACCTGCTGGCTGCCTCTGGATCTGCCTCTTTGACTCGCATTTTGATCAGACAATTTTTCACCTTTAAACATTTCGGGCCGTGCGTTGTTGTCCCTGGGAATTTGTTTTTATTGTTTTCCTTCCCCACCATTTGACAAGCCATTTAATCTATTTTTGTGTGTGTGTTTTTTTTTATTTTCCCCACTGAAGCTATTTTCATATTTTCAGCCAGCGTGTGAGCTGCTCTGAGTGGTTTAGTTGCAAATATTTTGCATAGAATATCAGAAAATTAATTTTCCTATCGATAGGCAAATAATAATAAAAGTCTGACTAGCTGCATATAGCATTTTTATTTCCTTTCAAATTCCTTGATTGGAATTTCGTCTATTGGGTATTCGAATTTATTTTATTTTATTATTTATATAGAAGATTAGAGCGCTTGTAGTTTAACAGGATTTCAAGGAATACAAATATTTTACTATATATTATATCAATTTTTATTAAAAAAAAGAAATTTTTTTTTTAATTTTTATAAAATTAATAAAACATTTTAAAAAATATTTTATTTATAGCAGAAGCAAAGCCAGCGCAGAGCCAGAGCAGAGCCAGAGGCGAGCTTGAGAGTCCAAAATTCAGACAGAGGCACAGCCATTGGCAGACCCAAAGAGGAGCAGTTGAGCCTCAGTTGAGTCAGTGTTGAGCAGAAGCAGAGCCAGAGCAAACCAGAGCAGAGCTATTAGCAGAGATCAAGCCGAAGCCATAGGCAGAGTCTGAGTGCAGCCAGAGAAGAGCGGAGAGCCAGAGGCTTGTCTACGATGTGCCCCCTCTTGATATTATGTATAAAGAGAAAGATATGCCTCAGCTGTTAATTTACTTTGAACATGTTATTAAAAACTTGCTAAGAGCTTGACAGATTCTGCAAAGAGGAAAGGTGTGAAAGGCAGCTTTCCACTTTAAAGTATCTCAGTAGCATAAGCCCTGCTATAAAGTGAGGAGCCCGTGGCATGGGAAAGTGCTAAAGTGTTTGTTATAAATAAGGAGTCGGCAACATGTGCATTTGACTGATTACTAATTAACGCTCATTTATTTGCCTTTGTTTGGCTTGAAGCTGCTTGTTGTTGGCTGTTCAAGCAGCAGAGGTAGCAGCAGCAGCAGCAGCACTCGGAAGAGGTGTAGCACCTGTCTTTCATGCTGGCAAGTCGCATTTTTCTTATGAGGAATTTCGCCTTTGTTTAGCGCTGGCATTTAATTTATTTTTGGCCCTGGCCAAGAAAGCACAGCCGACCGACAACCGACCCAAGCGACATCGCTCGCTCACATGAGCAATTTTTGAGCCAACATTTTGGCCTCGACACGCCAAATCCTGGCATTCTACCTATAAATACTTGACATGGCTACAACAGCCTATGCCGTCTGTACACGTGGCAGCCAAGCAACATCAGAGAAAGCTCACACTTAGCGAAACCCAGCAAAGGGTTTCCGCGAACCAACGCAGATCAAGTGTAAGCTGGGTCCTGGCCAGGACTTCACTAAGAGATAAAATCAATATAAACTAATTTTTGCTTATATTTAAATAAGTTCTTTGAGTTCTTCCAGCCGTTTCCGCTCAGTGTAGCGCCTACAGACTGGCTGCGTAGCATACGTGCAGACGCATTGGCCGCATGCCTCGAGCGCTCGAGCAAATGACATTTAGCATGTGCCTGCTCTTTGGAGCGGCTCTCCCGCATGCCAATCTACGTGACTATGGCATAGGTCGTCTTACCAAATTGGATTTCACACAGCAGCCACGGCGCCTCACGGACCCGCCCGCCCGCCCTCCGACCATAATTAATATGCACGATATGTGGCGTTAAGTTGTGTGAAAATTACTTGTGCGTTGACGTGACGAGCCGCAGCACTCTTGGAAAAACCAACGGGGGAAAGCCATTTGCCATTTGCCGGCCGCCCGCCCCCTTAAGTGCTCCTGCTCCGCCTTCTCTGGATAATTGTTATTCGATTACGAATTTTATGTAAGCATTCACTAATTAGTTGTTGATGATCGGCAGGCGTTCGAGTTAGACAAATTAATCAGTTTGATATTATACGAGAATTAAGAATTAAGATAATCAATTGTCCAATGAATAACAATTTGCTGGGCCTATTGCGGAGCAGCAGCAATATGAAGAGCTTTCTCTTCTCGCATCTCTCGATCCACTTGTACAGGGTGCCCAAGATCATTGACCCAATTAAGCAGATACACAACTATCTACACCTGCCCAGATTTGCTCAGTTTATTTGTGCCAGTGAACAGAATTTTAATTTCGTTCTACGAAATATGACAAACGGCCCGCACACTTCACATAAATATTTATGCTACAGACGCGTTTTAGTTACTGCCAATAAATGGAGAGCATTAAGCTAACAAAAGTGTGGCAGTCGAGCAGTTGAGAATAAACAATTATTAAATGTTCTCTCATTAGATTGCACACAGCAGAGGCTGAACGACTAAGCAGATACCTTTGGCCAGATCCATAGAGCTCAGTACGAAGTCAAATGGAAAATACAGAATTATATAAAACTAGATCATGTTGCCCCTAAAGGTTTGAGAAAACTAGTTGAATAAACTATATATCTATATAGTTAAAAAACTAAAATATAATAAAATTTAAAATATATATAAATATATATAATATATATAATAATATATAATATATATATATGTAAGTATATATATATATATATTATAATAATTATTATTTATTTATTTTATTTTTTTTTTTAATTTTGTTTTTTTATTTTTTCATTCTTGTTTTTTTGCATATGTTGTTAGTTGTTATTAAATTTTTTGTTTATTAATTTAAGAAAAATAAAAAATAAAATAATTAATAAAAAAAAATTAATAACAACTAAATTATTAAATTTTTTGTTTATTAATTTAAGAAAAATACAAAATAAATATAAATAAAAAAAATTAATAACAACTAAATTATTAAATTTTTTGTTTATTAATTTAAGAAAAATAAAAATTTTAAATATTAATAAAAAAAAATTAATAACAACTAAATTATTAAATTTTTTGTTTATTAATTTAAGAAAAATAAAAATTTAAAATATTAATAAAAAATTAATAACAACTAACAACAAATTCCTAAAAAAATAAAACATACAAAGTTAAAAAAAAAAAAATTACTAAAAATAAAAAACAAATGAAAAAAAATAAAAAACAAAATATTAAAAAAAAAAATAAAATAAATAAAAAATAATAATTATTTAAATTATATATATTTCTAATTGACTTTTTAAACAAAGTTTAATTAAAGCAGATAAATATTTTCCCTCAACTGTTCAGACTTTGTAAGTCTTTGCTCTAATAAATATATTTCATAATTCTATTTATATGTTAATATCATATCTTAATAATATAAAATATAAATAATTAATAATATAAAGAAATTTCCACCTGTAGGAAATTTCTTTATATATAAATAACTAAAGAAATCAATATAAATTCACTTGGAGTATATAGAACTAAATTGTGGATTAAACATAAATATTAGTCTGTTAATTGTATATACTAAGAAAACTCTATCTCTTTGAATAAATATGTAATATAATACAGATAGATCTGTATAAATAAACAAAAACTTGTATTACAATACTAACTATTAAGTAAATTAACTGATTAACGATATAGACTGAGTTTTTACTTCTAAACTCTATAGCTCTATAGCTCTATAACTCTACAGCTCTAGAGCTCTCCTCTCTCTCTCCAAAGATCTCATCATCATCAGCTTTGCTTCTCTCGCAACTTTCCTCACTCATATACCCCATTGCAGCCCATCATAGCTCGACACCTCTGGGAGCCACAAAAGAATTTCTGTGTTCTCCATAAAGTTCACCTTTGATTTTGTTTATGTGATTGAAAACAGTTTCTCATTCAATTTATAAATAGCCAATTCCAATTGAACATCGGGGAAAATAAACGCTGCACGTATATTCAGTGCGCATTTGGGTATAGAACGAAGCAGTTCTCAGGCTGCTGAATCGATTGTGATTTTCTCAGTGTGGGCGTGGCAATGCTAGTGTTGAACAACGGCTACAGACTGCAGCTGCTGGTGCTGCAGCTGCTCCTGCTGCTGCAGTCTCTGGGCAGGCTGAAAGGTACGCACTGACCAGATCTATCCATTCATATCCTATATAATCTCTGTCCATCTCAGCACGCCGTGGCTTCGGTGCCGGCGAACAGGACTGGGCGTATGTGCAGGTGCGCGATGGCGCGCATCTCTTTTACTGGCTGCACTACACCACGGCGAATGTCAGCTCGTTTGCGGAGCGTCCGCTGGTCATTTGGTTGCAGGGCGGACCCGGTGTCGCCTCGACGGGCTGCGGCTGCTTTGAGCAGCTGGGCCCCATCGACATCGAGGGCAAGCCGCGCGCCAGCAATTGGGTGCAGCACCTGAACGTCCTGTTCATCGATAGCCCCGTGGGCACGGGCTACAGCTACGTGGAGCCGCACGGTCACTATGCCAAGCACAACAATCAAATAGCCAAGGATCTGGTCAAGCTGATGCGCGCATTCCTGCGCAATCATCCAGAATTTCAGCGCGTGCCGCTGCACATCTTCTCGGAGAGCTATGGCGGCAAAATGGCGCCCGAATTCGCGCTCGAGCTGCAGCTGGCCAAGGAGCGCAGGCTACTGGAATGCCAACTGCAGTCGGTTGTCGTTGGCAATCCCTGGACATCGCCGCTAGACAGCACCCTGTCCTATGCACCCTACCTGCTGCAGCTGGGCATTGTGGACCACGATGGCTACAGCAGCATAGCCCATGTGGCAGCCAAGGTGGCCAGACTCGTCTACGACGGCAAGTGGCTGCAGGCCATGGACCAGAGCATACAGGAGGTCATCGAGAAGTACACCGGAGGCGTATTCCTGTACAACACCCAGCATCGTGTGCACATCAACGATGTCTACCGCTACGGCGAGGATCCCAAGCTGAGGCAGTTCATGATCGAGAACGTGACGCAGGCGCTGAACCTGACCCACATGTCCGAGTGGATGTCGCAGAATGCGACGGTCTTCATCCAACTGGGCCACGACATCTTCAAGCCAGCGGTTAATATAGGTAAGCTGCCCATCCCAAAGTATCTCACAGACTGCCTAACGGAGCTACAGATATAGATAGTCACTTAAAGCTAACCAGCTTATTCTGTTTACGTCTATAACAAAGAGCCGTCGTCTCCCTCGACAATCCCTCTCAGATACGTGGGCTAATCTCATCTCCTTCACAGTTACTCGCCTGCTGAATGAGACGCCGGTGCGCGTGGGCGTCTACTCGGGCATGCTGGATCTGCTGTGCGCGACACCTGGCACCGTCAATTGGATCAATCGCATGGAATGGAATCGCAAGGATTTGTATGTAAGCGCCACACGTCGCCCGGTGCGCATCGATGGCATGCTCGAGGGCTACGAGAAGCAGGGCGGCAACTTCAGCATGTTCTGGGTGTATCGCGCCGGCCACCTGGTGCAGCAGGACAACCCTGCGGCCATGTCCTATATACTGCGCGAATTTACGGGATTCGGATGATATTTCAATGTTCTCTGTGCCTGGCCAATAAAGTACACTAAGAGAAGAATGTGCCGAGATTTATATCTATCTAGACTAAAACGTTTTCTGTTCTCAGTATATTCAAAAATATCCTTTTAGCTAAAGTTCTGTTTAGACCAGGCAATCTTTTAGCAATTTACTCGAAATTAACTCGAGCTCGTGTTGAGTGGAGCCCGTTTACAATGCGGTCGACCTCAGAGCCCACAGACAGACGTTGGCCAATACCCCCTGACGACTTGCTCTCCACATGGCATGCCTATTGCTGTAGCGCTTTACAGGTGCACCGCATCAATTTATTTTCCACACAAAAGCCTATTAAAACTCGCACACACACACACACGTACACTGGGGTGCTATCGTTGGGCTTGAGGTGGGGGCGGGGCAGCTCTTTGGGGCTGACTAAATGTTTGCCAAATGGAAGCACTTAACCTTTTTTTCAGCCTCTTCGTTGCTTTTTCTTTATTTTTTATTTTCTGCTTTTGCTTTTCTTCTTTGAGAAAAATGAGCAAAAGTTGTGGTTGAGTTGAAAAGCTGCCGCCGCTGCTGCTGCGTTGTGTCTCGAGCCGCAGCAAAACAAATTAATTAAAAACTTAAAACTTTGTCTGCCAGAGATGAGTGCGAGACTGGAGGAGCAGCGAGGAATAGCTGAATCAGAATTATTTGTCGGAGTGAATCGTTCGGCTTCATCAAGAATTGCGTTGCCAATTGATTCAGAGCGAAAATTGATTAAAGATTTTCTATAAATTATGAGTATGGCAACTAAAAATCAGCAAGAGTTGGTCGGCATTAAGTGGAAAGGAATTTTTTTATATATTTTTTTTTATTTTACTAAAGTTAACTATAATTAAAATTAAAGCTAAAGTGGAAAGGCATATAACTGTATAAAATAATGAATTTATGTTATGAATAATAATAAAATTGTTTAAAAGTATTGCTGAGGTTTATGAAAGGGTTCCCCGCTAAGTTGTTGGACTATGAGATATTTTTATTTGAAGTGAGGAACAATTCTCCTCCTTTTAAACACTTTTTGAACTATAGAAAACTAACTTATTTGCCTATTAAAATTGTATAAAAAATTTTAAAAATAAATTAAAGCAATTAGGAATGCTTTAGCAGGGAATGCCTGACTAGGAGATACCCTATGACACCATACAATATTCCAATTATTACCACATTCAATTAAAATCATATCAAAATCTTTTTATTATTATTCATATCACATTCACTTCATACTTTTACGCTCCAGACTAAAACCTTCTCTTATCACATACAAAAATATATCGCACATACTTTTACGCCCCAGTTTCCATCAGATATTTGCATAATTTTTGGGTAATTTCAATTTCCGCCTTAAACAAAGTAATTTTTCAGATTCTTATTTTTAATGCATATATCTTGCTTCCATTTGCCAGAGTTGGCACCCACACCCGCCCAGCGAGTCTGAAAAGCAATTAACAAATGTTTTTCATGCAAGTCGCAAACAAGAAGCCAAACTGATTTCTCTGGCTTCGCTGCTTTTGCGCTCGCCAACTGCACGCATTTGAATGTTTTTGACAGCGCGAAGCAGTTGCGAGTGCAGTTTTAATGAGGGCGCCACCTGGCGGTGGCTAGTGGCGGCAGTAGCGGTGACGCCTGTTGACAGTGCCTGCTGCCAAGCAACCGCAACAGACCGTAGAGGAGAATCAATTTGCCAACTCACACAGAGAGAGAGTGAGAGGGAGCTGGGAAAACCCGAAATTGTCAGTTGAATGCGTTTTCGATTGTCCATTAGCAGCATCCAAGTGCAGATTCAGCTACAGCTACAGCTACAGCAGCTGCAGCTTTCTGAGTATCATGCTTTGCCACTGCCACGCACGCTCTTTGCTTGCCACTTTTTGCCGCTGCCTTGTGCCAAAAGTCATTTTCGAGCAATTGGCTGGGTTCGCTGACTGCCAAAGCAAGGCGCCAAGAGAGACTCTGAGAAGGGGGGAAGGGAGAGACACAGGGAGTGGGATGACTGCGCATTCATATGCATAATAAATTTGCAACAGTGCACTGGGCAGCGACCACGCCTCTTTTGCAGATGCTTAGCAAGACGAGGCCCACACACACACACACATCTGATTCGCATTCAGATCGGCAGCGATGCAGTCGAGTGTGAAATTGCAAACAGCAACAACAAAGGCAGCCCGCTGAAAAGTATGCAACGGCACAGTGACAGCGCCCACACAGCCAGAGAGAGGCCAAACAGCACGGGCCAACAAAATAGGGCAGAATAAAAGAGAACAATTGAGGAATTATGGCTTATTTGAAGAGCTCTAGAAGCTGTTAAAACTGGCTAATTACACTAAAAGAGGAATACAATGAAATATCAAGAATTTTTATGATATTAAGCTATTTAAACATTTTTTTTATTACCTGCAATACTCATAGATAAATAAAATAAATATATATATATTTATATAATATTCTTTGGTTTGCTAAATGAGAGAAGCTTGTATTGAAATGTTGAGTTATTTAAATAAATATAATTTAATTTAATATGAAATGAAAATTTAAAATATGTATTTATAATAAATAATAACAATTTTTATATGAAATAAAAATATTAATATACTACTATAAATAGTAATATAATTGAAAAATTAAATAATAATAGTTGTTTACAGGAAATAAATATATTAAATTATTTAAATTATCTATAAATTTTTTAATATAATTTAAAAATTAATAATAGTAGATTTTTATATGAAATAAATAATTAAATTATTTAAATTTATATAATATTATATGAAATAAATATATTAAAATATTTAATTTATGTATTTATTATAATTTAAAATTAATTCACCAAACCATTTGTTTTATTTTATCTATACTTAACACATATCCTTAATCAACAGAAATATAGTTTCACCTCAACTCTTCAATCTTCAACTAATACATTTTCCTGCCGTACCAAACCAACTGCCCAGCACTGTATCGGCAATGCGTTGTTAAGTGGGGTGCTGCCAAATGGTTTTCATGCGCTTTTTGCCGAGCTGCCAACCCATTTGAGGCTGTTTTTTGCGTGCTCCACATTGTCGCAGTGTTTGGCCCTTGTCTTGTTGTTTTTGTCACCTAAATTACAAGTTTTTCATTTGTGGCTTTTCCAGTTGACGCCATAATATTTTACACCCCGTCGACGGAGACGACCTGGCAAACCACAAAAAAAGGAGCTGACTGAAAAACAGCTAAACTGCTTTACAATAGTAATTTGCAAATGATGAGCGAATGGCGTGAACTGCTTGAATATTATTTTGGGGCACTACGTTTTTGACAACTGGTTTTTTGGCATATCCATAAATATTACCTAATATTTTATTTATTTTCTATATGATATGATATTTCTCATGTTTTAATAAATATAACAAATTAAAATAATAGATTTTTTTAAATATAAATAATTATAAATAAAATTATAATTAATTATTATCAATATATTCCACTCTTCATCTCAGTATTTTCTTATATTATCAAAACTGTTCACATAACATCCCATATCACAAATAAAACACAGATATATATCTTTTTGGCTGCCATTTTATTCACGGTTTCAACTAAAAATCAACTCACATTTCATTTAACAATGGCTAAATACTTAGGTAGGTTTTACAGTTTTATAAACTAACAGTATTTTTTAAATACTAGCAAACATATATATTCATATATAAGACGCCTAGAAACCACAACGTTAAAACACGCAGAAAGTAAGACAAAAATAATAATAAAAAAAAAGAAAAGAATAAGAAAAAGTTTTTCGTTTAGAAAATTTGTCGCTTAAATTTGTAGATCTTTGTTTTCATGTCGTATGAATTATGTACACTTGACTTAGGCTTAGGTGAGACAATTGAAACATTGAATTTATACAGCGTATGTTTGATTTAATATTTCCATTTTAGTTTCTTAAGTGTTTGTATATAGTACTATACTAGTTGTATATATATATGTATGTTATATATATATTTGATTTATGGGAGTTGAGGGCACGAGGAGGCAGCGCTCGCTCTCTCTGTCTCTCTCCTTGTCTATGACGCACAACAAACATTCGCTAAACGTTAAAGTTAAGTGACAAATGTGACTAGTTGATTTTCTATATATATATATAGAAATCATATGTGTAGACGAAGATTCTTTAGAGTGGATAACTATTGTTTGGGGAAGCTATTCAAGGGAATTTATATATGAATACTTTTTGTATTGGATTTTTTGTTGCTTAATCAAATTTTAGTTACATTTCAGCATTGGTTTTTGAAAGCGAGAGTTTCGAATTGGTTAAACATCTAGCCAAGCCAAACTTAAATATTCTAAAGTTTCACTTAAAAGGAAATTCGAAAACAAATCTCTCCATCCACTCAATTGAATCTTCTTTTAATATATTTCTACATGATGATTTCTATAAATGTTTTGAGAGCTTTATTTAACTAATATTTGTGGCCAGTTTGCCGTGGCTGCCGAGCGGACGCCTCACCCAGCTCCGTTTCTCCCCGCAGCTGTAATTGATCCTGGCCATCGCATCACCGTAGCTCCTTAATCCGTTCCTTTGGCGCCTGAGAGTTGCTGCAGCTGTTTTGGTGTCTCGTTCTGCTTAGCTGAGCGGCAGTCCAGGCCAAGTGCAATAGACCCATTAACAGATATCGAGTTAGCTGCTGTTGCCAATCGAGCTCACCGGGCCTGGCGGCAGCATCTGTTTGGGGTGTTCGCATGTGTATCAAGGTAGAAAGAAACAAGAGAGAGCGAAACATATTGAAAGCGGCTTAAGTATGGGTTACACGGAATCCATATGTGTCTGTGCGCAGATGTGTGTGTGTATATGTGTGTGTGTGTGGTGCGGGTTGAAGCTGTGGCACCCGCTGGTGAAATTAATCTTTGAATTAATTGCTTGTAGCTTAGCGCAGAGCATTAATAAATCGTGGCGCAGCACAAAGCAAACAACAACAGGGGCAATGGCTAATAAGGTGAGCTGCTTTCACAGTGTCCTGCATCCTTCGTCCTTTTTCCACTAACTTTGATTTAATGCTCCACCGTTTATCATTCTAATGGCGTGCGTGTAATGTATCCCAATCCCCAGCGGTCTCCTTCGCATTTGTTTTAGTTGCAAAACAATCAAGCTAAGATTTGTATACCTAGTCCAGCTATCTCTCTCTACGTGCACGATGCGTATGCGTGTGTGAGTGTGTGGGTGTGTGTGTGGGGGCTGACCATTGCTTATCTGTTGCCTAGGCTGTTGGGCTAATTTTTAAACAAACGCTCAGCACTTTTACTACGCTGCGCCCAACTAATGTGCGGCCCTTAATCAAATGAGTTATTGATTACGCACATTGGCCAAAATGTGAGGGGCGCAAAAGGTCAGCTGAAGGGTTCTTAAAGCGCCTAAATCCAGCTGAAATTGTTTAACACTATGCTAGCTGACTGCTGAGGTCCTGACTTTGATATCCCGATAATATAATCAGCTTAACATAAAATGGGGGCGTTGAGTGAAAACTTTAATGAAATTAAAGTTGGGCTTAGACATTTAAATTTTCACATCACTTTTGTTAAAATCCAGACGAAAATGTTTATTTATCGTTTTTTTTAGGAATACATTCAATAAAGACAAATATTTAAAATATTTCCGGATCAATAGTAAGGCTACTAAAAACATTTTTAGTAAATCATAAAAAAAAATATATAAATTATTTTAAGTATTATTGAGGCGCTCAATATTAATATAAAATAATAATGTTTATTTTTATAGTAATAATAATGAGAGATATATTTACAGTAATCTAAATAATAATCATAATAATAATATCAATAATAATAATAATATTTATAATATTAATAATAATAATAATATTTATAATATTAATAATAATTATAATAATATTAATTGTTTTCATTGGGAAAATTAAACCTATTTTATTTCTAATACTCTCAATCTTTTGAGTGAGCTTTGTTCACATAACTAATAGAAGCTCTCTTTATACTTTCTCTCAACTTGCGGAGTGTACCAAGCTTTGGAAGTTATAGGGATTTTTTAGAGATATTTAATTATAGCTTTAAATATTGCTTAACCTTCATGGCAAACGAAGAACGCGACTAAAATCTAAGGCCAGACTGTCACAGAAGAATGTTTATTTGTGCATGTGATGGGAGATGTAGTATATGAGTATATGTTATATGTGTCTAGATGTATATATAAGCACATATATATATATATATATATTAAAGTGTATTTCTAATAAATCAAATATATTTCTCCTACTCACTTTTGTGTATCAAGTAGAGTTCATTGTGCTCGTCCACATCGCCTGGCTGATCAAAGGGATACATATTCATGTCTGGTGAGCGGCCAGAGGCCAAAATACGTGGTCGATCCTCTTCGATGAGTTTCTCGCTCTCTTGCGCATAGATATCATGAATGCGGGCCGAACACTTGAGCTGCAAAAATAGATCAATTTTATTATTTAAATATCGATTATTTCTTTGACTTGCAAAAACTGACCTTAAGGCGTCCCTTCATGAAATGATGCGTGGTCACAACGAAGTTGAGTTCCAGCACGGAGGACTCCAAGTGTTCAGCCAGGTGTCTTTGTATGTCATAAGTGCGCAAATAATTGGGTGGAACCTAAGATATAAATATATATAAAATATAATTTTAATAATAGCTGATGTAAATTTATTGTAAATCACTTTACCTGTATATCATTGATCCACCAGGTCAGATTGGCCGCTGGCTTCGAGTAGTCCGACGAGCAATTGCCATTGATAATGTCGCCGAGCCGATAACGCGAATGTATGCCCGTTATAATGGGCCGCTGGGCGGGTAGCTCTGCGCATACACATACAGCAAGTGCTCAAATCAATAATTTTCAAGTATTTAGTTAAGCTGGCCAACACTTACCCACAACTTCCATGTCGGCAGCCACAATGGACGTATCGAATGTGGGCGCATCGGCGGACACTTCACAGGCAAATTTACCAGATATCGAGGTGGGCACATTACGCAACAGCACATGGCTGGCATTCGATTGTGTGGTCTGCGAAAGAGATAGTTGTGGCATTTCAGTAAAGTCCTGCACTATTTCAATTGATAAAGGCAAGTGTTTAACTGCTATCAAATATACGTAAATACAAGTGAATTAAGAGCGCATATAAAAATTGTTATTCATATGTTGAGCTTGGTCAGTTAATAAAATATTTAAAACTGCAGCAAATTTCTTAGAATATATTCCGTGATTAAACAGAAGATTCTGTCCTTAACAAAAAGCTTTTCGGATTCTTATTTATAAATTAAAGAATCTATTGATTACATTTTCTTAATTATAATTCTTTTTATATTATATTACTATTATTATTATTATTATTATTATTATTATTATATTATTATTATTATATTATTATTATATTCTTCTTTTATGCAATATATGGCAAAATAATTATTGTATTTGTAGTGAAATGGCCTCATAACTGAATCACTTCTTAAATCATTTATTTAATGCTCAAAAGTATGCTTTATTATTTTTTACGAGTATACGTATTCTTGCCTTAAGCTTTACATATTTTGCTCTATATTTTTATAGCATACTTTTAGGCATATATAAATTTATATACACGAAACGGGTCACAGAGTCAAATTACTTCGCATTTATATTTATTTTTATATATATCTTAAAGAAAAAAAATATATATATAAAAGTATGCTTTAATAATAAATATATTATATATAAATATATGTTCCAAAAAATATTTAATTTTTAAAAACATTTTAACCCTTTTAAATTTTATTAAAATTTAAGTTAAATTTAAAAAAAATCTTTTTAAATAGTAAAATTTAACTCACTTTGAGCAAATAAATATGCAAAGTGCTGCAGATCTTTGACCTGTTCAATGAATTGAATCTTAATTGCTGAGTTAAGTTTTAAGTAATTATCATTCGCGTAATTTCGCAGTTGTTAAACAACGAATTGAACCACTGTACGCTCAAAGGGTTATTATGCTCAAATAAAAAAGTATCTTTATAGATATACATACATATATATGCCTATATATATATAGATATATATAATTATATATAAATATGTATGTCAACTGATATATTGTATGAGTGCCGCATGCACGTGTGCTTGTAAAAGATATTTTCTGCTGTGCCGCAAACATGTTGAATGCAACAGCTTGAACACAATTTTGCGGCAGTTCGCTTTTAATTTTCACAATGTCAGCAAAAGTCAACAATAAAATGCACAGGATGAAATGCCAGGACATGGAGGACATGTAAGGCATGCATGTATGTGTGTGTGTGTGTGTGTGTGTCTATGTGTGTGTGTCTGTAACAACTGCAAGGACTGCAACAGCAGCAAGTGAAAAGTCAAAAATGTTAATTAAAACTTTTTAACATGCATAAAACAAACATCGATACACACACACACACACACACACACACACATATATATAAAGGCACTCACACATTCACACGCACACGCATACATACGGAGCGTCGGAACTGTTTACAGCGCTGCTTGCGTTCATTGTTGCTGCTGTTGTTGTCGTTAATACAACCACATCCAACAGCAGCAGTAACAACAAGAAGTAACGGAATCTGCAGAGATAGCCACTGTTAAATGCCCTTACAGCCTAACCCAAATTTTGATCAGATATTTCTATAGCAAGTGTCTTGAGAGGAAATGTTTAGCTGACTGCTTTTCTGTAAGCTATAAAAAACTAGAGAATTCTATATGCTAACAATATTTTAGACTACAAATATTTTATAGAGAATACCTTAGGAAACGGGCAGCTCTGGCTTTTCAAGCTCTTTCTCTACAACCACTAGCTGCAGATCTTAAGAAACTTTAAAACTTGCCTATGCAAGTCATCAAATAAGACACAGACGGAATAAAGAGGCTCTCCGTCTTTAAATACTATATAATCCCTAACTATCCTTCATATTCATTATACCATACACATCTTGATATGCTCACATCATGTCTGATAAAACACAAAAACTCTCAGTGAGTGTATAAGAACAACATTTTGCAGTTATTTACAGCAATTTACGTTGGCAGCTCTTCAGCTTCAGCATCAGCATCAGCATCAGCTTTTTCTCTTTCGTTTGTAATCAGAATCAAGGAACGTCATGATGAGGACTTTTGGGGTACTGCGAGGACGCAGTGAGACTCACCACGACATCAATTTCGTTGGTTTTCGTGAATATCTTCCAGGCAGGTTTCTCCTTGGGCGTATAGCGATAGAACTCCCTGCGGCCCCTATACCATTTAACCGCATAGAGCGTGTCGTTCTCGATGTCATAATTGCAGATTAAGAGCGCATTATCGCCGCGTTTAACGGCCGACGGAATGTGAACGTTAACATTGCGCAGCCCAACAGCCAGGTCTGTAAAGAGACACAAAAAAAAAGGAAGAAAGAGACGATGAATGGATGACAGTAAAACAGGGAGAGAGAGAGAGACAGAGAGAGAGAGAGGTAGTATATCCTGAAACTCGAGCAACCCGTAAGCATTGTCACAAGGGCTTAAATATGACAAGTTATTGTAGCTTAATTATGATACCAGGCGGCTTACATTGGATTTTTGCACGGCAAAACTTTGAGGAAAGCTGCGCGGCTAACGGTCCGTACATAAATGTATATATATATATAAATATATATGTATATGTATATGTATATAGATATAAGCATGTACACGTGGGCATAGGCTTATGTTAATCCAACAAAGTAGCCTAATTAGACTCTAAATGCGATTAAAAGTGCGCAAAGATATGCTCTTCAAATATGTTAATTTGATTAATAATTAACTGATTAGGCATTTGCGTGGAAATGGCGCACTCTGATTAATTATTAAGTATGTGCAAATTGATGATAATAAATCAAATCTATTTTGCGGAGTAAAGCTGTTATTAAAGGGAATAATATGAATGCCTGAATAGTATGAATGAATTCAGACAGTCAAAAATTCAGTCTTGGACTTAAGTTTCAAATTTCAGGCTTAGCTTATTAGCTATAGAAAAACAGTTCTTGTATATAAGATAGATTGGCAAATTGAGTTCAAAAATAGAAAAATATCTAAAAAACAATTTCTAAAAATGTATTTTTTTAAGAATTCAAATTGTTATAATTATATTTTAAATATTTTAAAATACCAAAAAATAGTTTCATTTTTTATATATTTATTATTATTCTTATATTTTTATTATATATATTTTTCCCCTTTCATTTCTGCACACATCCACATAATATCATCAACGCAAACTCCCCAAAAAAGAAAGAAAAGTAAACTTGCCCAAAAAGCAAAAAGTAGGTCAAAGATCGTGACGTATGCGTTAAATGAAGCTACATACGAAACGCTCAAGCGAAAAGCAACTACCTCACACACATACGATAAATATACACACACTCACTCACACCCACCCTCAGCACGCGTGGAAGCGAGACAGCAACAGCAATTGGTAGCTGATAAAAAAAAGAAGGCAACAGCATTTAGACCGCTTGCGGCTTGATTTTGGCCCGATCGTCGCGTAGCGTGACCCTTGCGGCCCTGTGCGCCTGGCCGCATTTATAAAAAAACTTCCGAGTAAAATTGAAAATCGAAAGTGAATTTTGGTGTATTTTGGACGCGAACGCAGCGCCGTCCCTTGCGGACTCACATAAATCATAAAGCCGGCGTAGCACATAGGAAATTGTGCGGCGGCCGGTGATCAGGGCGGCAGGAAAACACCTCAAGTGCTAGACTAGTAAAAACTCTAAGGTTCGATGAACCCGCCGACAATGAAACAGAAAACAGAAACAGAAGCGAAAACAGCAGAAGGCAGTGGAAGGGGTAGAGAGGCAAAGAGCTAGAGGAAAGGCAATGACAAGGGCAAGGGCAAGGGCTCTAGGTGAGAGTGTGCAGGGCGATCAGATACCTTGTAGTTTAGAGTATCTTGAAATAGGGCTATAGCTATGTACTATTTATAGGTAAATGGGTATATAAATATATATAACAAGCTATGTAAATGGGTACATATATATTTATATATATACCAAGGTAAGGTATACAAGCTCAATAATTATATATATTTATATATATATTATTCTGATGTATATATATGCATTAGAAAGCTCTAATTTAGGCCAGGCTGTAGACAGTATGTGATCATATAAGTTTTACAGGGTATACACAAATTGTGAGGTAAATAATCAAACAGAAGTTAGATATTATATAAACTTGAGATATACGATAAACGATATTATATTAGATATAATATTAACTAAAATTATGCGAGATATAATACTGATTATATATGATTCACGATAATTAATACTAAATCATAAACTTTATACATTTCCTTATACAGATTAAACAGTTGCCAGAGCCAGCACAAAAGGAACAGAAAAGTTGATACAAAATTAATACAAAAATTTTAAGTTTATATATAAAATAATCCATTTAATTCTTACAAAGCCAAATTTAAAAAATAAAATTTAAAATGTGAAAAATATTAATATGAAAAAATAAATAAAAAATTTTATTAACAAATTTATATAATAATAATAAATAATATATTTTATAAAGCATGATTTATATTCTTCGCTCTCCAGTAAAAATTCAGTATGTTTTTATTTAGCGAAATTCACGTTAGTTTACATTTTTAGTAGTATAATGCCTCTATATTGAATTTTAGAACTGATATATTAATAATAATAATATTATTAGTATACTAAATTTTCCTCAACGAATTCTTAGAACTCTTTATAAATATTTATAGACATGCACGTCTATATAAATTTTCTAAAAAGTTATACCCTTTCGATATCAACAACATAAAGTCAGCACAAAACTATATAGTAACATATATGTATGTAAGTAGTAGTAGTATGCAGTCATGGACTTCTCTAGTCTAGGGACAACGGCAACATTAAGAAGATTTTAGCTACATAATGTTTGTTTGTGTGTGTTGGAGGTGGGACAGGAACCGGTTGCTGTTTCGTAAAGACAATTGCTTAGCTTGTTGCGTGCTGTTGGATTGTCCCCAAGTGGGGAACTGCTGCCGGCCCGTTGTTTCGCATCGCGACGCGTCTGTCAGCTCATTTCTGGTTAACCTTGAATGCTAATTGTTGTTTCACGTTGATTTTTATGGCACTCGCGAGCGCTCGGTGCGCGGTACGTGTTGTTGTATTCATATCAACATAAAAATTTCATGCTGCCCACAGACAGACAGACGGCGACGTTGCCTGCACGCATAAGCTGTGCGCCGGTTCCAAATAGTACGAAAAAACTAATCACATACGCCATGTTGTCCGCCGGCGCTCGTCTAGCCGGGTCGCACTTTGCGTAAATTTGCGTAAACAAAAACTATTTGCTTTGCTCCGCAGCTAGAAGCGAGAGACGTCAAATGTGGGAAGTGAGCAGTCGAGCAGTGGAGCCCTCCACTGAGCATGTGCTAGCACAATTTGTGGCATAGTCTAGAGAGCGTTCGGGCGACTGCAATTATTTAGAAACCGTTGCTGTTCTATTTTGGCCAGGCCAACAGAAGGTTTACCAAGTGCTCTGCGCCAAGTCTCAACTTAAATAAACAAAATGTATGAAGCCTTGAATCGCATAGCGATCAGACTGGAAAACCTTGGAAAACCAAAAAAAAAAAAAAAAACGAACAACAATAATCGTTGTACTACCGCATACTCATATTATGAGCAAGGCTACGGAGTGTGTGTGTCGAGTGAGTATGTGTGTATGTATGACTGTAGCTACGTAGGTATGAATATGTGTGTTGAAATAAATAAACGAAACATACAAAGAAACTAGAATATAGAGAAGAGACGGGCATATAAATGAAGCATGGAAAGAATGAAAATGAAAGCAAAGGGAAGCGAAAATAAAAATATAGATCCAGAAAACACTTATTCAGAAATCGTACTATATACTAAGATAATTAATAATAATAATAATAATATATATCAAATTTAATATTAAGAAAAAAATTAGAAGGATGTAAGATATATCATATAAATTATATACATATTATAAAAAAAATAAATAAATAAAAAAATATATATATTACTTAAAAAAAAAGAAGAATAAGAATTAATAAATACTACTTATTATTTTTTTCATAATTTATGAATTCATTTATATATATATATTTTTATGATTATAATTTAATTTAATTATATAATTTAAAAAAAAAATATTTTACTATGTAATAATTTTTTTTCACATCGTTAAAATAAATAAAAATATTCTAATATATATATTTTATATATTCTTAAAAGAATCTTTTTTTTAATTTGTATTTTTTATTTATTTTTATTTATATATATTAATAAAATATTGTTAGAACATTTTAAATTTTATTTTTATTTTATACAATATGAAAAAAATTATAGCATACTAAAGGTATTTTTTTAAAAATAAAAATAATAAGAAAACTAATAATATTTAAAATTATAATAATAATATTAAAAATAATAATAAGAAATACCTGATAATTATATTAATCATCTATTTAATATTTAAAAATATAATTATAATAAAATCAAAATATATAAATGATATAAATATAGCATATTTATTTTATTATTGTATATGTATTCCCCTGTCTTTTATCTATTATTATAGGTCTCTCTTAAGATATAATTTCCCTTCTTAAGATAATTTCCCAAAACACATCAAGCAGCCAATTTGCTTAGCGATATTTAAGTCCCACTCGTCTGTTGTTTATGTTTCCCATCAGTTGTTAAAGTTTTCAATATCAAAACCCAGCGGCAACAGCAGCAAACGAGGTCAGCGAACAGAAAGACAGAGCAAGTGAGTGCGACAGAGAGGGCGACACAAAGAGAGTGAAAGAGAGAGGGCGACACGCACAACATACAAAACTATGTGTACAGAGTCGAGAGGCGCTCGGCTGACCGCATATGCTCGCCTGTTACTTTGTGCCTGTATATTATCGATCATGTTTTAAAAGCGAAAGTGAAGCAAGCTGTGGGACGACGCCAAGAGCACGGGTAAGGGTAAGGGCAAGGGCAGAGCAGGGGCGCATGGCAACAGCGAACATAAAAACATGTTGGGGTATGATAATTGTATGCAACACTGCTGGGCCCTCAATCTCATGACGCCGTTGTTAATATAAAAGCTTCAAGTTGTTGCCGCTGCTGCTGTTGCTGCTCTTAGCTGCTTGCCTGTTCCATAAACAAAGCAAGCTATCGATTTCTACATAAAAAACGAAAGTGATGGCCACATACATTGGAATGGCCCTGGCTCCCAACTAGAGGCCGGGGTCGGGGTCGCGGCCGGGGCCCTGGCACACAGCGTTTTAACCCAGTTTTTGGGCAAGGGCCTCGCAATGACCCCGGGGACGCGAAGTTCAATGAAACGCAGGTAAATGCCCCTCAATGGTGTCACGTTCAGGGACCGCCCCTGACCCAGCAACGACTGCGACAGCCACTGCCACGGCACAGCGATCGACGCGCTGCGACGCGACGATTGAAAGAA
Source organism: Drosophila peninsularis (assembly GCA_035047485.1). Classification (NCBI taxonomy): domain Eukaryota; kingdom Metazoa; phylum Arthropoda; class Insecta; order Diptera; family Drosophilidae; genus Drosophila; species Drosophila peninsularis. Next base: position 1,512,780 of record JAWNPN010000018.1, on the reverse strand, counting down.
AAATCAGACGCCTGTTGCGTGTAGCAGGCGCGCAGTCGCTTGCAACAGTTGCCAGTCGCATTTACAGTTGCTTTTTCGGCAGTTCAATGACCTGCACACACTCGAAATTTTCGGAGATCGTTGACCGCAAAGCGGAACGAGCGAGAGCGAGCGAGAGAACGAGTGAAAGAGACCAACGAACTGAGCACGCGTAGCGGCAGAGGCAGCAGCAGCGTTAGCTGACATCAGCGCGATCGCTTACACTTGTTGCGCACAAGAGCGAACGAGAGCGTGAGAAAGACTGCGAGTGCAAGTGCGAGCGGGAAGAGGTGACGTGAGCGACAACAATTGGTTGACGCCTGAAGGCTAGAAAGCCGATGGGGTTAATATGAGCACAAGAGAAAGTTCATCCGAATTGAGTGATAGAGAAATATACGATGATAATATGAATAAAAATACATGCTTTCTATAATTATGTGTGTTTTTAAGAAGACAAACCTTATATAATATATATATATATATATATATATTATGAAATATGCCTAAGATTTAATTTGGCATTCAATTTATTTTTATTAATGTATTAAAAATAATTTAAGCAATATTTACTTGTTCTGAATAATGAAAAACATATATATTAGATATGAATTATATTTAAGCATTTTTATGAAAGATAAATAAATACAAAATATGGATTTGATTTATCATATATTTAGTTTACAGTAAATTATTACGATCATTAATTATTAATAATTTTCAACTTTACTTTTTAAGAATTAGAAATAATAAAACATTCAATTCATGTCAAATAACTTTAGCTTTTCATTGAATGGGTATCAACAAGTCCATCATCAAAGTCAACTCAAGCAGCCATTTAACATTTTGTCAAACTTTACCACATTTCTAGGGTTAATTTAACAATCGCTTATCGTTCGGCCTTATAAAGGCAGCCGAACAACAAACAACCATCCAACGTTATATATTTTTTCTTTTTCCGTCCGCTATAAAACATTAATTTTTTTGTTTAATACGAAATCATAAACTTTTTGTAACAAGCGCACAGCAAACGCTTGAAAGCCGTTTGTACAAATGCACTTCGCACACGCTTCATCACAGCAAGCACATGGAAATGTAAATTGGAAATGGAAGTAGAAGTGGAAATGGAAATGGAAATGACGGCACGGGCACCAGCAGGGAGGTGTAGAGAGGCCCACACACAAGGTTGTCTGATAAGCTAGCCAGTGGAAGGCAGCTGCGAGGCAAACAATCAAATTGATATCAAAGGTAATGCGGGTGTATATATTTACATGCATATATAGCTCTATATATATATTTATATATATACAGATTTATCTAAGTGCACCTCAAATCACAATATGTAAATAACCAGGTGCATACGAGACGATCTTACACAAACTTTAAGCCATATTTGGTTGCTGGTTAGTAAATGGAATATGTATATATATATATATATATATATATATGTATATATATATATATATATATATGTATATATATATATGTATAATATGTATATATACATATATATATATAGCACTTTCGATTTCTATGGGCTCTCTGTAGCGAATTCCATGCGCACCATTTATCCAAGTGCCCAGGCGTTCAGTTTTCAAGTGGACGTATCTATATCTGTGTAGACTCGACTGTCATATTAAGTTTTTTTCTCTTTCATTTGGATAAAACGTGATTTTTTCTGAACACTGGACATACATATATATTATAATCATTTAAACACTCAAAGAAAAATCTTGAGTCAATTGATATAAATAATTAAAATAGAAATAAAATAAAGTTTGAATGAAATGAAGAATAAAGAATTGTTAATTATTTATATTAATCAAATATATGAATAATAAATATATATATAATATAATACAATAAAAGTTTATTAAATATATTTCATCAATTTTCAATTTTTACTTAAATAAAATAAATAAATATAAAACAATATATTTAAAAAAATATTATTTATTACTTGAATAAAATAATTAAAAAAATATTAAAGAAAAATAAAATAAAATAAAATATTTTAAATTATAATTTTATATATTTTATTTATATATATATATATATATATATATATATATATATATATATATATATATTATTCAGTGCACTATATATTTTTAAACATTCTTAAAAACAAATCTTTTAATTTTATATTAAGTATGAAAAAAATACATTTCAATAATATTGCATATTTGACTTAAAATAAGTTCTATTTTCTTCCCAGTGTATTTTGTATTATTTAAACAAATGCGTCCAAAGCTAAGCAAAGAATTTCAAATCAACACACATACGAATTAAACCCGCACAACAAAGGCGATAAATAATTGCGTGAGTGTGTGTGCGAAGAGTATACACACATACATACATACTCATGCATACATACGTATAAAAGTATACAAGTATCGCTGATGTGTGTGTGTGTATACAATGATTGGGCCAACTACGGCATTATCAGTCAGCTGTCCCTCTCTCTCTTTCACTCTCTGTCAGACTCTCGTTGCTATCAAAAGCTGTACGCCTAGTCGAATTAGTACAAAATAATACCGTATTTCCTAGAGTTTTACGGAATTACCGTTACGCCGTAAATGCTATGCTTAGGGCACAGTCAAAGCGAAAGAGTGAGAGAGACACATAGAGTGAGACTGAGAGAGAGAGAGAGAGAGTGGCCCAAATGCTGTTCAATTTTTAGTACAGCCTTCATTTCTGTGTCCCGGGCCGCGTTTTATGGTAAACAAGAAGACGCAGCTTTTATAGCCAACAGATCGATCTTCTTCGGCTGGGCAGTGTTTGGTTTCGGTGACGGCGCTCTCTATAAATATTTTTATTTTGTTTATAAAATTTAACAGTGGAGAGCGTAAAAAAGTTTAAAACATTTTAAATAGTTTGCTAATTGAACAGGCGAGCAGCAATGCCTACGCAGACGGTACGCATTTCGGTTTTCGTTTTCGATTTTTTTTTTTCTTCTTCTTGTTGCTTGTTTTTCGGCAGCAACGCCGACAGCAGCGATCGAAGCGTTTTGTGATTCACAAAAACCATTCAAAAGTGGGTCAAATGCGGGCGAAGCCAGATAGAGGTAGAGAGAGAGAGAGAGAGAGAGAGAGGGAGAGGGAGAGAAAGCAGCAGCAGCACACACAATTAGTAATGTGAGCGTGTCACGAAGCAAGAGCACGATGGTCAACGTTATAGTCTGTACTATATTTACTATTAAATATTTATATTTTATATTATATATATATATATATATATATATATATATATATTTATTTATTTTAAATTATATATTTATTTAAAAATGTATAGAAAATAATATAGGTTTGTTCTTGTTTCGTTTGTATTTTTGTTTTCTTAAATTTTTATTATATACATTATATTATTGTGATTCACTTCTTTATTATTCTCCACATCTACACACACACTCATTGGGGGGCAAAAAATATTTCAAATCAGTCTGATGTAGGTACAGCTGCTTGAATACCCAGGGCAATAGGTGTGTCATATTAACAAAGAGTCCACTTTTAGCATTGCTGCGGTCAATGGCGCCAATCACGATGCCCGCTTGGGTGTACCGCCGCGGATTGTTCGGCATGGGACAGAAGAGCGGCGCGCCAGAGTTGAGATTGAAATCCTGCTCTCCACTCGCAGCGATGGCGCACATGAGACTCTCGTCGAGCGTGTCGTTCGAGCACAAATATGAGCTAGGCAGACGCTCTTCGCACTTCGATCTGGGCTGAATCTGGAATTTCGACATGACCGGTATGCCATCGGGCACCCAGGCCGTTGTCTTGCAACCGTTGAAGTCGAACATTGCGCCCAAAATGGGCAAACAGAGAGTGCGAATGTTCGGCTGTGGGATAAAACCCGTCTCGGCAATGAGCAAGGCCACATTATTGGCCAATCCACCAGCGTAGGCCTCGTGCCGGACAATTGCCTCCACATCGCTGTATTGATGGGGATATTTCTCATTGTTGTTCATAATATTCCACTCGCCCGCACACACAGTCAGCGTGTCGCTCGTCAAGTCAATCAATATACTCGCCGCTGTGAGCACAGTGTTTGGCGATATCAGAGATCCAGATCCTATAAAGGTATAATTATCCAATATGGCCACAGTCCAGGGAAAATTATCCAATTGCAGCTCCGTCTCCGCCTCATTTTCCTTGGTATGCGCTAAGCCACAGCCCGAATATTCAGTCACGCTCTGCACGAACTGTTAAAAATATTTCTTTGCTTCAATAGTATGATCCATAAAAGAGGTTTTCTAAAGCACATTACCTTTGGCAGGTAATTAGACTTGTTGAGATTGACATTTGCTGTGCTCTGAGTTTCTACCGTAGAAACATCCTCACAATTTACGCCAATCGCAAGCAAAGAGATGATCTTTAATGTAATTAGCATTGTGCTATAATATAATCGAGGCATATTTGTTTAATTTCTTATACTATGTAATCCTTTCCTTTTACAATATTCAACGATTCGGCTTTGCTCGAGTCTGAACGCGCACTACAATATAATCACTCGAAACATAATATAAATATAGCGTGTATAATATTTATGACTCTGGATATCTGGATTAAATGAAAATTATATTGAAAGACTGACCAGCATATACCCTGTATTCAATTTGTTTTCACATTTATATATGAGCATAATTAAGTATTTATTAGGTAAGGAAATCCTACCATATTTAAATGTTTTCCTTAAAAATATTTTAAATATTTTTAAATTTATATATTATAATTAAATATTATTAAATTACAGATCATCCATCAGTGAGTCAAGCAACTAAATATAGCTCAATCTCGAGGGGAAGTCGTTGCTTTTTAAAAATATACCACGAATTCCAAGATAAAGTCATATTTTAAAGTATTTTATGCTATTTTAGTTTATTACTTTAAAGTTGGATCTGAATACATTTCTTTAAGCTCTTCCTTCCCCAACATTACTTATCAAACATTACCACGCCCTTAATTAGCTTTATGGTCTACTCTTGTTTTATATCTATGGCCATTCTGTCGAGCGGGCCGTAGTAGAAATACTTATCTGTTGCCAGGCTGTCAAGGAAACAGAACAGAACAGCAAATGGCTGGCTCAGGCAGTGCCCATTCACGTGCAGCTTGTTGGCCATGCTTGAGGGCCAGTTGACACGGCGACAGGTGTGAGGTCAGGCAGGGTAGCTGACTGCCCCACTGTCTGCCTGTTGCACTTTTGCACATAATCATGTCACATAAAGCGCACGACAGCGGCCAGGATATGAGCAAGAAAAACGCAGCAGCTGAAGTTGAAGCAGCAACGGCAGCAGCGAGCAGAGCACCCGCATCTTTTGTGCCTGGCTGTGGCCCGGTGACATGTGTCGCTTAACTTTAGATGGCTGCGGGGCCACTCGCACTTGTTTCCCTTTTTCAGCTTTTCATTGCTCTGTTCGTTGGCACACAAAGAGAGTGTTTTAGCTTGAGAGTTCTTACTGGAGCAACTTTTGTGTGTTGAGTAAGAAACTATAGCAAAGTTCTATGAATATTTTAATTCAATTTAATTTTAATTAATTTTCATAAATTTGCATTAAACTTGTTTACGCTTTCCATTATAAATACTACAATATTTTATTAAATTTATTTATTAAATTGTCTTGGCGCGAGCTAAGCTTATTTTGCTTTTTGATTAACTTAAATAAAAATGCAGAATTCAAAGGGTTTTCGTAATAGTTGATAATTAATTAATTTATATAAATATAGATCTGAACTCATTCAGATATTTCCTTTGCCATCTATACCTCAATCTTCATTTTCATATATACTTTTGTATCTATATTTCAATCTATATCTTTATCTATATACATCTTCCTCTCTCTATATATATAATTCAATTTTCATCTCGAGCCAATTTATTCCCCCCAGCAAACAGAGTATTCTGCAGCCGATCGTCGTTCACTCCAAATTGTTGACTTGCTTCAGTTTGCTTTTTATGCTCTGTTTGTTGTGCTTGTTGTGTGCTGTTTGTTGTGGGTTGACATTTTTTGCTGCTGCTGCTGCTGCCGTTGCCTTCTGTGCTCTTACAAAGGATATGAGGAAGCGATTGTCGGTCGCTGGCACCTGGACACGATGGGTGTTAAAATAACAGGCAGCGAACATATTGACTTTTAAAATAAGCATTATGGCGGTAAATTTTTATGAAAACCTTCAGCCTGTCACAGCCGTTTCCCCAGCCATTTCCCGGCCAGTTTCTGCCCGGTTGGCTCGTTTGGACGTTTGGCTCGTTGTCAGACAGCTGAGTGATTTATATGTATTGTTTAATATTATTATGGCTGGCAGTTTGCAGGTAGTACGTGTCAGGTGGCAGGTGGCAGGTGGCAGGTGGCAACTGGCAGCAACAGTAGCACATTTGCCGCTTGCAGCAATCGCTCAGCCACTCGTTCCGCCCGTCGCGTTCGCTGTGCAAAATGCGAAAAATTGAGCACATTACAAGCAGCCGAGAATGTCCTTGCTCATGTGCCGCATCCGTGTCCATGTCCATGTTCATGTTCATGTACATGTCCGTGTCTGTGTCCGTGTCTGTGTCCGTGCCCATGTCCATGTGGTTGGCAATAATTGTTAAAGTGTGCGGTCTGTGAACGATGCGAATGATGTACCGATCTGACCCTCAACAAGCCCAGCTCAGCCTTTCAGAGCCCGTTGAGTGGCCATTGAGAAAGTTGATGCTGATGTTGATGTTGCAACACGCGGGACTTCAGTTAAGTCTTTAACTTGGACAGCAGATAATGGAATTTTTAATTATGACGCTTTCAATGCGCCGCAGCTATCAGAGCTCTGCACAAATTGTTAATGCATGGATAACATATAAATTGTACAGTCAGCGCAAAAGACATTGAAAAGACGAACTGTAGCTCGATTGAATATGAAAATCAGGTATTACAGGTGGAGTGGAGGTAATTGCTTTCAGTTTCTTATAGATAATAAAATATATTTGTATATATTTTATACTTCGAATTTAATAGTTGAATTATATACTAAATTCTGTACCTTATACAATTTCTAAAAAAGTAGTTTAAAAAATTTTAAAAATAATTTTTAAATATTTTTTTAAAACTAAAATTTCAAATATTAAAAAAAAAAATATAAAAAAAAATTCAAATATTAAAAAACTTTCAAAAAATTAATTAACTTTAAAAAAAACAGTTAAAAATAATTTAATATAAAAAGGACAAATTTAAAAATAATTTTTTGACATTTTTATAGTAAAATTTAAAAAGTCAAAAATAGCTTAAATATAATAGCTTTAAAATATTTAAAATTTAAAATAATTTTCAAAATATTTTTGTATATTAAAATATTAAAATTTTGAGAAAAGAGTAAAATATTAACAAATATAAATTATTTTTATATAAGACAAACATTTAAATACATTTTTAAGGTAATTTTAACTTAAAAGAAGGAGATGCTAATTTAATTAAATTAATTTCTTATGTTTCATCTAAATCTGACAGCAAGAACAAATGTGTCAAGTTGAAAATTATATTTTATTAAACTCCAAACACACCCACACACCTAAGTAAACAGTTAGACAGTTCCAAAGATAACGCATTTAGTGCTCACGTTCAACACCCTAATCCTAAATCCTGAGCCCATTTCACTCTTGCCTTAGCTCGACCCAATTAGAGGCCGCATAATTTGCTCATTAAATCTATACGACTGAATAAACAAGGAAAAAGTCGCGACAACAAGAGCAACAACAGCAGCAGCAACACCCATAAACGTTGACATATTTAACGTGTTTAATTAAATTGCAAATCGGTAGCAAAAATTTAAATTTCGCTGGCAAATTTTATAACAATTCATTTGATCTCAATTTTTATTTTATTATGTATAAATATATACATGTATATATACATATATTTACATATATATATATATATATATATATATTTACATATATATATATATATATATATATATATATATATACATATATATATGAATATATATATATATATATACAAATTAAAAATAAAATGACAGCCTTTGAGGCTGGCTGGCTTTTCAATGATTTGCATTTGTTGTAAAATAATGCAGAGCAGAAACAAATTAATATTCAATAAAAATCGTGAGCCAGTAAAGTTGATTAAAAATTTCACACAAAAAAAATACAAATAAAAATATGTATATATACAGCTGAGTGTGTGTGTGTGTGTGTGTGTGTATAAACACATACTTAAATGTTGATATATGCATTATAATTAATTTCAATTTTGCATTACAGCCGCGCCACGCCCAGCGGCCTTGATTGATTGCAATTTAAATGTGTTTGTTTGCTTTTTTGTCGCTCTGCGGTAAATATTACGCGCAAGCCTAAAAGTATGCAACGTTTTCTGTTGTTGTTGCTGGCGTATTCAAATACGTAAAACAAATATTAATGAAAATGTAAAAAAGAAATTGCGGATAAAAAATTGTTTTATTTTTGTTACTTTTGTTACCTTACGTTAAGCCGTGTGCCGTGTGCTGTGTGCACAGGTGCTCAACGTGCGGCGCTTAATTACCATTTGAAAGGGTTGTTGGCGCTGGCGTGGGCCTGGGCCGAGGTGGGTTTATTTTTACAGCATAAATCGCGGCTTAACCACAGATTTTGTGCGCACAAATTAATATTTAATTTCGCGTCTATAAATGACTCCCGCATAAGCGTCAGATAGATCAGGTAAGCGCGTGTGAGCACGCAAAGCTAATGGGCGCGCGATATGCGCTGTGTAAGTGTTATAAAAGCTGACAGAAATATTATTAAATATAGCATAAATAATAATAACGGTTATAACAATGTGAGCGTGTCCAAATGATTGTGAATAATAATAAATAAATATTTATATTATATATATTATATTATATATATATTATATATATATATTTTTTTTTCTTATATTTCTGCTTAACTATTGGCCAAAAGTGCTCTCAGAGCTAAGCCATAATTAGACTTAGTTTATAGCTGCAGACGCTAGATGGCGCTCGACACTTTGGCCACAAATTAAAAGGGCCCGACAAAAGGCGTTGATTAGGCCCGATAAAATTCATTAGCTAAGCACACAGCGGCCTGCGTCTAATAGTTAAGCACAAATTCAAGCATTTTAATAATGCAGACAACACAATTTGTGGTCTGCCGGGGCGAATCGAGTGGAGTACGCAGGTGTAGAGGCAGCGACAGCTAAATGAGACGTAATTGAGACGCTGCGGTTGACTGCTCAGCGAAGAGTGTGCGCTGCTCAGAGCGAACGTCGAGCGGGGGAAAATCTTAAAATAAATATCCATAGGCTTTGAGTTTAGTGTTGCGGGCAAGTTTTTCTTATTAGTTCGGCTCAGGTTTGAAGTTCAGTTATCGAAATGAAATTTAAGTATCAAAGCAAACACAAGCCTTTCAAAATAATTAAAAGTATTGCAAGACATTTGGCTGCTGGTGAGTGAGAGTATTAAGTTCTGTCCACAATTTCCTTATGCTTCTCCCCTTTGCAGCACTCACAAAATCATTTTTCTCCCTGGGCGGCCCCTCGCTCTGCCCCGCACAGCAGCTGGCCCTCGTTGGCTGCTTCCATCCCCACTACGGCATCTCCTATTGGTCACACTGTAATCTCTGTTCGTGTCGCAATGCTGGATACAGTCCTGTTTGTGCTCTATGAGTTCTTCAAGTATGTCTTCCCCATACGCATCATCAATGAAATCGACGACTTGATAATGCCCTACGAGCGGGAGCACCGTGTTTGGTATGAGGCCTAACGCCGCCTCTCCTATGTACTCCTATTCCTCGTTTTTGATATGCCAACTAATTGATTGATGACGATGTTGTTGTGTGGCAAGAGTTTCCAATAAAGCACATTCCAGAGCCTAAAGACCCCGACGCGTGCCAGTTACCGAGGCAACGTGAGCCGCGGCTCGATTCGCAGCGCTTTTTCGCTCAATTGTCACATAATTTTCGCATAAATTATCAAATAATTTAAAGCCCACCCCATGCCGAGCACCAGGCAACCCGAGAATTGCGTAGGTAACCAGCGCGAGCAATGAGCATCAAATCAAATTTATTGCCTTGGCTTATGCTCAAGTATCAGCGGGAGCGGAGTGGGTGGTGGTGGGGTTAGGGGCTTACTATCAGGCAATTGAGCGAGCGTTGAGTTGGCTGTAATTGCGTATTAAAATTATACACCAGGGACCATTTGTTTAATGAAATGTTGCGATGTCTGTAAGCTAATTAGCTTGCCCTAGTCAAGTATATTCCTATTTATGCAAAGTAACCAACTCCCTCAACTAGTTAATGATGATGATGATGATGATGCAGGGTAGTTAAGCTCTTCATTTACCGCATCATTGGCTATATGCCGTAAATGTGTTCAACACGAGTCGTTATAGCTAGCTGAGGCATATAAGGCAAGCAGCGTAAAAATTGAGAGATTCATACTTATGCCAGGTAAGTGCTAGGTGAGAGAGTGAGTGTAACTGTGGCAACTGTAAATATTTACTCAGCTGCAAATTGCAACGATTTTCTAGCTATTTTAGAGAGTCTAACATAAGAAATGATTTCTCTTTGATCAGCCAAAGCAGCAGATATAGGGAAAGCAACTATAAGGCTGACGTCAGAGTGGCCAAGGCAGAGAGAAAGACTTTAGCAAAGAGAGATTTATTATGCATATTAAGATTGGACTTTGCTGCAATATGAGTCTGCTCGTGAATATATGACGTTGCATTCAAAAAACTCCTTGTTTACCAGAGAAAAGATTAAACAAAAATTAAACGAACAAAGCGAGTCGTGTTCTAGGCCAGTCACTTCAACAGAATGTTTCTCTGGTATACAAAATATATATAGATATATATATATAAATAGACTCTACAGAAATTTGATTATACAGCAACTGCAACAATTTTCAGCTGAATGACAACGACTTCGCCTTAACCAACTGCTGCTCTGTCTGTTCAGCAAGCAATCGTCAATTGTCAATCGCAAAGCGTTTGGCTCAAAGGCAATTTGTTTTGCTTGTCGTATGCTGGTTTTCTCGTCACACCCACACAGAGATAGACACACACACACACACATGCACACTCTCTCCCACACACTCCCACATCATCACATAGTTCTTTGCTTTGCTCAGTTTCCGGGCTGCCTTGGCGCTTTGCTTTCCTTCCCCTCTCCCTCTGTCCCTCTCTCTCTCTCTCTCCCTCTCTCCCTTTCTCTGATACAATTTGACTTTTGGCAGCGAGTATTGAGCGAACATTGAACTAATCTATTTGTGTTTGTTTAACTTTGCAACGATTAAGTTGACTCGCTGTCGTGTGCTTCGCTCTTCTGTTGTTGTTTGGCTGCGTATTACGTGACGGGTTGTCATTTGTGTCCCTGCAAATTGTTTTCTGTTTTTCTTTCTGTTCACTTAGCCCCGTGGACTTTGACATAGGTGTTGCGCATAACTGTGACTGACAGCCAAGTCGCTACGCTAATCGCATTCACTTCTATATATATATATATATATATATATATATATATATATATATATATATACATATATATGCTTTAAGTAGCCTGGTCAATTATGAGACAATTTCATGCTACTTCTGGGCATCCATTAATGCCGTAAATTGGACTGAGCAGTAGCTTTATCTATACGCGCTCAACTAATAACTTCTAGTTGCGTGGACAGCGACCCAATTCGACATTGTGAGCTTTAATTAATACGCCTGACCGAGCACAGACCTCCCATAATTCCCCTCCCACCCCAACTCTCGCTAGGTTCTCTACTATGTTCTGATTAAACGCTTACTTATCTAGATTAGTGTGGGTGTGGCTGAGTGTGTGTGTGTGTGTGTGTGTGGGTGTCTGTGTGTGCGCTTCCTTTCGTTTGGCATCGAGTCGAGATTTGTTAATTATACACGTTATAATTAATGTGAGCTGCTCAGTTTCTCTATATATATCTATGCTCTCTTTCCATATCTCTCTTTCCAGCTAATTGTCAATAAATTTGCGTTCTCAAAATATCATTTTCAAGTTGCGAACAGCGAACAGCGCCCAGCTTCCATGCTGCATCATACCCCAATTAAGCTGTCATGCTGGCTGTCAGTTGTGCTTAATGCTTAAATGAAATCTAATCACGTTCTAATTTCAGTTAAGTTTGACAGCAATTTGTGTGCGACTACTGAGACAGAGAGAGAGAGAGAGAGAGAGAGAGAGAGACGCAGAGATAAGAGGTCAGCCAATTGGCCCTTGCAATCCATTTGCCGCCCTGTTTGTCGCTTTTGCTTGTATTTCATTTCCGGGCATTTAAGTGTGAAGCTGTTTAGTTCCTTTCAACTTGGCCCAAAGCCAGTTACAAAAATTTGCATTCATTTGAAGACATTGAGAGCGCGCGCGAGAGCTACTAGAAATGGCGCTCACTTCAGTTTAAGTGAGCAGGAAATGTTAGGCGGCTAATGAAACGTGGCTAAAGCCAAGTTTTAAAGGCAATTTTAGATGAAATTGATAAAGAAATATATTATATATATTATATATATTATGTATATATTATATATATATTAATATGAAGCATAGAAGATTTGTTTAGCTTGTCAAAATGTATTGATGATGAGATAACTTGATTGAACTGCACTGAAAGAATTCGATATCAACTAACTATAAACAGAAAATAACTTTTAAAGCTCCAAAGCAAAGTTAACTTAAAGTTATTCAATATATTATTTTATTTTATTATTAAACAAAAATTAATTTAAATTAATTTTTTATTTTGATTAATATATTTTTATTTTACTTATTTTATTTCGTTATTATTTTAAATATTTAATTATATAATTTATATATAAAGTTATAAATGAAATTATCTTTAATCAAAATATGAAACATAAAATTGATTAATAATATTAGTATTATTTTATTATTTTTATTTTATTATTATTATTTTTTTTTTATCATAATTATAAAAATTATATTTAAAATTATAAATTTAATATTAGTATTATTTAATTATAATTATTTTATTACTTTTATTTTATTATTAATATTTTATTATTTTTATTAGATCATTATTTTATATATTTATTTTATTATTATTATTATTTTCGCCATAATTATTAAACTTATATATAAAAGTATTAATTTAATATTAGTATTATTATACTATTATTATTTAATTATTTGAATTTTATTACTAATATTTTATTATTTATATTTGATCATTATTTTATATATTTATTTTATTTAATTATTAATATTTTATTATTTTTATTTGATCATTATATTATATATTTATTTTATTATTATTAATTTTTTTTAACATAATTATAAAAATTATATTTAAAATTATGAATTTAATATTAGTATTATTTAGTTATAGTTATTTTATTACTTTTATTTTATTATTAATATTTTATTATTTTTATTAGATCATTATTTTATATATTTATTTTATTATTATTATTATTTTCGCCATAATTATTAAACTTATATATAAAAGTATTAATTTAATATTAGTATTATTATACTATTATTATTTAATTATTTGAATTTTATTACTAATATTTTATTATTTATATTTGATCATTATTTTATATATTTATTTTATTTAATTATTAATATTTTATTATTTTTATTTGATCATTATATTATATATTTATTTTATTATTATTAATTTTTTTACCATAATTATAAAAATTATATTTAAAATTATAAATTTAATATTAGTATTATTTAATTATAATTATTTTATTACTTTTATTTTATTATTTATATTTGACCATTATTTTATATATTTATTTTATTATTATTATTATTTTCAGCATAATTATTAAACTTATATATAAAATTATAAATTAAATATTAGTATTATTGTACTATAATTATTTAATTATTTGAATTTTATTACTAATATTTTATTATTTATATTTGATCATTATTTTATATATTTATTTTATTTAATTATTAATATTTTATTATTTTTATTTGATCATTATATTATATATTTATTTTATTATTATTAATTTTTTTTTACCATAATTATAAAAATTATATTTAAAATTATAAATTTAATATTAGTATTATTTAATTATAATTATTTTATTACTTTTATTTTATTATTTATATTTGACCATTATTTTATATATTTATTTTATTATTATTATTATTTTCAGCATAATTATTAAACTTATATATAAAATTATAAATTAAATATTAGTATTATTGTACTATAATTATTTAATTATTTGAATTTTATTACTAATATTTTATTATTTATATTTGATCATTATTTTATATATTTATTCTATTATTATTATTATTTTCATCATAATTATAAAGTTAATATTTATAATTGCCTTCAATCAGACTTAACAAACCTAAAAATGTTCAGAGACAGCCAACGCAAATAAACACTGGCCAACAAATGTCTGATAACTTTTGCAAATTAAGCGCAAAACTTTGTTAAATTTTCAATTAAACAAACTGTTTTTCCGAAAACGAAGCTAATTAGTGCGCCAATTGAATGGATCAACAAGAGTTGAATGCAGAAAACTTTGTTGTTGCTGCTGCAAAAATAGTTGCAAACTGCATCAATGCAAAGCGCCAAGGACCTGCCACACCCACCCTTGCTCAGCTACCTCCAAATCCTCAAATGCTCAAATGCGCGCAAATTAAGCAATTAGAGGCAGTTAGTGGAGTCCTGCAGGCCAAAGAAATGAGATTAACGGAAATGCGTCTGGTGTTTGGCTCAACCCGGAGGACATTCAACGATCTAATTGCCACACACACACACACACTCACACAGACACAGAAATATCATCGCACTTAGTGGCAGCAATTGCGGCATATAAATTCAATTTATGCGCCCATTTCAATTGTACGTTTCTTTCGACTGCTTTTTGGCACATTGCTTATTGATTATTTTTACTAATTTATGTTGCTAATAAAATTGTCAATTTGTATGCGTGCAGTGTGGCGCTCTCACTCTATCTCTCCCTGTGTCTCTCCCCTTTCGCTGAGGCGTGGCTGACAAAACCATTAGACTTAAGTGTCTGACTGAGGGTCCTGCCGGTCCTGCCTGGCTACACTCTGGCTTGCTCTATTCCTGCCCAGAGGGCACAATGCCAACGGCTTTCGCAAATTGACGCTGCAGGACATTTCTGGTAATGATGATATTTTTTCTCTCACTCAACCTCCTCTCGCCATCCTCTCGCTCTCCTCTGACTGTGTCTGTCTCTGTGAAAAGCATTGAAGCGTTGCCCATTCGCCTCGATTTTTCTGTGCGTGCAGCTTATTAGGCCGCATTGAAGTTTAGGCAGTGCCTTAAGCTTTCGGCTCTGGATTTTCTGGCAATTGGTTAAAGGCGCTACGCAGTCATTGACACAGATTCCTCTGGCCAAGAAGCTAAAAAGTGAGCTTACGACAGCAAGTGAATTGTATTAAGCTTTCCACTCTAGTTTTATGACAAACTGAGTTCTTAGGCTTGAAGCTTATTTTATTTATTTTTTTATTATATTTATTTAACTTAATTTTAATTGGAAAGGAACTCAAGAAGTGAAGTTTATTTTTGTTTTGTATTAATAATCATAACTCTATATTATTGATTCCCTCAGCTTCAATACTTTATTCTCTCTCTCTCTCTCTCTCTCTCTCTCTCTCTATCTCTCCTTATTAGCTCAATTGCAGCCAACTATTTCAACCCTCGCTTGAGCAAAGCATTTACTAAACCGCTTCCTGTCATCTCCTCATCCCGCCCCACCCCAAGTTCTATGCAGCAAGCACCCATTGCCACTTAGAGCAAACCTTTTGGCCATTACAACAAAATGGCTTTAAAGCTTTTACGCCATTTGGTCATGGCGCTACCGCCACTTGATGATGAAGACATTTTTCTTGCTCAAAAATTGTATTTACAACATCATTTGAGCTTAAATATGTGAAGGGCGTAGCTGGGTGGGGGGCTTGGCCTATTGAAGCCACCTTAAAAAACCCATTCAAAGTGCGCCACTCAAGTGGCACTTCGGCTCTTTTTTCATCCTTCTTTTTTTATAGTGCCGCCGCAGCGCATGGAACACAAATTTTATGCCGCTTTATGGCAACTTTAGTGGTCAATGCAGCAGCAGCAGCAACAACAGCAACAACAACAACATCGCTCAAGTAGCGGCCATAAAAAATGGCTGACTGTCAGACGGACAGACAGACAGCGAGGCGGGCTGACGAGCTCAAGTCTCGGGTTTTCCTTTCCCCGTTCATCCGCCACTCGGCTTGTTAAATTATGTAAAAATGTAATTTTCATAAAAAAGTAGGCAACAAGGAGTTAAGCGAGCAGCGAGGGCTGTCAGGGGCGTGGCTGTAAATGATATTACACGCGCTCCAAGTGTTTGTCCGCCTTTTGAAGTCGCCTGCAAATTGAATCAAAATAAAAATTTCTACCTTCGCCACATTTCTTGACCCTTTTCTACGCTCTGTCTGCACTTTGATGGACATTCGAGAGATTAGAGAGCGTGGCAGAAGCCGAATTAAATGATGTTTGAGTTTTCATTGATGAACCAGGCAAAAAAGCCTTGAAAGCTAAGATAGAATTGATGAATAGATATCCCTCGCTATATCGAGAGTGTTTTAGTCGGGAGTCTCCGACTAGGCGATACCCGGAACCTAGCTCAAAGCCGCTATTCCCATCATTATATGCTTATATTCGAACTATTTTAAAGCTCTCAGCTTTTACCTGTACAAATCTGAAATAAATATATATTATATATATAATAAATATATTTAATATATATATTAATATATATTAAACTATTTCATTTAGATCTTATATCAAGTACAGACTTAACTCTAGATTCTACTGCATATCTGACCAGGCCATACCCGGAAGCTGCTTTTCCAATCATTCTTAAACCTGAAGTACTCCCCTACATATATTATAGCAAACTATTTCTTTTAAATATCATATAGAGGATATATCACATAGCAGATACCATTGCTGTAATGCTCAAGCCAATCAGCAGACATTGCACAAAATTGAATCGGAAGTAGAGGAACCAGCAAATAGCATAGTTTACATTTCAATTTAGTGCTGACCACTTTCATTTCTTTACCAAAACCCCAACTCGATTGTCATTAATTTCTAGCTAATTGTAAGAAGGGCCATTCCCTCTGCCAGGCCGCATTCCTGAAACCTCAATGGCATTTGGGTGGGCCAGAAAGTGGCTGGCTGATTGGAAGAGTGCCATTAGCTTTTATTGGAGCACATGTTCGACGTATAGCAGTTACACACACACGTGCACAGACAGAGACTCTGGAGTAGCTTTGTCACAAAAATTGCCCATGTTATGGGTGTGTGTGTGCGTCTGTGAGGGGGGTTTGACTTTATTGCTTTTAGCTGAAGCCTCCTGTTGTTTGTTTGTTTGACTGATTTGCTGTTGTTTATTTTGATTTCCGGTTCAAATGCGCTTGTAACGTCAGAGCCTTCACGGCCCTCACAAAGTAGTTGGCGCTGCTTTCGATTTCTACATTGATTGTGTTGTCGTTGCTACGCCCACACAGCAAACGCCTCTCGAGTTGCCTCAACTTCGCCTTTTTTTGCTGTAGTTTCTGCGAGAGCAGCAGATTAGTATTGACAAACAGCAGACCAAACAGGAACAACCTGGCGACAGTTAGGTAATCCAATAAACACCTACACACACGCAGAGACACATTCACACACAGACGTAGTTAACGTGCGCCTGTGATCCTTTGGTCAGGCAGTTCGTAATGTTTCTTTGCTTTTGTTTTTGCTCAACTTCAGAGCACATTAAAGTTGATATTTTCCTAGTGTTCTTTTCCCGTCTCTCTTATTTATCATCTCTCACTGCGGCAATTGGCCGCAATAAACACTTCTTTAATGGCTGTTGGTCCCATTTGAATTCAATTGAATCCCATTCAAATTTCACAGCCTTATTATTTTGCATAAAAATTGCCAATATAATCGCGAATTTATGTATTTATTATTATTTTTTTGTTTTTTGCCTTTCGCTGTCATTAATGTTGTGTAAAGTCATAATTCTCGATTTATGCAGCCAGCATTAAGTAGCTGCAATATAATATCTTTTTGTTCGCTTTTTGTTATTTTGCTGTTGCCACTAAAAGGCATTGGAAGAGGCTTTTGGGAGGGACATGAAACAACTTTTAGTGATTTTATGATGCAGTGTTTCTTTTGAAGCATTAACTATTATTATTTTTATTCATTAAATAAAAAATAATAATTATTAAATAATAATAATAAGGGTAGGTTTAAAAATATTTTATTTATGAGTAGTGGCAAGGTAAATAAATTATTATTATTATTTATTAATTAAATAAAAAATAATAATTATTAAATAATAATAATAAGGGTAGGTTTAAAAATATTTTATTTATGAGTAGTGGCAAGAGTAATAAATTATTATTATTATTTATTTAATTATATTTTAAGATATTTACTATTATTTAAATTTGAATTAAAAATTTAAAAAGCTATTATTTATTTAATATTTTTTAAGATATTTAATATTACAAAAAATTCTTTATTAATTTTTTTTTTTAATTTTCTCTATACTATCTTTAGGTCCATATAGCATTATGTCTATCATTTAAACTACTATTTATGCACCAACTGCAAACTAATGACAGTTTAAGCTTAAGGCAAACTTATGCATAAGTATAACTCCAACTTTTGCTGCAGCTTCATCAACTTGCAATAGTCTTCAGACATTGCGTGCTCTCATTTGCAGCATTTGCCCTCACTTAAGCCCTCCTTGCCTGCCTGTGCTCACTGATTTTCTCATTTTCTTTTTGAATCGCGTAAAAAGCGCATCAAATTAATAAATTTAAATACTTTGATGGTGCGACATTACAATTTTAATGCAGGAAATAAGGAAAGAAACTGTATTCAATATGCTAGTATATACTGGATATTAGAAAAGAGTTTCGAGATATTAGTTTTCAGAGCTATAAAGTCCAAGATCTTAGATATAAGATGCTCGATACCAGATATAAAATTCATTATAATGTACTTTTATATATCTTAGATACTTGACTTTCCAGATACAAGATACTAGATACTAAATTTATAGTATCTAGATACTAGAATTATAGTATCCTACCTATAAGATATCATCACATTTCAGATAGTTGGTACTATGATAAATATCTAGAATATCATATACATATATATCCTATATATGTTTACATATATATCATTAAAGCCACATCAGCGCACTGCCCGTCAGCCAAATGCTTGGGGGAATAAAGTGCAGAGCTCTTATTTCGGCCACAATTGGAAACGTAATTATACGCAATTATAAAAACGTCTATTTTGCACATGCCAAAAACAGTAGAGAGCCAAAAGGAAGTTCTATAAAATAAAATATGTGCACATATATTTATATACACTATATATTTATATGAAATAAGAGACGAAATAAAAGTATTGAAGCGCAAACTTTTTGGCAGCAAACTTCTGCAAGCAATTAAATATATTTGTCACTTCGCAGTGCCTGACAAGCAAGAGCTGAACTTATCAAAAAAATACAACAAAAAACCACAGAAGAAATAATATGAAAAAAACCACAATGGGGCGGGGCCGACTGCAGTTGGCAGTGGGTGGGGCTGGGCCAAGGCGTTGCATGTTTTGCTTGTCAAACATTAAACTGTGCGGCATGTCGCAAATGTTTGGCTTGGCTTCTTTGCCAGAATCTTTTTGAGGGGCGCTTAAATGCAGGGGGCGTGCCCAAGGAACGGGGCTGGCTAAAGCAGCGCAACCTCAGCATCAAGTTGGCCAAAAACGCCTGGCGCCTGTGACAAGTTTGAGTAAAAGTTTTCCCGGCGCTGCCAAACTATAAAAAGCAAAGCGTTTGCCACTGTTTTTGAGGACTTGTTAACTGCACTGGCGCCAGCCAGCCAGCCAGCGGCGTCTCGTGCCCTGCCTTGCGCCTAGTTTGTAAAGTTTTAATCATGTAAGGCATACTAATAGTTAAATATATACTATTTCTCTGCATATAACGTGTAAATATATATATCAAATTGCCAGCTGCCGGCCAGGCTCGGCAAAAGTTAAGCCTGCACTCACACAATGTGGCATATGCAATTGCTGTGCAACATTTTCTTTCAGCTCGATTGCAGCTGTCATCAAAATTTAAATTTCAGCATTGAATACAGCTTAAATTGCATACCCTAGACTTCAGCAATATAAGCTATGATTGACTGTTAGAGATACTTATATATATAAATCAAATTTGTTAAGGAAATCTTTTTAAATATAATTTAAAATATTTTGTATTTTAAAAATATTTCCTTATATTTATAAATTAATTGAAATGTTGTTTCATATTGATAATTTGTTTTCCAGTGTTTTAAAATTGGCGTTAGCCAATCATAACTAGAAAATCTAACTACTTTCTCCATTTAATTTTATCTCTTATAAAAATATATGCTTAAAAATGTAATTTTTTAATTTAACAATTTTAGATATTTTTATTTAAATTTAAAAAAATAAATTTTAATATTTATAAATATTTACAAATATTTTAAAAATATTTTCATATAGACATATATTTTTTAAATATTTTAAAATATTCTTGAACTGAATTTGTTATTGTAAAAATCGAATCAAGCGCATAACTCTTAGTCGCATTTTCCATTTTCACTTTTTCATTTTTTTCCACTCGCCCAAAACCGAAATGCATTTCGCAATAATGCAAATAATTATGATAAGTGACATAATTATGATAAATGGCGTGTTTAAAAAACCAAACGAATGATTAACTGTACCTATAATTGCATAATCAACTTTGCTTGCATTGCGTTTTAATTTGCTGTATATTACGAGTGAGGAAAGGAGGTCAGCAGCGAATAATATTGAATATGATATGGAAATGTTGATGAAATTCAGAATCTTTGAATAGCATTTGAAAATCAAGCATCAGCAAAACATTGAGTAAACAATTGGGCAACATTTTCTACCTCAGAGCATCGCATGCCAAGTGGAGAACTGAGTCTGTCCTTTGGCGGCCGATCAGCAGCTCTGCAGGGACACTCCGTATGCAGCCAAGTGGAATCAATTAATCTCTTTCCGTAAACATTTGCCAGCAGCCCGAGCAATAGCAACAGCAACAACAAACATGAGCAGCAGCCCTTCTTTTTTTTTTTTGGGTCGACGCTGATGTCTAAGCAGCCTCGAAAATATGAGACTCCAGCTGGGCAGAGATGGGCGAGGTAGGCGAGGTAGTGAAATGTTTCAGAAAGTGCAGCTTGCAGCTATGAAAAATGATAAATTTCATTTTGTAGCGACAGTAACCCGAACCCAAACAGCCACGCTCTGCCCCACGCTCTCGCTCGCCTTTGTACTGTGCTGCCTTTGCTTTACCAGCGTTCTTTTATTATTTATCAAGCTTATTACGCAAGCAGCCAGCCAGAGGGAGAGAGAAAGAGGAATAGAGCGAGAGAGAGATAGAGAGAGAGAGAGAGAGAGAGAGACGGAGCTAAGAACCTTCAACTGCAACTGTGCAGCAACAATTTTTGGACTACGCTCGTCCTCGACTCTCGTTCGCCTTAGCCAGCTCTTTTGCCGCCTGGTTTGATATTGAAAAATTATTGCTTTTTATGAAATAGTGTCATAAATTATTCGTAATACATTAACAATTATTTAGTAGTTGTTTTTCGTCGTACTCGCTCGCCTCGTTACAACTACTCAAATGCGTGATATATTGCCAGCTACTTACTCAAGCGACGTTCCAAGAGACAAAATACGACCAGAGAGAGAGAGAGAGACGACACGCAGACACATAAATTAATTTCAGTTTGTAATCAATTACCTAAAACGACAAAAACAAAAGCGAATTATATAGAGTATATAGCGAGAGAGTGTATATATAAAATGGTATTAGTTTAAGCCAGACATTAAAGAGTTGAAGATAAAATAAATAAGCTGGAGCAAGGCGATGTCTAATGAAAGTATTGATTAAGAAAACATTCAATTATTATAGTAAAAATAAAATAAATAATGTATAATATAAAAATAAATTAAAAAGAAATTAAATTAAAAATAAATACAACTAACAAAAAATACAAAATACAAAATTACAAATAAATACTAATATTGAATATTATTATTTAGTTAGTTTTACGTAAACACAATTTTAAATATTTTAAATTTAATTTAAATTTAATTTTACGCTCTGAAATACATGTTTTCTTTATAAAGAAATTAAATAATCCTTAGATTTATATTTAACAATTTATTTGTTATTTATTTTTAATTTATTTTTATATTATAAATTATTTATTTTATTTTTACTCAATAAATTATTGAATGATTTCTTCTAGGCTCTCTCTCTCTGTCTCTCTATTTTTAACTATATCTAAAGCCAATGCCTATTTCTTGTAAATATCAAATTGATTAAGACTATATTGTTTACTTCATTCATGCTTAATCTCAACCCATTCATCATGTCAGCTGCGTAACGAAAATTGTATTAAATTGACGACAAATTGGTGAAAAGAGTAAATACCACAAGACGCCTAGGATTTCGTGGAACTAACTTGTCTGGGCTCTGCAGCGGACGCTTTATTGATTTATCACATTCGGCGTTTGAGTTATAATTGGATTTTAGGTGGTAGCACCCATTTGCGCAAGAGTCAAGCGCAGAGCCGTCGACATCTTGACGAGATTTATGACTGCCTTTTGCGATAGCCACAGTACACACAGTGCACAGGACTCTTAAAGTCCGACAATAAACTGAAAATCGCAGTGCAAATTATGTGTTTAGCTGTGAATGTTTAATTAGAATTTGCGTCAAGCTGATGGATTTTATATTTTGGGGTAGCGGTTGAGTATGATTAATGCCCTAAGCCATGGCGATTGTCCGCCGGCTTGAGTAGTGTTTAAATTTATTAATTATGGGTAATTAATTTGCGTGTAATATGGATTATAGGCAATAGAATGAGGCGCCTGACAGTTCTGGCTTAAGTGCCTACTACAGTGGGGCAAGAGTCATTCATTTTGAAGACAAGAGTTATTATATATACAGTAACTGAACAATATGTATTTGTAATGTGAGCAAATTCTAAATATGAAATTAATTAATCCAAAAAAAAAAATATATAGAAAATGATAATATAAATATTATAATCAATTTTATGACATTAAAAAATATTTATACAAATAATACTAAATATATATAAATGTTAATTAAATCAACTCAGTATTTTTTTAATGCTATAAAATACATAGAAGATTCGAAAATATTTAATAAAATATTACTAAAATAAATGTAGTTTTTTTTTTTGTAATAAAAATTATTTGTACTTCTTTTTTAAGGAAAAAAGATTTAATGTATATCATAAATGAAGTAGAGAAAATACCTAATCTTTAAGAAAAATACTTAAAAAGATATGTATTAAAATACTTATTTCATTCAAATGCCTATCAGCTTTAAAAATCTGTAAACAATATAGTATGATCTGCAGCACTCGAAAAGTTATATTGGCAATTTAAACTAACGCACACCTGTACAAAAATATAGAATATGTATAATAGTATGTAAATAAACTCTTTCGCCTATTTAACTGCCTTTTTCATTGGCAGCAAAGAACGTGTTCAACTTTAAATTATTATTTTGAGTATTTCCCTCTTTTTCCTTTTTGCCATAATAACAAGTTATATTGCACCACTGTGCGCACATGCCCAATTGTCGTTAGCCGCTGGGGTGTCAAATTTGCGACAGGTTTCAATTAAAATGCCAAACAACAGCAACATGCCAGGCCATAAAAGATAGCTATATACCCATCCACTATATATATATACATCTCCATATATATATATATATATATAGCAGCCCATCCAGTTTATATATATTTACATACTAAAAACTGGCGAACAGGCTGGCAAAATAACCGGCGGCAATTGCGTGCAGCCGAATGGAACATTTTAAGCAAATTATTTGTAATCATCCCGTTGGCACCTAAATAAACAAACAAACAAACAACGAGCGACCATTTTTTGGGCGCCTTGGTTTTTGGTCAACCAAACAAAATGCGCTGGATATTCGGGCCTCGTTTGCCATTAAGTCTGCCATTCTCCCTATCTGTGTGCTGCTGGCCTGTTGGGCTGGTGGCGCGCGTGGCGACTATTTTACTTTAGCCAAACAAACGAGCGCTCAAAAATGTTAACAAAACATCAACAAAATTGTCTAATAACAAAGCGAAATGCTTAGATAAGGAAAGGGACGCACGGTGCGACCACTCGTATACGAGTATACGAGCTGCCCTATTAACAGTTTCTGTGAGAAACTTTAAAACGCAAACATTTTCCGTTAGTTTGCTTAAAAATTTATTAACTTGTTTTGCGAAACACCTGTTTAGCATTAAGCTGAGGTTAGCCTAGATTACATAAAAGTTAGGCACACACAAAGACTTGACAGTGGAAGACCACAAACCCACAATTGGTTTTCAATGCTGACATAGGCTGATTGCTACAAAACTTATTTCAGTGGATCTTTGGCTTGAAGCGAGGTAATAAGTTGGCTTTAATAGAGCTGTTATTATGACTTTATATCACTTCTAAGCAACTAAAGTTTTCATATAAGCCAAGCGAAATTCTCACTTTTAGTAATATTTAAAGAGAATTTAAATACAATTTATTCCCTAATATGTTATATATGTGTGCCTATCTGTGCATATATAAATTTTTCTATAAATAAGTCCATAGATCTCTTGTCGTTCGACAATTACGCGCTTATCAGCAGACATTTACAAGTAAACACACACACACTCATACACACGCAAGCATAGACACACCGGCACATTTGCTTAGCTAAGCAAACAGAAAGGCAACATCTACGCTACACACTAACCCACACACACACACACATACAGCTACACACACCTTCAGCTACAACCACCCACATATAGTTACTCCACAATGCGGAAGCACTTGAACTGCTGCTGGGGAAAGGGTAAAGAGTGTTAAGGGGTGTTAGCGAAGGCTCTTCGACATCCGTTTGCACATATGTTTATAATGGCTTTTTATAACTGCCACCAACTATGCCCGGAGCACCCAAGCATAGGAGAGAGCGAGAAAAAGAGAGAGAAAGAGCGAGAGAGATAGAGTGGGTAGCTGTAGCCGTGAGTGAAGAGAGGCCATTGTCATCCAAGTGGTGCTTTGTTTGTTGATACTACTTACAAAAAAAAAGTGTAGAGTATAGGAAGTTGCGCCACTTGCAACGTTCTTAAGTCTTATCAGCTTAAATAACAAAAATAAATGCCTGAAAAATGTTGTCGAGATGTTAGGCCGAAAATTAAAAATCCAGTTTAAGTAAACTCGAAGGAGAATATAAAAAAATGTATTATATATATAAAAAATATTTGTAAATATTTTTTTTTTTAAACACAAATAATTTTTAAGCGTACAAAAATATTTATATATGCTTATTATACATACATATATATTTAGTAAAAAATATTATTTACATATTCATTTTTTTTAAGAAAATTTCGACTCTTAAAAAAAATTCAAATAAAAATATAATAAATAAAAATAAATAATATGTAAAAATAAATATGTATAAATCTTTATTATAATTAATTTCTGGCTTCTTAAAAATTAAATAAATTGTTTTAATGCCAAAGACAATTAAATAAAATTCAACGAAAAGTCGATCAATGCGTCTGGCATCTCCGTCTCCTTCATCACTTCACATATTCCCCCTCTTTTTAATATAGGGTATCCAATAGTCATCTTGTGGCTTCTACTTTCGCCCCCCCCCCCCTCCTCTTTTTTTCGTTTTCTGCCTGATTGTGTTGTTGTTCATTTTTATTGTTCTGTCCCGTGTCTCCGAGTACTTTAATTGCGCCTTTACTGCAGTGTTGTTAGCACACACATGGTTTTCCTGATTTGAGCCCCTGCCAGGCGGCAGCCTTATTCTATTATGGCCTGCTGCTCTAACGGCATTCCGCGATAGGGAACAGGGACAGGAAGTCAATGACTTTGTCGCTTTGCTGAGCCGCTGCTGCCGCTGAGCCGTTTATATAAATAGAGCTGTTAGCACTAGTTTTTAGTGGGCACAACATGAAGGCCATTGTTGTTGTTGTTGTTGCTGCTGTCGTTGTCGTTTTAATTATGCGACTTTTGCCACTTGGTCGAAAACACGCAAGCCTTAACGGAACCTGAACCGGCGCATTAAGTCATTAACTTTTATTAGCTACACAGCGCAGGCGGCTGTACTATGCTATGCACACATGTGTGTGCGCTGTCCTTGTTAGGGTTAATCATTAGGGCTAATTGTTTAAATTAAAGCTCAATGTTGTAAGGCATTTAAATTTCTGCAGAGAGAGAGAGAGAGAGGGAGAGAATGAGAGAAACATAACATAAATCATTGTTGGCATTTTTAAATTGGCTTTTGCGCCGACACATTCCGCTGGCCAGGATTAAGAGCAGTCCGTGCAGTTCAGGCGACGTGCACTGCAGCGTTCGCCTTGAGAGAGAGAGAGAGAGAGACAGAGAATGGGACAAAGAGTGGGAGAGGGTGAGAGCAAGGAAAGGAGCGTGCGAGGGTCGCCTCTTTTCAGCACGTAAAAATTGTTGCAAACAGACCATTTGGCGGCAACGCTGGCCTCAGCTCTCTGCCAGCAAAGATTCATTCCGGCGCATAAATATATGGAACGTACTGCAGCCCAGCGGAAATTTAACAAAAATTGAGTCAATTTGAATAAGCCCTGGGCGTGAGTAGGATAAGGAACACGCGCAGCAGCAGCAGCAGCAGCAACATGTAATAACAATGAAAGCAAAGTGTATAGCAAAAGGGAAATGCAAAAAGTAAAGTGAAATAAGAGAAAACAAATTAAAATGAACTCGGAATATAGCAGAAGAAGAAGAAGAAGAAGAGGGAGAAGAAGAAGAACATCAGCACCTGTAGATTCTTAAATTGAGTTTTAATTTGGAAATGGAAATTTAAGATATTTTTAATTTTCATAAAAATAATAATTTTAAATTAAAATAAAATTAATAGTAATAATTTTTTATTTTAATAATAATACAAGTAATAATTTTTAATAGTAATATATATTTTCTCTAATAGTAATATTCTCTATAATAATAATAATTTACATTAATAATAATATAAATAATTTTTAATAATAATAATTTATTTATAATAATTTATAATAATAATTATAATATTAATTAATAACAATAATAATATTTATTATTATAATATGAATAAAATTAATATTTTTAATTTTATATTTAATAATAATAATAAAAATATTTTATAAAAAAAACAATAAAAATAAATTCTACTTTATTCTTTCTGTTTTTATACCACTCTCCTAACTTACAGTTATACTTAAAGCTTTTTATAATTTCCCCAACATTTTCATACTCAAAATCGATTTCCATAATTCATGTCGATTACAAATTCCATTTGACAACTTGCATCGATATTTCTTACTTTGCCCGAAACCCAATCGCATTAAAATAAAACTCAATCAAGCAACTATTTTATCCATCTCATCCCTTCACTGGCTTCCCGCTCACACGAAAGTTTCGGAATGTTTTGCCAATACATTGCGATAACTTTCGGCAAATACACGACGCAGTTGTCGAAAGGACGCAAAACGCAATTGCTGTCAATTGTAGCGTGGAAATTCGCATGCAATAGAAAATTATGAGAAATGCGCCGCGAGGCAGCCAAAGGCGAGCAAAACTTTCCTTGTATGACAACAACAGCAACAGCAGCAGCACCGGCAACAACATCGATTCTTCGAGGGTTGAGCGAAACTTTGCGCCACGTCCAATGCGCCCCACCAGACCCAGTGTTGAGCTGTCTAATGCATTGATTGATGAGCATGTCATGAACTTATGACATTGATAGTTATAAATTATTATTATTTCGACATTGTGCTTTTTCCACAAACAAACGCTGAAAACTTTTTCATCTGCTACAGCTTCTTCAGCTGCTGCTGCTCCTTTGTCATGTTTTTTCCTTTCCAGCTGGCATTTCATCTTTTTTCCCTACTTGTGTCCAACTGCATAAAACATTTGACAACTAATTGACATTTAAAGTGCGCCCGGGGTGCCAAGCGCTGTTGGCCGAGCTCTATTAATGCCCAGTGGATCAGGAGCAAGAGTGTTCGAAAAGGTGTAGGCTTGACTGGCAGATACCCTGGACTAAGTTCGTAAGCAATCCTGCTATAACGACTAAGCTGAACTGGAATCTTTAGCTCAGTATTGAGGCTAATCGATATCCTTACTCTGTATCTAATCTTTACCATTCACTGAATACTCAGTCCGATGGCTAAGGCTTTCATCACACAATATACCCTCCTCCACATCTTCATCAAGCACTAAGCATAAAAATAGCTTCTCTTGGTCTCGTCAACGGCTCGTCGCTGACTTGTCGTCGGGCCAAACAATGCCAAAGAATAGATAGATGGATCCACAATTCACAATGCGAAGCTGGAACCATTTGAATGGGATGCTTTGCTCTTCTTCTTCTTCTAGTTGTTGTTGTTTTTTATTGTTATCAATAAGCCATGGAATGCTGGGTAAGGCGAGGCATACAAAACAAAAGTCAACTCATTAAACAGAAGACAACGCTGGCAGCAGAACACAATGATGATGATGATGCTGATGATGATGATGATGCTGTGGTGCAAACAACAAATATCGTCATTGCTAAAGTCACGAGCATGAAAACTATACAAATTTGAGTAGCTGAGCTATTTATTGATTAGCAAATGGTTAAAGCAATGGCTTGAGTAGTTATGCATGCTGGAAATAGCTTAGAATAATTAGATTAACATCAATCTCAATTAGCTTAGATTCATTAGGGAGACACAATGAGAGAGAGAGAGAGAGAGGGCAATGCATATAGAATATTTGAAATTTAAAAGTTCTGTTCAAGTTTATCTATCGAAGTCACGCAATCTGTATTAGTATGAAATTTGCTTATCCTGCCCGACTACCAATATCGGACCTCAGCACTGTTTGCCTGGCATAAGCATTAACATTTTATAATCCTGGCTAACCGCCGTGTTCGACCACCCACTATTAAATGAACAAACACATTTTTCCTGTTTTCGACATTTGTTTGTTTTTCCGGGCTCTCTCTCTCTCCCTCTCTCGCTTTGGCTTTGTTTGTGTGGTGGCCACGTTTTTGTTTTTATTTTTGCTGTCCAAGTCTAACGCTTTTGGCTGCGGCCATTTTTGGGCCGCCGTTTTGCTGTTTATCATTTTGGCATCTTCATTGCTGTCATTAAGCGCGCATTACCCCAGTCCTGGCCTCAACTGCCACCAACAGCCATCAGCCGGCAGCCACCTGGCACTTGCCGAGCTACCTGACGTTTTTATAAATGTTTGAAAAATATACACGCAGCGAAAGAGAGGGAATGAGGCGCAAATATATATATATATATATATATATATATATATATATATATATAGTCCTAGTCTCTGCTGGCCTCACAATATTTATAAAGAGAAATTTGATAAATGCTTCTTGGGGGTTTATTTAATGTGCGCCAAGTGCGTTCATTGTGCAAAATAATAATAAAAAGAAACCAAAGACTCGAGCCACAAACAAACAGCAGAATATACATATACATACATACATACATACATATATATGTATTCGAAATATGAAAAGAAAAACTGTTAGGGGTATGCCATATTTTATAATGGAATCCTTGCGCTGACTGCCCGCAAAAGTTGGCCAATTTTTAAAGTGATTTTAATGTGCTGAAGATTTTCTGCTGCGCTTTGGGTTTGAGTTATTGACAAAGTTTCTCAATACAGTGGCTGCTAAAAGCAAGCAAATAAAAATGTTAATTTGTAAGGAAAAATGTAAATATAATGTATATTGTTTGGATCAAATATATAATTCGCAGAATATATATATTTATATAAAAAAAACAATATTGTGATAAATAAATATTTTTTTTTATATAATTAAAATGTAAGAAATATATTTTGAAATTATAAAATTAAAAAATAAATATTTGTTTACAAATATTAATAAAATATTATTATAAAAACAAATTTTGTTATATGAAAAACAAATTTAGTCTTTATTTTGCTCATAATAAAATAAAACTATTAATAAATTAAAAATATATATATACTAAAAAATAAAATAAAATAAATATAGAGTAATAATTGAAAAAAAAAATAACAGTAATAATAAAAATATATAAATAAAATATGCAAAAAAAATAATATATATATATTTGTATCTATATATTATAGATCTTAACAAAATAAATTAATAAATAATGTAAGCAATAAATTAACAAAGAAAGTACTTTTAGTTATCAGTTTAGTAAGGACATTCTACAGCAAAAAAGTGTCTATCTATCTGTAGATATAGGCAAATATATATAGGAAAAGTTGCATGAATCTTAAATTTAAAAGCAAGTTCCACTAATTTAACATAATTATAATATAATAATATAATATAATTTAAACCATTTACACTTCCTTAATTTTCCACACAATGGCCTGCATATTCATGTAGTCTTAATAGTCGCTTCAAATACATTCAACTAAATAACATATGAAATTAGCATTATTCAAATCCTTTTCAGATGAGTGCGAATATGAATACGCAATGTCCGGCGCACATTTGTAAACATTTATATATGTATATATATATACCAAAATAATCATCAGCTGGTTACCAAAAACACGAGCCCACAGACATACGCAGACACATCCATCAACACATAAAAGTTATTTATGTATATATATATCTGTATGTATGCTATATGTGTATTAATTTCGGTGCCGTCACGTCTGCTGCCTGTTGATGACGATTATGATGAGTTTCTGATGATGATGAAGATGATGACGTAAATCTGCTGCAGACGCGACCGCACAACTGACGCCAACTCCATAGGGCGCGTTTAATTCAACAGTCGAAAAGTTTTCTTCCCTTTTATTTTAATTTTTATTCACTTCACTTTTCCACCAAATTTTCTGCATATTCATCAACAATTTTTTGCTGAGACTTGAGCGGATATCAGTTTCGACCGGCTCGTTATTTAAACACAAATATATTCCCTTTTTATTTCATATAGTTAATAATTTTGATTGTTTTATTTTGTGGCAGATGACGCAGCTATTACTCAAGATATTACTTTATTATTATTTCTGATACGTTGTGTGCTTAAAAGTTTTATGACTCGAAATCATTTCACAAATCAGCAAAAAAGCCAACTTTATTGTTTTTGCATAAACGACAAACACAAACGAAACAAACAAATTAAGAAATTCAATCGAAAAACAATAAAGTTGGACACAAACAAAACGCGTGTCCTTAAATTCAATAAATATTTATTACGTTATCTTGTGTTTTCAATAGAACTTAACATTTTAATATTTTGTAAAAGATTTCGATTGAATTTAAATAAATTTCCATTGTAATATTATGTTTCCTTTTTGAAAATATCAATTTTATTTTGTAAACTTTACTAAATACTCAACTTTGTGCTCCACAGAAACTCCACAGAGTCCTTGAAGCTGAGCTCCAGCTAAATAAAGGGATATAAATAATTTTCAGAGCTTTTATGTTTTCTTTTCTTTTTATGTGTGTTATTTTAGCTGAGCTGCTCGGATTATTTTCTTTAAGCTTTTAGCTGCTTAGACCAAAAAACCAAAAAAAAAAAAAACAATAAATAAAATAAAATCCGCACAGCAAAACAGGAGGCGAAAGCCAAACAATACCTTATACACAGGTGAGGGCGGCTGGACTGAGTGTGCGTGTGTGTGTGTGCGTTCATGTGTGTGTATAAATTGAAAAGCAAACCACAAAATGTTGGCTTACAATGCTTCATAACTACACGGGTAGGTAACAACAACAACAACAACAAATGTTGGTAAAAGGCTAAAGCACATAGTGCATATAATGGCCAACAACTAAAACAACAACGGCTCAAACACCGCTGGGTTGTTGGCCATGCAAATACAATAATTATTTTAAATTGCAAGCAAAAATATTTGCGCATTTGTAATTGGCGGCAGGCTGCTGCCGCTGCCTTTGCTGAGTGCATAAAAAATGCAACAACAACAACAACAACTACAACAGCAGGCGAAGTGTACTACTTTCTCGTATTTTCATTAAATTTTTTGTTCAGCTGTGCGTTGAAAAGTATGCTAGGAAAATACACGCCACTCCCCAACGCCCGCAAACAGGCGGCGCCATTGTCTGGCCGCATTAGCACTTGGACCAACGCACCGGCAACAACAACAACAACAACAACAACAACAACCAGCTGCCAGCCCAAAACACAACAAAACATTTCACTTCCTATGCCCGTGAGAACTTAATGAAAAAAAAATAAAATAAAGGGGAGAGAGTATATATAAAAAAAAAACAAAACTTGAACAAAAGCCAAGCGACAAAGGAGCACTGTGCGACGAGGTGGCAACGCTGGCAGGTGACTACAGCTCAAGCTGCACGGGGTATATTTCTTGAGAACGATGACGCATTCAACAGCTTGGAAGTAATATAGACCCCGAACAAAAACACAGCCCAACACAATCAACAATTGACCAAAAAGGAAGCGAAGAAAGAACGAAGTAAAAGGGGCGAGGAAAATATGAGCAAAAAAATAGTGAAAAAAGCTAACATGAAAGTGAAGTGTAGAGAAAATACCCTAGTTAAAGACGGAAAGACTGGAATATATTTTTATAATTTTTATATATTTAAAAAAATTTTTTTTATGTAAGCAAAAATATAAGTTTGATGAAAGTTTGCTTTAAAGTGAAGGAAACTAGCAACTTTTCTTTAATATAATATAAAATTTATTATAAAAAAATAAGAAGCTTAACAAGGAAATGTCCCTTAAATACCTTATTATTAGCTACATATTTATCAACATAATTATGCTACCCTTCACAGCAATACCAACGGGGTATAGACATTCCACTGCTACCAACGCTTCTTCAGCTGCAACTAACGGCTCCTTAAATCAATTACCACAGTCGAAGGACACTTAATTGGCTGTCTGCGTGTTTTATTCCCTCGTTTATATATCTATATTTTTCAATTGTCGCAAGTGGCAAAGTTTTCAGCTCTTAATGTTTCAATCAATCAGCTATTTTTTGTCCCTTCCAAGGCCCATCATATTGAATACCATCAATAACAATAATTTTCATAAATATGATAAGGCATAAATCACAAAGTAGCAGCAGCAGGACCTGGCTGCAGCCAGCTACATGCTGCTGGTCTGTCACTTGGTCATGCGAGGCACGCGCGCTTCAGCGAATAATGCGGCTGGCGGGGATTGTAAGCAGAGCCAGCTAAGCAGCGAGCACCCTGCAGGCCAGTCAGCCCAGACCAGACCGGGACAGACAGCACAGGCGACGCACAGGACATAGAACACGCAGGACGTCTGGTGACGCCGTCACGCGGCGCTGTCATAGCGTAATAAAAATAAAAATCTAATTAGTATGCCGTTGACAGTTTAATCGTGATTACGCTGGCAAAAATTCCAAAAACCCAAGCGGAGAAAAAAGAAGCAAGAAACACACGACAAAGTGTTGTGGGGCGGGGGGCGTGGCGCGGGGGCGACTAAGTTTGGGGTGCAAAGAGAATCGTCAAAATGCCAACAGTTGATTTTTGTTGTTCGCTTTTTCGGGACGTTGTGCTTGGCATTTCCGGCAGTCGTCGTCAGCGTTGCGTGCCTGCCACAACAACAACAAGATGTGTGTGTGTGAGTGCATGTATGTGTGTGTGTGTGCGTGTTACTGTGTGTCAAAAGTTTAGTGCTGGGCAACAAGCGCAAAGGCGCTCAAATGAGCTACCACATCCAGTAAAAGGCTAAGCAAAGAACAGAGAACAGAGCGAACAGAGAGTCTTTTGTTAGATGAAAGAAGTAAATAGCCAAATAAATAAATAAAGCGTTAAAAGGAAATATGCGCACAGATGTAAATAAAATATAATAAATATATTTATTTATTTTATTTTATATAATATAATAAAAATTAAATTTTTATTAAAACTTGCAAGTTTTTATATTTTAAAATTTTATTTTAATATAAATTTAAAAATTTAATTTTTGAAATGTATTTGTTTATTTAAAATTTATGAATTTACTATGAAATATAATTGAGAAAAATCTAATTAAATTATATCTTAATATATTAAATATAAATTTTAATTTAATTAATTTTCTGCATATCGAACATCTAAATGTATATTAAATAAAATTTTCAAAACTAATAAAATAATAATAATAATAAATTGCAAGTTTTCTTAAAGATTTATTTACGTATTTTATTTTATTATTTATTTTTTTAATTTATATCATATATTTATATCTGCATATTTCCTTATATATTGAGCTATTTAAAAATTCTTTTAGTGTATTCAATCCACGACACGTTCGAAATATTATATTCCTCTTTCACTTTTTTCCTCAAATTTGCACAAGTTGTAAATGTAACCTCGCGTATAATTTCTTTGTGTGCAATATACGCGTGACATACACTCACACACCCACTCTCACACCCACACTCTCACACATATTCATGCCGCAACACCCACTAACCAGTGGCCCGATCTTAGTTGGCCATTGAAATGCGTGTCTAGTGAAGGATACGCGCGACGTGATTGAAATTTTTAAACAAGCAACGTTGTTAGGCTTTGCGGGGTGTAAGTGGTAGTGTGTATGTGTGTGTGCGTGGTGTGTGTGTGTATGTGTGTGTGCTAGGGCTGTCTAAAAAATATGACCAACTTGCAGGCACGTCGGATGGCCGCATGTCAGTCAAAGGCGCAACAGAGTCAAAATCAAGCTGTTGTACGGCATTGGCCCAGACCGGAAACGGAAGTCGCTTTGATGAATTGCCTACCAGCCAAAACAGCCCGCCCAACCCTCAATGCACTTGTCAAGTTCAACGCTGCAACAAAATTGCTTAAAGGGAGATTTTTAAACATTTATATATATATATATAGACAGACAGACATTTAATATCCCCAAAAAAGAGTTCAAAGTTAGTCGTTAAGCAGCGTAGCGGAAATGTAAAACGTTATTAAAGTAAACCGGAAATGCAGACAAGGCGACAGCGCGCTGCAACAGAAGCATTTTGCCCAAAGTGTCAGACGGCGTCGCGAAACTGAACTGAAATGAACTCAAGTGAAATGCGCCAGCAGAGTGGGGGCGTGACTGCAACAGGAATATAACATTGCATTAAATTACAATTTTGTGCAAAAAAAAGTGCTGTAAAATAATAATGAAAAGTTTCCATGAATAGCAAACAGTGAAAGAGGAGCAAGAGACAGAACAATGGCGTCAGCAGTGTTGGAAACTCATAAAAGACGTCAGAGAGCAATCGAAATCACGCAAAATATGACAAAGGCTATGGCAAATAGAGGCCAAATGGCGAGTGAGCGAATTACCTGAGCATTACAATGAGCTTATGATCGAAAAGGATTTGAGGGGCCAAAAGGTGAATAATAAAATAGATGAATGGAGCTTGAAAGTGTTGGGCAATGCATGTGTTAAAACGAGATAAATATATACTGCGATTTTTTTTCTCTTTATCGTTAATTAAACTTTTCTGATTATTTTTTCTATTTGTCTATAAATAGTTTAACCACAGCTTAACCTTAACGCAATGCAGTTGCCATTTAGCAACACTGATTAATTTGCGGCTTTTAATATTTGCCATCGTTTGTTTTGCGGAGTCGTGCATACACCAAAGCTTTGAGGTTGTTTATGACATTTTACTGTGGTTTTCCCAGTTGCCAGTTGGCAGCGGATGTGGCAACGCCAACGAATTGCGTATGCAGCAGCGACAGCAACCTACATATAGACCGCAATATTACGAAACCACAAATATGTGACCCAGAGAACAAATTAGTGCATATGAATTTCTATAGTTAATTGTTTAGAACAGAGAGAGAGAGAGAGAGAGAGAGAGAGAGAGAGAGAGAGAGAGAGAGTGGGTCGTGGTCGAGCGTCGAGCTCGTTAACTTACCTGGCAGAGTTGTTAGGCAGGCTACGCAAATGATGAAAACCTGACAGAGTTTGATTCCCTTCGGCTGCATGCTTGCGATTAACAGATTAAACGCTTTTATTATTTATTTATTTATCAGCGATTTTTGCTTTTGTTGCTGGCTCGTTATGTATGTTATCCCGCTATTAGCCGCAACGATTTGCAGCCATATATGCGCACAATGTCCGTTTGTTGAAACCGCAGAAATCAATTTTTACATTTGCAATCTCTTGTTTTTCTTTTATCCAGCTCGTTTTTTTTC
The DNA here is from genome assembly GCA_035047485.1 of Drosophila peninsularis. Taxonomy (NCBI): domain Eukaryota; kingdom Metazoa; phylum Arthropoda; class Insecta; order Diptera; family Drosophilidae; genus Drosophila; species Drosophila peninsularis. The sequence goes on along the minus strand of JAWNPN010000018.1, from coordinate 1,476,541 downwards.
TATCGCCTTCCCTCTGCAATCCGCAATCGCAATTTCCTTTTTTCCTTTGATTATTTTCCCTTTTTTCCGGTTGCTTTTCTATTTTGCGGTCGCATTTAATGCATATTTTCATATGAGTTTTGACATCGCTTTTGTTGCATTCCGCCTTGCGCTTTGCTTCAATTTCAAATGTTTTTTTTTTAAATATTTTTTTCTAGATTCTTTTTTATTTTCGACCACAATTAGCCGTCCACTGAACAGTGGCTCGTGCACGTGTTCGTATGGGGCTGGGCTGGTGTAAATACGTTTGAGGTTAGCTGGATTGTGAATTCTGCATTGAACTCGATTTGCATTTTTCATATCCTTTTTACCGTTTTTGCATATTCATTTCCGGCTTGCACTAACTTCCACTTTGTACCGTTAAGCGGAAAGAGTTTTCTTCTCTTCTCTTTTCGTATGCTTTCCCTTATGTGATTTCACTTTTCTCAGCTGCCAATCAATGCGTGTGGCCAGGGCTAACCAGAGTTTTCAGCAGCTAAAAGTAAAGAGATGGAAAAAATTAGTAAAAATTGTAGGAAAAATTCTGAAAAAATTTTTAAAAACTCTTACAATATTTATATATTATATATAAATAGTTAAAGGCATAAATTTAAGTACAATATTTAAATAAAAAAATACTTAAAATTTATTTATATAATTTATTAAATTATTAGTTAGTATATTTAAATAATTTTAAATAATATTTAATAATTTTAGTATTTTATTTTAAGTAAAAAAAGTAGTACAAATAAATTTTAAGAATACTTTAAAATTAAATTTTATATCATAAAAATAAAAATAAAAATATTTTATAATTTTTCTATTACGTTCATAGCATTTATAACATTTTTAGACACTCTTTGAGTAGTTTTTAAAACATTATAAATACACTTAAAATATTTAAAGACTTCTTACTCAAATTCTATTTAAATTCACTTCGATCCATAAATATTCATGACTTCCATTCCGCAGCTGAATGTCTAATAAATCTAATCATCTCAACCAGTCAAACTCATAAATCCTCATAAATCATTGGCATAGTCTTTAAGCTGCTGAGTCTTAGCATAACCCGGACAAAAATAAGAGCAGATCAAAAGAGGAAAAACACACTGCACACATTTTCCGACTGATTTCCGCAACCCAAATGTTTCCCATTAGCAAACCAAAATACACAGTGCACAGGCAAAGCTCCTGCTACTGAATTGTAAAACTTCAACTTCATCATTCGCAGTCACGGAGTCGAGCCTTAAAGCCACGCCCCCTTGGGCTGGATTTGGAGAGGGAAAGGTCGGTGTAACAACTCCCTCTTGGCTGACTTTACATTTCAAATTGGCAAAATCGAAGCCATGAAATTGTACAACACGATTCTCGCATATCGTACATGACACCATTTGCCCAATGATATGGCAACGGCTTTTCTCTCGCTCCCAGCTCAGCTCAGCTCTGCAGCTCTACCCTATCAAGCGTAGGGGATGCGAGACGGGCTGGGTGGCTGCCTGGGTGGCTGGCTTCTTAACACATGCCGTCATGCCCAAAAATTCACTTATGGAAATCGAAGAATCTCGTTCGCCAGCTTTTGTTTCCAGGCAGCGGCAGTTCGCGACCCAACTGCAAACTAAACTCATATGAAGTATCAGTATTCAGTATTCAATGTAAATCCTTTAAGCTCCAAATGCGCTCGAAAGTACACCACACACACACTCGCACCCCAAGTATTTGTGCTGCTGATTGAAAAGTGAAAAGTGACTCTGTGTGAAGGCATCTCCTAGCAGCTGCCTTTCCGTCTCACTTTTTCTTATATACGTATTTTTAGCAGCTTGAGTTATTATCTATATATAAGTAGTAGTATTATTTATAACGGCTGATTTATTATTATTTTTGTTTCAGCTTTGCTTAAGAGCTGACTTTTTAAAGTCAAGTGCGCCTCTTGTTGCTTTGTTTACTTTGGCTCTCAGTTGGCTCAGTGAAACTAGAAGTTTGCTTGACTTTAACGTAGAGCTGTGCCTGTAACTTAAATAGACTTTGATACTAATTCTACTTTAATTATTTTATTTTAAATATTTGTTATCAATTTTTATTAGTTTATTGTTATAATAAAAGTTTATGCTTCGTATTTAAAGCAAAAAAATATTTATTTAATATTTTAAAAATATATCAAAACTCATTTCTGCTTTTCACTATTTATTTATATAAATTTTGTTGAATAATTTATTGAATATTTAATATTTATTTTATATATGTATTTAATATTTATTTTTAAAATATTTATTTAATATTTTTTTACATTTATTTAATTAATTCTTAAAAAATATAACAAAACTCATTTCAACTTTTTCAATATTTATATAAATTTTCTTAAATAAATCTCTTTCTATATACAAATTTCCCCACACAAATCAAAGCTCGCTCGCAAATTTTATAAAGCATCAGCATTAAGAGCTGATATAAGTTCTCTTTTTTGCCCCGACTAGTATATATCTTCCCTACTCTCTCTCTCTCTCTCCCTCTCACTCATCTTCTCTCTCACATTCATCAGTCACAAAATTTACAAATTTCACAACATAAAGCATATTTTCTTATACGCAGAGCCCAGACCTATGAGAAGCAAAGTGCTTAAACTTTTTTTCTCTCTCTTTCTCTCTTTTTTTTTTGTAAAGCCAAAAAAGAAAAAATAAAACAACAGCAAAATAAGAGCTCAAAATTTATTTGCAAACATTTATTATAGTTACTTTGTTTTATTCTCGTAGAGTACTTTTGCTTGTTAGCCGAGCGGTGAGTACGCAGCAGGCAGGAGGGGAACGAGGGGCTTCTACTTTTTATGCTGCATTGTTTTATAGTCATTCGATGTTGTTGTTGCCGTTGTTGTTGCTGCTGTCGTCTGGGTAATGAAACGCACCGCAAAGTTGATAAAAAGACGACCACAGCAGCAACAAAAGAGCGAAGCAAACGAATGGGATTGGCGTCGAGGCAGGGGCAGTGCGGCTAGAGCCCTTATGCCTGGCCCAAACCGTTTAGGGGGCGAGCGAAACAAATTAGTTTAGAGATAAGCAGGTTACAAAATATGCCAAAGCATACTTTCTGGCGGGCCATCAAACAAAGTGCCGCTCTTGATTAGCCCGAAGAGGCTTCACTTTTATGTGCAGCAGCGAGGGCAGCTTTGTGGGCGGTAGGGAGGCTGAGAGGCGGGGCGCCAGCTTGTGGGCAAACACAATCAAGCGGCAGAGACGTTCCGTGAAAATGTTGAGCAGCTGTCGATGGAAAATGCAGCGCAAATAGCACAACAAGCGACTTGCCAATAGAGAGAGAGAGAGAGGGGGAGAGAGAGGGAGAGCTAGAGCGAGCTAGCGGCGTGTCTGTAATGCGCCTTTGCCCGAGTGCACTGTAAATACCAAAGCAATTTCCACTGTAAAATTAACAAGCGCCAAACCGCAACAGACGTGCCTGCTCGAAGGGACAGCTGGGGCGAAGGGTGTGGTCTGTGTGGTTAAGGTATTGGCATCTTCAGACAGCCAACGAGTGTACGAGTGTGTGTGTGTCTGTGTGTGAGTTAGTTACATGGCAGCATTTGGCAGCAAATGCTCTGCTCTGATCCAAGGCGCAAAATACATAATGAATTTTCTCACCCTTTTCTTAGCCAAGTCGAGCCACTCCTCCCCCAGGCACGTTTCGCTTGTTTATTTGTTTTTTTTAGCCGCTTTTGTTTGGCCACACACACACACACCCACACACACACATACATACAGTAGCCTGCAATTAAGCTGCCTTGGCTATTATGCAACTGAACGAGCCGTCTGTTTAAACAGTTTTTGCCGCCCAGCACACACACACACACACACACACACACACACTGGCCAAATTGTGCATGCTTGTGAAATACGGGCTTTGCCTTATTGCAGCTACCTAAACTGCGGGCGCTCTTTAGCAGCTCTAAGAGCTCGCCTTGAGGGCTTTGTGACTTTTCAGTTGCAGTTTGTTTGATGTCGGCTAATGTGAATAGGCTTAATCATATATGTAGAAATATATGTTGATGGCCAAGTAAATAAGAAGTAAGTATACCATTTAAAGTCAGAATATATGTATATTTAAAACTAGATTAAGTTGCCATATTAGGTAGTAGAAAAATAGTTTAAATAAAATATACACATTTTTTACAAAAAAATAAAATATATATATATATATATATATATATAATATATATATATATGTATACTATCTTTCAGTAATGCTCTGCAGATCTCCTCAGAAAATATATGTTAAGGATAGTCTGAAGTCTGAGTCTTTTATCCAACTCGCTCTCTTCTCAATTTAGACTCTCAGCACAAATAACTAAACAGTTTTCCAAGCAATTTAGCCATTTAGGCTAGAGCCAGCGCACACCTGCATGTTTAAGCCCTGAACTAAATAATAAAAAAAAAATGCTTCAAAATTTCAACAACTGTCGCCAGCTGTACAAAAAATCCATTTAAAATTAACAACGCTTGAGTTGCAAGAAAATGCAAAATGTTCGACGTGTTGAGGGCGATGGGAGTGAGCAAGTGTATGAGTGTGTGCGTGTGGGTGTGGGTGTGTGGCACATAAACCAAGCTTTTAACTGGCCATCAGGCACACACACTCACACTCACACATCAGTTGGCGTGCACAGCAAACCAATTTCCATTGCGAAGGACCCAAAATGAAACGCGTTTCAATAAATTCGTAAAATAAAATGTGCCAATAAATTGCGTCGAAGCAGCGCGTTGCAAACTAAACTAAAATCAAATTGAATTAAAATTCAAAGCGCTTAATATAGCAGGAGCGACAGAGAGAGAGAGAGAGAGAGAGGGAGGGAGAGGGAGTGCGCGAGAGAGGGGGCGGTAGGAGATGGAAAGCGTGTGGCTGATGGCAGCCTTCAAGTTGTCGCATTTTTCAATAAACTAAACAATTTACGAAAATTGAAGTTTATCTCAATTGTGCAGCTGTTGTTGACAACATTCTGTCCAGCAGCTAACAAAGCTCACAGAGACCCACTCGCACTCTCCCTCCCTCCGACTGTCTACCGCCCTCTCTTTCACTCTTTTGCCAACTCGCACACAGAACTCAATTTGGCAATAAACTGAGCTACTACCCAGGCCCCCCCAAACATATTCCCTCTGTCCACAATAGCACCGTAGAGCTGGAGGGGCTTTGGTAAAGTAACGGGTATCTAGGGGATGGAATATGCTAAGAGAGATGGCGAGGAGGGGCCTCGAAGTTGGCACAAATGCGCTTAGTTGCTTTATTGGTCAAGCTGTTGTGCGTGGATAAAAACCCTTTTAGTGCACAATTGCTATAAATTTGCTGCGGCCATTATATAGGGGCAGGCAATAGAGTGTAAGAGGGTGCGAGGGAGCGGCGGCGGGGTTTAGTTTTCAGTAGGGGTAAGTCGTTCAACGAAATGCTTCCATTGTCATGTGTGCAACTAACTCGCTTGCTCTCGCCCTCGACAACCAAGTCGATTGACGAACGAAGCTTATTTTAATCTCATTTGACAGTTCTGGCAAAAAGGCTACGAACAGCTGTTGTTGCCTGCTGCTGCTGCTGCTGCCACTTCTTCTTCTTCTGCTTTGAGTTTGACAAATGAACAATGCGAAAGGGTTTTTTCCATTGCCAAACTAACCGTCCGTCCGTCCGTCCGTCCGCCCGCCGCCCCTTTATATGCTGCCCACCCATATCATATAATTTCACCATGATTAACTTTGAAATTTGCATTTGGTTTAGCTCTTGAGTTTTCTACGACCATTTTGTTGACCCACCGCATACGAAAATCCTTTGTCCTGCTGTTACTTATTCCTGCGCCCCCTCGTCGTCATCATCATCATCTGCTTCTGCTTCTTCTATTTTGGTCAATTCTCTTGGGTTAATTTTGTAATTTTCGCACATGGCCTTTTATATGGTTCAACATAAAGATTATGGTCCTTGGGCTTTCGGGGCTTATTTGGTTTTTGGTTTTTGCCTAAACTTTATGCGCTCTCTCATGTTTAATTGGAATGGATTGTGTGCTGGGTCAATGGGAGCAGTGGACTGGAGTGGAGTCGGAGGCTAGGCAACATTTAAGTTTTCCACACACTTTTCCAAATGATGTCAAATTGGTTTAAATTAACTACCAAGAGTGTGAACGAATGAAAGAGTTTTTCGGTACATTTCAATGGCCCTCAGCACTTTGCATAAACTTTTGCCCAATGGCAATGGCAAATGAAATTTTTGGCCTCTTTCACATTGAATGATTATAATCAATTTGATGTTTATGAAAATGAATTGGATAATTGAATGAGCCGACAGCTCGTTTAACTATTCTATAATCTATTCAGAAAGTTGTTAACAAAGTTGTTGCGTGCGGCTTGAAGGCAATGGGGATTGAAGCAAACTCAAAATTTAAGCAAATAATTTTGGAACATTTTTGGAATGAATTGTTATATAAGAGATAGGTAAGATGTGAGGAAGGAGATAGGGTATAATAATATAAAATATAAAATATAAAATATAAAATATAAAATATAAAATATAAAATATAAAATATAAAATATAAAAAATAAAATATAAAATATAAAATATAAAATATAAAATATATAATATAAAATATAAAATATAAAATATAAAATATAAAATATAAAATATAAAATATAAAATATAAAATATAAAATATAAAATATAAAATATAAAATATAAAATATAAAATATAAAATATAAAATATAAAATATAAAATATAAAATATAAAATATAAAATATAAAATATAAAATATAAAATATAAAATATAAAATATAAAATATAAAATATAAAATATAAAATATAAAATATAAAATATAAAATATAAAATATAAAATATAAAATATAAAATATAAAATATAAAATATAAAATATAAAATATAAAATATAAAATATAAAATATAAAATATAAAATATAAAATATAAAATATAAAATATAAAATATAAAATATAAAATATAAAATATAAAATATAAAATATAAAATATAAAATATAAAATATAAAATATAAAATATAAAATATAAAATATAAAATATAAAATATAAAATATATAATATATAATTAAAATTAAAATTATAGTATATTCTACATGGACAGAAGCTTGGAAAAAAATAGAGATTTTTTATTTATATTATATTATATCATATATATATTTGTTTACATTCATTTGCATATTTGGATATAAATTCATATTTATTTACAAATATTCATCTATATAGTTAACTATCTATCTATCTGTATCTAAATCTCTCTGTTTTTCCCTTTCTCTCTCTATCTCTTTCTCACTCTTGTCTGTCTTATACACAATCTCTTTCAAGGCTTTGGCATATATTCTCAATAGTTACTCCCTATCTAGTCAGACACCCACACACCCACACCATATTATAGACTGCAGCATCTCATAGCCAGTCACCCCCACATTCCCAGCTGAATCGAAAGCATTGATATTTTTATTTTTTGCAACAATTTGCACGATTTTCTATTCGAAAATACGCCCTGGTAACCCATATGCCCCCGTTCCCAGCGCAGGACCAGCTTCGGCGGGGAGTTGAATATTGGGGTTCGGCTTGTCGAAACTTTTCGCATAAAATAACACAAGATAAATTGTTAATGCGTCTGTGGGGAGGCGATTAGCGGTGAACGTAGCGAGCTTATTTCGAGTTTTCAGGCAGCGCCACAGAGTTTTGCAACGGCTGCGGTCAAGGCGGCGTATGCGTAATTTAAATAATATTTTTCTGGCCTGGCTAAGACGCTAGATAAATGCAGTTATACAGTTTCAGTTTTGTTTCAGAGTAACAAAATCTTTCTACGATTTTTAAGCTGCAGTCGAAAACTTGGAGAATGGAGTTCTGTGGTAAAAGTAAAGAGTTTGCATTAAACGAAGTCAACTACTTAAAGAGGGTTTTGTGCTAACTCTGGAGATTTTTTGCAGTCTATATGTATATATAAAAATCATATATGGTATTATATTTATACATATATTAACTTATAGCTGATGTCTGCAAAAATTGTCTCAGTTACTGTCACTCAGTCAGCCAAGTCGACCAACTTAACTGCCAATGGCAATTTATTTGGCTTTATATTGCCAGACATTTTTATTGCACCCCTCTCCACTCTCTCTCTCCACTCTCTGCTCTCCAAGCTTTCAAGTGCCTTCAGGCACAGCTTCACTTCAGGCATTGCAATTGGCTAGGTGAAGCACACACACACACACTCACACTCACACGCACATATATGCTGGCTGCCTGCAGCCTGGTTTATTCAGGTGTGCAATTGGCAAATGCTACGGCTGCTGCTGCTGGGGTAAATTGCAGCTGCAGCTCATGATAAATCGTTATTTATAATTTGTATTGTTATCGTACGATTTTCCCTTAACCCATTTTCCATGCCAACGGAAATTGTTAGTAAAGTGGCAATCAATGAAAATGCCGAATGGCCAACTCAACTGATGCTGCCTCTGCAGCTGTTGCAGCAGTTACCTCCTTGATCACAAGTGAGTCTCCAGCATCGGTTCGATAATTCGACTTTAACTTGACTTTATGTATCTTAAGAAATTGATTCTGCTTGAAGCTAGTCTGCTTTAAAGTGGATTAAGCTTAAAGTTTAAACGAATATTCTAACTTTTTCAGTTTATTTATTATAATTTTTTATGAAATTTATCTATTTTAATTTTCACACCAACTGTAAATAATTTGGTTAGATTTTCATAGTTCAACTTAACCATTTCAACAAATAAATGTTCCCAGAAATGAAATGCAGCCACAACAGTTTGGCTCAAAACTCTTTAGAAATTAACCAAATTGGCATAGCCAACGATACTCAGCCTGCAGGCACATCCCCTTCAGCCGGCACTCAAATTGCAGTAAATACCGAAAGCCGAAAACCGAAAACCGAAAAATAATTATTAGCTACGTAAATTTCAAAAAACCAAAAATGTACAAATTTACTAACCTGTCAAGAGGTTAGCTTGGGGTCGGGGGGCGGCGCCCGTAGCTTAGTATGCGGTTAGCTAACCTAATTTGAAGAGCAAACATAATATATGGATAATTACATATTTTACTTCACGCACACACTAACAACCTCACACAGCTGCGAACATGCTATTCCCTGGGGCTAAAACTTTTATAGAGTTTTCATGTGAGGAGCAACATAATTTTGATAGTCGAAAATTTGTGCATGGTTATTAATGAAAAATGTTTTTGCGGCTGCCAAAAACCCACAAAAGCTTCAACTTTTTCTGCCAGCTACTTAAAGCGATGCGGCAGCTGGAGGTCAGCTACGTTTAGCTGTGGCATAAATAAATGCAACTGTCAGAGCCAGTCGAAAGCTACAACAACAACAAATCGGAGGGAGTAAGCTGAAAGCTAAAAGTCTGAAAGCTGCTGGCCAACTGTCAGCGCCGAGTGCAAGTGACAAGTCGGCAACTCTAAAAGAGGGTGAAAGCCGGATGCGTCTTCAAGGCAATGGAGGTCAAACTCAATTGTATGTGTGTGTGAGTGTGTGTAGGTAAATGTGTGTGCATTAGAGCGTGTGTATTTAGGTGTATGTGAAGGTAAGTGTGTGCCTACGTTTAATGATACCCTGTAATCAGTTGAAATGGGTAAGAAGGAATTAGAGAGAAAAACTATTTCAGCTAATAATTTGGGAAAATATTTATATATTTTAGAAAAGGAATATAAATTTATTTTTGTTTAATTGATATTTTAAAATTACTGCAAAATGCTAAAAAAATATATATATAAATTTAAATATATATAATAATATAAAAATATAAATTTAATAAAATCCGTAATTAAAAAATAAAAAAATAAAAAAGTAGTACTATATAAATATTTTGTTTATATACATAAGATATAAATAATATAATATATATATAAAATACAAGTAATAAAATAATAATATATAAAATTTTAAAATAAAAATATTATTTAAATATATTTTAAAATATCATCTGATATTCAATATCTTGATTCAAAACTAAGCACACACAACTTACTGAAGATGCCATTTATCATAGCAAAACGATTTTGTTTTTAATTTTCTACATCACACCACAGACAACTGCGAACTACAGGTCATAGTTCAGTCTATCACATCTTAATTAGCACACTTCTTAGTGCTTAGCTCTTTAGTGGCTGGCTGGTTGGCTTTTTATGCCAGCGCCTCTTGGTTTGGGCTCGTTCGTTCGCGTTGAACATATTGTGCATGCCGCTGCCACAGACTGTTGCATACTTTTGTGCACTCGACTGCGCCTGAGTGACTGCGCCTCAAGTCGCCCCCTTTTGAAAAAGCCACTTCCTTCGTCCCAACCAGCTCCACCCCAAGAAATTACCTAGCCAAAGTTGCGTAGCGAATCAGGCGTAAAGCAGACAAAGAAAAGTAGCTTCAACTTGCCTGACAGATATTATTATTTATGTTGCTCTCTGGGTCGCCATGCACTCTGCCTCTCTCACTCACACACACACACACTCTCTCTCGCTCTCTCTCTCTCTCTCTCTCTCTCTGTCTCTTTCACCCTTTTCCTTTGCATGGTTGAGTGCGCTTTTAAGTAGAAAAACGCGAAATGGAAACGCTCATTACTCATGCGAGTGCAGCTTGGGCAAAAGGCAAAAGTTTTTGAAGTAAACTAGCTGCCAGTGTTGGAAAAGTCGCAAAACTCTGCATAAAACTGTATTATAAGTTAACAGTTATAATACCAGTTAATATATATATGTATATATGGAGTTATCGATATTTCAAGTTTCCAGTGTTGGAAAGCAGCAAATAAAACATAATTGTTAATATTTCGGAAGTAAATGTAAATCTTCAAATATATTTATATGTCAACTATCAAAAGTTCTCTTGCTTTTCAGCTTCAAAATATTGATTTAAGTTTCTTTAGCCTTAAGTGCTTAACTTAAAAATTTAATACTATTCATATGAGCTTTGAGGTTTGGGGAGCGACAAAAACCTGTGACAGGCCTTGGGGCAAATCAAATAAATCACTTGCCCGCGTCTAATTAAACTTAAGCTGCGACCCTTAACACTTGAGCTTTTGCCATTGTTTTCTGTCCTTTCGTCCTTCTGCCCTATTGCCCTCGCCGGGCTGCGCCGTGTCGTGTGCCGCGTGCTCGCGCACACACATCAAGTGATTTGCATAAGGCGTTTGCTTGGATACACCAACGCCTACAAATGCCAAAGATCAACCGGGGAGCCATTCCAGGGTACATGTCGTGCCCAACACCCGGGGTGCCGACGACATGCGAATGTGTCTATGCATATGAACGCAGCCCACCCACACGCCACACTCCTACTTCCTCCTACTTCGTCTTTTTCTTCGGTGCCTTTCCAAACTAGTGGCAACTGTGTCACGCGCGCTTTTGCGTCATGTGTGCCAATTAAAGCCATGCCACGCCCCCGGAACCCAGAACCAACATGCAACCAAAAAAGGGCAATAGCAGAGAACAGGCTTTTGAACTCGACTGGCAGCCTGGCATAGTTTATGCCCTCCCTCACTTGTTTTTGCCTTTAAACTAACTTGCGCTTAACGCTGATATATTAATCAAGCAAACAGCTTTAAGAAGTATGAATTTAGATACTTTAGAGCTTTGATCGCTTGGTAAATAGTATGTTTGAGTTGAGCTCAAATGTGCTTTAAGAAAGCTTTAATATTAATGTGTGCTTTAAAGAGCTTTTAAATTTTTGAATTAAATTATTACTTAATCGTTTAAGGAGCTTTAAGATTTTACTATAATATATTATATATATATAGAGATATATGCTTCAATATTTTTCACAAAATCTAGCAACTCTATGCATCAGCTAGCGCACAGGGTATTTAAATATAAGTAGCTTTGCCTGATGCCGCTGCTGCTGTTGCCTCTGCTTTAGCTTTCTGTTGCCACTAACTGTAGTCAACTTTTGCGCCCTGCTGCCTTGTTGTGCGCATTATTAGCTGTCGTTTATTTTGCACAAGCAGCGCCGCGCGGGGCAGCAGCACAAGGGGCAGGAAATAGGGATTTAGCTAGAGTTTGAAGCAAGTCCCGCTGCTTCAAAGTTCTTGTGCTGAGCAAATTTCTCTTGTCGTCGTTTGCAATGCGGGCAGGCCAGCCCAGCAGCAGCAGGCAGTCAGCACCTTCTCACCGCTGTTATTGGCTGCATATGCCTGGCAGTCGCTGGGTTGCCCCTCGCTTGCTGGGGACATTTTTGGCACTTATCCTTATGCATTTAAAGTCATTAGCTGCTGCAGATCTTTAAACAGCTGAACTCGTTTGCCCCGCTTGAACTCAGGAAGTGCAGCAGACTTTGCCCAAAATACACACATACACACACAAAATGGAAGGCAATGTCAGACTGGGTAAATTTCATGGCGGCAAGTGCAACAAGACTGTCGTAGAGCGAAAATTGCTAAAGAAAAACAAACAAACAAATTGCAAATATTTTTCTAATGTCTGATGGCAGCTGGCAAGACGTAGAAAAAGACGAGAGAAAAAGTGAGACAGAGTGCGAGAGTCTGTGAGAAAAAGCGACGCTAATGAACTATGAAAATAGCATATGCCAAAGCAAAACAGAACACAGCGAGCAAAGTAAAGTCTGTTGCCGTGGCACAGCCTTGGAAACTATGGATAGAAGGTTCAATATTTAAGTTAAATATTGTAAGGCATGAAATAAGATATTCGATTTCTGAGTAGTAAGGCAAACTATAGTGAGACTGAGAGCTGAGAGTGCAGGAAAACAGAGGGGATCGTCTCTGAAAGGATCGATGTATAACATATGAATGAAAATGATAATAATAATAAAATAACTGAGACTAGCTGAGTTAGGCTAATGAGCAATTTTGATCTCTGCTCTAATAATAATATTACTTATCTAGTTTATTTAGAAATCTATATTGTCTAATGATTCCACAGTGCAGCTATATTAATTGTAAAAACAAAGGCAAGGACCAAAGGAAAGTGAGTTATTTGTGGGCTTCCGTTTGCAGTTCGACGGCAGCAGCAGCTGCTGCCACTGCAGCTCTTCGTATATGAAATGAGACAAGTGACAGCAGCTGCCACAAGGGGCAAGGAGCAAATGCTAATGCAACGAGTTACGCAGCTGTTTGCCTGTGTGTCTGTGTGTGTGTGTGTGTGTGCGCTCGGCAAGTGGCGGTGCAATCGCAATCGTTTGGCTGAGTCGCTTGGTCAAGTAACTCGATTCTGTGGCTGGTTGGCCCTTGGACTGTTTTGTAATTTATATGCGCGTGTCGATGTTGTCCCTGTCGTCCTTGTTGTCGTCGTCGTCGTCGTCCTGGCTGCAGCTCCTTGTAATGGAGCAACCGCAACGAACGAAATCTGACAGGAAGCATTTTTGTGACAAGCGCACAAGTTTCACGCTTCAATGTGCAGCAGAATGACAGCCCACGGGAAGGGTGTCTACGGGTAGCCAAGGGAGAGCCAGGCAGAGCCTGCTCAGTGTCTGTGTCAAGGGGCAAGCGTCAACAGCAAATGAAAATGGCTGAGTGACCTGTGGGACAAGTGGGTGGGTGGGGTTCACTGAGCTGCTAGAAAATGAAAAGTACAATATGTTTGGGATTTGTTTTCTCTAGTTTTTCCTTATTTTTTTTTTTTTTTTTTTATTTTTGCTGGCAGCGGGCTGCAAGTGGAAAGAGCTTGACATTGATAGACGCAATGGTCACCTGATAAAGTGAGCCAGCAGCGATGCAGAGAGAGAAGGAAAATCTGATAAAAGAGGTCAACTAAATTGATGCAGTTGAACTAAGTGGCTTATGATGAAATGAGAAAGCAGCAAAGTAGAATTTAACCTCAGGATAAACTTTGAATAATACTAAGCCAAATATGAAAGAGACCAGTGAGAGAGAGAGAGAGGGACAGAGAGAGAGAGAGAGAGAGAGAGAGAGAGAGAGAGAGAGAGAGAGACTAAGAATGAACTTATATAAATAAGGTCAGTTTAAGTTGTTGTGTATCAAAGTAAGGCAGCAAATAGTTAAGAGCTGAGTAAAGGTTTATTTAATAGATTAAAATATGATTTAAAGAATGAATTCAAATACCTTTAAGGAGAGTTAAGACAGCAGACTTAGTATGGGTTCTATTATTAGCAGCTATTCTAGCTTGCTACTAGAATAAAATGGGAAGGATAATGGTTTCTAAAACTTAACATGAAGATAGACTTTAGTCTAGTAAAAGAGACCTTATTCTACAAAAAACAAAGGCAACTGCTTATGAATGTTTATGCGCATTGTAAAATTTAACATGAAGATAAATACTCAACTAATATTATATGAAAGCAAAGCCCTATTCCCTTTACTATGAATGTTCATTGTAAAATTTAACATGAGGAATAACTTAAATTTTCTACAGCACATTTTCTACATTCTAAATTCTATTTGTAAACTGTAGCCACAACTTTAAACTAATCTCTGCCTAAGCTCATATATAAATAAATAAAGATCTTTGGCTGCTGCCAAATGGGCTTTAGCAAGCCCACAAAAAGCAGCTGCTTGGGTCTGGCTGCTAAAGGAAAATATCAAAAAATATAAAACATATGCTTGCCTTCATCAGACGTTAAACAACTTTTTCAACACGAGAATTCCTTCTGCCCGACTACAACATAAACATATTAAGAACACACGCGGCTCATTGTAAAAGTTTGCTGTCTGCTTAAAGAGAGAAAGCCGCAAATGGGCTTCGTTTTTTACCTTAACTGAGGTACAACAAAACTTTTAACCATTTTAAGCTGGCGACAATTCTTTTCTTTTCTTTTTTTTTTTTTTTTTTTTTGTGTCTACCCTGCCTTCCGTTCCAGTTTACAGCAGCGGCAGTAGCAGCCCCCGCTGCTGCGGCTGTTATTATTATTCAGTTACGCGCTGTTTATACAGGCGAGATATTCATACATTCATGAATGTATATATATGTATATATTTGTGTATATATATGTATATCTATATAATGCACGTACTCGTATCTTCTTTTGGCTCCGGCCCAACACACACGACGCTCGGCGAGAATTTGCATAAACACCAACTACAACAACAACAACAACATCATCATATATCTGCTGGGAAGCATCCGCAGATAGCGCAACACGACTTGGTTTACTTTTAAATTTGTATTATATGCATTTATACTCCCCAACATATATATAAATGTAAGAAAAAAAAGAAAGAAAAGCAAAAGGAAAGGAAACCCCATATGTAATTTTTTTTTGCTCCTGCATTCTTGTACATGTTTATAAAATTGTCTAAATTCCCACAAGTTGATTTAAACTTTCTTCCTTCTTTGCACTGTAAGCGCCACCAAAAGTTGCGCCTTCTTTTCATTTTCTTTTTTTTGTTGGTATTAGTTGCAGAGATACCCTGTGATTTAGGTGTTCAAAAGAGCATGAGAATTGTGAATTAAATATTAAAAAAAAACATTTCAGGTTTTTAATCAATTCTAATTTTGATTTGATTTAAAAATTTTTTATTTTATATTGAAAAAACATTTCTTTTAATATTATTTCTTTATATACCAATTGTTTTTACAGAATTCCTATTGCTTATCTCATTTACAGCGCATGCATTAGTCGTTGCCATTTCCATTTACACTTCAGCAATTTCGGCTGTTTCTATGGGGAGTCGCTGCGAGTCGTGTGCGGTTTGGTGCCTTTGGTTGGTGCCACGTCGCGTATACGTTATGCTTTTTACACAATTGTTATTATTGTTGCTCGGCGGATTTCTTTTGCAAGCAGATATGTATTTGCCGTTTTTTGCACACGTGTATCAAATATATACATACATTTAGTCTAGGGCATTGCAATACCACCAGGAAATGCTAAAAATGCACTCAGGTATTGAGTGTGTCCGTGTGTGTGTGTGTGTGTGTGTGAGGGATGTGTTGTGTGGCTTGTTTATTTATGCAACTGTGCCAAAGGATTGGGTTTTGGTTTTGGTTAAGGCAAAACACGATAAGAGCATGTTTTATGTAATACTCCCATATCATCGCATCGAATATCTGAAATTGAAAGCGAAGTGATGGGAGAGAGAGCAAAGCAACAATCGACAAATTGTCAGAGACAATTCTGTTGAGAGCTGGAGACGGTAAATAAGGCCACAAAAGTGAGCAAAATGAAGGTAAGAGTAAATGGAAATTTAGAAAATTTGAGAGGTGGAGTATAAATATAGATAACTATGGAAATTTCTGTAATGAACAGATGCAAATTCTTGAGATTAGTTATTTTAGGGGAACACGGAGGATAGATATATCTATCTATATATGTATATATTAATGGAAAATATAGATTACAAGATATGCATATACCTCATTTTCGATATTTGTAAAACAGTCGAATATATAATGAGCACATGCAGATTCAAATGACAGCAAGAGTGATAGAGATGGAGAGGTGAAAAATGACTTTCGCATTGCTCACATTTGTTTCCTTTTCATATTTTATGCTCACAGGCATACAGTGCGCATATAATATATAATCCACTTACGTCTAATTTATTTATCTACTTAACATCCATTGTTTAGTGCTTCACACACACACACACACACTCATACTTTTACTATCTTTGACACACTCGCAAAATTAACATTCACTCGACACACACACACACACACACACACACACACACACACGACTCACGCTCTGGCACACTCGCATTCGTTGCTTTAACCAGCCAAGCACTTGGCTCAAGTGTTTGCTCACTTTGCGGGCCGCAACCTCTTAACCTGCCCGCAACACCTCGCTCTCCCCTCACGCCCCACCCACCGCTGCCTTATCACTTGGCCTCTCCCTTTCCATCTTGCCCTATGCTTAGTTAACGTTTTAGCCTGCGCCTCTTTTTCGTGTTTTCCTCAGTTTTTTGCTCACTTTCTCCTCCTTTTTTTGTCTTTTTTTTTGTTTTGGTGTCGAGCTAAGTCTGCTCTGGCATATGTTTCCCAGGCCCTTTGCCCAGCGTGTTGCGCTTGTTTTCTTTTCTCTTACCATTTTTTTCTCCACTCTTTCCCCTTTTGCATCCTTCACTCTTTGTTTGTGGCGTCTTTCACTCACTCACTTTATTTGCGCTCATGCATCATAAGGGTTTAATGGATTTGTTGCTGGCCTCAAGAGATGCTCTCTCTCTCTCTCTCTCTCTCTCTCTCTCTCTCTCTCTCTCTCTCTCTCTCTCTGCTCTGCTCTGCTCTAGTGTGCTATCATCTCTTAGCTAACGTCGCGCCCACAATTCACACGCCCACATTTTGTTTTTCCCACACAAACACACACACACACACACACACACACACTCAATGATTATCATATTACGCACAGCCCAGGCCCCATGCTTCTGGTGTTTATGACTTTATTTTGGCTACCTAGTCGAGCAGTTAATACATTTTTATAGACTTGCCAAACTACTGCCACGCCTGCTCTGTCTCTCGCACACACACACACAGAGAACAGCACTTTACAGGTCTGTCATTCTATTAGCTTTTCGCGTGCTTTGTCATTGCCGTTAATAGACTTACTTTTCCTCTTACACTTTTATGGAATGTTTCGCTACTTTTTTGCGCCTTGGTCTTAGAGCTTTCAGTTTTGTGGCTGTTGTTGGCTGGCGCCATTAAGTCGTCGACACTTTGTGCGCTTGTTGTTGTTGTAATTGCTCAGCTGCGCGTGAGGCTCAGGTGCCGAGTGTTGGCTATAAAAACCGAAAAAGGTAACCAACGCTGCGTATACGCAATACATAAATCAAACTGCGACGACGACTATTCAAAAAGTCTTTAAGGTGAGTGCTATAGCTATATATATATAGGTGTCTTAGTCTGTTTAAGACTGAAGTGAACACAGATTCGAATTTGAGTAGTTGAAGGGCATCTGTCTGAATCGCATCAAATTTAACTCTAGCCAGTCACAAAAAATCTTTAAACGTTCACATTTATATGAAGAGCTTTAATAAAAATTTGCGTAGACAAACCAAACTGTGCAATGGCTGCAAAATCATATTCAAAATGTTGATTTTCCACTCCATTTTCTGCGCAATTTTGCTTGTGTCAAAAATTGCAGCTTTTCATTTGCGTTTGCTGCAGCAGCAGCAGCAGCAGCAGCAACAGCCGCAGCAGAGATTTTCTGGGCTCGAGGCGAAGCTTTGGCTGGGTTGAACAACAGTCGAGTGCAAGCTGAATCCAGCCATGCCGTAACATTGTTAGGAGATCTAGTGCAAAGTATATGCTATAGTTTGTAGCTGTCTTTAGCACACATCAAAAGCATTATTAACAGGACTACAAGCACAGAAACAACATACACATACACACACACACACACACACACTCTGGCGAACGGGGCATAGGATAACAGAAAAGATGCCTGCGAGCAGGCCCAGTAAATCCAAAACATGTGTCCTTACTCGATGGCTTGGCTTCTCTATGTCTGTGTGCGTATGTGTATTTATGAGCCATAGCACACACACACACACACACACACACACACCCAGACACACATACATTGGCAGCCACATCAACTGCTTTTGGCGTGCATTAAGTGGCCTTAGCCTGCCGCACAAGGACATGCTTTTTGCGGTCTTTCAAATATTTGGGTTTACTCTGTTCCACTCTCGACTCTCTATATAGTATTTATATATATATACATATATCCAGGCCATATTCTATTTTATATTTAAGGTGTCTGCATGGCGCATAAAATGTATATTAGTCTGGCTGCCTGGCTCAACAAATAAAATAACATTAAAAGCAATTGCTGCCACTCTTAAAATGAGCCAAATTCTTAAATTTAGTTGCGCGCAGCTTCTGCTTTTTATTTTTGTCTTTTCTGTGCGAGCGGCTAAGCAGCTTATAAATGCGCAGAGCTTGAGCGGGCGAAAATGCTGTAGACTGCTCTGTAGCAGTCCCTAGTTAATTGAGAATATTAGCTGAGCAAAAGCAGCTTTAACATAAACGAAATTTACTCAAGAATAAGCTATTAGATATTATTAAAGTTTTACGAATATAAGAGAATATAAGAGTACGTTTTATGTAAAATATGTGGAGCTTATAGCATAATATAAATAAAATATGTTAGATTTTATTTAAAGCAAAAAAAATATATTAAGCAATCAGTCAGTATGTTAAGATTTTAATGAAAAGTAAGTTTTTAAAATATAAACTTGTTAAGAGAATGGAAAATTATTTTATTATTATAAATAAATTTTTAATAAATGTATTAACAAAGTGAATAAAAAAATATTGCGAAAAATAAATCAGAAATATATCACAGATCTCAGATACTTCTTTAAAGAATAAAAAAATATGTATAATTTAATAAATCTTTATAAAATAAAAAAAATTAATTATTTCACTATTTTAATTTTTATAATATTATTTTTTTATACCATTTTTT
The DNA here is from genome assembly GCA_035047485.1 of Drosophila peninsularis. Taxonomy (NCBI): domain Eukaryota; kingdom Metazoa; phylum Arthropoda; class Insecta; order Diptera; family Drosophilidae; genus Drosophila; species Drosophila peninsularis. Next base: position 1,457,186 of record JAWNPN010000018.1, on the reverse strand, counting down.
TTTTTAATTTTTATTTTTCATTATCATTGTTTTTTTTTTTTATTTATTTATTTATTTATTTATTTAGTATTTATTTTTTATATTTATATATGTATATTTTGCATATATATTTATATTATTATTAAAAATCAGTTTCATAATCATTTCTTTCTGCTAAGTAAGTAAACTCCTCACCAAGATGCTGTCAAGATTTTCTTTGAAAATTACGGACATTGATCAAGGCAATTGAGTGACACAAATCTGAAGCACAAGCATGGCAGGCCCTCTAATATTTTCCAAAGAAACACGAATTGGGTTAACGAAGTAACGTCTCGCATGGGACAGTCGCACTTGGAATTGAGAACAGATGGCAGGGAATGTGGGTTAAATACACACTCATACACAGACGTGTGCGTACGCATATTTGCGCAGCTAAAAAGTAGGCAACGACTTATGCGAATCAATTCAAATTCAATTCCTCACAATTAGCGCAAGGTCTGAGCAATGCCGCATGCAATTGCAATTTTGCTTCACGCAGACAACACTTGGACAACTCGATAACCAAGTCAACTAGTTGCTGTGCCAGTCAGTCGCAACTTGGGCTGGTGCTCGTTAGTTGTGCTTCGGCACTTTTGGCCTGATCCGCCGCCCGTTGCTTGTCAAGTGTCGCCTGACACATTCTGAACGCTCGCTTTGTCGGCGACTTTTCAAAGTTTGCAACGTCGCCAAGTTTTTGTGGCAGGTGGCAGGGCTGAAGGAGCTGTTGCTGTTGCTGTTGCTGTTGGAAGTGCATTCAAATTAAATAGCATTTTGATGAATATTGATTGATTGCTTGCTTGCTGGCTGGCAGGCTGGCTGGCTTGCGTCGCCTTGTGGCAAATTAAAAGCAATTGGCGCTATGGCAAATCGAAAAACTTTTGGGCCCCAAAAACTTTGGCCTTGTAATTGAGATAGTCGAATTGCAGTTGCAATTTAATTCTCCAATACACAGACAAATATAGTTGGGAGAGAGTTATCCAAAAAATTTGTTAAGCAACAGTTGTTTGATGGCAGCGCGGCGGAAACTTTGATTTTGCAAAGCGAATTCTCTATGCGGCTATGAAATGAACTCTGATTGAGACTGATTTAATACGGAAGTTTGAAAATTTTGGATTGGTTTCAAAAATTAAGTGATGTTTGAAACAAATTTGATATATATAATGAATATAGATATTTATTTAAATTAATTGTATATAAAGCTGAGAAATATATTCTTATAAATATAAGATAATTCACAAACTTATATATTCTTATAGGGCAACTCGCTGTAATCAGTAAAATAATTCAGTATTAAGTAGCGAGCAAGTTCGCTCGAGGACATTACGCAATGGAGTGCTAAGGACTGTGCTGGTGTTTGTTGCACTGTGAGTTGCTGCGACCGGAAATGAGTAAACAAGCGTCAAATAGTAAAAACACAACAACGACAACGTCGAGGACGACTACGACGACGACTGCAAGTACAACGGGGCGCCAGCCAGCAGAGCGAGAGTGTCCTTACGAAAAATATAAATAAATGAAACATTAAACAAAACTGCGACAACGACAACGACAACAATGGACAAAGGCCCTTGTGGACTGCTGCAAAAGTGAAGTTTCGTGGAGTGCGGCGCGTGCATAAGGGCTTGAATGCGGACGCCAGCGCAAAGATGGCGAAAAATGAGCGAAGACAACAACCGGATATCCGGCAACTTTATAAGCAGCCAGCAGGCAGCAGGCAGTGCCACAAAGGACAATCAGACACCAGCAAGCAACGAACAGCGACCGCCGCCGCCGTCGCCGTCGCCGAGAACGTAGTTTATTTTAACTTTTGATTTCCGCCTTTTTTAGTATGCTGAGTACTTGCTGCAGCCAGCACACCGCTGACCATGCAACCTGGTCAGCTGCAAGCGACTCCTCGAGCACCGAACAGAAGAGAGTTGGCATTAAAAATGAATTAAACTTGCGTTACTTCTCAAGCATCCAGTTCTGGCAGTTCCTTCGCTCATTCCCCCAGCAGCACCTGAGCGAGGAACACGCAATTCAATTTTCACAATGTCTCCGAGTGTCTCCAAATGTACTGGGTGTGTGCAAGTCTTTAATGTTGTGTAGATATATTTATCAAATACCAATTATATAATGCATAAGAAAGCTTTCTTTACCATGAAACCTTTTCAAATCAAAGTAAGCTATGATCGCATCTACAAAATTCATTTCATATGCTTAGCCAGAACTTCAGATTTTACTCAGTACACTTTTCAGACACATACAAACAACTTTAAAAAAGAGGCCAAAAAAAAAAAAAAAAAAGAAGATAAATGTACATTTATTGTGTTGCAACCCAAAATACTTCTCTACTTTTAAGCACAAAGTGTAACTTTTTATAATTTTATAGTAAAAAATTTCAAAACCTAAAAAAATTAAAAAACGAAACTAAAGAAAAAAATGTTTATCAAATCGATAGAAAGGAGAAAAATTATTCAAAAATTGAGGAATCCTTCCATTCCAAATAATAAAATATTAACGGAAAAAAAAGAAAAAACTATGAACGAAATAAATCTCCAATTGCGGATTGGCGTATGTTGATACATTGATATCGGCATTGATATACCTGGCTTTACCTACACACAACTGGATATAACTCGGACTGTAAGTGTAAGAGCCTACATATAATAGGCATATCACATAAGTAATGTATTCTCCTGTTGCAGTGACAAATACATGTGAATCATACTTGAGACTTGGATTGATTAGGATGACTGCGAGTTGGTTGCTTATCTTCAGTGATCTACGATCCTTGATCTTATATTTAAATTGTGATCCATTTGAGTGGCATTACTTGGCTCCAACAACTATAAACGCCTTGGAGCCTTCTCTCCTACCCTCAATAATATTCCTGGGCTTCTTTCGAAAATTTAACTTGAATAGTTGAAGGAAACTATTGGTATAAATTAGTTGTGTATCAGTTCGTATGGTGGAGTTGTTGTAAATTCTGGTATCAATTATATAATGATTTTTGGCTAATTTATTGGGATTTGGCTTTTGGTGGGGAACCCTTACGTCCAAGGCGTAACGAGCAGCGCATACATACACGAGAATTCTTGTCCATATAAGAAAGGTTTGGCGGTCATTTATTTTTAAATGTTAGCGGAAGGTGTCCTCTTTCATGCGTATTTATATTTTTTCGGAAAGTTGATCTATATTTATCTTTACTAAAATCACATTTTTCATGTTTCCCCAAAAACTGAAGCGCTCTTACCCTGTGCGTAAGCTCATCATAAAGCTTGAATAATTCTCCACCATATACAAAAATACCTTGAAAACTGATTTTAACATCGCAAATAAGCAATAGTCCCACTGTGCGCCGTTCGTCAGCACTGACGCTGTGATAAGATACCGCAGTTGTGGAGGGTTTTATCTTTCTTTTTCTTTTGAAAAGCCATCTACTTGAATGTGAATGCGACTCTGAATGACTCAAAAACAGTTTATTATTAGTCGGGAATTTTTTAAAGTTTTTTTTTCTAATACAGTACCAAGTACATGGTAAAACAAAATCCGCTATTAAGTCGAAATAGAAAAACCATGTGAGAAGTTATTATTTATCTCCATTTTGTTTTAATGGGAAACATGACAACCCTATACCCCAATAAATTACTTTAAATTGAAACTACATATCAATTTACCCATGACTTTTCATAACTATATATACAACAATAAAAACAGGTACTGACCTCATTCCCAATTCCTACACGAACGTAAACAGTACTCATTACAATACTTACAAAAATGTTGCCGATACTATTAGAGGGTGAACGCTCATTTAACTCGATAGAGAATAGCCATTCACTTAACAATAGTAAGGAGTGTTCAACTAAAAATGGCGGTGAGTCTGTAGGTTCTCTGTTTCCAACTCAAGAAAACTTATTGCGGTAAGCGATCAAACATTATTACATCTGAATTAAATTAATTCTAATTCTCAAATTTGTAGTACTCAACTACTATTACTAGACTATAAACAGTTTAAGGCCGCGCGCACTATACAGAGACATGTTCGTGGGTTTAACGTTCGTCGGCGAATGCAAAGACAGCAGTCAGCTGCATTAATTATTCAGAATGCATGGCGTCGATATATAGCCAAAGAACACCTAATCATCTTTGCACAGGAGCTCACACAGAATTCAATACAGATTATGTATTACAACTCATCTGTAAGGATACAGGCATGTTTTCGGGGCTGGTGGTCGCGCAAGTATGTTAACAACATGCTTTTCCTCAAGAAAATTCAACTGCAATCCTTGGAGGAACTGATAAATGCGTTTGCCCAAAAGATGCACTCACTGATTACATCCGGGCATTTGCCAGGATATTTTAGTTTTTCTACTGAACCGTAAGTTGTAGTTGATCTTCAGTCTGCTCAAAATGAGCTTATCAATTGTTTCATATCGATACTCTTCTTATCTGTTTTTCATTGTTTAGTCGATATATTCGGTGTCATGGCTTTAATTCTATCTTCGATGAATTTTTTTTAATTTGCCTTAATGATTTGATTAATATCGATAATAAATTACTTAATACTAATGATTTATCTAAATTTGTTCCCCATTTCTTAGGTACAGTGCCCAATTAACTGATTTCTTAACGACGATGACTTATCGATTTTATAATCGATATGTCTGCACAAAATATATGACATTCAAAAAAAATATGGACACACATTACCGCGAATTTATGGACTGCCTTCATTCAACTTGGGTGCCATTTTTGGGCTTCAATCACAATGCTGCATGCAAAAGATGGGTACGTGATTTTGACGCTGTGCCTAAAGAATACGCCAACCGTGAATACGATGTGCTCCAGACTTTTATGACACAGACTCGACTAACCGATCATCGGAGACAGCAACTTGTCAAAGATAAGGGTTAGTTTTATTAGGATTAATGTTAATATTACTGATCATATTATTAATTGTAATATTATTATTTAAATTTATTTTATTATTATTATTATTATTATAATTTTTATTATCTAGAAATGAAGAAAATTAATAATAACCGCTTAAAAGAAGGTCGATTCTGCAAAGATGTTGCGTATAGCATGAAATTTTGGCGAGGCTGTCAGATATGTACGAAAAAAATCACGGACAACATGGGAGAAGAATTTATGAATCATCTAGCCGATGTCGAGTTTTATTTGGAGAGAAGGAACCTTATACCAAATTGCAATTGCACTCTTGATTCTAAACAACATGAGCTTTTAAAATGTGAATCGAAAGTTTATATTCCCCTCACAAAACAATAAAGCAAGTAAAAATTAAACTCTAACCGATATATTTAAAATTATTTATTGAGAAAAGAAGAAAAAAATATAAATCATTGCTATAAAACGTGAAAAGAATGAAATATTGGAATGTTTGGAGTATGAAAGTTGAGAGCAACTAATGGATATATAGCAGCTTCCAAACTATATCCAAACGCATCGAGCTATTGAATTACAACCGCGATAAGCAGGAGAAATATATATTTTATTAATTTAAACTTACGCATTGATAAATAAAACGTCCCAACATATAAATACTGAACTCAGCATATTTGTTAATTCAATATGAACTTCGCAGTAAAAAGATTAGATTTAGCCTGCTAAATAGTGATATCCTGGATCAACATAATCGTCAATGTACTGATAAAGTTAGCATTAGTCGTTTTGTCAAATGTTTGGGCTTTGGAAGTGAAGGATTTACATTCGCTTTATGAACACATGCAAACAGCACCAAGTGTAACTTATAATAACTTTTTATAAGTTCATTGTTAGAAATTGGAACTCTTCTGCATTAAAAAGCACACAAGTGCACCAAGAACAAAAATCGGCAATTGGTTTCTAGAGCATTCTTAAATTTTTTATCTAGTGCGTGTATGGTATCTTAGCTAAAATTATCGGTTATCTATAGAGCTAGCAATTTCATTGCGATGCTTGACAACCCTACACTTCGATATTATGCTATGATATACATTAAAACTATGTATCAATTTACCCATGACTTTTCAGAATTATATATAAAAATATATAACAGACCGACTTCATTCACAAATCCTTCACGAACGTAAACAGTACTCATTACAATATTTTAAAAACATGCTGCTGGCAACATATATCGGTGCACGCTCATTTAACTCGATAGAGAATAGCCATTCACTTAACAATAGTAAGGAGTGTTCAACTAAAAATGGCGGTGAGTCTGTAGGTTCTCTGTTTCCTTCAGGAAACTTATTGCGGTAAGCGATCAAACATTATCACATCTAAATTAAATTAATTCTAATTTCAAATTTGTAGTACTCAACTACTATTACTAGACTATAAACAGTTTAAGGCCGCGCGCACTATACAGAGACATGTTCGTGGGTTTAACGTTCGTCGGCGAATGCAAAGACAGCAGTCAGCTGCATTAATTATTCAGAATGCATGGCGTCGATATATAGCCAAAGAACACCTAATCATCTTTGCACAGGAGCTCACACAGAATTCAATACAGATTATGTATTACAACTCATCTGTAAGGATACAGGCATGTTTTCGGGGCTGGTGGTCGCGCAAGTATGTTAACAACATGCTTTTCCTCAAGAAAATTCAACTGCAATCCTTGGAGGAACTGATAAATGCGTTTGCCCAAAAGATGCACTCACTGATGAAATCCGGGCATTTGCCAGGATATCTTGGTTATTCTACTGAACCGTAAGTTGTAGTTGATCTTCAGTCTGCTCAAAATGAGTTTATCAATTGTTTCATATCTACTCTACTCTTCTTATCTGTTTCATTGTTTAGTAGATATACGCGGTGTTATGTCTTTAATTCTACCTTCGATAGATTTTTATACCCTGTACCCATTGAAAATGGGAAATCAGGGTATTATGGTTTTGTTGAAATGTATGTAACATGGAGAAGAACCTATATGAGCTAGAGACTTGAAATTTTATGTAGGTATAGCATGCGCAGTCTTCAAAATTTGTTTTTAGCTAAGTGAATTTAATACCACGCCCCTTCTGCCAAATTTGCGCTAGGGACATGTGCTTTGGCAAATACATACATACAATGACATAATCAGGCCCTGAAAGATTAACTAAGAAAGTCCATCTAGAAAAAAACTTATTAAACATTTAAATTTCCCATAACACAAGCGTCTTGCAGCCCAAGCGCTACCGTGTGCGGTAGAGCGTGTGCTTGTGCGACACCGACTAGAATTTTTTATTTTGTTTTAAATTTGCCTGTATGATTGGTTTAATATCGATATTTATTACTGATGATTTGTCTAAATTTGTTCCCCATTTATTTTAGGTACAGTTCCCAAATATCCGATTTCTTAACGACGATGACTTATCGATTTTATAATCGATATGTGGGAACAAAATATATGACATCCAGAAAAAATATGGACACTCATTACCGCGAATTTATGGACAGCCTTTATTCAACTTGGGTGCCATTTTTGGGCTTCAATCACAATGCCGCATGCAAAAGATGGGTACATGATTTTGACGCTGTGCCCAAAAAATACGCCAACCGTGAATACGATGTGTTCCAAAGTTTTATGACACAGACTCGACTAACCGATCAGCAGAGACAGAAACTTGCCAAAGAAAATGGTTAGTTTTATTTGTCTTAATATTAATTCGAATAATATTATTATTAATATTATTATACATAATCTAGAATTAAAGAAAATTAATCGGAGCCGCGTAAATGAATGTCAGTTCTGTAAAGATGTTGCGAATAGCATGAAATTTTGGCGAGCCTGTGATATATGTAGGGATAAAGTCATGGAGAGCTGTATGGGAGAGGAATTTAAGATTTATCTAACCGACGTCAAATTCTATGCTGAGGAAAGGAATCTTATAACCAATTGCAATTGTACTCTTGATTATAAACAAGATGAGCTGTTCAAATGTGAATCGAAAACATATAAACATACATGAAAAAATACTAAAGTAAGTACAATAATAACTCTCCATACTTATTTAAAATTATATTTGTATTTTATATTTTATTTAAATTGTATATTTATTCAGAAAACAAGAATGTACATAAAGCATCGCAATAAAACAATGAAATATTGGACTGTTTGGAGTATGAGAGTTGAGAAAAGCTAATGGATATCTCGCCGCTTCAAAACTGTATCTAAAGGCATCGAGCTATTGAATTAGAACCGCGATACGCAGGAGAAATGTATATTTATTTAATATATACCTACGCATTGAAAAATAAAACGTTCCAACATATAAATACTGAACTCAGCATATTTGTTAATTCAATATGACCTTCGCAGTGAAAAGGTTAGATTTAGCCTGCTAAATAGTGTTAGCCTGCATCAACATAATCGTCAATGTACTGATAAAGTTTCGATTTTTTGTATTCATTTCGATAATTAGTTTCTACAGAATTCTTAAATTTTTTTATTTAGTGCGTGTATGGTAACTTAGCTAAAATTATCGGTTATCTAAAGAACTAGCAATTTCATTGCGATGCTTGACAACCCTACACTTCGATATTATGCTATGATATACATTAAAACTATGTATCAATTTACCCATGACTTTTCAGAATTATATATAAAAATATATAACAGACCGACTTCATTCACAAATCCTTCACGAACGTAAACAGTTCTCATTACCAATTTTTAAAAATGTTGTCAACACCATATATGGGTGCACACCCATATTACTCGGTTGAAATTAACCATTCACTAAACAATGGTAAGGAGTATTCAAATGCAAATGTCAGTGGAGGTTACGCAGGTTCTCTGTTTCCTATTCAAGGAAATTTGTTGCGGTAAGCGATTAACCATTATTACATCTAAATTAAATTAATTCTAATTCTCAAATTTGTAGTACTCAACTACTATTATTAGACTATAAACAGTTTAAGGCCGCGCGCACTATACAGAAACATGTTCGTGGGTTTAACGTTCGTCGGCGAATGCAAAGGCAACAGACAGCTGCTGCAATTATTCAGAATGCTTGGCATCGATACATAGGCAAGCGTCATCTGATCATTTTAGCACAGGAGCGCGCACAAGATTCAATACAGATTATGTATTACAACTCATCTGTAAGGATACAGGCATGTTTTCGGGGCTGGTATTCGCGCAAGTATGTTAACAACATGCTTTTCCTCAAGAAAATTCAACTGCAATCAGTGGAGGAACTGCTGATTACGTTTTCACAAAAGCTGCATACTATGATGAAATCCGGTCATTTGCCAGGATATGTTACTTTTTGTGAGGATCCGTAAGTTCTCGTTGACCTCGTCACATTTCTTCTTTCATATCGATACTCTTACCGTTGTTTCATCGCCTCCCTGATATACTCGTTTTCGTGTTTTTAATACTATCGTCGATACACTCCATGTATTTTGTTGTTATGATTGGCTTAAAATCTATAATGAGTTTTATCGAATTATTTAATACTAATGGCATATCTTTCACCATTTTTCTTAGGTACAGTACTAAAGTATCTGAACTTCTACACACACACACTTATCGATTTTTTAATCGATATGTGTGCACTAAGCATATTACTACCAAAGCTAATATGGATAAACATTGTCGTGAATTCAGGGAGTCCGCTTTTCAATCATTTGCTCCATATTTGGGCATCGATGACTATGATACATGCAGGAGATGGCAAGATGAGGTTTATGATGATGAGCCCAAAAACTATAACAATCATGAATACGATGTGGTACTGAACTTTGTGACTGAGAGTCGATTAACCAAATTGGAGAAACAGTATTTTGCCAAAGAAAAGGGTAAGTTTACCTAATAATAAATTACTCTAATTTTTTACTATTATTGTTTTTGTTTCTTATCTAGTAACGAAGAAAGCTAAGCGGAGCCGCGAAAAAGAAGGTAAATTCTGCAAAGATGTCGCGACTAGCATGAAATATTGGCAGGCCTGTGAGATTTGTAAGGGAAAAGACATTGAAAGATTAAAGGGACACCAATTTAAGAATTATCTGGCCAAAGTCAAATTCTATTTGGAGACAATGAAGTTATTGGTCAACTGCAATTGCACTCGTGATAACAAACAACAACAGGAGCTTAAGAATGCAATGACCAACGTCAATAAATGCAAATAAGCTGGAGAAATCTATATTTTTTAAATTATATTTTATTAGCTTATATTTTATTAGTTTATATTTACGCATTGATAAATAAAATGTGTCATTCGAAACTGAACTCAGCTTATTTTTTATTTCAATTTTATTGAGGTGATTTTATATACTTCGTTATATTACAATACATTTAACCTACATATCAATTTACCCAAGCTTTTTCAGAGATACATGTATAAACAATTCTAACACTGGCAGACACATTATACTCACAATTCTTACACGATAAAAACAATACTCAGTGCTCAATACAACACAAAAAATGTTTTCAAAGCTACACATTGGGCTGCCCTCATACCACTCACATTACGCTTTCATATTTGAGAGGAATGAATGTAAGGATAGAAGTAGCAATGGATCTGGAATTTCGTTGCATCCGATGCAACCACATGTAGTACGGTAAATAATTTATTATTATCTCATATAAATGAATTCCAATTCCCAAATTATAGCACCCAACTGCTATTACTGGACTATAAACAGTTTATGTCCGCGCGCACTATACAGAGACATGTTCGTGGCTTTAACGTTCGTCGGCGAATGCAAAAACAGCAGTCAGCTGCTGTAATTATTCAGAATGCATGGCGTCGTTATATAGCTAGGGGACATCTGATCAATTTTGCACAGGACCGCACGCAGGAATCAATACAGATTTTGTTCCACAACTCATCTCTGAGGATACAGTCCTTCTTCCGTGGCTGGTGGTCGCGCAAGCATATTAACAATATGCTCTTCCTCAAGAATTTGCAACTGAAATGCATAGAGGAACTGCTGAATACGTATGCCCAAAAGTTGCACACAATGATAAGAACCGGTCATTTGCCAGGATATGTCAGTTTTGCCCAGGATTTGTAAGTACTAGTGCATCTCTTTAGCTTGCTCTCTCATTTTTACATTACATAGATTTTTCATAGACTTTCGCCTCATGCTCGTCATTTTTGTAAATTTAAGTCAATTATTTTGTGCTTTTTGTCAATGAAATCAATCAAAAGATGATAAAATGTTTTGTTCTTTCCTTTAGGAGCAGATCAACTGTAATGGAACTTTTAACTACAATAACATATAGATATTATAATCGATATGTGTCCAATAAATATTTGACAACCAAAGCAAATATGAACAAACATTACTGCGAATTCAAGGACTCTGCTTTTGAAACTTGGGTGCCATATTTGGGCTTCAATCACAACGGCAAATGTAAAACTTCGGCATTTAATTATGATATTGTGCCCAAAAAATACGCACTCCGTGAATTCGATGTGGCCCAGGTTTTTATGAGAAAGAGTGGATTAAATAAGTTACAGAAGTTACATCTGCTTAAAGAACAGGGCAAGTATAATAAAAACTAAGTCTTATTAGTTCTTTATTAATAATATTTATTATCTAGGATTGAAGAGAAGTTATCGTAACGAGAGGGAATCTCGGTTCTGCAAAGATGTTGCGAATAGCATGAGATTTTGGCAAGCCTGTAATATATGCAATGTTAAAGTCACGGATAGCTTCATGCAAAACGAATTTAAGGATTTTCTGATCAATGTCAAAGTCTTTTTGGAGACTATTGGCTTTATGTCCAACTGCAATTGCACTCGTGATAAAAAACAGCAAGAGCTCATAAAATGCAAATCACACACATTTAACCCATCCACAATCAAACCACCAGATTCAATGCGAAAACTATCCTTTTATCAAAGACCAGCTTCAATTCGAGGACCCTCAATTCAAAAAGCAACTCTAGACCAATAATAAACTTCTTTATTTCTATATATATTGTTCACTGATCGTGAAAAAAGGCAATGAAACATTGTGTAATGTACCAATAAAAGACTCCACAAACGACACGTGTATAACATGAATTATTGCCTTGTTATACCCTGAGCCCATTGAAAATGGGAAATCAGGGTATAATGTTTTTGTGAAAATGTATGTAACAGGCAGAAGGAGACGTCGCAGACCACAGAAAGTATATATATTCTTGATCAGCTCGATGAGATGAGTTGATATAGCTCTGTCCGTCTGTCCGTCCGTCCGTCCGTCCGTCCGTCCGTCCGTCTGTATGAACGCAGCGATCTCGTAAACCACAGAAGCTAGAGAGCTGAAATTTAACATGTAGACTCGTGAATACCATACGCTTTACGATTTTTTCTTCAAAAATTCGATAACTTTTCACGTTCTCTTTTTATCGATATCGATTTGTATATCAATCGCAATATTGCAGTGTTTACCATCAAGTTTCAACTACAACTATTCTCCAATGGGCGATTATTATATATTTTTCAGTTTTCTCTGATAGATAGATACTCAGCCATAGGATACTGCTTTCATGTAAATTATTCCAAACAGTAAAACTAGGTAATCAAAGTAGCCTTAGCTTTCATCTCCAGGTCTCAATTGATATGCCCAGACAGAGCTCAGATTTTTCTTCAGTACACGTTTTGAACACAAACAAACAACACCTCAAGTTGACCAAAGACATATACACATACATAAATTAACAAACCAATTTTTAACTTTAAGCTGAAAGTCGAATTTTTGTTATAGTTTTATAAATAAATACTTAAAAATACACACACACAAGCGTGCCAAAGCCAAAAATGTTCCTCACAAAAAAAAAGAACAAAAGCAAACAATTAACAGTTATAAAAAACCAAAATCAAGAAACCTTCACACTAGGATTTACCTCTATTAAACTGCCTACAACTGGATATTACTCGGACTGTAAGTGGAATAGAAATTTAAAAATCTATATATATTTTTTTATTTCATATATTTTATATTGCAGCGTCAAATACACATACAAATCTACACTCGAGGGGAGATGCTGCACTTTGCGACCCAAGAGGACATGAGGAATTCAGATAGTAATCATTGCCAACATTAGCATCGTCATAATAATCAACGAATATATCAATATATAATAATAATAATAATCACTAGTAACTAACAATTAGCATCGTAATAATAGCCAACTGACACTTTTATAAAATTCGCAGTTAAATAAAATTTTAAGTGAAGACTATTTTATGTTTGTTTAATCATGAAGCAATCCGATAAATAAAGAGTGAGCTACTAAGTTTGCACAGCTGACGCTCAAGGCAACTCATGTACCTAAGTATATATTTTCAAAACCAAAACCTGGGACAACTTTTCGTATGATTCCCTTATCTGCCTTAGTCTTTGTTCACATAATCAACACACACACGCATAAATGAGTTCAATCAATATTGGCAACAAATTAAATTTAATGATATTTGTTGCTTGCAGCCAAAGTCAAGTAGAAAAGAGCTATGAAATTGGGAACTCGGGTAAATATTTACCGACTGACGCTAATGAACTTGAGCATACAAATAGGCAACACACACTCACCCAAGCACACACACACACACACACACACACAAAGAGAGACTCTTCGAAGTACTTATGTTCCCAGAAGCAGAATCTGCTCAAAAGAAAAACTCGATTCGCTGCTTTGATTAAAGAGTTTTGCACAGAAATTTGCTCACTTACAGATTTTTCGCTCGTGTCGTAGTTTTCGTCCTCTTTTTTTCCTTTTGCCTTTCATTTTCCACAGAGAAATGGACGAGCAAAACGTGTTTACACAAAGAATTTTTCGCTATTGATTGTGTGATTGCAATACGTATGTGTGTGTGCGTGTGTGTATTTGCACATATGCAAGGACATTGCCGAAGAAGCACGTTTGGTTTCCCATTGTGGGCACCCAAAAGTCAACAGCACTTCTTTGATTTGATACTCTTCATATATTCTGTCGGTAAGGGTATCAAAAGTCTGTTAAAATATTAACATTCTATAGAGGCAACGTCCTATTTATATTACAAAAGAAATATCTATCTATCTAGACATTATTATTTTCTTTGCCTGTAAGAGTATTTCGTATTCATCTCTAAGCTAACTTCTATTTTCCATTATTTATTTCACATCGTTATTTGCAGTGATTCAGTTGAGTTTGTGCTCTGAGTGGGCTACTTGTCGAAAATCTGAGAGAGAGAGACTGAAGTTATCTCTGCGAGCTGACTGCCTGTGCTCTTTTATAGTCCTTTGTATTTGAAGTATCAAGTGTGGCTATAGAAAATAATCTAGCAGGCTTTCCCATCTAAACGCATGATCTTTAGCTACTTGACAATGAATTTATTGAATTTATTTAGTTTGCTTTCGCACAGAGCTCAGACAACAGCTATAACATTGACCGTAAAAATTAAAACTAAAAAAAAATAATTAGAAGTAAGAAAAGAAAGAATTTGAAAACAATTTTAAACAGAAAAGGAGAATACTATATATTTTTTGAAAATAAATATTCCGAAAATCAAATAAATATGGCTATTAATTAAAAAAGCAAGGACTTCGAGCAGTGCTGAAAAATTGAGAGCTCGGCAAGGTTTTATTAAGAAAATATGGTATTATTCCATAGTAAACTCTTGATTATTTTTGTTAGATGCAAACTAACACAAATGAATGCTACAATTTTTATATTAAATACATAATACATATATTATATTTTGTATAAAAAATAAAAATGCCCATATATTTTGATACTAACAAAAAAACGTGCTTTTATTTATGCCGATTAACCATTTAGAACTGTTTTTGGAGATTCACTATATTTAATTTATATTTCTATCTAAGCTTGTATTTTGAAAATATAGAAAATATAGTAAAAATATTTTGTATTACATATTTCTGCCAAGAATTAAGTTTTATATTACTTATAAATACATATTATCCTTAAGCTTTGATACATCTGTTTTGAATGGGGTTCTATACCCTAGCTTCAGACGTTTTTAATAACAATGGAGCATTAAAATGCCAGTCATACGGAGTGTGTTCATGTTTTGTATTGGTGTGCGTTTATAGTGGAATTAAATAGAAACAGAATTAACCCAGATATGCAAATAAATTTACCAGCAAAGCGAGCAACGAGAACAACAATAACAAAGCTGCACATTAACTTCCGCAGCTCATTAAGTCGCTGTCAGCTAAAGATAGTGTGGGAGTAGCAGAGTTAAAAAGGGAAAGTAGAAGAGGGCAAATACTTGTGTATAAAAATTTATGCGACGCCAACTGGACGACAGCAGACAGACAGACACACAGCTGAAAATCAGAGGCTTGCCAGACAGGCGAAAAGTCCGCTGGCTCTCACAACAAATAAAACATTTGGCCCCATGTAAATTATGAGGGCCACAAAGCGAAAACCCCAAAGCCCCGCGCATGGAATACGTAAATTAGCAGCAACAACAAAAATGTACAAAATAAGGAAAGAAAAAATAAATAAAAAATAATACAAATATCAGCGCGCCAGAGGTCAACTGTGGGTGAGCAGCAGCATCAGGGCTGCCATGCGGCCTGCCCCGTCCTACCCTGTCCTGTCTCGTACTGTTCAGTCCTGCCACGCCTCCTGCTCGCGCTCAATATAAAGGCTAAACGAAAATGTCGACACATTAAATGAAAATGACGGAATTTTTACTTGCACTGAATTGTTGGCTTCAAACATATCAATGTAGTTTATAATGGTTGACTAGCAGATACCCTGAACTGAGTTAAAAGTTATATTATTTTTTAAAATAAATAAATGTTGAAAAAATTTATGGAAATTGATAAATTTATATAAAATTTTATAGAATTGTATCTTTATATGTATAGTGCTCCTGGATAAAGTATAGGATATTCTTCTGTTTCAATTATGGAACAGCAAATCTCATATGTAATTCTTAAAATGAATTAAATATTTTTTTCTAATTGCTTGCAAGGCAGGATTGTCAAAATATTCTTGACTTCAATTCTTATATACCCCTCTTTCCAACACTAACAGAGCATAAGAAAAAACTGAAAGCAAAAAAAAAAAAATAAAAATAAAGAAACCTGTACGCATCCTTGGCCTTCAGTTTAATTAGGCCGGCTGCTACTGTTTTGGCCTATATATAGGGGAAAAATGCCTTAAAAAATGTTCGTTTAATGCCGTCGCCCTCGGTCCCCCACAGGTTTAAGGTCAGTTTATTTTCTTTTTGCGGTTTTGGGTTTGGGTGTGGCCAAACTAATTAGTGGCCATTTTGTGGGCGTTGCTGTTTAATGAAATTTTAATAGGAATTTAATTGAAATTCAGCACGAGACTCAAATTCAGAGCTTCAGATGTGCGCGAAAGCAACAAGCATTGCACATGATTTATGCTGTGTATAGTGACATAGTTTATATCGATAGATAGTGGATAACAGTTTTAATCAAGCATCAATTGATTAAAGAGTTTGTGTAATAAAACACAGACAAAGCCTTAATTTAAAGTTGAGTTAAACATGAAAGAGTTAAAGAAACCTTTTTAAGTTACCTTTCATTCAATATTTGCCATTTTATTTTCTATTGACATGGAATAAATATGGCTTTGTTGAATTAAAATATTGTTCATTGATGCCTTAGGCCAACTACAGCAAATGGCAATTTAATTAATATTTTAAGCGAACTCTTTATTGTGAATTATTATTTGATTGTGCTTTTGAAAGGTACAAATAAATTTGCCGCAGGCCAACATGCTGCGAAGATATTTTTGGAAATTTAATTTAATAAATAGATAACTTGACAAGGCAAATATCTTGTGGATTGGAAGTGGAAACGATAAAATTGATTGGTTAAAGAATTATTTAATTTATAAATAAAATAAATATTAAATCGTTTGTCTCGACAAAAGTTAAGCAGATATTAAATATGTATGCACATGTTTCATGTTACCTTAATATGTTAACCTTAATATTCATGTCAAATTACCCTAATTTAGAAAACATTGTATTTATTAAGGAATTTTGCTGTCCAATATGCAGTATTTAGTCTCGGTACGATTTCTATGAACACAGCTATTATTAATTATGTATATTATTAATTTATATATTTATTTAAGTATTTACATATTTATATAAATAATATATATATTTATCTCTTTGTTTTTATTATTTTTCAATCCAATATTGGTATCAGAATTCTTTTCAGTTAATATCTCATTATTTATTATATAACTTCCTTTAATCTTCAGATCAGTTTTAAATTATACCTTCTACCGATTCAGTAAATGACTTCAATGAAGTGTAATTTCTGTTTTACATTCCTAATATATATTACTGAAAATTTCATATAAGAACACTCGTATCTATTTATATGTATATAAAATGTTATTTAATTTACTAAATCACTTACTTGAGTGCATCTTTAGGTCTCAGTGCGAAGAATGTTTTGAGTAATTAAAATCGAATTCTTGCTGCTGTGTTGGCATTCATTTAATTTACCGTTCTTGTTGCACATTCCTGGTGGCTGCACACAAAGACACTCGCGAAACACACACACTCGCACACACACCCACACATACACTCAGCCGACAATAATTAAACACACGCGTCGCGTAATGACAAAACAGAGCGCTGCCAAAATGACGCTTAACGAACTGTCGAACGCAGTTGCCGAAATTTATGGAAAAAGTGCAGCTACAGCTGGAGTCTTCTTCTTACAAGTAGCTAAAGCCGCCGCCTGTGCCTTGAGTTCAGTTTCGTTAGTCAGTTTCGCACAGTTATTATTGTTGTTGTTGTCGTTGGCTTCGACGGCTTCGTGTGCGCTGCTATTGCCTGCTTTTGCCCGCTTGGGGCAGAGATCCAGTTCGTAGCGCGTTATCAATGGAACTGCTCAACTGCTGATTTTTCTCGTCATCGTCGCTAGCATCGCCCCAGAAAGTACGTCCTTTTTTCCACTCGCGATTCGTCGTAACGATTCTCTCGCGGCCATTCGGCTTGGGTTCGTGTGGTCGTCGTTGTTTTTTGGGCGGGTGAGTTGAACTTAACGAAAGAAGTACCGTTGCCGTTGCCATTTGGGACTTTAACATTTCGCACTGTAAACGATAGAGAGAGAGGGAGAGAGAGAGAGAGTGCATTAGCTATGGGAAATTTTAACAGAAATGTATTTGAATGTTTTTATGTTGAGTGTAATAATTGTTAAGTTTAAATATATGAAAAGTACATATAAAATATATATTTATAAAGAATAAAATATATGAAAAATATAAATTTACAAAAAAAAAATAATATATTTAAAAAATATTTTAAAATTATATTATGAATGTCATGTTCAAGTCAGATAATGGAGTAGGTGATTTTAAGAATAATAATGTTCAATAATAATAACAATAACTTTTAATTGTTAAAATCCATTTTTTTATTATTTCATATTACTTAAGTAAGCTAATGTTACGGACAACCTAAAGTCTACAGTTGTCCCAAAATAAATACTGGTAAATTGTTTGGACTTTTAGCAGCTTCCTTAAGGGAAATTATTTTTAAACTTGTAACGTTTTTTACATATTAACAGAAATGTTAACAAAGCTTTACAGAACATGAAAATTCTTTGTAAATATTTTAGTTATATAAATTACTTAATAGTGTAAATGACAATAAAAATGATATATTTAATACATATTATTCGATTTTATAATGATTTTGCTGCTAATATTCTTTCATGCTTTTGCTTCTTCTTTTATATATATATATATAAATTATGATTAAATAATTGAAGAAATTTAGTATTTATTTACTCAATAACTATATAGTTATTCTAATCTGTGTATGAAACTCCATTTAAAACACACATTTCAGTATTTAACGACTTCATATAATACTCAAAAATCAGCTTTAATATGCTTAATACAATTATGAGAAGCACAGAGAGGGGAGCAATACAATTTCTCACCTTCGCAGCTTGCATACAAATTAAAGCATAATTTATAAGTGAGTGAGTTTACGAGCACGAGTGTGTGGGTGTGTGTGTTCAGGTGAGTTTAGATGAGATATTCGTGTATTTTAACCTGACGACTGTCATAAAAATTGTGTTTTTATTGTCGACGCGGCGCCAAAGCCTCAAAATGAAAAATGCATTTTGAATTGCCTGTTGAATGAGCGGCGAAGACGGAGAAGTGGTAGGGGTGCCAGGCGAAAGTGTATGCTTAAATTAGTTTAACGCACGCATGTGTGCATTTTTAAGTTGTTTTTCTCACTTAAACGGAGTTCACTCAAGGTAGGAGGGGACATTGTCATGCGGCAAATGGAAAACTTCTCCCACGCGCCTCATTTTCTATAAGTCAATTGAAATTTATTACACACACACATTGACTGCTGCCACGCCCTCTTTATCTACTATATACTTAACTCCCCACCTGCTCTGCGTACATGTTGTTCCTCTATAATAATTTACAAAGCATTTTACGCTTCGCTTCGCCTGCCATCTGCATTAGCCGCAAAGTCAGTTTGCCAAAGCACAATGGGGCAGTGTGGCAAGGTGGTGGGGTTGGAGAGTGAGTGTGGGGGGTGGGAAATGTCTGCATTATGTAAATACATAAAAAGTCAACGCGTCCTTGATCTATGGCCCATTCATTCGGGCTGCTCTACTAAGCGACTTCTTAGCCAGCTTGACTAATGGCCCAATATGATGGACAGCAACATTTTTTATTTCAAGGTTTTTATTTTATTTTTTACAGTGGATTTGGGAATTTAACAAGAAAATCTTGACTTGCAACAACCATACTAGACTTGCAATTAGAATGGGCTGAGACCTAATAATTGTTGCAACAACACTTAAACGCATATTAACATATCTTTACACACTCCAATATGACTTGCTCCAATTAGATTTCCACATTTAATATACATACATACATATATAAATATAACATATATCTTAAAGCAAAATATAAGCCATTGAGCGCTAGAACTTATTTATGAGAGTTGTCTCTGAGGCGACACAAAAACAATTTCCAACTCATAAGAAAAGCAATGCATCATTTTTATGCCGAAAAGTTTACAACAGCCGCAGCCGCAGCCGATTAATGTGCCCAGAGGCCTTAAGAGAAGGCGAGCAAGAAAGAGACAGAGAGAGAGGCACACTCAGTTAGAGTTCCCACACACAGCACACGCACACGTACACACCAATAGAGCTTACAACAGAGAGAGCACCCCAAAGGATATTAACAATAATCTAACCAAATTAACCCAAAGCACTAAAGTGTAAGTGACATTAAGTTAATTTTCGAGCTGAAGACGAGACCAAAGCGTGAGAAATAAGAGCGAGAGAGCAACACACAGAACAGAGCGAAAAGAAAAAAAGTTGGGGTTTTATTTCACTTGGTGTTGTTGTCTGTTGGCTGCAACTGTGCAAAATTTCCCACGAGATCAATCAGCCACAGGCAGCAGCAGCAGTAGCAGCAGCAGCTTGACTCTGTCCGCCATTTTTGTTGTTGTTGCTGTCGTTGTTGTTATTGCTGTTGCCGTTATTACTACTTTTTGAAACTTTTTTTCTTTCTTTTGTATAACTTGGCCGAACGTCTGCTTTTGTTTCTTTTACTTCTTTTTCTTTCTTTTTTTGTGTGTGCTTTGTCTATGAGCAGCAGCAGCAGCTTTTTTTTGCTGCTTCGCTTTGGTGCCTTTCGTTGGCTCTTTTTGTTTTACACCTTTTGGCATTGGCCTTTCGCAGTGAGCGAGCGAGCGAGCGCAGCTAATGAAGCGACGTTGATGATGCCATAGCGGCGAATGCTGGAAGTGGTGGAGCTGAGGGCAAATAGGTTTTATTCAGTGGCGTGTGGCTTTAGAGGATGTCAAAAAAAAAGGGGGGCGGTAGAGTGGGTTTGTTTCTACCTGCATCTGCACAGCTCTTGATGTTTCGCAAAGTGAGTTGAGATATTTTGCGGCAAGCTGAAATATGAAATAAGAGAGTCATGCTAACCGATATGAGTAGAGTAAAAAAAAAAAAAATGGTTAGCTTAAGATGCCTTTAAAAATGCATAGCTTATGGACTAAAGTTTTTATTTAACATATATTCATATGACTATAAATTATAAGAAAAACCCCCTTGCCACAAGTTTTAAATGCCGCCCTTGTTTTCCTTAAGAAAACTGCACTCAACACTCTGACACTTTCAATTGTCTCGCTCTAACTCTCTTACGCTTAGACAGCAAATGTGGATCAAGTTCAACTGTGCGCCTTTTACTTATACAAATGTATGTATGTATGTACAGTATGCATGCATATACATAAATATATGTGAAAAACACAATAAAGACTAAAAAATTTTACCTTATGCTTAATAAAGTTGTATATAACTTTATTAACTTGGATTAGTTAGACAACAAATTTCTATAATATTCACATAACACTAACTAGTCACACATAAAAAAAAAGAAAAAAAATTGACGGAAACTAATAACCGATTTAAAAATAACCGCACACAAACACACACGCGTACCTAAGCTAAATGCAATTGCAATTGCATAAAGACAAAAAGCAACAAAATAATTGACTAATATATCTCACTCTCTCACACTTTTGTGTGCGCAATACTGACAATGCGTTACGACAACTAGCTCATCCTAACTGAAGAGTATAACGCAAAAGCGAAAAAATTTTAATTGCTTGCACTGTGGCTGCTGCTGTAGCTGCTTTACAAAACTAAACAAGAAACACTATTATTTGTTGATATTTTAACTGAACTAAACACACTCACTTCAATTCACTATAAATAAATTGATTTATAATTAATATAAAAAGATCTACACGCAAACGAAAATTCAACTTGTGATCAAGAGAGCGAACGCGCACAAACTAAGTTCACTCACTTATCTATGAAGTCCACACTGAATATATGCTCTCACGCTCCCACTCTCATCCACACTGCTCTCAACTTGCATATGCTTATGTGCGTTGCCAGCTGAGCATAACGGGATCAAAAGCATTTATACGCAGTGACGTAGGCGCAGCGATACAATTACGATCCACAAGGCTCTCACTGTAGCAGCTGCAAGCCTCGCTCACTACTTGCTCTTCATGATGAACACTCTCAATCTCTTTCGCTCTGCAGCCGATCTCTCTGTTTGCAATTACTGCATATGCCGTTTTTGCTTGAAATGTGTGATGTTAGAGGGAGATAGATATGAATTTATTATAAATTACTTTTAGGAATTATCGAATGGGGTATTATAATTTTCTCATGAGAATTGTAACATTTAAAAAAATATTTTTAAAATATTATATTTTATTTTGATGACTAAATACTTGAATTCTAGCTAAAATGTGTATTACTACTGGAAATATTTACTGCTAGACCATTCCCTTTTATTCTTATTTAGCAGACGCCACTGCACGCATTAACTAACACTAGCCAGCCTAAAATAATTATATATAAAAACTGTCATCAGGAAACTTCTGGCGTTCATCTCATTAGAAGGGAAACACTTCAAGGCCAACAACAACAAGAAAAAGTAACAACAACTTGTCGCTAATTGTCGCCCAGCGTGAGTGTGTGTGAGAAAGGGAGAGTGAGTGTGTGTGTATTACTAAATACCTTTCCTCCACAACACTGGCCACTCGACAATGTCACTTGATTGATTAATGGCTGTCAATGTCAGCGGAGGTGACAAGTGGCCAACAAGTCAGAGCGGGCATGAGAGAGAGAGAGAGAGAGAGAAGGGGGAGCGAGACAGCACGATAATCAAGAATAGCTCGAGACTGACTAAATGATGTGCCAAATTGGGGACGCTTTGGGCCCGTTACAATGTGCCAAAAAGTATGCAATAAAATGTCAAAATGCCACACGGCAAATGACATGAAAATTGCTGTCAGTTTTTACACTCACTTCTTGCGGAAACATTTAATTTTCAGCCTCAGCAGCAGGAGGAGGTGTTGCCTCTCCGTCAGCAGTAGGCGTGGCTTGATGGGCTATTTGGCTATTTTGGACTGTTTTGGGCTACCTGGTGGCCACAGGTAAGAGTTGAGTTTCTTGCACAACTTGCACTTCCGCCTACTTTTGCATATCCGTTGCAAAAAGAAAAGCGCAGCAAATGGAACTGAGGGAAAAGCCTTGTCAGACCCCGAAATGGACTCCACTGCGGATATCCGCAAAGCAATTTTAATGCAATTTTTATGCGCTCGTTTTGGCTTCCGATTTGCTCTATTTTTTATTAGTTTCTTTTTATTTTTATGCGCTTATTTCATTTTATTTCATTTTTTCTTTCGTCCTGAGCAGTTTGCTGCAGGAAATGTGCCCGAGTGTGTCCTGTCCGAGCGGATGTGAAAGGTAGCAGCTAAGTACAGTGAAGGCCCGAGCTGTGGAACGAGCTGACAGCAAACAGAAAAGTGGGTACAAAATTATATTTATTATATAGTTATACAGTGGCAAATAAGGTAAACAATTTAAAATTTAAATATTAAAAAGATCACGACAATATATTTAAATTGTTATAACATAAGATGCAATTATAAAAAAAGAAAATATTAATAAAGTGATATTACAAATAAAAATATTTATTTCAAAAATAAATAAAATATTTAATTTCAAATATATAAAAATAAAAAACAAAATAAAAATAATACTTTATATGTTTAATATTAAATTAACTATACAAAAATTAAATAAAAAATATATACACTTAAAAAAAAATGAAACAAAATATAGTGAAATAAAAACTAAAATAAAACTTAAAAAAAAGTTATATTAGAAAAAAAAAATGTTAATAAAAATTAATAAATAAAAAAAAAGTATTAAAATATGAAAATAGAAATAAATAAATATATATGCAATTGCATCGCAATATTGATTGAAACTAAGAAATAAATAAATCAAATGAAGAACTAATAAAGAAATTAATAAAAAAATTTAATAAAAAATTTATTATTGTTATTAATTTTTTTATATATTTATATATTTGTCTTTCTTTATTTTTTTCTAAAAAACCTAAAACCTTTTCTATCTTCATCTTAAAATTTTCATATACTTTAACAAATTTATTTCAATTACCATAGCCTCGCCTCTTTGAAGTTTCTTCTGGTCAGCATTCGGAGGCTCTAATCGATCTCCAAAATAAATAAGTTACTTAATTTAACTGGGCTTTTGTCTTGCAGCTGGCAAAAGTTTTGCAGCAGCCGTAAAGGAGTTTGGTAAAATTTTAGCATAAAACCATTTTACATGATGCTAACCACAGCAGCAATGTTGGAGAACTACGAGAAGCTGTAGCAGCTGCTGCTGTTGCTGCACCACTCAGCCAACCACGGCGACCCACCGCCTCCAACCAACGCAACCAGGAAAATTCTATATAAAGGCACAAAAGACGTCAGCAATGTCTACAGCAGGAGCAACGGCAGCGGCAACAACAAAGGACATCAATAAACAGTGCACAAGACAGTCGCCAGAGTCAGAGGACGCATGGCGCACAGAACAACAGGACTACAGGACATGGGACGCAGGACTCGAGACTTGGGTGCGGCCCATAAAGCTTCCGGCCAGAGGCTTTGCTGCCGCCGCTTCTTCATATTTCTTGCGTTTAACGGGTTAAAAGAAACGGGAGATGTACGAAAACATACGTCAAAGATGCTTTATTGAGTGAAACAAACACTGCGCCACCCCCCACGCCTACCCCTAGTTACGACAGCCCCCAGCCCCACCGCTTAACCCATTTTGTTGCTGGTTTTTTGGGCCAGTGTCAAACAATTTTAAAGTTGTGCGGTTACTTAAGCAGCCAGCCTAACTGCTATTACCCCTAGCACTACCCCCAGCCCAACCCTGTTCAACTACCCCCTCGTCCGTTTCAGTGCAGACAAACAAAGCGCCTCGAGCGGGATTTTAAAAAGCACTTACGAAAAGCTACCAAGAATGGGACTTACGCTTAGGCAGCTGCCTGGCCTGCTAAGGGCGGGTGGTGTCTGCCAAGGGGCTGGTGGCTGGGGGTAGGCAGCTGCCTTCTGGCAAATTTGCAAAATATTGACAGGCGCAAAGGCAGGCACAGCAACGTCTTGGCCGGGCATAATTTAATAAATCAATATTTTATTAGCTGCCATGTGGAAGCGCCTGACAATATGTGAGACGGCTGAATGGAGGGCGAGAACGAGAGAGACAGACGGGGAGTGAGAGGGAGAGGGAGATGGGAGTGTTTGCCAGGTGGCATGGGCAATTGACTTGAGGTGTCGCCGGGCTGTTTGTTGCTGAAGCCAACAGGTAGGTGACAAAATTTATAAGCAGCTGTTGCGATTTGTGGGCATCAAGGTGTAAGTCTTTGTTTACAGATAAATTTAAAGGGGCCAAAAATCGATAGCTGTTATCGATATGTGGTAAATGGAAGATATAACAGTTATCGATAGCGAATGTTAATAAATAGGCAAGTAGAATATGATCCCCTTTTAATAATAAATAAAATAAAACTATTATTTTGTACTGTAAATATTCGATAGTTATCGATAAATTAGCTTTTGGTTTGGATTTGTAAATTACAATTAATATATTATTTTAAAAACATGTAATTCTTGGAGTAATATGCATTGTTAACTTTAATTTTTTTAATTATTCATGTTTTTCATAAATTAATCGATAATTGTATATGATATGATTATCGATAAATTTATAAAATTATTGAGAATAGCTAAAAACGAAATACTCTTATGGCGAAAATCTAAGTATTTTAAGTAAACCATAAATGTAAAAGTATATAGCTTATAAAAACCACTTAAAATCTATCGATAAGGTACTAATAATTATTAATAAAATTATTATAATTAATTATAATTATTAATAAATAAAAATTTTTCTTTTTTAAGATATGTTTACGCCCAGCAGCGTTACAGCAAATATTAATATAATAAGTTTGATTTTGTCGCTTTTATTAAGTGAGAAGTTAACTGTGATTTATCGAAATAAATCGATATATTCATACAAGTTCATAAAAATTTGTTAAAAACCATCGTTGTGCCCCAGGATAGAAATATGATTTAATTAATTTTAAAGAAGGTAAGAGAGGGAGCAAAGTAAACAAAAAATAGTGGGAGAAATAGTTAGATGGAGAGAGAGAGAGACAGAGGTATATTGATGACGAGACAGAGAGAAAAAGTAAGATAGAGAAAAGAGGCAGAAACATCAGCTTCCGACTTTAGTTCTTGTAGCCTATCTGCAGAGAGAACTTCAAAGTCTCACACTGAAGCACTTCAGATCCTTGCGCCTCCCGCTACATCGTCCGCCCATTACATAATCATTGTAGTTTTCAGTTGCTCTAATCTATTTGCCTCGCCTCGATATCTTTTGCCTTTTATTTCCAACTGCCGCAGCCTAGATCCAAGGCAAATGAAACACATGTCCAACTGCAGCTGACAGCCGAGCAGAGACCCAAGCAGCAGCAACAGTCGAGCGGGTCAATAGGACAGGACAGAGGACAGGACATGGGACAGGCTTATCCATGTCTCTAGAGCTGCGTGGAGAGCCTTTCAAAGACGACGACGACGATGATGATGACGCCTGCAGCAAACGCATTGCAAATGGACCAAAAAGAAAAAATATTTTTCACAATTTTCTCGATGTTGTTGCTGTTGTTGCCGTCGCTTAACGCACTCAGCAAAGTTGCTGCCGTTGCCGCTGCTGCTGCTGCTGCTGCTGCTTCTTTCATTACTTTTTTCTTTATGACGCTAATGTCCTTAATTCGTCAGTGTTAACCTAATTTCAGGCAGTCGAGCCGAGTCGACTCGAGCTGGGCGAGGCAACGCAAAGTTCGACGACAGGACGCAGGAGGCAAATAGAAAGAATTATGCCAAGAAAGTTTTCTATTTTGTCGCAGCGGCAAAAGTTTTGCGGCCAATGCGACGACACACAAACAGACACACACTCGCACTCCGCACATACATACAGGCGCACACGATATATCCTGGCCGTGTCCTTTGTGTTTGTCTGCGCCTGCAAGTCTCTGAGCTGTGCGCATTCCCAAAGGCTATATAAATCATAATAATTTTGCAATGTAGCAAATGGCTAAAGGAGCGGCAGCATTCTCCATGTCGCATATCCTTGTGGCATGTCCTTTATTTGCTACGTGTTGATGTCCTTTTGATGGCACTTCTTCTGGCCAGCCTCAGCATCAGCCTCCTGGGCAAATGACTGGTCACAAAACAAGCCAAAGCAAACGCCGCAGCGAGCCATGAGCCACGATCCATCCACACGACCCACGGCCGGCTCTCGTCCTTCTTCTCAGCCTTGTATTTGTAATTCGTGGCAGCATGTCCAGCATAAAAATATACTTAAGTGATTTCTCTTGATTCACTTACATAGATTTGGGTTACATTTCTATTTCTATTTCCACTTCGTATGCCTCGTCGGCAAATAAATAATTTTTATGTTTGAATGTCCTGTCCCGTCCTGACCTCCGCTGTCCTTTTGTGGCCGTCCTTCATTTAATTTCGCTTAAAAGCGCCAAAAGTTAAGCTGTAATCATTTAAATGATTTATTCAGCTTGATTTTCATATCACGGCTCGCCGCTTGTCAGCCATTGCCCCGGCCATCCATTCCCTCCACCCCCAACTCGGGGTTTTCCCTTGGGGTCAGGCCATAGATTGGGGACATTCTCAATCATAATTTGTTGGTGTCACAATGATAATAGCAGATTTATATGCGTATCCGATGTAAAAGGTGCATTTTTATGTTCATTTCGAAGGGACTGCTTTCCATTCAGTTCGGTCTTTTCCTTTTTTGTGCGTTCGGCTCAGAGTTTCATGTCAATTTTGCTGTACTAAATACAATTTCTAGTTCAAAGAGAATTTATTTCACTGGAAATGAATAATCAAAGCTCTTCTGTATCTGTTTCTCTGCAAAAAGGGTAGAAGAGTGCATAGTCCTGCCATCGCAAGCAAATGTTTATATGTATCAGCGAAAGATATGAAACTGTGTGAGTCCAGCTATATCCAGCTGTCTGTCTACTTGTGTATCTTGTAGTCTTCTTCTGCTTTCGTCTGCCTCTTTGTTTGCTTTTACGCATAATTTCTTAGAATAACTTTAGGTACTTGAAATTGAATTGATTACAAAGTATTTCATTTTATTTATTTGATCATTGTACTTATATAATTTTGCTTATTTTATTTATTTCATTTATATAATTTTTTTTTTTTTTCAATTTATTTCATTATTATTATTTATTTCATTTGTATAATTCATTTTATTTCTATTTTGTTTATATATATTTTTTTTATTTATATTATTTATTTCATTTATATAATTTATTTTTTCAATTTATTTTATTATTATTATTTATTTCATTTGTATAATTAATTGTATTTCTTTTTTTTTTAATCTTTTTTTTATTTATTTCATTTATTTTATATTCATATATTCTTTTGCCATTTATTATTTTAATATAATATTTTTAGCCCAATTTGAAATTTATTTGGAAAATTTTTTATTTTATTTATTTGATCACTGTACTTTTTCATTTTATTTATTTCATTTATATAATTTATTTTTTCAATTTATTTTATTTATATTATTTATTTCATTTTTAAAATTGAATTTATTTCTATTTTTTTATTTTTTTTGTTTTTTTTTATTTTATTTTTTATTTCGTTTCCTTATTTTATATTCTTAAATTCTTTTACCACTTATAAATATATTATATCTAAAATAATTTTAAAAGATATATGTATATATAAAATATAATAATAAAATAATAAATATATATCTGTGTATAATTTCATTTCATAGAATTAAATCAGAATTCATTTAAATTACAATTGAATTCGTTTATCAATTCACCTAGTTCGCCCTCAACTAGATCGCTTTTTCCCGCACAATCTCTAGCTGTGCTTCCCTAATAGCAATCAAATAGAAGATATTCCTTCAACCCACCTGTCCACACTTGCTTTGTTTAGTAATTAATTTAACGAACTCTCAACTTTGCTCTAATTAATTGCGAATTGTATAGAAAAGCTGACTGCACTATGCCAATATTCGAAATATGCAAATAAAATAATCGAAAAGCGAAAAACATAAAACGAAAAAGGCAAAATGCAAAACCGAAAAACATTGGCAAACAAAAGCGATTTATCCTTGACCTCAGTTTGGCAAAGCGCCGTCATTAGATGATTTTTGCGCTGCATAACAATTTTTAATTGTTATTTACTCTATTGTTCGTATTGTTGCAGCAAAAGACCCTGAGGCAGTTGCACCAACAGCGGCAGCAGCGCTAATGACCAACTTTTGCCAAGCAACAAGCACAAAAAGTGTTCGTAGCATACATTTTGGGGCTCTGTGTTCTATGCGCTGCTGTTGCAGTTGCAGCTGCTCTTGTTGTTGTTGTTGCAGTTGCTGCTGCTGCTGCTGCTGCTAGTCGTCGAAAACACTCAAAACCCATTAGGCAACACTTTATGCTTAGTTTGAAGTTTGAGGGCACAGAAAATACGCAAAAAAAAAAAGAAAAACTATCAGAAAAAAAACTAACAAAAAATATGAAAGAAAAATCTGATTGTAAATCTTGAATATTCAATGCTCTTCAGAGCGAGTTTTAGCGAATATGGGAATTTATAGGAATTAGACAAGCTGAATGACTTGAAGTTAATATACAGCATCAATGCGTGATAGAAGCAAAACATATATTTTTACTCAAACATTCAGAGCACATTTTATTATTATTATTTTTTCTTGATTTATAATATATATAAAATATATAATAAAAATAAATAATATATAGAAAAAATATAAAAGAAATATATTTTAAAATTAAAAAAAAATTAAATATATAAAAAATTATCATATATAAGTATAGTATATATAATATAATATATACAAAAATATTTAAAAATTATTTTAAAATAGTAATAAATATAAAAAATATAAATAATATAGTAAACACATAAATAAATATTTAAAAAATTATATATATATTTTTTTTTAAATATATAAATATTTAGCTTGCATAGAACATATATAACTCTTATCTCAATATAATATTTCATTTTTAATACACATAAAGAGTATTCAAAAACCCCAAATGTATCCTATTTTGCAGCCTATCAGCTCCAGGGCTTCACAAGCTTCTTCCCAAATTTAGAATACCCTTAACAAGTGCACTAAAAAAAGGCAGACAAAACCTAAAATATATATGTATTTGAAACGTGGTGACTGCCAACTGAATTTTACATATTAGCAGCAATGAGAGAGCGAAAGAGAGAGTCAGATATAGAGGGAGAGCGAGAGGGCAGCTGAGCTAAAGTTGTGTAATTGTTGCACTCTATAAAAACGTTGCCTTAGTTGTACAAACGACACACACATCCACACACACCCTCACACACACACACACACACACACACACACACACAGACACTCGCAATGCGCTGTCTACTTAACAGTCGTTGCCGCAGGGGGCGTTCGTGGGGGGCGTGGCAGCGGCATTTAAAATGCAATTGGCGCGCGCGGCATGGGCCGCGTACACAATGCAAATGAATGGCGCTGCCACGCCCCCTCAAGGCCTACGCACGCACGCCCAAAGTTATTCTCAAGTTGCAAAGAGAGCTGGGCGAGGGCTGGGGGGAAGGAGAAGAATGCCTGGGCCTGGGCCTGGGGTTAGTAACTATTAGGTGCGGCGGGGGCGTAGGTGCACGGATGCAGATCTTGTTCTGGCAGCTGCCGTAGGCGTTGCGTTTACATTGAAAATTACCCCACTTACTGTGTTGACGAAGCAGCTGATGAGCGATGGGGCGTGACGAGCAATGGGGGACCGCTAGAGCGGAAGGTAGGTGGCAGCTAGGGAGCTAGGCGTTGCTGCAGTCAGGGCCAACAGGCAGCGGCAGCAACGCCAGCTGAAATGTCTTAAAGACACAATTAATGCAGAACAGTGGGCGTGGGAGAGGGAAATTGCTTTAAGTGAAATATCTAAAAAAATAAAATAAATATAAAAATAAAAAATATATATTTAAAATTGTATATAAATTTAAAAAATTAAACAGAAAAATAAAAATTATATAATAAAATATATATAAAACAATTAAAAATAAATATATAAAAACTAAATAAAATACATATATGAAATATTTTATAGAAAATATATAAAATAAATTCCAAAAAAATAATAATATGATACTATTTATTAATTCATTGAAAAAATGTCAATATAATATACATATATACATAAATATAAATATATTAATCAAAGCAAAACTAAAAGTATTATTTATGAAAGCTAAATATTTAATAAAAATTTTAAAATATATATATTATATATATTATATTCCATATATATATATATTACTAAGAGCTCTAAATTTAATGATTTTTTTATCAATATTTTATGTCATTTATATTTACATATTTATTTATTATATAACAAGGAAAAAGATAAATTTTATTTTAATAATCATAATTTTCATTATAAATAATCCCCAACTAATTGTTTTTAATACATTTATTTATTTATTTTTGTTTAATAAATTTTAAAAATATTAAATATAAAATTAATGTTTCAATATTTATTCTACATTATTATATCGTAATAAACTATTATATATTATATAACAAATTTATTAATATTTATCTACACATCATAATAAATTTTGCTCCACTGTGCCAGAGCACTGCGTCCATTGTGCAGTTCGGTTAAGTGGTGCAACCGCAGCGCAATGCTTTTGTGGCTGCTGCGTGTTGTGTGTGCGTGTGCGTGTGCGTGGAACACGCATATTAACATAAATCGAATGTGACGCAAAGGACACCGACGAAATGGCGTGAAGACCCGGACGACGCCGCCAACGACGACAGCGACGACGACGACTCCTTTGACACTCGCAAATCACTCAGCGGCATGATAGATGGATGATCCAACCAAGCCCACCCGCAGCCCCCTGCCGTCTAGAGAGGGTGGACATGTTGTGAAAGGGTTGACTCGCTGGCAAAGGTCGGGACCCGCAGCGTCATTTAACGCAATAGCGCCAACTATAAATTTTAAATTAATTTTGAAGTGGAGTCCAACAACAAGCGCGAGAGCAAGCGTTGAAGGCTGCACATCAACGTTTGATGGCAGCGCCGACTGGCAGGGGCTTAGCTGTAAAGGGATGCCAACACACATACACACACACACAGAGAGATACATAGACACTCCGTGACACACGCATTTTATTGCGCGTCAGTCAGCCTCCAACTGACAGCAAAGGGCAACTCGTTTTTGGCTGCGATAGTCGCTGCCTTCGCTCCTGCTGCTGCGTGTTGTTGGCTCGCCTCTGTTCTTTAACGCTTTGTTGTCTGTCATTACAAGTGCATAAATTATTGTAACCACATTTGGCTGGCGTCAGTTCCCATTGACGACGCCGACGACGATTGCGACTTTGCAATGCATTTGCCGCAAGCTCGGGCCAGGAGTGGCGTGGCTGGCTTGGCTTCGGCTTTGGCTTTGGCTTGGAGTATCAACACCATGGCCACTGCAACAGTTGCCAGTTGCGCGCTGCAGTTCTCGCTTGATGACATGACAAAATATTTTCCCAGGCGTCTTTGTGGAAGCCCTTTACCTACAGCGCTCCGCCGCCAAAAGTTGCTTTTGACTTTGATGCCAAAGCCACACACATGCTCTGGCACGCCCCTACACGCCCACTATGGCCATGTTGCCTTATGACCTTTATGCAATTGCATTCTGCGTCCTCGTTGTCAGCAGCTGCCTCTCTCTCTCTCTCTCTCTATCTATCTCTGTCTTCTTTAGCTGTCTCATGATGTGAGTTTTTCCTGCTGCTGCTCCTCTCTTTTTTGTGCATTTCATTGTGGATTCTATCATTTTCTACTCGCATGCTTCAGCGATTTTTGGAATTTTCAATTTGTTCAGACATTTTTTGGAACGCTCAGCGCATAGAAAGAGATGCAGCACACATGCTGTAAAAGAGACACAGAGCCATAGAGAGAGGGAGCGAGAGAGAGAGGCAGTGAGTGGGTTGTCTGCTGAGGAATTTTATTTATGCAGCTGGCGCTCATATTAGTACATAATTTTGCGAGAAATAAGTAATAAAAGTTTTTTAATTTTTGATTGAAAGAGTTGGCGAAGAGGGAGAGCAAAAGAAGCAGAGAGAAAATAATGCAAAGAGATAGACAAAGTGAGAGAGGGCCAACGAAAATGTAGATAGATAGGAGAGGTTGAGTTTTAATGATGTTCAAGTTTGAGTGAACAATTGAGCGAGTGGATAGAGAGAGCGTGATAGAGTGAGTCCACGATGAGCGAGCCCACGATGAGCGACCCCACGGAGAGCAGGCCCAGATGAATGATCACGAAAGGGAGACCACGGAGAGCAAGCCCAGAGAGAGGGAGCGCACGGAGAGGAAGCCCACGGAGAGCGAGGCCCACTTTCACTCAAACTGACAATCGCTCCCAGTTGAGTTTGTAACTGAGTTTGAGTTCGAGTTGGCGTTCGACCAAGATCATTGAGTGCAAAATAAGGTCAGCCATTGGTCTAGCAAGCATATTAGCTCAGTTTGGAGCTCAATCTAGTTTTTTTGCATTCAGAAAATAAATAAACAAATAAATAAAAATAAATTGGAATATAATTAAATAAATATATTAAAAAAAAAGAAACGAATACAAAAACATATATATATATATAAAATAAATAAATAAACAAATTAATTAATACAAAAAAAAATTTAAATATAAATAAATAAATAATAAAATAAATAAAAAAAAAATAAATACAAAAAATAATTTTAAAAATAAATAAATAATAAATTAATAAAATAAAACAAATTAAATAAATAAACAAATTAAAATAAATATGAAAAAATGTAATACTAAATTAAATAAATAAAAGAAAATATTTTAAAAAATAAATAAATAAATAAATAATATAATATAAATAAATATATAGAA
Source organism: Drosophila peninsularis (assembly GCA_035047485.1). Lineage (NCBI taxonomy): Eukaryota > Metazoa > Arthropoda > Insecta > Diptera > Drosophilidae > Drosophila > Drosophila peninsularis. The sequence continues at coordinate 1,423,381 of JAWNPN010000018.1, read as the reverse complement.
AATAATAAATATAATAAATAATAACTAATTAAAAATAAATACAAATAAATGATAATAAATATAATAAATAATAAATAAATATAATAAAAATAAATAAATAAAAAATAAAAATTAAAAAAAAATGTTTGAATCAAATTTAAACAAAGAATTGAGTTCATTCAGTTAGAGTGGTTTTTGAATAATTACTTCAATAGCCTTGCAAACTGTTTTACAGATTGTGCTTATCATATTTTATATTAACTTGTCTATAAGACATTCGACTTGGACACTTTAATTCGCCATATATTAGAGCCCACCCACTGCGCAATGAAACCTAATTTCGATATGCCAAAATTAGTTTGACTTATTAACCAAAAGTTTAGCCAACAATTTATTGCTAACCACAGCACACGCACACACAGACACACACACATAGATATATCGCAATTTTTATTTTAAGACAAAACTTTTGACATTCAATATAGGCAAAGTTATATTCGTATCAGCCACGCCTCCTCACTCACCGCCTCGCTCACTGCTCCAGCTGACCTCTGTCAATAATAAAACGCTTGATAAATGCTTAGAGAGTATGCACGATATATATATATATGTATATATATATATTTTACATGCGAATTAACGCAATAAATTTGATTCCAGATTCACAGAGAGAAAGAAGCGAAGAAGAAGAAGAAGCGAACGGGCAGGCAACAACAATAAACTGTGTAAATCGTTGGGCAAACAGAAGCAAACTTTGATTGCGAAACACATTTGTGATTTATTTGAGCGCACATTTAACAAATTGCCCAACCGAAATACATACATATATATCAAGAGTATATATAGCATATAAATGCGTATTTATTTATGCGTGGGGGCTACTTAAGCCATTAACCAAACGGCACTGTTGCCCAGCCCCGTCGTTGTCCGCCAGCTAGATGCTCTCTGCTCAAATAACTTGATTAAAAAACCGCAAAAACCTATCGAGTGCCCAATCCGTTGACCACATGTACACAAGAAGCCTCGCCGTAGATGGGGGCGTGTGGAAGTTAGAGAGGCCGTGGGCCGGCGTAGAGGCGTGTCAGTGGGTGTGTGGGGAGTGGGGCTCAGTTGTTATGGCCGCCGCAATCCGATTCAATGTGTAATTTAACACGAAATGGGAAACGATTGGCTGTATATGTGCGTGTGTGTGTGTGTGTGTGTGTGTGTGTGTGCGTGTGTGTGTGGCTGTTTGTTCGCGTTGCTGCTTCAAACTGATGAAGGCAGTTGCTGACCAACACTGAACCACACCTGTGGGCTATTCTCTTGCTGCTCCTGATGTAAGCTGTGGGTGGGTCTCCCAGCTCGCGCTATGGGTGTGTGTGTGTGTGTGTATGGTCTGGGCAAACACTTTCTGGACAGTTTATTGTTGTTGTTGGGATTAATGTGGCAAACTGCCATAATCCACTGGGATTTGCCTTAGTTAGCTAACAAATTCAAGAATCAGATCGATTCTAGAATCCACCGAGTTTTCCATGCTGAAAACGATTTGATTTCAGTTTGTGAATGTAAAGTTGATATAGATCTATATATACTAAAGAATATACATATATAAAAAAAAAAAAAAAAAATATATATATATATATAATTGAATATAAGTAAATTTGAGTCGAACTAATACCACGCCAAAAGCTAATGGTAACGTTGATGTGATTTTTTAAAGACGAAGTCACGATTTGTATTTTACTTGACAACTTGCTTTATTCACAAACAACTTAAGACTAAAGAACATTTTTATCCCAGGCTTATTTATATGCTGTTGAAACTACGCAGCAGCAACATGACGCGTTGATGCAACGATTCTTTCTAGTCGATTCTGGATTCGGGTGGTCGGGCGCGTTAGCAACATGACGCGTTGATGCAACGGTTCTTTCTAGTTAATTCTGAATTCGGGTGGTCGGGCGCGTTAGCAACATGACGCGTTGATTCAGCTGAGCTAGCACGTTGCTATGGGAACAGTTTTTTATGTATTGTGAACATAATTATTATGATTATGTTACTTCCCTCTCCTCAAGAGGCGAGCCTGCGAGTCAAGGTGACACAGAAGAATTATATTTGATCGTGTCATCTCGATAACTGTATGTTTTTCTTAATATTATGGGGTCACAAGATAAGTAAAGTATAAGATTACAACTATGAATATGACTATTGTGATTATAATGATTGTATATGTGAGGATAATAGTTTGTGATAAAATTTTACAATATTATTATGCTTTATAAGTTTGATTTTAATAATTTCTATTGGGAAATACAATGGTGTAAGATCGACTTCTGGTTAAAAATAGTTATTGCTTATAATTTAAGATTAACATTATTATTATTATTATTATTATTTTTTTTTTTTTTTTTTTTTTTTTGCAATTTTGTTTTTTAATTTATGTTTCAAGTAATATATTTTATTATTTCTTTGTATCTTTTTCATAATAGAAATGTAATGTAATCAGGTTGAGTTGTGATCGGGATATGGGATAATTTTGATTGTGTTAGTGGATTGAAAATCAATTGGGATATAAATTCAAGTAGAAGGTTTGATTGAAGTATGCTTATGAAGTAGAAACCTGTGGGTTTTGAATTTGGTTAATTTTCTTTAATTTTTTTAAACTGTGTTTTATAGTAACGTGTAACTCTGTTTCTGTCAGTAATTTGGTAATGATCTGGATTTATTTTTTCAACGTTTTTATTGGCTTTAAAGGGATTTTCTAATTTTCCTTTTTGTAATGGTCCTTTTCGATATCTGGTATCGACTTCGTATTCTTGTCGGTCACTGTTGATTTTATTTATAACTTTTTCTTTTTTTCTTGAGTGTCTAACTTTGGTTGTCCACCATATAAGAATATGTGTGCAGGAGTTTGTCCAGTTGTGTCATGTTTTGTTTTGTGATTGTAAATGTAAAGAATGGTTTCTATTTTAGTGAGTTTATTTTCTTCGTCATTTAAAGTATTGATTATTCTAATTTTTTCGTTTATTGTTTTGTGTAGTCGTTCGATGTCTGCTATTCCTGTTTTTGTAGTATTTAGTTGTATTTCTACTCCTTCATTTTCAAGCCATTTCTTGAGTGCTAAGCTGGAAAATGCGCCATCTCGGTCAGCTTTTAATAATATTGGCTTTCCTAACTGATTAAATATACGCATTAATGCGTTCTTGCATTCTATCCAATCTTTTGTTTTAATGTTTTCAAGAGTAGCGAATTTTGAATAAATGTCTATGCAACTAAGATAGTGTTTGCCTTCGGATGAATAAATGTCTATTACAAATTTATCGCGACAATGTTCGGGCCTGGGGGTAATTTTCATCGGCATATTTGTATTTCTGTGTTCGGTTTTTGCTAAGTTACAAATGTTACATTCGTTTATTATGTTTTGTGTTAGTAATTGGCTGTTAGGGAAATAGTAAGTTTCACAGAAGAGTTTATTTGTTTTTTGAATTCCGGGGTGTAAGAGTTTTTCATGATTCTTCAAGATAAGTTCTTTAAATTCAGCATATGAGTTTATATTTTTTAATTGAATGAGACTTCGTAGAATTTTAGTATGGTTAGTGTTGATAATTTCTTTGTGTGCGTTTTGAATGATCTCGAAATCTGCATCACTGTCTATAAACATTACACTAGTCTTTGTACAAAAATAGTCAATTAAATATTTTTCGGCTTTGTCTTTAGTCATGCTATCATATGTAATGTGAATTATTAATTTTTTGAAGTAATTCTGTTTTTTAATATTTGGAATGCCTTTAGAAAATATAATTTGTCTTTTGAATGTGTTTATTGGTTTCTCTGTAATGCAAATTAAATTACTACTGTCTTCGTCAGCGCTATGTTGTGTTTCAGGATTGGCTAAGAAATGATTTTGGTTTGTGATCGTAATATTGTTGACTAAGTTATACTTTCTATTGTATAAAATTACAGTTTGTGATTTATAATCTATAACGGCTTGAGCTTCTGAAAGCAGTTTTCTACCAATTAATAAATCGTAATCTACTGAAAACTGATGTAGAAAGAATTCATTATTACTCTTGAACAAGTTGTTGGAAAGGACATTTACTTTTTGTGTGATTGTTAAAGGTCCATTACTGGTGTGAATGAGACAATCGGTATTATGAATTGGTAAATTAAAAATATTAGATGTCATCATATTAACAGTAGATCCTGTGTCTATTAAACATTTTAAATTTTTGCCCTTATAAGTGATAGTTATGTATTGTTGGTTTCCGAGGCTGGCAGCTGAAAAATTTTCGGCTTTCTCGATTTCTATTTCATTTAATTGTTCTGTCTCATGTTTGGCTGTGGCTGTTTGTATGTATGTGTCATTTGAGCTTTGTGGGTAACTTTGTTCTTGGTAATATTGAGGATAGTGTTCAGAATAAGGAGCTACTTGATTATAATATTCTTGTTTCATATAATTGTGATAGTTAATTTCTTCTTGATTTCTAGTTTCTTCGTCTATGCTCATTTTACTTTGTCCACTTTCTGCAGGTCTAACACGTTTTGTTGATTGGGTATTGAAAGGGGCTTGTTGTGGAGTTACTTGTGCATGTTGTCCGAAACGATTATTGTCAAATTGGCTCGGTCTTAGAATTGATCTTTGTGTAGGGTATAATGGTCTGACTGCGTTAGGTGTTAATTGCATTGGTCGAGGTGAATAATGATTAGGTGGAAAAACGTTATTGTTAGTATTATTAGGTGTTGGTGTTGATATTGGTGGAAGATATGGTTGCTGAAAATAAGGTCGATATGGGACATAAGGATGGTTTGGTTGAAAAAATGTGGGAAACTTTTGAATATAGGGATTTGGGTGTGACGGCTTGAAACTTTTATCTTGTTTTATTTTGATTTGATTTAATTCTAGACAGGGTTCATCATAAATGTTTTTTTCCTGTAATATATTTATTAAGGATCTTAAGTCGGGGATTTCACAATTTATAATTCGAATGCGAATATCTGTAGGTAGTTTTTGGATTAGGTGGTCGATACTAGTTTTAATTAACCGTGCATACAATGTTTTTTCATCTAGATTATTTTCTAATTCTAGCTTACTCATTAATGTCTGCCTACGGTGTTCTGCTTCTTCTAAGAAAGCTCGTACATTTCCCTTAAATGGGGTACTCCTGAATTCTTCTAACAAGACATGATTTTTGGTTTGTGTCTTGTAGTTTAATATGAGTTGCTTGCGAAGGTCCGACCATGTTGTGAGATTGTTTATGCCAAGAGATAGCATAACTTCACTGCTGATGCAGCTTTCGACAAGTCCAAAAAGTATTAACCTCTGCCTCGCATCATTCGTGGTGTAGAGGGACAATATGTAATCGATCCGTTTGATGAACGTGTATAAATGGTTCTTGTTTCCAGTGAATTTTTCAACAATTTTTAGTTGATTGATTACTTGCGTCATACTTGTGTCAGATAGGGGTGTTGTTGCGTTTCCTTCCATTTTGTTTGTTTAATATATTATTATAGTTTTTTTTTTTTTTTTTTTTTTTTTTTCTTAATTTTAAGTTCAGTTTTTTCTTTTTCTTTTTGAATTTATTATTATTAATATTCACTTAAATTTTTGTTCAGTTTTTATATTCACTTAATTTTAAGTTTAGTTTTTCTTTTTCTTTTTTGAATTTATTATTATTAATATTCACTTAATTTTTAGTTCAGTTTTTATATTCACTTAATTTTAAGTTCAGTTTTTCTTTTTCTTTTTGAATTTATTATTATTAATATTCACTTAATTTTTTGTTCAGTTTTTATATTCACATAATTTTTTGTTCAGTTTTTTCTTTTTCTTTTTAAATTTATTAATATTCACTTAATTTTTTGTTCAGTTTTTATATTCACATAATTTTTTGTTCAGTTTTTTCTTTTTCTTTTTAAATTTATTAATATTCACTTAATTTTTTGTTCAGTTTTTATATTCACATAATTTTTAGTTCAATTTTTATCTTTTTTAAATTTATTATTATCAATACTTAATTTTCTATAGTTTTGATTGTTTGGTTTGCACAGATAGCTCTTTCGAATTTTGTGAGATAACCAGAAGTTTCTGGAATTATAGTCTCTTCGAATTCTATCGCGTCTTCTTGAATTAATTTCAAGTTTTATTTGCACAATCTGTGGCTTTGGCAATATGCGAAATTTGGTGTACACGTCACTGTCGAGGTTTTTATTTTGTTTAAAAACTTGACGCGATATTGACCGTCGCGTGGGTTGCCTTTGCGTCAGTTGTTTAGCGGATAGCAGTAACCAGGCATAAGAATTAATAACTTAGTTATTGCATCAAGATGCTCTTTATTGCTATCCTACCGGCTGCGCCAATTGAATATAAGTAAATTTGAGTCGAACTAATACCACGCCAAAAGCTAATGGTAACGTTGATGTGATTTTTTAAAGACGAAGTCACGATTTGTATTTTACTTGACAACTTGCTTTATTCACAAACAACTTAAGACTAAAGAACATTTTTATCCCAGGCTTATTTATATGCTGTTGAAACTACGCAGCAGCAACATGACGCGTTGATGCAACGATTCTTTCTAGTCGATTCTGGATTCGGGTGGTCGGGCGCGTTAGCAACATGACGCGTTGATGCAACGGTTCTTTCTAGTTAATTCTGAATTCGGGTGGTCGGGCGCGTTAGCAACATGACGCGTTGATTCAGCTGAGCTAGCACGTTGCTATGGGAACAGTTTTTTATGTATTGTGAACATAATTATTATGATTATGTTACTATATATATATCTCCATAAATTGGCTGTATTTTATATATATATATATATATATATTTTTTTTTTAAAGATCTATTTCAGCACAGAAACTCAAATCAAATCGTATACTAAAAAAAAAATAAATATATATATATATATATCTTCAAGAAATTATATTATATAGAAATGAAAAAAAAAATATATATATATATATATATTTATATAAATATATATATATATATATATATTTTTTTTTTATTTCTATATAATATAATTTCTTGAAGATTTTTCTGGACTGCTCGACTAGGACATACCCTGACCAGCTTTATTGATTCTATGATTGTCAATATATATTGTATGATTGAATCTACTCCCACTCTTAAAGTGTTTCACTTCTTTCAATCATTCGTCCACTTCTTGCTTTGCTTAATTAAGCTGTAATCTCTCTCCATAAATTGGTTCAGACACTCAGCTCAGCTCTTTTTGCCTGCATCTTCAGCACTTTGATCCAATTGTAGCTTTTTGCATGTTAATGCAAAACACTTCAGCAGCAGGCGGTGCAATAAAAAGGATCATCACATTTTATGCGGACCTTTTCGATTAAAATGTGTAGCATACTTTTCAGCGCGCCAACATTTACATGCGGCTTATGGCCATAAATAGAGCGGGCCCCCTCTACACACTCCTGAAGAGCACACACAAATAATTAAGTTTTTCTCTAACTTTTTTTCACTCTTTGTCACCCGCTCTCTCTCTCACTCTCTCTCTCTGTGTCTCTCTGTGTAGCCTGTTCGCCCGCACTCTTATCACGTAACTTGACAATGGGCAAAAACTTTTGCATTTCATGCGCTGCATTCATTCACACTTTGCTCCACTCACTCTCTCTCTCTCTCTCTCTCTCTCTCGCTCTCTCTGTTGTCTCTGCATAAAATGTTTGTAAGTGACGTTGAAATTGAGACACTTGTCGCTTAATTGTTTTTCGAGTTTTGCTAGCCGAAAAAAAAGGGGAAAAAAATTTGCAGAACTGAAGCCAGAATAAAACTTGTAATAAAATAATAATAAAAAACATTAAGCGAATATGTTGGCCTGCGTTTCCATTTCCATATCGGTCCCCCGCCCGCCTCCTGCAGTTTTTGCTGCCAGTCGAGAGAAACTGCACTTGGCAAGCGAATGGTACGCGTGCCTGGGACGCTGCCGGGGTGTTTGGGATTTGCTTTTGGCCTGGTTTGCTTCTCGGCTCTGTGTTTCCTTTTTTGTGGGCGGCTGGGAATTGGGCGTGGCTGTAGATTATTTTAAGTAATTATCAAGCGATTTGCGCAACGACTTAAGTGCTCTCCACTCGAGCGCTCCTCTCATGTGGGCAGCAAGCGGCGGGCGTGGCTCAGTCTCAGTCTCAGTCTGTGCATTAATTAAACATGCAAAACTAAGTGGAAATTAGCAAGTTACTTGCTTAATGCTCAATGTGACAATCACAACGTTCTGGGCACGCAAATTATGCCAAACGAAAATAATAAATTAGTTTTACTCTTTTCTGGGTTCTTTTCTGTGATTTGCTGTTGGGATGTGCAGCTGGTATTACATAATTATTTAATTAATGTAGTTAATTAATTTGCATATTTTAGTACTTATTTTTTTATTTTATTTTTTATTTTTTTTTAAGAAATAAATAACAAATATTTATAATTTAAATACATTATATTGTAGTATACTAATAATAAATTAGTCTTACTCTTTTCTGGGGTTTTTTCTGTGTTTTGCTGTTGGGATGTGCAGCTGGGAATCGCCCTAAGCTAGTTGTTTATATAATTAATTAATTAATGTAGTTAATTATTTTGCATATTTTAGTACTTATTTTTTTATTTATTATTTTATTTATTTTATATATTTTTTAAAGATATAAATAATAAATATTTATAATTTATATTTATATTTTATTTATTTAATTTTTTTTTTTAAGATATAAATAACAAATATTTATAATTTAAATACATTACATTCAAATATAAATAATATTGAATTTATGTTATATATATATATATATATTTTTTTTTTTTTTTTTGTATATAATCTACATAGCAGCGAGATGGAATGCACCTCTTTCACACGCAACTCAGCCAAATAAAGCCAAAGCAATTTAAAAGGGTTAATGAACCAATGAGTGTATCTGCAATATGTGACCCAAATGTGCCTTTGACTAATTTCATTATGACAGATATGAAGAAAACTCATGCGTTTCACACACAGACACGCAAACACGCATACTCAGTCATAGATACGTGCTGGGGCACACTCGCTTTGTCGCAATACATTAAGGGACAAGGAAATGCCATCGGCATTGACTGTATCCTGTAGACAGTGACGACAACTTTGTGATATGTGAAATTGCGGACTGGGCAAACATTTTATAATTTTGGTGCACGGCGCAAAACATAAGTCAGCAGCAGCTGCAGCTGGAGGCAGCGAGAGGCGGAGAACGAGAGCGAGAGCTCTAAAGTGGCAGCACTTTGAGCTGCCATGTAAGCGGGCACTGCAACATGTCAGGACACAGGGCACAACAGTCAGCCACATCAGACAAGTCTGTCACTCAGCACGCTAGTCGCTCTGCCTCTCTCCAACACTCTCTCTCTCTCCCTCTCTCCCTCTCTCCCTCTCTCTCGATGACTGTTTCTCTAACTGTGGCACTCGGACAGACCGCAAATGATTTTGCAGTTGACAGTTGTCTGTTGCCATTTGGGGAATTTAGTGTTAATTATGGTTGTAATAAACTATACAGCATAAAGCCAGACACATGCCAGGCCATATCGAATGCCATTCCCTTTTGTGAATGGGCTTCAAAATTGGAGAATTTGTCGCAGCCATTCAAATGAAGCAGCGAGATAGAAATTATACCCTGTCTGGAGCTGGAGCAATGGGGATTGCTTATAATAAAAGTAGAGTACGATATCGAGATTTCTAAAAATACGTAATAAATACAGGACTGACCAGGCAAGACTGATACTATTTGTAATAATTATATTGAAGCAGTTAATTTAGTTATGTGTAATATATTGATGGCGAAATGCTTACTCTACGTTGCCATTTGATAATAAATTATTTTCAGCTTGCCAAAGAGTAATTTTGATAAGAATAAGTAGAACTTTCAATCAATGTTTAAATATTAGAAGGCCTACGCCAAAGGTATCTGCTAGTCAGGTATGCTTTACTAAAACACTCTGACTCGTTATTTAATTTACATGTAAATTACAAATAACTACAGAGAATATTAAAGGCTGTCCACCTGCGGTACGCATTTGCATTGTAAACTTAATGAGAAATAATTTTAGAGGTATTTAAAATATATTTAAGGCAAGTCTTCAGTGAAAGTAGCTCAAGGACTTTGTCAATAATTTAGTATAATCAATTTTTTATGTGGAAGAAAGCAGTAAAGCTGTGCATATAAATCGAAAATAGAAAATTAAGTCAGGAAATAATTAAATGTAATAATTTAATTTAATTTATAATATAATATAAATTATAATATAATATAACAAATAATATAAAAAAGTTATTTATGTTGAAAAAAAAATTCAATTAAAGAATATATTTAATAATAATTTTTAAAAATTTATTAAAAAACTAAATTTAATAAAAATATATTTTAATCGAAAAAGATTAAAAATAAACAACAAAAATTATATAAAAGCTATAACTTTTCTTTTATTTTTTAAATTTTTTTCTATAACTTTTAATCATTTTCTTTTAGTTTTCAATATTAATTTATATCTTAAAAATTTATCAACTATACATTTTGATCAAAACTCAATAAGAATACAAATTTTCTACACGTATACCCATTTCTGTGTGTTCACTCTACTCCTTCTCCCCATTCCCTTCTCCCTCTTCTTGCTTCCGCCTTTTAAGCCAACAATTACCACACAAAACTTGAGCAATTAACAATATCTCTCAATTGCTTTAACACAGTCTGGCAATGTGCTCATGTTCCACATTTAATGAGCAATAGCAATCAATAGACGTCTGGCAGCGGACTGCACTGCATTATCAATTGCAAATGTGTGTGTGTGTGAGAGAGAGTGCGCCTGTGTATGTGTGTATACCAGGACAATAGACAAATGTTTTGCATCGTAATTATCAATTTCAAGTGCAGTCATCGTAGCTTTTGTTTGCAGCAATCATAAACGTCAGACAGTTTGTGAATTTCCTTCGTCTTGCAGCCCATTTGAAGTCCTGTTGCCACATCCTTGCTGCTACTCCTGCTGCTTCTTAGCAGCTTGATGACTCAACCGGTTGCTGCTGCTGCTGTCTATTTGCGGTTATGTAACTCAAACTCAATTGCAATCTAAGCGTGTGTGTTGTCTGTGTGCACAGCACATGAAATTAGGCAATCCATAGTTACCATTTCCTAGCTCCATCAGCCACTCTCTCTCCCTCACCCACTCTCTGTTTGTCTCTTTAGCTCAAGGAGCCCTGCTTAGCAGTCCCAGTTGCATTATTATTGATTTAGGAAACGTGAGTCATGGCGCCCCATTCCGTTTATACCCTTGTCATATCGTTATGCAATGCAGATTTGTGCCTTTAATTAGGACTGAATCGTGTTTACAAATGCTACGCTCGTAAATACATACATGTGCATATAGAACCAAGCCCACACGCACACACACACGCTTTCAAAGGCTCTCAATTAATTGAACATCTTAGGTATGGTTAACTAACTAACACAGCTGAAACAATTTGTTTTTAAATAAATTTCTAAATTGGGAATATATGTTACAAATTAACCATAAAAAAAAGAATGTTAAACGAAGTTTAATAAATATTATGTAATAAATAATAATTCTAAGTAAGCTATAATAGAAAAATATTTTTAAAAATAAATGAAAAATAAAAATATAATTAAAATTATTTATTTAATTATTTAAAATATTATATATTATATTTTATATTAATATGAAATTTTTTAAAATATAAAATTATTATATTATATTTTTTAATCATATATTCATATAAAAACTTGAATTTTTTTTTAATAATTTATAATTATTTTTAAAAATTTTCGAAAATAATTTAAAAATATTTTCTGAAATATATTATTTTATTTTAATTTATTATGAACTTAACTTATTTTCATATCGCTTTTACTTTTAATTAAATACTTTGAATTGCAAAAAAAAAATTTATTAATTAATTAAATGCTTAATTTTATAATTTATACAATATATTTATATATACAGTTCAACTTTAAAAAATTGTTATTTATCACATCTTTTGGCTTATAAAATGCTCAACTTTAAGCCAAAACTTTATGTACGTAATCCTCAATCATGTGAGCATTCATTGTAAACATTTTGCCAGACTTTGTAAAGATTTTTTTGCTTAGCAGACTACCTTGAAAATACTTGCCAGTTGCAATCTTTGTATGTAAGTATATGCCCCACTGTCGTTATCAGCTACTTGCCTCTCTATCTATCTCTCTCTCTCTCTCTCTCTCTCTCTCTCTCACTCTTAGTCTCATTCTCAGTTTGTTTGCTAAATGCAAAGTTTTCAATATGCAACGGTTTGTCGCTATCTCAGTTCAGTTTCTCTCTTGCTCTCTCTCTCTGTTGTTTTGCTGCGGCCAGGTGTTTTATGGAGAAAAATATTTTCATACATAAAAGTTTTACGACAACAGCGACAACAACAGCAACTACAACTAGAATAGTTACATTGTCTACTTGGCTGCATTTTGTGACTTATGTGCGAGTTGTTTAAAGTAAAAGTATGCGCAATGTTGCAAAGTTTCGTTTTTCGGCATTAAGTGGGCCAGGTAGATTGCTGCAGTTTGCAACACTGGAGACCACTTAATTTCGGAGCTATTCTCTTTAACTAATTGAAAAAATAAATATGTCTAAAGTTAAGGACAAACGTATGAGAATTTTGTTAAAATTTCTATGTTTAGTGTTAAATATATAATATTATGCAACACTGAAAGTGGAGGTCTATCTGTATGATAACAACTCAAAGCACATTGAAATACTTAGAGGACAATGGCTTATAAGAGAGAGATAGTAAAGCAAATCAAGCAGCCATGATATCAAAATTAAGTACATTTTCCAACACTGGAAACTGCAGATATCAATTAAGTATTAAGTATGTAGTATTTATATATAGTTTGAGAGTTTCTTGACTGCTAAAATATATTACAATGAATTAATCGATATATTTTTATATCATTCATATATTTTTAAAAGCTCGCTATATTTTCCAACACTAAAGTAACTAAATATATATATGGTATTCATTTAAATTGCTACAGTTAATTATTTAGAATTTTTGGTACAAAGTGACGTATTTAGAGATAGCTAAAAAGGCAAGAAGTTCAGCTCTCACAGTCAAAAGCATTTTACAACACTAACAATTGGTGTATTACAAAGCTATTCATTAAGCTCATGAATTAGACATGCAAATTTCTCGTAGAGCGAGAGAGTGAGAAGGAGATACAGCGAGTGTGAGGTGCATTGCTATTATATTTGGTGAATTTTGTGCTATTTTGCAACACTATAAAAAACGCTCTTTAATTTAATGGCTATTCATTTAACAAATTGCACACCAAAAAGATGATAGTTCAGTCCAGTTCAGCTCAGCATTGTTTCGCCAGCCCAGCCGCCCGGCCCCGCCCCTTCACCCTCTCCGTGCTCCTCACCATTTTTCTGGCTGTGTCGCCTCTCGCTTGTTAACTGAAACTAAACAGTACAAACACGACTGTCAACAACTGTAACGTTTACCGCATGTTACCGCTGCGCAACGTCCTGTGCTGCATGACAGGACATGTTGTGGCTTCTCGGGCTACCACACACACACACACACACACGCACGCACAGAGAGAGGGGGAGAGAATGGGCGCAGCAGCTTTTGCTCGGTTTTGTATGTTTGTTCCATGTGAGTGATAATGCATGTGTCCATATGGGCCGCTCCTAGCTGGGTTTGTCGTCGGTCACCAGGCTCGGCTACGCCCTAGCCCGAATTCCCAGCACCCTGCCTGCCGCCTCAGTTGTTTAATTGTCGAAATGCATTTTGTATACGCTGCATTCGTAGCTGGGCCTTCGAATTGGCCTATTGCTAACTAGAACTCTGAGAATTTCATGCCTTTTTTCTCTCTCATTTTCGGCTCAGTTCACGTGCCATGCATATTTCGGGGCTGCAATGGCATTTCATTGTTGTCATTGAAAGATTCAGAATTGAGCTAGCTTATTTAAGTGAATTGTAAGGGCTGATGAATGCTGGAAGGTATAGCTGCTTGATTTTGTATTGGAGTAGGTGGAGGAAGAGGAATTTTGAGGGTCTGCTGATTGGAAAGGTGAATTTTGTGAGTGTTCTTATTGGAGAAGTTAGGAGTTCAGGTCTTTAAAGTTAAAGTCTTTCTAAATGTTCTTTCTATTATTATTTTTTTTTTTATAATACCAAGCAGAGAATTTGCCTCAGCTCAATAGTTTTATATATTTTTCCTGCTGACTTCTTCCCATTATTATATTAAGTTTTAAGTTTTCACTGGTATAACTATCAGTTTGGTTTTCTTTACTTAAGTATTACCTAGGATTGCTTGCTATTCTGTTCATTGCATCATCACTCTACTTTTCACTCCATAAACTAACTACCCATAGCTCAAATCGACCTTTGACAATTGAATTGCTGCCCCAAAAATGTGCCCCAAAGATAATTTCATATATCATATGCTAGATGCCTTTGGTTACACCTCTCCCAACGCCAGTTGAACCATTAAATACATAAATTAGACTTTACATGCATTTCAGCAGGGTCTCTCTCACTCTCTCTCTCTCTCTCTGTCTCTTTCTCTCTACCTTGCTTTCAGCGTGTTTGTCAGTTCTGCCGCATTGAGCACGCAATTTATGACCGCCCAAACTTCATTTGGCACTCAAAAAAAAAAAAAAAAAAAAGAATATATATATGAAAAAACAAGCTAGACAAGACCGAGCATTACAAAAAATATAAGTCAAATATGTTTTGGCAAATTTCTGGACGATTATCAAAAACGTGCGCCATCTGAGTATGTGGAGCAAACCTATTTTTTTGTGCTCTCTCACATTTCATAGAGCCGCATCAATAAATTCAATAATTTATGGGCGAGAAATTTGTTGCAGTCGCTGCGATAACAGCTGCTCACAAATATTTAAATAAATGAAATAAAATGCCTCAATTTAATGTTGAAATGAATGTGAAACAAAAAGAAAAGTGTGTGCAAAGTTAAATAATTGTCTGGCGGCTGCTGCTGCTGCTGAACAAAAAACAAGTTCGTCGAACGACGGGCAGACACACGGACCCCCAAAAGGGCATGGCAAACTGTATTATCACCTCAAATATGTGTAATAAACTCCCCAGGGGTCCTGGCACAAAGCACAAAGCACACACACACACACTCGCAACTATACAAACATGACACAAAAAAAAGACAGAAATAAATAAAGAAAGGAGAGCATTAAAAAACGCAGACGACTATGTGGCATATGGCAAGCTGGGTAGCTGCTCGTGTCCCTCCCCGCGGCCAATCCCTGAACTCTCCAGTCCAAAGTCCCCTTTTGCCCGGGCCTAAACAGACTGCAACAAAAGGCGCTGCCAATGAAGTTATCAGCGTGTGCCAGACAGAGCTTGGGGAGCAGCCAAAAGCCAAGTAAACATTGAGGCAAATAAATAAATTACATTTAAAGGGCCAACCAGAGGGGAGTAGGAGTAGCTGATAGAGAGCAGTAGCACTGCACCTTAGATTTTAATGGCAATGGGTTGGCGGCAGAATGAGATATGGGAAAACTATATCAGAAATTTGAATTCTGTATTATATCAGAATAATTACTGAGTTGCGGCAAGTATCGAGTATCATGGGAGCCGCAGGCCCAACAGACTTAAGTTGTTAGTTGGTGAGAAGAGGTGTAAAGAGCACAGTCTTCACTCTTGGTCATGTTCATGCTCGATCTCATAGCGCATCGCCTCGATCTTGATAAGTTGATGTTCGTAGTTAGAGTATAATTGCAACTGAAGTATCATGGGAGTATTGCAGCTGCTTGTTCGTTAATTGAAAAACAGAAGAGTGAGCGTAAAGTGCCCTGAACATGTTTGAATTGAATTGAATAATAAATACAAAAATATATAGAAAAATCGTATTAAATAAATAATTATAATAAAAATAAATTATTAAATTTATATTTAAAATTTGATATATATTTTTTTATTGATAAAAATAAAATATTTATTTATATAAATAAAATAAAATTTCTAAGAAATGTATTTTAGAAATAAATAAATAAAAAATAAAATTATGGTAAAAATAAATAAAAATGTAATTTTAAAAGAACTAAATAAATAATAAAAAATACAAAATAAAATAACATCAAAAATAAAGATTGATAAATATACATAAAATCTTACAGACTCTTATATTAATTTAAATTAAAATTAAATATATAATTTAATTATTTAATAAAATATATTATTTTAACTTTACAAAAAAAAAAAAAATATTATGAATGAATAATTATATATAATATATAAGAAACAATTAATATACCATGAATATTCATATATTATTATTTATATATATGTATAAAATTATCGAATTGCTTTAGGGATGAATATCGACTACTTATAAGCTTAAATTAACTTTATTTTTATTAAAAATAAAACTGTTTACAATTTACATAATAATAAATTAATTTCAATAAATAAAATTTACTAAGTCAACAGAGATTATTTTATTATTATTAAGAATAAGAAACTCCGACTAGCCTTGAAATTGTAGCCCAAAAACTATACTTGATACTTGAAAATTTGAATAATTCTAAACAACGTCTCCATGAAAATTTTGTATAAATATGGCCAAGCCGACAACAATTAAGGATGCGCTCGCACGCTGGGAGGATCGCAACAAGCAGGAGGCCATTTCGGCCCAGGACATTGGCTTACAGTTCCAATACCCACCCATTGAGAAAATGGACGCGACTCTCAGTACCTTGGTGGAGTGCCAGAAGCTCAGTCTCTCCTCGAATATGATTGAGAAAATAGCTGGCGTGGCGGGCATGAAAAATTTGCGTGTGCTCAGCCTGGCGCGCAATTATCTCAAGAATCTGAATGGCATCGAAGCGCTGGCCGAGACTCTGGAAGAGCTGTGGGTCAGCTACAATAACATTGAGAAAATCAAGCAGATCGAGGTGATGAAGACGCTGAAGGTATTCTATATATCGCACAATCTGGTCAAGGATTGGGCTGAGTTTGCGCGCATCGGTGTGCCGCCAAATCTAGTTGACATAACGTTCGTTGGCAATCCATTGAACGAGAACATGGATCCGGCTGCATTTGTCGCTGAGGCCATACGCCGTCTGCCCAACCTCAAGAAACTGGATGGCGAGCCAGTCATACGTTAGTTGCGATGTTTTTCTCTTTCTCTGTCTTTCTTTTTTGAATTTCGTTGGGAGGGGAGTGAAAATAAACGAAGCAAACCACAAATCTTCATGGAAAGTAGCTGGAGCAGCAGCAACGCCACTTGCCACGCCCACAGTATGAACAATGAGCGATGGCAGGTAAGCTATTAGGTATTTGTCTGCTGTAGCAGGCATTGATTTCTGCCCTCTGTCTCTGCGTGTGTGGGAACATTTTCTTTTCAATTCAATATTTGCCATTTCTTTTGCATTGCCGAACAGCCAAGTGTGTGTGGAGAGAGAGAGAGGGAGAGAGACGACGGGACACAGTTAGAGCATTTTCCAATTTTCATTGCGTTTCTGCTGATGAGCGCCATTGTTTTGTTGTGAGCATTGCCCTAACCCCAGACTGAGTTCCAGCCTCGGCAATGTTGTAGGTGAAAGGTTTTCGCCTTTGTTCTTACCCATTCCCAGCTTCTCGTACACGACAAGCAGAGATCCTATTTTTGTCTAGCATTGTTTGCATATTTTTAGCCTAGTCCAATGTAATGAGCACAGATTTTTGCATACACAAAGAAGGCGTGCCATGTTAACCAAACAAAAAACAAAAAATCTGTGTACTCTCTCCTTGTACTTGGGCAAATGTCTACCTGTCGTTCACTGGTATTTTGCTTACAGGTGTAGAAAGGGCTGTGACCAAAAGCCATTGAGAATTTGTTTAAGATATTCACTTTGTACTCTAACTGCAAGCACTTTCAGACTAATGGGTAATATACTTTTCCAAAAGAAAATTTTTAGATATTAACAAAAAATACATATAAAAATTTAAAAAAATATATTAAAAGTTTTTGTTGATCTCTATTTATTTATTTTTATTTTTTAGAGTACATTTTTAATTTAATATTTATCAGGTAGATAGAATTTTAAAATATAAATTTTGTAAATTTACAAAAAATATATAATAATTTAAATATATATTTTAAAAGTTTTTGTTTATCTTTATTTATTTTTAATATTTTTTTGATGTACTTTTCATTAAACTATTCATAATTTAAAATCAATATTTATCAAGAAGAAAGCCAAAAATATAACACAAACAAATTTCTGCTGAAAACACATAAAGAAAACATTAAATTTTCTGGTGTCTGGCGATTTATGTTATTTCTTGTTTATTTCCATTCTTTTTGTGTGTCGACTGCCAGTGTTTTTATGTTTTTATTAAACGTTATTATCTATTGTACAGATTCACATGGCCATATAAAAGTATTTTGGTTTCGGTTTGTTTGCCAAGTTGTCTGCCCTTTACCCGGAGCCCCTCGCCCACCCTCTCGCTGTCTATGTCTGTGTTTCTGTGATTATTTATGCGCCAAAAACAAATAAAATGTTGCCTTATTGGCCATAGGCAGACAGTCTGAACGATCCGCAGATAGACGCAAGCAAGTTCAATGAAGCTGAAGTTTAGCTTTTTTTTATCACAAAACTGTCTACAAATGTTTTTAGTTCTTGCATGCATATTAGTTGGATTTTGTAAGAAATTAGTGAAAATACAAAATATAATAAAAATATAGAAAAATAGTAATAAAATGATTAAAGAAGAATATAGTACATACCCTACTCCAGCGCTGGCAAATATTTTTATTTGTTTTGGATATCTAAAAATAAGAGATATTTATAAAAATAAATTAGTCCAAAATATTTTATAAAAAATATATAAAAATATGTTTATTAAATAAAAAAAAATAGGCAAAGTAAATAAAAAAATATTTAAAAAAATAATTAATATACAAAAACATTTATAAAAAATTTTAACCATTAATTTTAAACTATTTATTATGTATTTAATAATATATTTCAAATATTTTCTATTCATACCCTTAGCTAGATTCACATTTTTCTTTCATATATTAACATTTTTGAGGCATTTAATAAATGTTTAATTTCGTTTTAATAATATTTTCAGTTAGTCAAAATAAATATTTGTGCCAGCTCAGTAAACTCTTAAAATTTTTTAGAAAAAATAAGGGTAAGCTGCTCCTTTTTTTTAGCATTTCATTTTAGTGAGTTACCTTTAAGCTCTGTTTTATTTGTGGCTGGCTGCTCTTATCATAGCTGCGGCATAAATCACGCGTTTAGCTGCCAAGTGGTTTTTAGAGCCCCGTTTTAGCCGCTTTTGCGTTTAACTGTCGTTGGGCCACTTTTATGTGGATTGCGCTGCCAGCCGGCTTGGCCAGCCTGGCCAGCAAAGTGGCCTTAGCCAACAGTGGACAAGCTGCCGACCAACATATTTAGAATATATGGCAACACTTTGGCAACACCAACACAACCCTTGACCGCAGCATGTGCAGACATGGACAGCAAAATAATAAAAACAACAAAATTGTAAACGTAAAACAAAACGAAGAAGCAGCAAACACAAACACAAACACAGACGATTGCGAAACCACAGCGCAAAAACCACTTCAACTTGCACTGGGTGCACGCTCGCTCGGCAAGTGTTTGTCGGGGTTTTGCCGTTGTCACGGCCAGAGAGTTGCCAGAGTGTTGCCAGCAACGGCAACGTTACAAGAGCTTCCAGCCGGCCACTACAAACTTGTAGTATACAATTTTTATAAGCTTTTACATACAATTTGGCATTTGGCATTTTTTAGATTTGTGCCACAATAATTTCTTGCAGCTGCTGTCCGATGTTAGCTGTACCTGTTAAGAGGCGACACAGCAGCGGCACAAGGTGTTATCGATAGGTTTTCGAGGGTCTATTGATTTTAGAAAAATAACTTTGTATACTTGAGAAGGGATGTAAGTAGTCATAGAACTATTGAAGAGCTGCCTAGCTAGTAGGCGCTGTTATCGGTTATCGATATTATACTTTAAAATAGTATTAAACTTCTTGAAAACATACCAAAAAAAGGCTTTTTATATAGAGAATTATCAGTTTAAGATGCCGCATCTACAAATAATATTAAAAGCATTGAAGCCAATGAAAAGCAAGTTTGTATAAAGTTATCGATAGCATAAATGCAATGAAAAGCTTGATAGTTATCGATATCAGACATGCCTTTTAGTCTAATTTACAGTACTTTCATTTTGAGTATCATTTTCACTGATGAGATTATATAAAGAATTGTAGTAAGTTATCGTTATCGTTATCAGGTTATACAACATATTTAATAATTTTTTAGGAAATTAGCAGTAATTAAAGCTTATTAAATATTTTCTAAAAAGTTGAACGGTTATTTTGTTGTATATTAGCTGAAGTTGAAGGCGAATAATCGATTATAATAGATTATTCAAAAAATAATTTTTAATTAATTATTTTAATAAATTTTCTAATATTTTTAAAATTTTGCTTCTTTATTTTATAGCGCATTTTTAAGTCGTTGCCCATTATTGCCTCCACCTGCCCTGCTGAGCCTCTGAGAAACATTGTGAAGTTTTTGAGCATATCGCTAGCTAAGTTTTTGGCACTGGCCGTATCTTTAAGATACTTTAAGCTCGGGCAAGCTAACACGAGTAACAAGCAGCACACATCTTGTGCCTGTCAAAGGCGCATAAATCTATTCAAAGACTTTACGAAAAATCCAGACAAATGCCAGAGATTACAAAAAGATTTTGGCCGCATGATGCATGGGCCTCAACCGAGCGCGTGTGACTGTCTCTCTCAGAGACTCCCTCTCCCCCTCCCTCCATTCTTCTCTCTCTGTATTTATCTGTCTGACTGTTTGCCCCACATACAAATGTAAGCAACAACAACACACACACACACACACGCAAAACAATTAAAGCCTGATTAATAGTTGCAGGCGGGTCCACATTCACATTGCTCGCTACCTTTCGCCAAGTCTTGGCCCAAAGCTTCCCACTGTTCCTCTGGCGTCTCTCTCCCCAGCTGAATTATGACTTTTGCTGGCTTCATTTGGGCTGTTTAGCATACTTTTGGGCGCAGCTTTTGTGGGCTCCTTGGGAATGTCAATGTGTGTGTGTGTGTGGGTGTATATGTGTGTGCCGGCATTTACGCCCGCGCATAAGTCAAATTGCTGTTAATTTCACAATGTTAACCCCTTAAAGCATAACGCAGCAGAGACATTACATAAATTCATTTGCCAAGCGGCTTTGCCCCAACGGTTTTCATAATATAAATCATTAAATTTTAATGCTTCCCAGGAGATCAATGAACATGACCGCAAATTATACTGAAGCGTGCTTTCAGCCGCATAAAAGATTTCTCTCTTCTGGCTTTTTTTTCATATACATATATATTTGCGCTCGCGTTTGAATATATATATGGCTATATATATCTATATATATATACATATATATATATTTATATATATATTTAAATGCATTTATGTGGAGAATACACATATGCAAAGTGTTTGGTTTGAAGTTGCGTTTTATGAGTGTTGGCGGCTGGTTGGGTTTGGTGGTTCCTGGGGGGGCTTTGAGCGAGGGCTTGTTTAATGCAGCTGCACGCCACAAAGTGTGTCTGTGCGGGAGCGTACGTATGACTGTTTGTGCGTGTGTGTGTGTGTGGGTTTTGGTCGCTCGTCTGCAACTGTTAAAAATAAAAGCACAACAACAGCTCTTTAAATGCAGCACAGTTCACGTGCATCTTTAAGGAATTTTTTTGAACTTAAATATGGAATTAATAAAGTGAAGTCTAATATGCCTAATAGTTAATACTTATACCTATATGACCTATTAATATTCAAAAATAGATGCATAAAATTAACTTAAGATCTTGCTGCCTTGAAACTTTTTTATACATTTTATTATTCAATTTTTAATAAATTCGCAGCACATAAAAAAAAAAAGAAATAATTATTTTTATTGCTTTATAAGTCCATTTTATATACATAATATTTTATATATTTTTAATGATATTTCTCAGACATAATACTATATAAACATAAATTTTATATATATTTTATATGATATATTTCTACGACATAGTACTTGAAACTGTAATATTTCTAAGTACAATAAATTATATTAAAATTAATTCATTATAATTGTTCAATACTAAAAAGACTTTCGTGTGAAGTATAATAGTAATAGTATATAAAATAAATATAATACATATTTAAACATTTTTTTTATTTTATATATATTTAAATATATTATTTAAATATATTTATTATTTTATATATTATTATTTAAATATATTTAAAATTGTACATTTATATTATTTTTAATATTTCAGATCATAGATCCTCACACAAAAAAGCCTCAAATTCAAAAACATATATTTTTTATTTAATTTATTTTGAATTTTTTAAATATACTATATTTATTTATATTGTAATATATCTCAGCTCAAATATAATAAATTCTCATACCAAAATCTGTAAGCTAAATTAACAAAAAATAGTTTCCCCCATTTAATTACGTTTTTCTGACTTTGCAAACAGTTTCAAGCTTCAAGTTTCAGCTACACGCGCTGAGCAATATTTTAATAATCAACAAGAAGTTGCATATCCTTTGCATAAAATGTAGCATAAATTTGCACTTCCGGTATGCCTTAAAGCATATATAGAGCTTTAGACTTGTATATAGAGGACAAACACAATGCCCAACACATACGCGTAGTAAATCAAAAAAGTTTTCTAGTGCCAAATGGGGGCGTGTCACAGTTGAAGATATTTCAACTGCTTCGGCTGCCGGGCACATTCGACAGCGACTGCCGCGCCTCCTGCCGCCCCCCAGAAAAGAAGAGCATCTCGTTGGCTGGCTTCAGTCGGCCACTTCTACACGTATTTGACATGAAATCATAAACAAGTTGTGCAAACTTTTCGCCATCTGCGCGCAGCGCTAAGCAAAGCATTTTGCAACACAGGAAGTCACATAATCAGACACTAAAAAAAGATTTGTATAAATTAAAATATTCGCTGCGAGTCGACGCTTTTCGCATATATTATGAATGCGACGACGAGTTGCAGTTAAAGGCGAAATGCAGTTGAAGGCAACTGTTGTTATGATGTAAGGCGAAGGAATTGTGAGCGGGGAGAGAGGTGGAGACAGAGGGTAGAAGAGTTGGAAAGACACCGAGTATAAGGAATTATCTAAGATAGAGCGATAAAAAAGAAAGTGAACAGTGACAAATAAAGAAAGAGATTTACACAGAGAGAGACCTCCAGAAGTTTGGAGGTTGGCAGCAAAGGAGAAATATCTTTAATTAAGAGATTCTTAAATTACAGGGTATTTTTCATATATAATTATAAGCAAATTATACAGCCAAATCAGATTTAATTACAGGGTACTTTTGTGGCCAGTCAGCCACTTACGAAGCTCTTATGTTTTTTTTGCTGCGCAATTATTTACTTCTTATTAAGCTTGAAGATCATTTTGTTGTGTGTTCTCAGAGTTGCTGCTGCCTCATAAGCAGTTTTGCGCATTTAAATATTAAAATTCTGTTTTTCTGACAAAAGGAGGAGTTTTCCAGCGTCTTAGGAAAAGTGTTTTACTGCACGACGCCAGCTGCCTGCCTCAGCTCGTACATTTGCTACATAATAATAAACTTCCGTCTTTTTGTTGGCCTACATGGCGTATGTTTAATTTCCGGCATTGCGTATACGCAGCCCATGCCCATGCCCCTGCCCATGCCCATCCCCATGCCCATGCCCATGGCTAGGGCCATCTAGACTACATTTAAATCTGGCAACAATAATTAATGCGCTCTCTGATTAATTGTGCTGCGACTGAAGCAGGATGTGTTTATGTGTCGAGTCCACGAAAGCGACAGAGAAGTCCTCATTTATTTTTATACACAACAACAACAGCGGCAGCAGCAGCAGCAGCAGCAGCGACTGTCGTCGAGCTAATAAATTTGAGATCTTTCTTTTTTTTTTTTTGGCTGTGCGAAAAAGGCTTAGACAATATTTGTATTTAACTCTGCCAGCCACAAAGTAAATGCGGCTCAAAAATAAGAAGAAGCTCAGAATCAGCATCAGCTGCTGGAGAGCTCACTTAGCTCTCCGACACGCTCACCACACAAATCTCTAGGCATAACAATCTTTTTGGGCGCTATCAAATTCAATTATGCATAGGGCACACACACACATACACACACACATATATACACCCTCATGCACAGCTGTGCGAAATTTTGTTTGCTCGTTCGCCTTGCGGCTGGCCTTTGTGATTAGTGGCCAAGTTGCTTGATTTGCTTGTCTTGGCGTTTATGGCACGAACAGCAGAGCACAAAATTTTGTCCTAAATACTCTCGTGAGCTGAGCTGCACTTGATTTGCTTAGACATTCACTTAAATGCAGCGCGCTGCCTTAGCTTTGCCTTGCTTTGTTGTTGCAGTTGGAAGGATACTCTCTTTCTCTCTCCTCTCCCCATCTCTCTCTCTCTCTCTCTGGACTTTACTGCTCATATATTCGCATATTTGATTGCAAAAATAAAGGCTTTGTCGTTTGGGCTGCATCTCTTCCTTGTCAGGCCTTAGACGTTTATATATTATAATGAAGCTTCTTGCTAAGCGTTATCTTGCTTGCCCAAGTATCTCTTATTAGGCCTGACCAAATTGAAGTTAGCTATATTACAGCAGCTGTTTAATTTATCGATAACATGCAATTTTTAAATGTTTGGTAGGGTGTGCCAATTAATTATTTAATAATTAACTTAACTTAATTAAATTATAAAATATAGTTGTATCATTTATTTAACATATTTTACTTTGGCTTTTATATTTTTTTGGTAATTAATAATTAATAAAAAATCAATTAAATTCTAAAAATTATATAATTTGTTAAATAATAATTTAAAAACTAATTAATATCTTTATTATTTTTAAAAGAAATAGTTTTTTAATTTTTCTTAAATTTTATATATTTTTTCTTTGACTTTTATTAATTTATTTAATTTAATTT
The DNA here is from genome assembly GCA_035047485.1 of Drosophila peninsularis. Classification (NCBI taxonomy): domain Eukaryota; kingdom Metazoa; phylum Arthropoda; class Insecta; order Diptera; family Drosophilidae; genus Drosophila; species Drosophila peninsularis. The sequence goes on along the minus strand of JAWNPN010000018.1, from coordinate 1,398,409 downwards.
ATATTAATAATTGATTTTTTTTTTTTAATACATTTTTATTAATATTTCTTGACTTTTTGCATTTTTTATGCGCTTTTGGCTTTATTGTAAAATCTCTTTGCTACTTTGCAGCATTTTCGCTAAATGTTTTAAATGTTTCTTTTTTTTACATCTCTTTTTTGGTACTTTTATTTAGTTAATATATATCTTACGGCCAGCCCCTTATTTTATGACCCTTTTTATGCGCTTTGTCATCCGATCAGCCGGCGCTGAGTGTCCTGTTGTGGTGTTCCACTTCGCCTTCGCCTGCCTACAAAGTCCCGCAGGACTCGGTCGTCGTCCTTTTGCGCTTCGCTGATGTGTAAATTAATGTCATTTTGGGCGGCTCGTTGAGAGTTTTGGGTCAGTTCTTCGTGTTGTCATTTTTCTTGATTCTTTTTTCTGTTGCTGCTTCTCTTTGCTTTGCGCTGTTTTTATTTCGCGGACTGATTGAATTTTTATTATGCCGCGCATATTCAAATTGTTTGCGGGAATGTGGTGAACGGATGTTAAGCGTAATTAAGGTGATTTTATGCATACTTTTTCATTATTATCGTTAGGCCAACTTCCGGTTTGTTGCCCAAATTGATTTAAATTAATTTTTTATGCGCAACGCTCCCCCCAAAAAAAGTAAACGAAAACAACAACAAAAATGTTTGTGCATTAGCTGCGTGAGCTGAGAGTGAGTGTGTGCGGGTGAGTGTGTGTCTGTGTGTGTGCATATATTTTCATGTTAATTGCGAAAACTTTGCCCATTCGACAACGACGACGACGACGACGATGATGGCAAAAACTATTCAAGTACAATGAGCAGTGGCAATGCCACGCCCACACAGCGACCAAGCAGAGCAGCATTCGTTTATTGTTGTTGTGGGAGGCTGTGAGCGCACTCGAAAAACAATGAAATAAAATTTGTATACTCAAGTTTTACTGTGCAGACAAACAAGCGAAAATTTTCGTACACCAGAAACTCATTTAGTTGGAATAAAACAAAAGCAGGCGGGCCCTGCCTATAGGTACGGGAGCTGTAGACGAGACGACGACGCAGAGGTGTTCGCTGAGGGGCTGCGGGCAAAACTTAATAACCTACTAACAAACACACTAATTTGCACTTGAGCCTAATAATGAGTACGCTGACGAGTGTGCTATACGAATGAGTTGCAGATACAGAACAGGCTCCGGCAGAGCGAGCCTGAGCTGGTGAGTGCAGGGCAGAGCTGGGCAATGCTGAGTAGGGGCAAGAGCTAAGAGCTAACCTCAAGTGGCTGTTCTAGATGAGTTTAGTCTGGAGAGCACTCGAATCTCGGACGCAGTGGGCTGCTGGCTGCTGGCTGCGTCTGTGTCTTGGCTAATTTCTAATTTGAATGGTGATTTATGCAGTTTGAATGGCATTGTTAATGCGGTTTGTCTGTCAGTTAAGACCTGAACAGACACGCACACACCCATAGACACAGGCACGGACAGGGCGAGGCGCATTAAGCTTTGCGCTGCTTCAACAAGTGTTACTGAGCCACTAGAGTGGCCTCAGTTTAGGGCTCAAAAGGTAACTCCTTTTATAATTAAAATAAAGCAGGCCAAAGCACGCAATCTATGAATGTGTTGAGCCTCAATATTCTGTTGGGCACTAGACAGGTAGCCCGGGCTTCTGCTGAGATTGAATTGACGCTGGATTTGACTACAGCGATATCCTGTAGACAAGTGTGATTAGCTGTTGGCTTTTATATAGCTTTGCTTTAGAGAAGAGTTCTTAATGTAAATCAAAATATATTTGACTGTCTATCTATCAGTTTCCAGCTACATATTTGCCTAGCTTTCTAACCAGTCTCTAGTCTTTTTGATGTAAAGAACAGATATACACAGACTATTGCTAAAGCTATATAATAAAGTTTCTCTCTTCTAGCAGTTACTTTAACCTGATAATAAGGCTGAAAGCCATGCTTCCTATAAGCATCTTAATTTATCTCATATCAGCCTACTGCCAACTCGCATTTAAGCCTTGAACGAATGCTATACACTCCATATAGACAACTGTTCTCTGCTGCAGATATCTCTGCTAAGCTCTACAGAATTCAAAAAGAAATTAATCTAAGTCAAAGTCAGTCAAATTATTTTTCAGCCTTAAACAAATGCTTTCAAATTCTATAAAAATGCTCCTTGCTGACCTTAAACAACATAGCCTTTGCTAAGCCATGCCACCTATAGGGTATTGCAGCTAACCCATAGAATCTCAGTCAGTCAAATCGCATTTCAACCTTGAATGAATGCTATTCAAACTATATTCATAGCTTTTAATATATATACATTTATATACATACATATTTTATATAAATATAGAAATGTATATATATTATTTTAGCATGGAGGGTGCGGCAGATTGCTGGGATTTGAAGCTTACCTCAAAATTAAATGATATACAGCTGAGCGACGTTGAAGGTTAATCTCTGACTCTGCTCGGCACGGCTACTACAGCTGCATTAAATATCTTTTGGCCAAATAAAACAAAAATTATGAGAGCAAGAAAACAGAGACTGAAACCCACGTTTTCCCAGCCCAGAGAGCTTGAATGTGTATTATAAACGTAAGCCGTTAGGAATTAGTTGCATTTTCATCATTTTCATTTTCATTTAGGTATTTTTTTTTTTGCATTTTGTTTTTGCTATGGATTTTTGAAATGAAATGAAAGCGAAATGTGTTTTGTGGTTGGTTGAAAATGAAAAGGATAAAGGATACGCGCACAGGTTCCTTTTTGTGCTGCCGCAAGATTTTCATGGATAAATGAGATGGTTTTTGTGGTCATGCGCTGAAGGCGAAACTGAGACACAAAAACCAAGAGGCTCAACGGCCCAGCAGCCCAGCAGCCCGACAGAGACCAAATGGCATGAAACTGGCAGCTGCTATGTTAAATTAGAAATTTTATGCCACAACCTACACAAGAATTCAAACAAAACTCAACCGCTCAGAACTTGATTCGCATCGCCCCCAGAAATATAGTCATATAACTGGACACGAGTGCTGGCCAAGGTAAAGGCACATCGGACAAGCTCTTAAGTTGACAACTCATTTAAATGAATTCGAAAATAAATAAAAATAGTAAAAACCTGAAATAGGAAACGGTTGTTTATGTAAAGAGCTTGTGTCGTGTGATAAGAAAACTTTAAAAACACAAATGAAATTATGTGAGATATGGGAAAGAAGAGAAATAGAAGCTGTATATTTTATCTGTGTTTATGTCAAGGCAAAGAAATTGTAAGAAAACTAATGTTTATGATGTTATTTGTTGTTTTATAGTTATTTAATATAAATATAGTTGAATATATATAGTTAAAATAACACCCATTCAAGCTTATGCTATTCGATTCACTGAGATTCTATCGGTTTATACTACTGTTATACTGCTATATTGATATACTGCTATACTGCTATACTGCTATACTGTTATGCTGTTATACTATTATACTGTTATACTGTTATACTGTTATACTGTTATGCTGTCATACTGTTATACTGTTATACTGCTATACTGCTATACTGCTATGCTGTTATACTGTTATACTGTTATGCTGTCACACTGTTATACTGTTATACTGCTATACTGCTATACTGCTATACTGCTATACTGCTATACTGCTATACTGCTATACTGTTATGCTGTTATACTGTTATACTGTTATACTTCTATACTTCTATACTGCTATACTGTTATACTGTTATAGTGTTATACTCTTAAACTGTTATACTGTTAAACTGTTATACTGTTATACTGTTATACTGTTATACTGTTATACTGTTATACCTAAATAGATTATTTGAATTATTAAATATTTCGAGTTGTTCCCTTTTGGCACAGAATTTATTTATATTGTTTTTTGTGTTCTGTCTAGCCAGATAGCTTTCCAATTGGATATTGCAATAGCTGTGGCTGGCCCGCAAATGACAGGATGCGTTACACCGCATGGAGTGCCGGCCGGCCCCAGCTCATACGATCTCCATTTGCTCATTCCAATACTCTTGTACTTTGCACTGCAATTTAACAAATCGATTTGTTTTGCGTTCAGCGCCGTCATTCGATTTTTATGGCTTTCAAAAAGCCAACCGAGCAAATGACCCCGTTACGACGCCTTCCACGCCCCCAAGTCCACCTCCCTCTCTCACTCTTCGGGGCCTGCAATGCAATAAAATGCGCAGACGACAGGCGGCCTATAGTGCAGAGTGCGGGCCATAAAAAAAAAAAACGCTAAACGGCCATAATAAAGCCGGCGTTGGCAATAAAAATACGATATGAATGTTTATCTATTGTAGGTGAAATTTAAAATACACTGAAATGCGATTGGAATAACATTTTCTAAGCACTTTAAAACGAATTGCGATAAAATATTAGTATAATTAAAAGTGATTTAATTGGGTCTGCATTATATTTGGCTGAAGCCGGGAATAATGATGAAGTATTTGATATCCTTGTTGAAATAATTTAGTAATTTTAAATTGCGAAAATATTTTTAACTAGTATAAGACTTAAAATGGAAAGTTAGCGTTAATTAAAAGCCAGGATATTACAAACTTTTTAGCTTAGTATTTTTAAAAAATATTACACCATACTATAAAATGATCTTTATTATACACTCTGTAGTACTATATTAAACTCTGTTATACTACACTGTTATACTTATACTGTTATACTATTTAACTATTATACTGTGTTACTGTAATACAGAAAAAAAAAAAATTCAGTAATTTTGTACTAAATATAAACATATTTTATATAATAATCTATTATATCTTCTGAACATAATATTATATTATTGACAGTATTTATTTATTTAGAAATTTGGGTTTATTTTATTTTATGTATTTAAATATTAAATAAATTTTATATAAATAAAATCATATTTCAAAAAGCATAATCAATTTTAGAATTTTAACTTTCCTCAAATTTTCCAGCTGGCCTGTTACCAAAAACCTCACATATGTAAGGCGCCCACTCCAAAGGTTAGGCTATTGCAAATTATACGCTGTGTTTGCTTGCGGTATCTTTTTTCACAGCTTTGATGGCTAAAATTCACTTGTTGGCCAAAGCATTGCGTTCAATTGAAAGGTGCTGCGGTTGGGAGAAGATGCGAGCTAAACAGGGGTAAAGGAAGTTCAAGAGCGACATGTCGCAAATTTGTGTATATGTGTGTGTATGGGTGTTATTGTGCATGTGTATGCGTGCGTGTGTGTGTTTGCCTTCCGCAACGAAACGAAGCATTGCATACTTTTTGGCGTCACCAGACACGTACGTTGAAAAGTTTGCCGGCTCTCATTTTGGCTGCAGATCAAAAGGCATTAATGCGAGAGTGTGTTTGGAGGGGGACGAAGTCAAAGGGGTTGGGGCCGTGGTGGCGGTGCCGCCACCCGAGGTGCTGCTTGAAGCGGGCGTCAAGGGTTTCGGGGCTGTTTGCACATTAGCGTCAGCCATTTTAAGCTAATTTCGCATGTGAAACAGGTAGAAACAGTTCCAGTTTGCAGCCAACGACACGCGCAATTATTGCCCGGCCATTTTCGTGATTGCAGCCAAAACAGTCTCCCTGTATGTGTGTGAGTGAATATATATATATATGTATATATATATATAGCTGGAGGTATATGTGCGTGTGCCTGTGCGTGTGTGTGTTAGTTTCGAACGTGGCTAGCATTTAGTTCGTTTGATCTAAACGCGGCGCCAATCAAACAAATTGAATTGAAATCGATTTTCGTGGTAATGCTTAAGTTGTGCAATTGCAAAATCATGTAGAGAATTTTCAGCATTCAAAGTCTCTCTGGTTGAGAAAGCTATAGAAATCACTCATTAAATGATGTCTAAGCATGGAATGAAATATATTCAGTTTAAGCTAAAAGATGGTCAAGAACATGGAATATACGAATTAACGAAAAAATATAAATATAAATATAATAATAATATATAATTCTATATTTATAAAAAATATATATATTTGTTTTTATATTAATTTGAAAAAAAAAATATTTTTTTATAAATAAATGTATTAAATAATATAAAAAATTGTTTAAAAACAAAACTTTGTTTTTATATATACAATTTTGATTTTTTAATACAATTTTCAAATTTAGTCTGTATATTTATATATATATATTTATATATATATATATATATATATATATATATACATATATTTTTATTGTTTGTTTTTTTTTTTTTTTTTTTTTTAATAAATAATTTTTAAAAATTTATTTTAATTATGTTTTTTTTTTTAATATTTCTTATTTATTTTATTTATATAAATTTGATTTAAGTTTATTGTATTTTAACTAATTAATTCTCAATATTTTTTAATATTTTTATGTTTATTTATAAATGTTATACAGGCTGGCAAGGCCGTTCTATATTTATATATATGTATCTATACCGCAAATACACTCATATTCCGCTTTTCCAACCTGCTAACACCATTTTTAATCACACTTGCCCTTTCCACATTCCCAATGGACGCATTCTTGTCAAAGTGGAGGCTGATAAGCAAGAACTATGACAACTGTTCCACATGATGACAAACTGTCGCTTGGCCCAAATACACTGTGAATTAATCAACAGTCGAAACGAAGCCAAGCAAATTAGTTGAAAGCAAATGAAAATGTAGAAAAAATATAACACACACAAGCGAAAGCTGAGTAAGAGCTGTATCTGAATCTGAAGCCGAAGCTGTAGCTGAGCTGGGTCCCCGCCCAGTGGCACAGTTTGCATTCAGTTGAGGCTGACAGGCTGACAGCTGACTTGCCTAATTAGAAGGCAAGTGTAATAAAAATATTACACATACGCCATGCATGCCAGATACACACACGCGTATTTTTTTTTCTAATTTAGCTGGGGGACAAACTTTGCCCGCTGTGGCCAAACGGCACCCGTCTCCACCCTCTAGCTGATTCTGTTGCATTTCAATTGACATAACAAACTGCAAAAGTTGTTGTTGTTGTTGTTGTTGTAATGCACATTCGAAATGAGCACACGCATATGGTAAGAATTGAGGGCACATTAATGCACAGATCCTGGGCGCGAACGAATGTTAATTTAGACAGGCCCGACCGAACGACCGACCAAACCCGCCAGGCCGCCCTCGCACCTAACTTAACCATTTTCCATAGAAATTTAGATTCGAAATGTGCATGCAACTGAGGCCTGGCAGCCAACCGCAGTATCTCACAAAAGCCCTCGCGCGCATAAAAGCGAAAGCGGCTGCCGACTTTAGTCAGTGGCAGAGCCAGTGCGAGAGTCCGGGTCCGGGTCTGGGTCCGTGTCCGGGTCCGGGTCTGGGTCCTCATCAGTGCTGTGAAAATGCGCTGTAACTCTTTTCAAATAATAATTAACAATTTATTCCCCAAACAGAATACACACAGTGAGTGAATGTACACACACACACACACACACACACACACACAGAGGACAGCCACGCATATACTAACACACCCGCAAACAGGCAATCTGAATGCGAATGACGTGCTGTCAACGTTAGTCATATCATTAGAGGCAACGTGTTGCTGACTTTTTGGGGTTTCGACGGCTCAACTGGGGAATCAACTCATGCACTGCAAGAAACTAGATGTAGATGTATAGCTAATTGATTTTGAAAGCAGCGCAAATTTAGGGTAGATGAACTCTGAGCTAATTTATACTGCATTAGAAATGAAGGCTAATTTATATTGGATATATTATATTTTATATATATTATTTTTTTTAAGATCTACAAATATGACATAGAGCTCTAAATCGTAATGAATATAAAGTCAGTTTTTATTAGATAAAAATATAAATAAATTTATAGTTTTCTGATAATTATTCATTTAGTTTAGAGAAACACTTTCCTTCAGTAACTTGTATATTATTTTAATACATATATATATAAAAAAATTCGTAATTATTTTCCAATATTTCTGATTTGAAATTTGCCTAATTTATTAATTATTATTAATTAATAATTAATTAATCCATATATATATTTATAATTAAAACTAGATAAAACGTATATCGCATATTCCAAATATAATAGATGAATGAAAAGTATAATTTTTTGTTTATAAATATTTTTTTTATTATTAAATTTGTTTAATCATATTAATTTTTATTTTATTTATTTATTTATTTTTTTTGTTATTATTATTATTATTTTATGTTATTTTATTTAAGTTTTTTTTTTTTTAATTTATTTTCAATTATTTATATTATTTCTTATATGTCTTTAATTGTTTTTTTATTCCTATTTTTTAATAAAAATTATGTATCAGACTCAATTAATATGCATTCCTTAGACAATTTGCATTCATTTTCTATTCAAAGGAACACTCAATTTTTCGCAGTGTAATTTTTAGAAAAAATATTAGCAGTAGCTATTGCCGCTAACGCTGCAGCTGCCGTTGCAGCTGCTGATGCGCTGCCACTCGAGTTCATCTCATTTTTCGCTGGGCTCGACTCGAATGCATTTGTGTGTAGGCGCTCGAAAGTATGCAACTATATTTGTGTTTTTGCGGTTTGCTTTTATATTTGTGCAGCGCGCACACACACACACACACAAACACTCTCCCACACACACACACACACACACACACACTCAAATGCATGTGCAGAACATTCCACAACATGTCAAGCGGAAGTGAGTGTCTTTCATTTTTGTTTGCCCTGCCCCCACAGTTGGGGCATAATTCTTGCTCAGCTACCTCAGCGCTGGTGTCCTTTCCTACCCTCCCTCTCACTTTCTCGGCTACTGTTGGCTGTCTTTTATTTTGCTGGCACTCATCGCTGGTCGCTTACTGTTAATTAAAAATGGGCGCCTGCGAACAGCAGCTCTGGCAAATGAGCGTGGGCGTGCCAATGGGCGTAGCAGAAGATGCTGAAGCAGCAACAGCAGAGCCAGCGACAGCGGCAGCGGCAGCGGCGGCGGCAGCACAGAGATATCCAAGCGAACGCATCGTATGAGCATTTTAATTAGTTTGCATAATTATGTGCGCCTCGCAGACCGCCGCCAGACCTCGCACCCGCCACGCGCTCAGCTCGTGCGGCTTCCCTTTGACAGTTGCACACACAAATTTACAACAATTTCTTTAAGCTTTAACAACTTTCTGATACAAACTGTGTGCGTCTGCGTCTGTGTGTGTGTGTGTGTTTCCTTTTCTGCGTCCAAGGACATTGCGTTTTATGCATGCGTCTTCTCTGCGTCTTCAGCCGGGGCCATGCATTTTATTGTTGAGTTTATTGATGTTTGTCATATAATTTCAACTCCCATTTCCATTTCCATTTCCATTCCCCCTCCCAGGCCCCTCCCCTTGCACTTCCCCCTTTTTATGGCAACTTTATGCGCCCAACTTCTGGGCTCGACTTGCCTTGCTGCATGCGTGCTCAATGGGGCATATGCATAACCCCGCTGCTTCGATACTTTCTTACAATTTTAGTAGCACAGCCCAGCTCTGGCCCTGCGCGGCTCAGCCTTGGCAGTTGCTGGTCTCAGCAGCAAAGGCAACAAATTGAATTTGAATAACGCGCCATAAAAAACCGCTTTGCAATGCGAAGCGTTGCGATTGCCGCATTACAAAGACGTAGATTATAAGAATGTTGGCGATTATATAACTATGGTGAACAAGGCAGAGACTTCATCAGGTGTCTATAAATTTTTTAAACAAAGTGTAGAAAAATTCAATTCGGCCATTTGAATATATAAATTGGGCTTAAAAAGAAGAATTTAATATAAATAGGAAATATTTTTTATATTTAGCTCTTTTCTTACTTAGTATGTAACAAATGAACAGAAGATGCAACAATAATCTACAGACGAATCTCTGGAAGAGCCAGAGCTGAGCCAAAGAAGTATCCAGAGTGGAACTAAAACAGTCAGAGCTGAGTCAGCGCAGACTTACAGCTCAGCTCAGAGATAGAGCTCAGCATGAGATGAGAACGACCAGAGCAATAAGCAGAGCCAGAGCCAGAGGAGAGCAACAGTTGAGTCACAGTTGAGCAGAAACAGAGGCACAGGCAGAGCCAACTGCAGGGGCAGAGCAGAGCCACAGGCAGAGGCAGAGGAGAGCAACAGTTGAGGTACAGTTGAGTCACAGTTGAGCAGAAGCAGAGGCACAGGCAGAGGAGAGCAACAGTTGAGGCACAGTTGAGTCACAGTTGAGCAGAAGCAGAGGCAGAGGCAGAGCCATTGGCAGACCCTGAGGAGAGCAACAGTTGAGGCACAGTTGAGTCACAGTTGAGCAGAAGCAGAGGCAGAGGCAGAGGAGAGCAACAGTTGAGGCACAGTTGAGTCACAGTTGAGCAGAAGCAGATGCAGAGGCAGAGCCAACTGCAGGGGCAGAGGTGAGCCACAGGCAGAGGCAGAGCCACTGGCAGAGGCAGAGCAGAGCCACAGGCAGAGGCAGAGGAGAGCAACAGTTGAGGTACAGTTGAGTCACAGTTGAGTCACAGTTGAGCAGAAGCAGAGGCAGAGGCAGAGCCAACTGCAGGGGCAGAGGTGAGCCACAGGCAGAGGCAGAGGAGAGCAACAGTTGAGGTACAGTTGAGTCACAGTTGAGCAGAAGCAGAGGCAGAGGCAGAGCCAACTGCAGGGGCAGAGGTGAGCCACAGGCAGAGGCAGAGGAGAGCAACAGTTGAGGCACAGTTGAGTCACAGTTGAGCAGAAGCAGAAAAAGGCAGAGCCAACTGCAGGGGCAGAGCAGAGCCACAGGCAGAGGCAGAGGAGAGCAACAGTTGAGGCACAGTTGAGTCACAGTTGAGCAGAAGCAGATGCAGAGGCAGAGCCAACTGCAGGGGCAGAGGTGAGCCACAGGCAGAGGCAGAGCCACTGGCAGAGGCAGAGCAGAGCCACAGGCAGAGGCAGAGGAGAGCAACAGTTGAGGTACAGTTGAGTCACAGTTGAGTCACAGTTGAGCAGAAGCAGAGGCAGAGGCAGAGCCAACTGCAGGGGCAGAGGTGAGCCACAGGCAGAGGCAGAGGAGAGCAACAGTTGAGGTACAGTTGAGTCACAGTTGAGCAGAAGCAGAGGCAGAGGCAGAGCCAACTGCAGGGGCAGAGGTGAGCCACAGGCAGAGGCAGAGGAGAGCAACAGTTGAGGCACAGTTGAGTCACAGTTGAGCAGAAGCAGAAAAAGGCAGAGCTAACTGCAGGGGCAGAGCAGAGCCACAGGCAGAGGCACAGCAGAGCCACAGGCAGAGGCACAGGAGAGCAACAGTTGAGGCACAGTTGAGTCACAGTTGAGCAGAAGCAGAGGCATAGAGAGAGCCCGAGGAGAGCAACAGTTGAGTCACAGTTGAGTGACAGTTGAGCAGAAGCAGAGGCAGAGGCACAGGCAGAGGCACAGGAGAGCAACAGTTGAGGCACAGTTGAGTACCAGTTGAGCAGAAGCAGAAAAAGGCAGAGCCAACTGCAGGGGCAGAGCAGAGCCACAGGCAGAGGCAGAGGAGAGCAACAGTTGAGGCACAGTTGAGTCACAGTTGAGCAGAAGCAGAGCCACAGGCAGAGCCAACTGCAGGGGCAGAGCAGAGCCACAGGCAGAGGCAGAGGAGAGCAACAGTTGAGGCACAGTTGAGTCACAGTTGAACAGAAGCAGAGCCACAGGCAGAGGCACAGGAGAGCAACAGTTGAGGCACAGTTGAGTCACAGTTGAGCAGAAGCAGAGCCACAGGCAGAGCCAACTGCAGGGGCAGAGCAGAGGCACAGGCAGAGGCAGAGGAGAGCAACAGTTGAGGTACAGTTGAGTCACAGTTGAGCAGAAGCAGAGGCAGAGGCACAGGCAGAGGCACAGCAGAGCCACAGGCAGAGGCACAGGAGAGCAACAGTTGAGGCACAGTTGAGTCACAGTTGAGCAGAAGCAGAGCCACAGGCAGAGCCAACTGCAGGGGCAGAGCAGAGGCACAGGCAGAGGCAGAGGAGAGCAACAGTTGAGGTACAGTTGAGTCACAGTTGAGCAGAAGCAGAGGCAGAGGCAGAGCCAACTGCAGGGGCAGAGGTGAGCCACAGGCAGAGGCAGAGGAGAGCAACAGTTGAGGTACAGTTGAGTCACAGTTGAGCAGAAGCAGAGGCAGAGGCAGAGCCAACTGCAGGGGCAGAGGTGAGCCACAGGCAGAGGCAGAGGAGAGCAACAGTTGAGGCACAGTTGAGTCACAGTTGAGCAGAAGCAGAAAAAGGCAGAGCCAACTGCAGGGGCAGAGCAGAGCCACAGGCAGAGGCAGAGGAGAGCAACAGTTGAGGCACAGTTGAGTAACAGTTGAGCAGAAGGAGAGCCACAGGCAGAGGCAGAGGAGAGCAACAGTTGAGTCACAGTTGAGTGACAGTTGAGCAGAAGCAGAGGCATAGACAGAGCCCGAGGAGAGCAACAGTTGAGGCACAGTTGAGTCACAGTTGAGCAGAAGCAGAGCCACAGGCCGAGGCAGAGGAGAGCAACAGTTGAGGTACAGTTGAGTCACAGTTGAGCAGAAGCAGAGGAACAGGCAGAGCCAACTGCAGGGGCAGAGCAGAGCCACAGGCAGAGGCAGAGGAGAGCAACAGTTGAGGCACAGTTGAGTCACAGTTGAGCAGAAGCAGAGGCAGAGGCAGAGCCAACTGCAGGGGCAGCGGTGAGCCACAGGCAGAGGCAGAGGAGAGCAACAGTTGAGGTACAGTTGAGTCACAGTTGAGCAGAAGCAGAGGCAGAGGCAGAGCCAACTGCAGGTGCAGAGGTGAGCCACAGGCAGAGGCAGAGGAGAGCAACAGTTGAGTCACAGTTGAGCAGAAGCAGAGGCAGAGGCAGAGCCAACTGCAGGGGCAGAGGTGAGCCACAGGCAGAGGCAGAGGAGAGCAACAGTTGAGGTACAGTTGAGTCACAGTTGAGCAGAAGCAGAGGCACAGGCAGAGCCAACTGCAGGGGCAGAGCCATTGGCAGACCCAGAGGAGAGCAACAGTTGAGGCACAGTTGAGTCACAGTTGAGCAGAAGCAGAGACACAGGCAGAACCAACTGCAGGGGCAGAGCAGAGCCACAGGCAGAGGCAGAGGAGAGTAACAGTTGAGGTACAGTTGAGTCACAGTTGAGCAGAAGCAGAGGCACAGGCAGAGCCAACTGCAGGGGCAGAGGTGAGCCACAGGCAGAGGCAGAGGAGAGCAACAGTTGAGGTACAGTTGAGTCACAGTTGAGCAGAAGCAGAGGCAGAGGCAGAGGAGAGCAACAGTTGAGGCACAGTTGAGTCACAATTGAGCAGAAGCAGAGGCAGAGGCAGAGCCATTGGCAGACCCTGAGGAGAGCAACAGTTGAGGCACAGTTGAGTCACAGTTGAGCAGAAGCAGAGGCACAGGCAGAGGCAGAGGAGAGCAACAGTTGAGGCACAGTTGAGTCACAGTTGAGCAGAAGCAGAGGCAGAGGCAGAGCCAACTGCAGGGGCAGAGGTGAGCCACAGGCAGAGGCAGAGCAAAACCACAGGCAGAGGCAGAGGAGAGCAACAGTTGAGGCACAGTTGAGTCACAGTTGAGCAGAAGCAGAGGCAGAGGCAGAGCCATTGGCAGACCCTGAGGAGAGCAACAGTTGAGGCACAGTTGAGTCACAGTTGAGCAGAAGCAGAGGCACAGGCAGAGGCAGAGGAGAGCAACAGTTGAGGCACAGTTGAGTCACAGTTGAGCAGAAGCAGAGGCAGAGGCAGAGCCAACTGCAGGGGCAGAGGTGAGCCACAGGCAGAGGCAGAGCCACTGGCAGAGGCAGAGCAGAGCCACAGGCAGAGGCAGAGCCATTGGCAGACCCTGAGGAGAGCAACAGTTGAGGCACAGTTGAGTCACAGTTGAGCAGAGCCACAGGCAGAGGCAGAGGAGAGCAACAGTTGAGGTACAGTTGAGTCACAGTTGAGCAGAAGCAGAGGCAGAGGCAGAGCCACAGGCAGAGGTGAGCCACAGGCAGAGGCAGAGGAGAGCCACAGGCAGAGGCAGAGCCATTGGCAGACCCTGAGGAGAGCAACAGTTGAGGCACAGTTGAGTCACAGTTGAGCAGAGCCACAGGCAGAGGCAGAGGAGAGCAACAGTTGAGGTACAGTTGAGTCACAGTTGAGCAGAAGCAGAGGCAGAGGCAGAGCCACAGGCAGAGGCAGAGCCATTGGCAGACCCTGAGGAGAGCAACAGTTGAGGCACAGTTGAGTCACAGTTGATCAGAAGCAGAGGCAGAGGCAGAGGAGAGCAACAGTTGAGGTACAGTTGAGTCACAGTTGAGCAGAAGCAGAGGCAGAGGCACAGGCAGAGGCAGAGCCATTGGCAGACCCTGAGGAGAGCAACAGTTGAGGCACAGTTGAGTCACAGTTGAGCAGAGCCACAGGCAGAGGCAGAGGAGAGCAACAGTTGAGGTACAGTTGAGTCACAGTTGAGCAGAAGCAGAGGCAGAGGCAGAGCCACAGGCAGAGGTGAGCCACAGGCAGAGGCAGAGGAGAGCCACAGGCAGAGGCAGAGCCATTGGCAGACCCTGAGGAGAGCAACAGTTGAGGCACAGTTGAGTCACAGTTGAGCAGAGCCACAGGCAGAGGCAGAGGAGAGCAACAGTTGAGGTACAGTTGAGTCACAGTTGAGCAGAAGCAGAGGCAGAGGCAGAGCCACAGGCAGAGGCAGAGCCATTGGCAGACCCTGAGGAGAGCAACAGTTGAGGCACAGTTGAGTCACAGTTGAGCAGAGCCACAGGCAGAGGCAGAGGAGAGCAACAGTTGAGGCACAGTTGAGGCACAGTTGAGCAGAAGCAGAGGCAGAGGCAGAGGAGAGCAACAGTTGAGGCACAGTTGAGTCACAGTTGAGCAGAAGCAGAGGCAGAGGCAGAGCCACAGGCAGAGGCAGAGCCATTGGCAGACCCTGAGGAGAGCAACAGTTGAGGCACAGTTGAGTCACAGTTGAGCAGAGCCACAGGCAGAGGCAGAGGAGAGCAACAGTTGAGGCACAGTTGAGGCACAGTTGAGCAGAAGCAGAGGCAGAGGCAGAGGAGAGCAACAGTTGAGGCACAGTTGAGTCACAGTTGAGCAGAGCCACAGGCAGAGGCAGAGGAGAGCAACAGTTGAGGCACAGTTGAGGCACAGTTGAGCAGAAGCAGAGGCAGAGGCAGAGGAGAGCAACAGTTGAGGCACAGTTGAGTCACAGTTGAGCAGAAGCAGCGGCACAGGTAGAGCCAACTGCAGGGGCAGAGCAGAGCCACAGGCAGAGGCAGAGGAGAGCAACAGTTGAGGCACAGTTGAGTCACAGTTGAGCAGAAGCAGAGCCACAGGCAGAGTCAGAGGAGAGCAACAGTTGAGGTACAGTTGAGTCACAGTTGAGCAGAAGCAGAGGCACAGGCACAGGCAGAGGCAGAGCCATTGGCAGACCCTGAGGAGAGCAACAGTTGAGGTACAGTTGAGTCACAGTTGAGCAGAAGCAGAGGCAGAGGCACAGGCAGAGGCAGAGCCACTGGCAGACCCAGAGGAGAGCAACAGTTGAGGCACAGTTGAGTCACAGTTGAGCAGAAGCAGAGGCACAGGTAGAGCCAACTGCAGGGGCAGAGCAGAGCCACAGGCAGAGGCAGAGGAGAGCAACAGTTGAGGCACAGTTGAGTCACAGTTGAGCAGAAGCAGAGCCACAGGCAGAGTCAGAGGAGAGCAACAGTTGAGGTACAGTTGAGTCACAGTTGAGCAGAAGCAGAGGCACAGGTAGAGCCAACTGCAGGGGCAGAGCAGAGCCACAGGCAAAGGCAGAGGAGAGCAACAGTTGAGGCACAGTTGAGTCACAGTTGAGCAGAAGCAGAGGCACAGGTAGAGCCAACTGCAGGGGCAGAGCAGAGCCACAGGCAGAGGCAGAGGAGAGCAACAGTTGAGGCACAGTTGAGTCACAGTTGAGCAGAAGCAGAGCCACAGGCAGAGTCAGAGGAGAGCAACAGTTGAGGTACAGTTGAGTCACAGTTGAGCAGAAGCAGAGGCAGAGGCACAGGCAGAGGCAGAGCCACTGGCAGACCCAGAGGAGAGCAACAGTTGAGGTACAGTTGAGTCACAGTTGAGCAGAAGCAGAGGCAGAGGCAGAGCCACAGGCAGAGGCAGAGCCATTGGCAGACCCTGAGGAGAGCAACAGTTGAGGCACAGTTGAGTCACAGTTGAGCAGAAGCAGCGGCACAGGTAGAGCCAACTGCAGGGGCAGAGCAGAGCCACAGGCAGAGGCAGAGGAGAGCAACAGTTGAGGCACAATTGAGTCACAGTTGAGCAGAAGCAGAGCCACAGGCAGAGTCAGAGGAGAGCAACAGTTGAGGTACAGTTGAGTCACAGTTGAGCAGAAGCAGAGGCAGAGGCAGAGCCACAGGCAGAGGCAGAGCCATTGGCAGACCCTGAGGAGAGCAACAGTTGAGGTACAGTTGAGTCACAGTTGAGCAGAAGCAGAGGCAGAGGCACAGGCAGAGGCAGAGCCACTGGCAGACCCAGAGGAGAGCAACAGTTGAGGCACAGTTGAGTCACAGTTGAGCAGAAGCAGAGGCACAGGTAGAGCCAACTGCAGGGGCAGAGCAGAGCCACAGGCAGAGGCAGAGGAGAGCAACAGTTGAGGCACAGTTGAGTCACAGTTGAGCAGAAGCAGAGCCACAGGCAGAGTCAGAGGAGAGCAACAGTTGAGGTACAGTTGAGTCACAGTTGAGCAGAAGCAGAGGCACAGGTAGAGCCAACTGCAGGGGCAGAGCAGAGCCACAGGCAAAGGCAGAGGAGAGCAACAGTTGAGGCACAGTTGAGTCACAGTTGAGCAGAAGCAGAGGCACAGGTAGAGCCAACTGCAGGGGCAGAGCAGAGCCACAGGCAGAGGCAGAGGAGAGCAACAGTTGAGGCACAGTTGAGTCACAGTTGAGCAGAAGCAGAGCCACAGGCAGAGTCAGAGGAGAGCAACAGTTGAGGTACAGTTGAGTCACAGTTGAGCAGAAGCAGAGGCAGAGGCACAGGCAGAGGCAGAGCCACTGGCAGACCCAGAGGAGAGCAACAGTTGAGGCACAGTTGAGTCACAGTTGAGCAGAAGCAGAGCCACAGGCAGAGGCAGAGGAGAGCAACAGTTGAGGCACAGTTGAGTCACAGTTGAGCAGAAGCAGAGGCAAAGGCACAGGCAGAGGAGAACAACAGTTGAGGCACAGTTGAGTCACAGTTGAGCTGAAGCAGAGGCAGAGGCACAGGCAGAGGCAGAGCCACTGGCAGACCCAGAGGAGAGCAACAGTTGAGGTACAGTTGAGTAACAGTTGAGAAGAAGCAGAGCCACAAGCAGAGCCAACTGCAAGGGCAGAGCAGAGCCACAGGCAGAGGCAGAGGAGAGCAACAGTTGAGGCACAGTTGAGTCACAGTTGAGCAGAAGCAGAGGCAAAGGCACAGGCAGAGGAGAACAACAGTTGAGGCACAGTTGAGTCACAGTTGAGCAGAAGCAGAGGCACAGGTAGAGCCAACTGCAGGGGCAGAGCAGAGCCACAGGCAGAGGCAGAGGAGAGCAACAGTTGAGGCACAGTTGAGTCACAGTTGAGCAGAAGCAGAGCCACAGGCAGAGTCAGAGGAGAGCAACAGTTGAGGTACAGTTGAGTCACAGTTGAGCAGAAGCAGAGGCACAGGTAGAGCCAACTGCAGGGGCAGAGCAGAGCCACAGGCAAAGGCAGAGGAGAGCAACAGTTGAGGCACAGTTGAGTCACAGTTGAGCAGAAGCAGAGGCACAGGTAGAGCCAACTGCAGGGGCAGAGCAGAGCCACAGGCAGAGGCAGAGGAGAGCAACAGTTGAGGCACAGTTGAGTCACAGTTGAGCAGAAGCAGAGCCACAGGCAGAGGCAGAGGAGAGCAACAGTTGAGGCACAGTTGAGTCACAGTTGAGCAGAAGCAGAGGCAAAGGCACAGGCAGAGGAGAACAACAGTTGAGGCACAGTTGAGTCACAGTTGAGCTGAAGCAGAGGCAGAGGCACAGGCAGAGGCAGAGCCACTGGCAGACCCAGAGGAGAGCAACAGTTGAGGCACAGTTGAGTCACAGTTGAGCAGAAGCAGAGGCACAGGTAGAGCCAACTGCAGGGGCAGAGCAGAGCCACAGGCAGAGTCAGAGGAGAGCAACAGTTGAGGCACAGTTGAGTCACAGTTGAGCTGAAGCAGAGGCAAAGGCACAGGCAGAGGAGAACAACAGTTGAGGCACAGTTGAGTCACAGTTGAGCTGAAGCAGAGGCAGAGGCACAGGCAGAGGCAGAGCCACTGGCAGACCCAGAGGAGAGCAACAGTTGAGGCACAGTTGAGTCACAGTTGAGCAGAAGCAGAGGCACAGGTAGAGCCAACTGCAGGGGCAGAGCAGAGCCACAGGCAGAGTCAGAGGAGAGCAACAGTTGAGGTACAGTTGAGTCACAGTTGAGCAGAAGCAGAGGCAGAGGCACAGGCAGAGGCAGAGCCACTGGCAGACCCAGAGGAGAGCAACAGTTGAGGTACAGTTGAGTAACAGTTGAGCAGAAGCAGAGCCACAGGCAGAGGCAGAGGAGAGCAACAGTTGAGGTACAGTTGAGTCACAGTTGAGCAGAAGCAGAGGCAGAGGCACAGGCAGAGGAGAACAACAGTTGAGGCACAGTTGAGTCACAGTTGAGCTGAAGCAGAGGCAGAGGCACAGGCAGAGGCAGAGCCACTGGCAGACCCAGAGGAGAGCAACAGTTGAGGTACAGTTGAGTAACAGTTGAGAAGAATCAGAGCCACAGGCAGAGGCAGAGGAGAGCAACAGTTGAGGTACAGTTGAGTAACAGTTGAGCAGAAGCAGAGCCACAGGCAGAGGCAGAGGAGAGCAACAGTTGAGGTACAGTTGAGTAACAGTTGAGCAGAAGCAGAGCCACAGGCAGAGGCAGAGGAGAGCAACAGTTGAGGTACAGTTGAGTAACAGTTGAGCAGAAGCAGAGCCACAGGCAGAGGCAGAGGAGAGCAACAGTTGAGGCACAGTTGAGTCACAGTTGAGCTGAAGCAGAGGCAGAGGCACAGGCAGAGGCAGAGCCACTGGCAGACCCAGAGGAGAGCAACAGTTGAGGTACAGTTGAGTAACAGTTGAGAAGAATCAGAGCCACAGGCAGAGGCAGAGGAGAGCAACAGTTGAGGCACAGTTGAGTCACAGTTGAGCAGAAGCAGAGGCATAGACAGAGCCCGAGGAGAGCAACAGTTGAGGTACAGTTGAGTCACAGTTGAGCAGAAGCAGAGGCAGAGGCACAGGCAGAGGAGAACAACAGTTGATTCACAGTTGAGTCACAGTTGAGCTGAAGCAGAGGCAGAGGCACAGGCAGAGGCAGAGCCACTGGCAGACCCAGAGGAGAGCAACAGTTGAGGTACAGTTGAGTAACAGTTGAGAAGAATCAGAGCCACAGGCAGAGGCAGAGGAGAGCAACAGTTGAGGCACAGTTGAGTCACAGTTGAGCTGAAGCAGAGGCAGAGGCACAGGCAGAGGCAGAGCCACTGGCAGACCCAGAGGAGAGCAACAGTTGAGGTACAGTTGAGTAACAGTTGAGCAGAAGCAGAGCCACAGGCAGAGGCAGAGGTGAGCAACAGTTGAGGTACAGTTGAGTCACAGTTGAGCAGAAGCAGAAGCAGAGGCACAGGCAGAGGAGAACAACAGTTGAGGCACAGTTGAGTCACAGTTGAGCTGAAGCAGAGGCAGAGGCACAGGCAGAGGAGAACAACAGTTGAGGCACAGTTGAGTCACAGTTGAGCTGAAGCAGAGGCAGAGGCACAGGCAGAGGCAGAGCCACTGGCAGACCCAGAGGAGAGCAACAGTTGAGGTACAGTTGAGTAACAGTTGAGAAGAATCAGAGCCACTGGCAGACCCAGAGGAGAGCAACAGTTGAGGTACAGTTGAGTAACAGTTGAGCAGAAGCAGAGCCACAGGCAGAGGCAGAGGTGAGCAACAGTTGAGGTACAGTTGAGTCACAGTTGAGCAGAAGCAGAAGCAGAGGCACAGGCAGAGGAGAACAACAGTTGAGGCACAGTTGAGTCACAGTTGAGCTGAAGCAGAGGCAGAGGCACAGGCAGAGGAGAACAACAGTTGAGGCACAGTTGAGTCACAGTTGAGCTGAAGCAGAGGCAGAGGCACAGGCAGAGGCAGAGCCACTGGCAGACCCAGAGGAGAGCAACAGTTGAGGTACAGTTGAGTAACAGTTGAGAAGAATCAGAGCCACAGGCAGAGGCAGAGGAGAGCAACAGTTGAGGCACAGTTGAGTCACAGTTGAGCTGAAGCAGAGGCAGAGGCACAGGCAGAGGAGAACAACAGTTGAGGCACAGTTGAGTCACAGTTGAGCTGAAGCAGAGGCAGAGGCACAGGCAGAGCAGAACAACAGTTGAGGTACAGTTGAGTCACAGTTGAGCAGAAGCAGAGGCAGAGGCACAGGCAGAGGAGAACAACAGTTGAGGCACAGTTGAGTCACAGTTGAGCTGAAGCAGAGGCAGAGGCACAGGCAGAGGCAGAGCCACTGGCAGACCCAGAGGAGAGCAACAGTTGAGGTACAGTTGAGTAACAGTTGAGCAGAAGCAGAGCCACAGGCAGAGGCAGAGGAGAGCAACAGTTGAGGTACAGTTGAGTCACAGTTGAGCAGAAGCAGAGGCAGAGGCACAGGCAGAGGAGAACAACAGTTGAGGCACAGTTGAGTCACAGTTGAGCTGAAGCAGAGGCAGAGGCACAGGCAGAGGCAGAGCCACTGGCAGACCCAGAGGAGAGCAACAGTTGAGGTACAGTTGAGTAACAGTTGAGAAGAATCAGAGCCACAGGCAGAGGCAGAGGAGAACAACAGTTGAGGCACAGTTGAGTCACAGTTGAGCTGAAGCAGAGGCAGAGGCACAGGCAGAGGCAGAGCCACTGGCAGACCCAGAGGAGAGCAACAGTTGAGGTACAGTTGAGTAACAGTTGAGAAGAATCAGAGCCACAGGCAGAGGCAGAGGAGAGCAACAGTTGAGGCACAGTTGAGTCACAGTTGAGCTGAAGCAGAGGCAGAGGCACAGGCAGAGGCAGAGCCACTGGCAGACCCAGAGAAGAGCAACAGTTAAGGTACAGTTGAGTAACAGTTGAGCAGAAGCAGAGGCAGAGGCACAGGCAGAGGAGAACAACAGTTGAGGCACAGTTGAGTCACAGTTGAGCTGAAGCAGAGGCAGAGGCACAGGCAGAGGAGAACAACAGTTGAGGCACAGTTGAGTCACAGTTGAGCTGAAGCAGAGGCAGAGGCACAGGCAGAGGCAGAGCCACTGGCAGACCCAGAGGAGAGCAAAAGTTGAGGTACAGTTGAGTAACAGTTGAGCAGAAGCAGAGCCACAGGCAGAGGCAGAGGAGAGCAACAGTTGAGGTACAGTTGAGTCACAGTTGAGCAGAAGCAGAGGCAGAGGCACAGGCAGAGGAGAACAACAGTTGAGGCACAGTTGAGTCACAGTTGAGCTGAAGCAGAGGCAGAGGCACAGGCAGAGGCAGAGCCACTGGCAGACCCAGAGGAGAGCAACAGTTGAGGTACAGTTGAGTAACAGTTGAGAAGAATCAGAGCCACAGGCAGAGGCAGAGGAGAACAACAGTTGAGGCACAGTTGAGTCACAGTTGAGCAGAAGCAGAGGCAGAGGCACAGGCAGAGGCAGAGCCACTGGCAGACCCAGAGGAGAGCAACAGTTGAGGTACAGTTGAGTAACAGTTGAGAAGAATCAGAGCCACAGGCAGAGGCAGAGGAGAGCAACAGTTGAGGCACAGTTGAGTCACAGTTGAGCTGAAGCAGAGGCAGAGGCACAGGCAGAGGCAGAGCCACTGGCAGACCCAGAGGAGAGCAACAGTTGAGGCACAGTTGAGTCACAGTTGAGCAGAAGCAGAGGTAGAGGCACAGGCAGAGGAGAACAACAGTTGAGGCACAGTTGAGTCACAGTTGAGCTGAAGCAGAGGCAGAGGCACAGGCAGAGGCAGAGCCACTGGCAGACCCAGAGGAGAGCAACAGTTGAGGCACAGTTGAGTCACAGTTGAGCAGAAGCAGAGCCACAGGCAGAGGCAGGGGAGAGCAACAGTTGAGGTACAGTTGACTAACAGTTGAGCAGAAGCAGAGGTAGAGGCACAGGCAGAGGAGAACAACAGTTGAGGCACAGTTGAGTCACAGTTGAGCTGAAGCAGAGGCAGAGGCACAGGCAGAGGCAGAGCCACTGGCAGACCCAGAGGAGAGCAACAGTTGAGGCACAGTTGAGTCACAGTTGAGCAGAAGCAGAGCCACAGGCAGAGGCAGGGGAGAGCAACAGTTGAGGTACAGTTGAGTAACAGTTGAGCAGAAGCAGAGCCACAGGCAGAGGCAGAGGAGAGCAACAGTTGAGGTACAGTTGAGTAACAGTTGAGCAGAAGCAGAGCCACAGGCAGAGGAAGAGGAGAGCAACAGTTGAGGTACAGTTGAGTAACAGTTGAGCAGAAGCAGAGGCAAATTCACAGGCAGAGGCAGAGCCACTGGCAGACCCAGAGGAGAGCAACAGTTGAGGCACAGTTGAGTCACAGTTGAGCAGAAGCAGAGCCACAGGCAGAGGCAGAGGAGAGCAACAGTTGAGGCACAGTTGAGTCACAGTTGAGCAGAAGCAGAGCCACAGGCAGAGGCAGAGGAGAGCAACAGTTGAGGTACAGTTGAGTAACAGTTGAGCAGAAGCAGAGCCACAGGCAGAGGCAGAGGAGAGCAACAGTTGAGGCACAGTTGAGTCACAGTTGAGCAGAAGCAGAGCCACAGGCAGAGGCAGAGGAGAGCAACAGTTGAGGTACAGTTGAGTAACAGTTGAGCAGAAGCAGAGGCAGAGGCAGAGGCAGAGCCAACTGCAGGGGCAGAGCAGAGCCACAGGCAGAGGCAGAGCAAAACCACAGGCAGAGGCAGAGGAGAGCAACAGTTGAGGCACAGTTGAGTCACAGTTGAGCAGAAGCAGAGCCACAGGCAGAGGCAGAGGAGAGCAACAGTTGAGGCACAGTTGAGTCACAGTTGAGCAGAAGCAGAGGCAGAGGCACAGGCAGAGGAGAACAACAGTTGAGGTACAGTTGAGTCACAGTTGAGCAGAAGCAGAGGCAGAGGCAGAGGCAGAGCCAACTGCAGGGGCAGAGCAGAGCCACAGGCAGAGGCAGAGCAAAACCACAGGCAGAGGCAGAGGAGAGCAACAGTTGAGGCACAGTTGAGTCACAGTTGAGCAGAAGCAGAGCCACAGGCAGAGGCAGAGGAGAGCAACAGTTGAGGTACAGTTGAGTAACAGTTGAGCAGAAGCAGAGCCACAGGCAGAGGCAGAGGAGAGCAACAGTTGAGGCACAGTTGAGTCACAGTTGAGCAGAAGCAGAGGCAGAGGCACAGGCAGAGGAGAACAACAGTTGAGGTACAGTTGAGTCACAGTTGAGCAGAAGCAGAGGCAGAGGCAGAGGCAGAGCCAACTGCAGGGGCAGAGCAGAGCCACAGGCAGAGGCAGAGCAAAACCACAGGCAGAGGCAGAGGAGAGCAACAGTTGAGGCACAGTTGAGTCACAGTTGAGCAGAGCCACTGGCAGACCCAGAGGAGAGCAACAGTTGAGGCACAGTTGAGTCACAGTTGAGCAGAAGCAGAGCCACAGGCAGAGGCAGAGGAGAGCAACAGTTGAGGCACAGTTGAGTCACAGTTGAGCAGAAGCAGAGGCAGAGGCACAGGCAGAGGAGAACAACAGTTGAGGTACAGTTGAGTCACAGTTGAGCAGAAGCAGAGGCAGAGGCAGAGGCAGAGCCAACTGCAGGGGCAGAGCAGAGCCACAGGCAGAGGCAGAGCAAAACCACAGGCAGAGGCAGAGGAGAGCAACAGTTGAGGCACAGTTGAGTCACAGTTGAGCAGAAGCAGAGCCACAGGCAGAGGCAGAGGAGAGCAACAGTTGAGGTACAGTTGAGTAACAGTTGAGCAGAAGCAGAGCCACAGGCAGAGGCAGAGGAGAGCAACAGTTGAGGCACAGTTGAGTCACAGTTGAGCAGAAGCAGAGGCAGAGGCAGAGGCAGAGCCAACTGCAGGGGCAGAGCAGAGCCACAGGCAGAGGCAGAGCAAAACCACAGGCAGAGGCAGAGGAGAGCAACAGTTGAGGCACAGTTGAGTCACAGTTGAGCAGAAGCAGAGCCACAGGCAGAGGCAGAGGAGAGCAACAGTTGAGGTACAGTTGAGTAACAGTTGAGCAGAAGCAGAGGCACAGGCAGAGGCAGAGGAGAGCAACAGTTGAGGTACAGTTGAGTCACAGTTGAGCAGAAGCAGAGGCAGAGGCACAGGCAGAGGAGAACAACAGTTGAGGTACAGTTGAGTCACAGTTGAGCAGAGCCACAGGCAGAGGCAGAGGAGAGCAACAGTTGAGGTACAGTTGAGTCACAGTTGAGCAGAAGCAGAGGCAGAGGCACAGGCAGAGGCAGAGGAGAGCAACAGTTGAGGTACAGTTGAGTAACAGTTGAGCAGAAGCAGAGCCACAGGCAGAGGCAGAGGAGAGCAACAGTTGAGGTACAGTCGAGTCACAGTTGAGCAGAAGCAGAGGCAGAGGCAGAGCCAACTGCAGGGGCAGAGCAGAGCCACAGGCAGAGGCAGAGCAAAACCACAGGCAGAGGCAGAGGAGAGCAACAGTTGAGGTACAGTTGAGTAACAGTTGAGCAGAAGCAGAGCCACAGGCAGAGGCAGAGGAGAGCAACAGTTGAGGTACCGTTGAGTAACAGTTGAGCAGAAGCAGAGGCAGAGGCAGAGCAAAACCACAGGCAGAGGCAGAGGAGAGCAACAGTTGAGGTACAGTTGAGTCACAGTTGAGCAGAAGCAGAGGCACAGGCAGAGGCAGAGGAGAGCAACAGTTGAGGTACAGTTGAGTAACAGTTGAGCAGAAGCAGAGGCAGAGGCAGAGGCAGAGGAGAGCAACAGTTGAGGTACAGTTGAGTCACAGTTGAGCAGAAGCAGAGGCAGAGGCAGAGGCAGAGCCAACTGCAGGGGCAGAGCAGAGCCACAGGCAGAGGCAGAGCAAAACCACAGGCAGAGGCAGAGGAGAGCAACAGTTGAGGTACAGTTGAGTAACAGTTGAGCAGAAGCAGAGCCACAGGCAGAGGCAGAGGAGAGCAACAGTTGAGGTACAGTTGAGTCACAGTTGAGCAGAAGCAGAGGCAGAGGCAGAGCAAAACCACAGGCAGAGGCAGAGGAGGGCAACAGTTGAGGTACAGTTGAGTAACAGTTGAGCAGAAGCAGAGCCACAGGCAGAGGCAGAGGAGAGCAACAGTTGAGATACAGTTGAGTCACAGTTGAGCAGAAGCAGAGGCACAGGCAGAGGCACAGGCAGAGCAGAGCCACTGGCAGACCCAGAGGAGAGCAACAGTTGAGGCGCAGTTGAGTCACAGTTGAGCAGAAGCAGAGGCACAGGCAGAGGCAGAGCAGAGCAGAGCCACTGGCAGACCCAGAGGACAGCAACAGTTGAGGCACAGTTGAGTGACAGTTGAGCAGAAGCAGAGGCATAGACAGAGCCCGAGGAGAGCAACAGTTGAGGTACAGTTGAGTCACAGTTGAGCAGAAGCAGAGCCACAGGCAGAGGCAGAGCAGAGCCACAGGCAGACCCAGAGGAGAGCAACAGTTGAGGTACAGTTGAGTCACAGTTGAGCAGAAGCAGAGGCAGAGGCACAGGCAGAGCAGAGACACAGGCAGAGCAGAGCCACTGGCAGACCCAGAGGTGAGCAACAGTTGAGGCACAGTTGAGTGACAGTTGAGCAGAAGCAGAGGCACAGGCAGAGGCAGAGCAGAGCCACAGGCAGAGCAGAGCCACTGGCAGACCCAGAGGACAGCAACAGTTGAGGCACAGTTGAGTGACAGTTGAGCAGAAGCAGAGGCATAGACAGAGCCCGAGGAGAGCAACAGTTGAGGTACAGTTGAGTCACAGTTGAGCAGAAGCAGAGCCACAGGCAGAGGCAGAGCAGAGCCACAGGCAGACCCAGAGGAGAGCAACAGTTGAGGTACAGTTGAGTCACAGTTGAGCAGAAGCAGAGGCAGAGGCACAGGCAGAGCAGAGACACAGGCAGAGCAGAGCCACTGGCAGACCCAGAGGTGAGCAACAGTTGAGGCACAGTTGAGTGACAGTTGAGCAGAAGCAGAGGCATAGACAGAGCCCGAGGAGAGCAACAGTTGAGGTACAGTTGAGTCACAGTTGAGCAGAAGCAGAGCCACAGGCAGAGGCAGAGCAGAGCCACAGGCAGAGCCAGAGGAGAGCAACAGTTGAGGCACAGTTGAGTCACAGTTGAGCAGAAGCAGAGCCACAGGCAGAGGCAGAGGAGAGCAACAGTTGAGGTACAGTTGAGTAACAGTTGAGCAGAAGCAGAGCCACAGGCAGAGGCAGAGGAGAGCAACAGTTGAGGTACAGTTGAGTCACAGTTGAGCAGAAGCAGCGCCACAGGCAGAGGCAGAGGAGAGCAACAGTTGAGGCACAGTTGAGTCACAGTTGAGCAGAAGCAGAGCCACAGGCAGAGGCAGAGGAGAACAACAGTTGAGGTACAGTTGAGTAACAGTTGAGCAGAAGCAGCGCCACAGGCAGAGGCAGAGCAGAGCCACAGGCAGACCCAGAGGAGAGCAACAGTTGAGGCACAGTTGAGTCACAGTTGAGCAGAAGCAGAGCCACAGGCAGAGGCAGAGGAGAACAACAGTTGAGGTACAGTTGAGTAACAGTTGAGCAGAAGCAGCGCCACTGGCAGAGGCAGAGGAGAGCAACAGTTGAGGCACAGTTGAGTCACAGTTGAGCAGAAGCAGAGCCACAGGCAGAGGCAGAGCAGAGCCACAGGCAGACCCAGAGGAGAGCAACAGTTGAGGCACAGTTGAGTCACAGTTGAGCAGAAGCAGAGGCACAGGCAGAGGCAGAGCAGAGCCACAGGCAGAGCAGAGCCACTGGCAGACCCAGAGGTGAGCAACAGTTGAGGCACAGTTGAGTGACAGTTGAGCAGAAGCAGAGCCACAGGCAGAGGCAGAGCAGAGCCACAGGCAGAGCAGAGCCACTGGCAGACCCAGAGGAGAGCAACAGTTGAGGCACAGTTGAGTGACAGTTGAGCAGAAGCAGAGCCACAGGCAGAGGCAGAGGAGAGCAACAGTTGAGGTACAGTTGAGTAACAGTTGAGCAGAAGCAGAGCCACAGGCAGAGGCAGAGGAGAGCAACAGTTGAGGTACAGTTGAGTAACAGTTGAGCAGAAGCAGAGGCAGAGGCAGAGGCAGAGGAGAGAAACAGTTGAGGTACAGTTGAGTCACAGTTGAGCAGAAGCAGAGGCAGAGGCAGAGGCAGAGGAGAGCAACAGTTGAGGCACAGTTGAGTCACAGTTGAGCAGAAGCAGAGGCACAGGCAGAGCCAACTGCAGGGGCAGAGCAGAGCCACAGGCAGACCCAGAGGAGAGCAACAGTTGAGGTACAGTTGAGTAACAGTTGAGCAGAAGCAGAGCCACAGGCAGAGGCAGAGGAGAGCAACAGTTGAGGTACAGTTGAGTCACAGTTGAGCAGAAGCAGAGCCACAGGCAGAGGCAGAGGAGAGCAACAGTTGAGGTACAGTTGAGTCACAGTTGAGCAGAAGCAGAGGCACAGGCAGAGGCAGAGCAGAGCCACTGGCAGAGCAGAGCCACTGGCAGACCCAGAGGTGAGCAACAGTTGAGGCACAGTTGAGTGACAGTTGAGCAGAAGCAGAGCCACAGGTAGAGGCAGAGCAGAGCCACAGGCAGAGCAGAGCCACTGGCAGACCCAGAGGAGAGCAACAGTTGAGGCACAGTTGAGTGACAGTTGAGCAGAAGCAGAGGCATAGACAGAGCCCGAGGAGAGCAACAGTTGAGGTACAGTTGAGTCACAGTTGAGCAGAAGCAGAGCCACAGGCAGAGGCAGAGGAGAGCAACAGTTGAGGTACAGTTGAGTAACAGTTGAGCAGAAGCAGAGCCACAGGCAGAGGCAGAGGAGAGCAACAGTTGAGGTACAGTTGAGTAACAGTTGAGCAGAAGCAGAGGCAGAGGCAGAGGCAGAGGAGAGCAACAGTTGAGGTACAGTTGAGTCACAGTTGAGCAGAAGCAGAGGCACAGGCAGAGCCAACTGCAGGGGCAGAGCAGAGCCACAGGCAGACCCAGAGGAGAGCAACAGTTGAGGTACAGTTGAGTAACAGTTGAGCAGAAGCCGAGCCACAAGCAGAGGCAGAGGAGAGCAACAGTTGAGGTACAGTTGAGTAACAGTTGAGCAGAAGCAGAGGCAGAGGCAGAGGCAGAGGAGAGCAACAGTTGAGGTACAGTTGAGTAACAGTTGAGCAGAAGCAGAGGCAGAGGCAGAGGCAGAGGAGAGCAACAGTTGAGGTACAGTTGAGTAACAGTTGAGCAGAAGCAGAGGCACAGGCAGAGCCAACTGCAGGGGCAGAGCAGAGCCACAGGCAGACCCAGAGGAGAGCAACAGTTGAGGTACAGTTGAGTAACAGTTGAGCAGAAGCAGAGCCACAGGCAGAGGCAGAGGAGAGAAACAGTTGAGGTACAGTTGAGTAACAGTTGAGCAGAAGCATAGGCAGAGGCAGAGGCAGAGGCAGAGGAGAGCAACAGTTGAGGTACAGTTGAGTAACAGTTGAGCAGAAGCAGAGGCACAGGCAGAGCCAACTGCAGGGGCAGAGCAGAGCCACAGGCAGAGGCAGAGGAGAGCAACAGTTGTGGTACAGTTGAGTCACAGTTGAGCAGAAGCAGAGGCACAGGCAGGGCCAACTGCAGGGGCAGAGCAGAGCCACAGGTAGAGGCAGAGGAGAGCAACAGTTGAGGTACAGTTGAGTCACAGTTGAGCAGAAGCAGAGCCACAGGCAGAGGCAGAGGAGAGCAACAGTTGAGGTACAGTTGAGTAACAGTTGAGCAGAAGCAGAGCCACAGGCAGAGGCAGAGGAGAGCAACAGTTGAGGTACAGTTGAGTAACAGTTGAGCAGAAGCAGAGGCAGAGGCAGAGGCAGAGGAGAGCAACAGTTGAGGTACAGTTGAGTAACAGTTGAGCAGAAGCAGAGCCACAGGCAGAGGCAGAGGAGAGCAACAGTTGAGGTACAGTTGAGTCACAGTTGAGCAGAAGCAGAGCCACAGGCAGAGGCAGAGGAGAGCAACAGTTGAGGTACAGTTGAGTAACAGTTGAGCAGAAGCAGAGCCACAGGCAGAGGCAGAGGAGAGCAACAGTTGAGGTACAGTTGAGTAACAGTTGAGCAGAAGCAGAGGCAGAGGCAGAGGCAGAGGAGAGCAACAGTTGAGGTATTTTGAGTAACAGTTGAGCAGAAGCAGAGCCACAGGCAGAGGCAGAGGAGAGCAACAGTTGAGGCACAGTTGAGTCACAGTTGAGCAGAAGCAGAGGCACAGGCAGAGCCAACTGCAGGGGCAGAGCAGAGCCACAGGCAGAGGCAGAGGAGAGCAACAGTTGTGGTACAGTTGAGTCACAGTTGAGCAGAAGCAGAGGCACAGGCAGAGCCAACTGCAGGGGCAGAGCAGAGCCACAGGCAGAGGCAGAGGAGAGCAACAGTTGAGGCACAGTTGAGTCACAGTTGAGCAGAAGCAGAGGCACAGGCAGAGCCAACTGCAGGGGCAGAGCAGAGCCACAGGCAGAGGCAGAGGAGAGCAACAGTTGAGGTACAGTTGAGTAACAGTTGAGCAGAAGCAGAGCCACAGGCAGAGGCAGAGGAGAGCAACAGTTGAGGTACAGTTGAGTCACAGTTGAGCAGAAGCAGAAGCAGAGGCAGAGGCAGAGGCAGAGCCACTGGCAGACCCAGAGGAGAGCAACAGTTGAGGTACAGTTGAGTCACAGTTGAGCAGAAGCAGAGCCACAGGCAGAGGCAGAGGAGAGCAACAGTTGAGGTACAGTTGAGTCACAGTTGAGCAGAAGCAGAGGCAGAGGCAGAGGCAGAGGAGAGCAACAGTTGAGGTACAGTTGAGTAACAGTTGAGCAGAAGCAGAGCCTCAGGCAGAGGCAGAGGAGAGCAACAGTTGAGGTACAGTTGAGTCACAGTTGAGCAGAAGCAGAGGCAGAGGCACAGGCAGAGGCAGAGGAGAGCAACAGTTGAGGTACAGTTGAGTCACAGTTGAGCAGAAGCAGAGGCAGAGGCAGAGGCAGAGCCACTGGCAGACCCAGAGGAGAGCAACAGTTGAGGTACAGTTGAGTCACAGTTGAGCAGAAGCAGAGGCAGAGGCAGAGGCAGAGCCACTGGCAGACCCAGAGGAGAGCAACAGTTGAGGTACAGTTGAGTCACAGTTGAGCAGAAGCAGAGGCAGAGGCACAGGCAGAGGCAGAGGAGAGCAACAGTTGAGGCACAGTTGAGTCACAGTTGAGCAGAAGCAGAGGCAGAGGCAGAGGCAGAGGAGAGCAACAGTTGAGGCACAGTTGAGTCACAGTTGAGCAGAAGCAGAGGCAGAGGCAGAGGCAGAGCCACTGGCAGACCCAGAGGAGAGCAACAGTTGAGGCACAGTTGAGTCACAGTTGAGCAGAAGCAGAGCCACAGGCAGAGGCAGAGGAGAGCAACAGTTGAGGCACAGTTGAGTCACAGTTGAGCAGAAGCAGAGGCAGAGGCAGAGGCAGAGCCACTGGCAGACCCAGAGGAGAGCAACAGTTGAGGTACAGTTGAGTCACAGTTGAGCAGAAGCAGAGCCACAGGCAGAGGCAGAGGAGAGCAACAGTTGAGGCACAGTTGAGTCACAGTTGAGCAGAAGCAGAGGCAGAGGCAGAGCCAACTGCAGGGGCAGAGCAGAGCCACAGGCAGAGGCACAGCAGAGCCACTGGCAGAGGCAGAGGAGAGCAACAGTTGAGGCACAGTTGAGTCACAGTTGAGCAGAAGCAGAGGCATAGACAGAGCCCGAGGAGAGCAACAGTTGAGTCACAGTTGAGTCACAGTTGAGCAGAAGCAGAGGCACAGGCAGAGCCAACTGCAGGGGCAGATCAGAACCACAGGCAGAGGCAGAGGAGAGCAACAGTTGAGGTACAGTTGAGTCACAGTTGAGCAGAAGCAGAGCCAACTGCAGGGGCAGAGCAGAGCCACAGGCAGAGGCACAGCAGAGCCACTGGCAGAGGCAGAGGAGAGCAACAGTTGAGGCACAGTTGAGTCACAGTTGAGCAGAAGCAGAGGCATAGACAGAGCCCGAGGAGAGCAACAGTTGAGTCACAGTTGAGTCACAGTTGAGAAGAAGCAGAGGCACAGGCAGAGCCAACTGCAGGGACAGAGCAGAGCCACAGGCAGAGGCAGAGGAGAGCAACAGTTGAGGCACAGTTGAGTCACAGTTGAGCAGAAGCAGAGGCATAGACAGAGCCCGCGGAGAGCAACAGTTGAGTCACAGTTGAGTCACAGTTGAGCAGAAGCAGAGGCACAGGCAGAGCCAACTGCAGGGGCAGAGCAGAGCCACAGGCAGAGGCAGAGGAGAGCAACAGTTGAGGTACAGTTGAGTCACAGTTGAGTCACAGTTGAGTCACAGTTGAACAGAAGCAGAGGCACAGGCAGAGCCAACTGCAGGGGCAGAGCAGAGCCACAGGCAGAGGCAGAGGAGAGCAACAGTTGAGGTACAGTTGAGTCACAGTTGAGCAGAAGCAGAGCCAACTGCAGGGGCAGAGCAGAGCCACAGGCAGAGGCACAGCAGAGCCACTGGCAGAGGCAGAGGAGAGCAACAGTTGAGGCACAGTTGAGTCACAGTTGAGCAGAAGCAGAGGCATAGACAGAGCCCGAGGAGAGCAACAGTTGAGTCACAGTTGAGTCACAGTTGAGAAGAAGCAGAGGCACAGGCAGAGCCAACTGCAGGGACAGAGCAGAGCCACAGGCAGAGGCAGAGGAGAGCAACAGTTGAGGCACAGTTGAGTCACAGTTGAGCAGAAGCAGAGGCATAGACAGAGCCCGCGGAGAGCAACAGTTGAGTCACAGTTGAGTCACAGTTGAGCAGAAGCAGAGGCACAGGCAGAGCCAACTGCAGGGGCAGAGCAGAGCCACAGGCAGAGGCAGAGGAGAGCAACAGTTGAGGTACAGTTGAGTCACAGTTGAGTCACAGTTGAGTCACAGTTGAACAGAAGCAGAGGCACAGGCAGAGCCAACTGCAGGGGCAGAGCAGAGCCACAGGCAGAGGCAGAGGAGAGCAACAGTTGAGGTACAGTTGAGTCACAGTTGAGCAGAAGCAGAGGCACAGGCAGAGCCAACTGCAGGGGCAGAGCAGAGCCACAGGCAGAGGCAGAGGAGAGCAACAGTTGAGGCACAGTTGAGTCACAGTTGAGCAGAAGCAGAGGCATAGACAGAGCCCGCGGAGAGCAACAGTTGAGTCACAGTTGAGTCACAGTTGAGCAGAAGCAGAGGCACAGGCAGAGCCAACTGCAGGGGCAGAGCAGAGCCACAGGCAGAGGCAGAGGAGAGCAACAGTTGAGTCACAGTTGAGTCACAGTTGAGTCACAGTTGAGTCACAGTTGAGCAGAAGCAGAGCCAACTGCAGGGGCAGAGCAGAGCCACAGGCAGAGGCAGAGGAGAGCAACAGTTGAGTCACAGTTGAGTCACAGTTGAGTCACAGTTGAGTCACAGTTGAGTCACAGTTGAGCAGAAGCAGAGGCACAGGCAGAACCAACTGCAGGGGCAGAGCAGAGCCACAGGCAGAGGCAGAAGAGAACAACAGTTGAGGTACAGTTGAGTCACAGTTGAGCAGAAGCAGAGGCACAGGCAGAGCCAACTGCAGGGGCAGAGCAGAGCCACAGGCAGAGGCAGAGGAGAGCAACAGTTGAGGCACAGTTGAGCAGAAGCAGAGCCACTGGCAGACCCAGAGGAGAGCAATAGTAGAGGCACAGTTGGGTCACTGTTGAGCGGAATCAGATCCAGAGGCAGAGCGCAAGCAGAGCGAGGCAGAACTAGAGCAGTGACAGACGAGTATGGAGCAAGAGAACCCACAAGCGTTGGCAGAGGAGGAAGAAAAATACTCAACGTCTCGTGATCACTGAGTGAGTTGACTGAGCGCTCTTAGTTTCGTTCGGCAACTCAGGTGCAGCTTCAACCATTCAGATCGTGTGAAGCTATGTATATAAAAGTATAGTCTAAAAAGTTTAGCTCAATATTGAGGGTGCTTTGTAGTCACTCACTAGCAACTGGAAAAAATTTGTAATATTATTTTTTTTTCTCTGCTTATTTTATGTGTACAAAATAGTTTGTCAATATTATATTTAATGCCAATTTTTTTGTATTAGCTAGATCATCACAAAAAGCTGATAAATATGTCTAAAATACCAGCATATGTTGCCCCACATGTACAGGCAAGAGACAACAACAACAACAGCATTTGACAGCTTATTAAAATTTCATAAATAAAATATATTAAAATAAGGAAAATTTTTAATACAAACGAATGTAAATACAAAAAAAAAAATAGAAAAAAAAACACAGCTATTTACAATTTCAAATAGATAACGCTTTGAAATCTGTTTTAATTATGCACAGCTCCATATGCTAGTGTGTGTGTGCGTACTTATCGCAGGCAGTGTTAATAGAGCGGGCTGGAAATCTGTTTGTCCGCGTGCCACATAATTAATAGGACATAAACAATGAAAATGGCAATAAAAAAACAGGAAAAACGGATGAAATGCTTTAACATATCAATTGAAAGTGGATTAAAACCTAAACAACAATTTGCATAAAATTTAAAATGTGTAATTAATATTTGAGCATTGTTAAGATTAATTGCAGGGTTGGCGAAAAGTGAGTGGAAATATATTATCTGAAGTGCAGAGCTATGCTGCAAAAGTTGGGCATTAAGAGCTAATGCATAGAGCAAAATAATAAAGAGTAATAATTTAAAGAGATTAATATAAATATATAAATAAAATTAAAATATATAAATTTATATTTAATTCATACTAAACATATAAATAAATAAAAATATAAAAATATACTATATATATATTTCTTTAAAATTAAATTTATAAAAAATATAATATGTGCCTGCAAAAAATATTTATAAAATATTTTATATAATACAAATAAAAATTTGTTGCCTTTAAAAATATTTACAGACTAAAAAATGTTGATAAAAAAATTATTAAAATTTATATTACAACAAGGAAACAAATTTTAAAGGGAATAATATTTTATATATATTATTTAAAATTATATTATATATATTTATATTATTATTTTAATAGTTAAATTAAATATACTTAAATACAAGCCATGCATAATAGGCCTTAAAATGTATTTTATGTAATGGAAACGTTATACCTGAGCAACAGCAAGCAAAACCTTGCCACTGATTAGTTTGTCAAATGAGTATTGAGCACATCTGTAAATAAAAATATAAAACATAAATTAAACAGAGAGTTTAAATTACATAAATAATCACAAGAGCAATTCTGCTTTTCATAACTCCCCTCTTAAGTACCCTTCACTTATCAAGAACTAAATGCATGTAACTCTAATACACTCCACTTCTATCCAATCTCCATTTACTCCATTTTCCATTTCTTCTAAGAATACCCAGCAGCAATAAAAACAAAACAAAAAATGCCTTTATAAAGCACTCATCCACAGCATTTGCTTACAATTTGCACTCGAAGCTCGTGCCGCTCATTGCTCGAACTCATATTTGCATTTTGAGCATTTCGATTTACAAACTATTGCGAAACTTTCATAAGGCGATGCTGATAAATATTTGCAGCTCGAACATATTCACAGTTTTCTTACGCATATCTAATTCAATTCCATTCACAATACACATAAAATTTCTTTCATTCGATGCCAATCGAAAAATTCACACAATCAAGGGACATTTTTGGTTACCTCGAGTTGATTACCAATTGTCAGGTGAATCGTCCATCGATTCCGCCTGGACAGACTGCCACTCGTTTTAGCTCTGTGAATATGAATGATGCGGAAGACAAATTGAATGTGCCACGAAGCGAACGAAATGAAAAATAATCAAAAATATATTACAAAAAAAAAAAAGTAGATAAAAATAGAAAATGAAATAAAATAAAGTGTAAAGAGAAAAGTTTGCCGCAAAACAATTTCTTCACATTTTGCTACTCGATTGCTGTCAATATTAAATGTATTGTCAGTGCAACAATATATATATATATATATATATAGATGTATATATATGTATATAGATATATTGTGCACAAGTGGGCGTGGCATGTGCGTGCTTCACAGCTAAGCCAGCTAGTCGCCTTTGATCTCGATGACGTTGTCAATGTTGTTGATGCTCAATTTCTCTACAACATTTTTCGAACATCATCAATTTTTCCACTTTTGTTGTTGTTGTTGTTATAGATATTTTGTTGTCACATTGTCGCTGCTGTTGCTATTGTTATTATGGCTATCTATTTGTCAATTTTGCTGTAAGTATGTGCACACACACACACTCTCAAATTTGTCAATAGCTCAATGATGATAAAGGCAATTCATGGCTGTAGACAATACATTTTAATATAATAAAAGAGCAAAATATGTTATATACCTGAGATAAATTGATGAAATTTTGTTGCTGAGTGTATAATAACGTAATGACATAATCTAATGCTCTTCAACAATGATTCAATTTAAGGCGACAAAATGAAAGGCAATGCACAACCTGAATATGATATTTAATAAATATTACTAAATAAGATGAGATGAAGTGACAACTTCTAAGATGGGAAGATAAAAAAAAAAATATATAGCGCACAATCAAATATTTTTTCTGAAAAAAAAAACGGAAACAAATCGAAAATATATTAAAAAATGTAATGTAATGTAAAAAATGTAAAAAATGTTTTTCTATTTACAAAATATATATAAAGCTTCTGAAACTATAAAAAGTATGTACAAAATATTCATATTTCATATGTTTACATGTGTACTATATATTAATTCTTACAAATTTAATTGTTAATCATGTATTTCATTAAAATCATATTTTAAAAATTAAAAAAAAAAAAACGCAATAAATATTTTTAAAATTATATAATTATTTTTTTGTACAGTAATTATTTATATAAATAAAATAATATATATTTTTTTAATAACCTAATTATATTTTAAATTTATTTTCATCTTCTATTTATCTGCTTCTTAGAATTATAAAAAAATATATTAAAATTATTGTTATATATTTAATATTTAAAGGACTTCAAATTATTTAATATTTATAAAAAAAAATTTTTTTTTGTTTAAATTTTTATGCTAAGAAAATGAAATTAATATATATATTGATATTTTTTTTATTATTATTATTTTTATTTTAATTACTATTATTAATTAACTTGAGTTTGTATATATATTTTATTATTATCTTTAGGATAACCTACGCGTACGTTCTTGAACTTTTGTACAACGAATAGAGCATACGCAGAAAGCAAGTGGGACAGCGCTTGATAGACTTGGCTGTTGATGCTAATTAATAATATATATCCCTACTCTATGCAGTTGTTCACATTCCCATATATCTCGGCTCATTACAAATAAAATCTTAAATACATATATATATAAGCTTCACTTATCTAAAGTTACTATAAACTTATCTGACAAATGGCCTTCAGAGGACTCGCGTCAAGCGCCTAATAAATTCTTCGCAGCGACATATTTTAATTATTCAATTAAAAATATTAATTAGCCATATCTGCTCGCACTAAGCTAGCTAACCATGCCGTGCATGTGTGGGTGTGTGTCTGGGTAACAGTAGCTGAGTTGCCATGGCCACGCCCACGCCACTTCAAGTTGGTTAAAAACTTGCAGCGCGCATAAAAGTATGCAACATGTTTGCAGTTTTGTTGCAAGTGCTGCGACGACGCGCAGAGAAGTTGCCCGTTTTAAGTTTCACTTTCGAGCCCAAGTGAATTTATGTGAATGTGTATATGTGTGCCTTTGTGTGAGTGTGTGCGTGTGTGTGTGTTGCCTTAAGGTGCACATAACAGTTAAGTAATGGTTAAAAACTTTGTCGGCTGCGCGGCAAGCGCGCCTTGCCACCAGGTAGACTTAATGTGGCACGCATATAACAAGCTATGCGATATAGAAAAGTTACACACACACACACTCGCACAATGTGCAAGTTGTGCAGTGCGTGGGCGTGGCCTAAGCTGCTCGCTGCGCAACTTTATTAGTTGGACCCACCTTTTGGCTTTGGTTAAAGCCCTGGGACTGAATGCTCCACCGAGTTGCGCCTCGAGTTTCCTCTTCTTGATTATGAAAACCCTCCGCCACATAACTGTAATCAATTTTCTTGCCACGGCCAGCAATTTAAATATTTAATGCAGCACGTTGCGAAATTTCCCAACTTCTCCTTTTCTTCTTTTATTTTTATCTTTTTCAACTACTCGTAATTAGCCAAAAAACTAAGCACTTAATTCTTTGGTCGACATAACAAAAAAAAAAAAAATTCATAGTCGAAAAATTTAATGAATGCAATTTGTAATAAAACGCATAAGAAACGAAAAGTCGAAAAGTTTTTTTACTTACTTCATTAATGAGCTCATAAAAAAATATATAAAAAAAATGGAGAGTCAAACTATTCGAAAGTGGAGCGCGAGCTGCGTGGCCGGCTAATAAAATAAATGTTCTGAGCTTTCGGACACTATCAAAGTTCGCTTTTTAAGAGAAGCCAAAGCGTAAGGCCAAATGAAGTCTGGGTTGACTAGCAAATACCCTATATTAAGCAAATAGAACATTGTAAATTTCTTTATTTATTAAAAAAAAAAAAATTATGTTATATAAAATTAAATAAAATGATAAATAAAAAAATTATTTAAAAAAAATTAAAATAGGTCACAATATTTATTATTAAAATATTAAAAGTATATACAATAAAATGAAATGTATTTAAATAGGCAAACAAATATATATATACATAAGTAAAATATAATTTTTATTATATTATATATATATATATATATATATATATATATATATATATATATACATATATATATATATTTTTTTTTTTTTTTTTTTTTTACTAAAATTTAATTAAATGTGCTTTTCAGTATCAAAAAATATTGACAGAGTTGCTGATACTTAGTTAATTACAAATAGTTGTAAAGTATTTATATTTGGAATACAATTTACTCCCACCCTCGCTTCAACATATTTTTATATACTTTTTGTTTATAATTTAATGAATAAAAGTAGCTGCTAGAATTCCTTAGCTTAAATAGTTTTCACAAGGGTACATTTGCTTAAAGAAACTATTGCTGCTTTGTCTTTGACATACTTGAAGTTCCCTTTTTTTGACTGCCTTGCTCAATATTTATGCTGTGAGAATCAGCAGAAATAGAAAAACTTCAAAACAGCAAGGCAACTGGCAAACTTATTTTCTAAACAAAAGGTAAGTCTTAACATAAGTACCCAAAAAAAAAAATTAATTTATATATTTATATACATGCAAAAGATACGCTTGAAAAAAATGTGAGAAATGCGTATTTTTGAGTTATTTTTTGCGCGCTGCTCTCAGAGCTGTTCTTAACAAAAAAAAAAAAAAAAAAATATATATATATATATAAAATAAAGAAAGTTACAAAGGAAACAACTTTTGTTATAAAGCGTGTCCTGTGGCGAATTCTTCTTTTTCGCTCTGACCCAAACAGAAAGGGAGTATCACAGAGACAGAGACAGAGACAGAGAGCGAGAGAGAGAGAGAGAGAGAGAGAAACTCTTTCTTTTTGCTTTTGCATGGCTTCATCTTGGCATTTTCTTTCTTTCATTTTCTTTTTTTTATTCTTTTTCATTCCTTTCCGCTTTCAGCGAATTAAATGGCATGAAATTAAAAGTTACTGCGAGAATTTTTGTGCTGCATTTGCAGGAAAACGTGAGAAATTATAAGCACAAAAGGCGTAAAGGGGGCGTGCCATGGAGGGGACAGCAAAATATAAAAAAGCCGAAAAGGAAGCGCCAACATGCGAAAAAATGATAAAATATGAAAGGATATAGAGAATGAGAGGGCAGCGGGGGCCAACAGCGACTTGTGTTGGGACAAAAAAGAAAAAAAGGCCCAAAAAGAAAACAGTCAAATCTGCTTAAATGTCCTGGCCAATTGTAAGCCTTTCATTTGCTTCCCTTTGCCACAGCCATTCATCGCAAAATTCTTATAAGTAACTACTCTTTGTTTGTCTGTTACTCAAATGCCCTCACTTAATATATATGTATCTCTCTCTATATATATGTCTTAACCTTAACAACAAATTGTGCTGCAAAATAAATTTATGACTTATTATTGTCGAGTAATGGCCAACAGTGGACTCAGGCACTGCAAAATTGTTTGGGGATTTGCTGAATAGCTCAGCCATTAAAGCTGATCACAAATAGCAAAAATATAATAAGGAAAGCAACATAGCTTTGTTCAATTTAAAAATTTTAGTGAGTTGAGAAGTGTTATAAAAAAAAAAATTTATTTTATTTGAAATAATTTAGTTATTGAAGCGATCAAATTACTTAAATAAAAAATAATAATTGTTAAAATGGGTTATTAAATTTTTAAAATAAGAAATGTTGTATATATTCTATTGCTAAATTTGTTTAAATATATAAATATATAAACAGTAATAAATTTACATATATTATAGAATATAATTCACATATAAATATAAATATTTCTGTAAAATAAACTTTACTGAAGAATTTATTAAATAAATATAGAATTTATTAAATAACTCTAGAGGTAAGCTGTTCACTCTTTGGCTGTTCATAGCGTGTTTCATTATTTATTTTTTATTATTAATAATAAATTAATTATTACTTATTAATATTAATCAACAAATACATTATTTCCCTTGCTCATATATTAAGCAGAGTTCGGCATTCTCTGCCAAAGTTGTTGAAAATAGATGAAAATATTTCTTAGTAAGAAAATCTTTTTGTATCGTCTGAGCACCTTAATAAATTCAATCAAAATCTGATTTCACTCTCTTAAGTCTACTAAATCAATACAAACTAATTAACTCAGCTTAAGTCAAAAACATATCAACAAATTTGAGCATATGCAACCACAGCACACCACGGGCGCAACATCGAGCTCAGCCAACTTGCCCTCCACTTGGAAAGAGCTCGAGGCCAACATTTGAACCTCCATTGTCCGATTAACACCGCACATATTGCACCGAATCAGTCAAATTTGAACATTACGCTCGCAGCGCTGACATTTGACTACGCCCGCACGGCGCACGGATGTCGCTTCCAAATGCAACCAGAAACAATGTAATATCTTAAACTGATTTGGATTGTGATGCAATAACTTTGTCTATTGTTTGTTGTGGATTACACTGGACTGCACTGGTCTACATATATTACTTTTATGTTTATTTTACGTATTTATATTATATTTATTATTATTTTATTATAAGTATTTATATGGTATTATTATTTAAAAAAATTTAAAAAAAGTCTAAAGCCAATTTTTACCTTTTTTTATTTATTTTTTTTTAACTTTTAAATTGTATAAATTTTATTATAATTTTTTTTTTCATCACAATATCTCTGACAAGATTGTCTAATTCCTCGATTAACACACTTATTTCCATTTACTTTAATTTATATTTATATTTTATAATAATATCTACCTCGAAACCTCGTCATAATCTCCATCTCTTACATCTATATTTACTCCCCATTTTGTTTACACTTTCATCTAACAATATATCCTTTAAAT
Organism: Drosophila peninsularis; assembly: GCA_035047485.1. NCBI lineage: Eukaryota > Metazoa > Arthropoda > Insecta > Diptera > Drosophilidae > Drosophila > Drosophila peninsularis. The sequence continues at coordinate 1,357,874 of JAWNPN010000018.1, read as the reverse complement.
ATTCGCCATAAATTCTTCCCAATTTGAATTTAGCACAAATGCAACATTTTATGTCACGCGTTATGCTACTGTTCTGGAACTTCTTTTTAATCTGCCTTTTTTGGTGTTTTGTATTTCGCATTGTGTTTATTTTGTTCTCTGCTGCCCACCCTAAATCCTTTGGCAACTAAACGCTCCATGTAATATCCTGCGCGTTGTTCTTTTTGATACATTTTTTTCGCTTTGTATCTATTGCGCGGGCCGAAAAATACATTTTTTCAATCATTTACTGATAGATTTTTCGTTGTGGTTCTATTGCCGGATACTGGTCGAATGAGCTTGGACAGAGGTAGGCGTGAGGCGTGGCACACACACGCGCCCACATATAGTTCAAAGTGTTGTAAATATTTGTTTTACAACGTTGTTTGCACTTGGTGAAATTTGCAACCATTTTTTATGCTCCAAAACTGACGCTCGTTGGAATTGCGTTTGAGTTGTGGCGCTTCGAGGGGTAAGAGATAATAGGGTTCGGGGTTCGGGTTCGGCTTCGCTTGAATATAGGTCTGGCAACCGTTATTGAACTCGTTGGACGGCCTGCGGGGGCTTGTTTATTTATTTTCGGCTGCATTTTGACGTGGATTTAGTGCGAGCTATTTTGTTATCCGTCTCACTAATATTTGATGAGCCTCGAACTGTCTATTTTCGGCTACTCTGTATAAAGCATAGAGGCGCTCAGAGGGTATATTAAAATTAGCAGTGCAGATGCTGGGTGAGTCAAATAAGATAATAATAATAATGTTAAATCTTAAATGTTAAATGTTAATTGTTAAATGTTAAATGTTAAATATTAAATGTTAAATGTTAAATGTTAAATGTAAAATGTAAAATGTAAAATGTAAAATGTAAAATGTAAAATGTAAAATGTAAAATGTAAAATGTAAAATGTAAAATGTAAAATGTAAAATGTAAAATGTAAAATGTAAAATGTAAAATGTAAAATGTAAAATGTAAAATGTAAAATGTAAAATGTAAAATGTAAAATGTAAAATGTAAAATGTAAAATGTAAAATGTAAAATGTAAAATGTAAAATGTAAAATGTAAAATGTAAAATGTAAAATGTAAAATGTAAAATGTAAAATGTAAAATGTAAAATGTAAAATGTAATATGTAAAATGTAAAATGTAAAATGTAAAATGTAAAATGTAAAATGTAATATGTAAAATGTAAAATGTAAAATGTAAAATGTAAAATGTAAAATGTAAAATGTAAAATGTAAAATGTAAAATGTAAAATGTAAAATGTAAAATGTAAAATGTAAAATGTAAAATGTAAAATGTAAAATGTAAAATGTAAAATGTAAAATGTAAAATGTAAAATGTAAAATGTAAAATGTAAAATGTAAAATGTAAAATGTAAAATGTAAAATGTAAAATGTAAAATGTAAAATGTAAAGTGTAAAATGTAAAATGTAAAATGTAAAATGTAAAATGTAAAATGTAAAATGTAAAATGTAAAATGTAAAATGTAAAATGTAAAATGTAAAATGTAAAATGTAAAATGTAAAATGTAAAATGTAAAATGTAAAATGTAAAATGTAAAATGTAAAATGTAAAATGTAAAATGTAAAATGTAAAATGTAAAATGTAAAATGTAAAATGTAAAATGTAAAATGTAAAATGTAAAATGTAAAATGTAAAATGTAAAATGTAAAATGTAAAATGTAAAATGTAAAATGTAAAATGTTAATTGAAAATGTTAATTGTGGAACGTATAATATTTATAGTTATATTGTAATTATTAATAAAATGATTATTTTTCTTATTTTCATTAGTAATTTCACTCCTGTTACCATTATTTTACCGATTATTATCATCAAAATAAATCAAATAATAATCAAATCGTAACTTTACAGAGCATTTCCCAGTCTAACCTCCCCAGCAAACTCTCATTCTCTCAGCTCTCTCCTTTTTAAAATACATTTATTTGATTGGCGAACGTTTGAAAAGTAATTGCACTCAAATGCACAGAGCATATTGACGAAATTCAATATTGCAAAGGTTAAAGCTGACCCACGCTGAAGCGCACACAGAGTCCGGCGACGGCCACAACCCCTTAGCCGTTGCTAATGGTTGCTGGGCAATTTGATAATGCGCTGAGTCCACACAGTTTAATTGAGTTGGGGGTGTGGGCGAGCAGACGCGGGCGAGTCGGAGACTGTCTTAGTGCCAGGCCAAAAGCTGTCAGGCCAGGCAACCAGGGCTAAGGCAACGTTTGCCTGCGCCTAATTGCATTTACGCTAATCCAATAGATTAAGACGCAGCTGGGGCCCGTTGACTGTTGCCGGTTGCCTGTTGCAACCCAGCCTGTTGACTGTTGCCTTTTGCTGCTGCGCCTCCTGATGCTGCTCCTCCTCCTGCTGCTGCTGTAATGCAATGCAAAACAATAACAAAATTATGCTACCAGCAGCTGACAAGCTGCCACTCGCATTGAACTTCAAAAGGAGAGCAAACCCACCCGTCTTGCAGCGCGTCTTAACCTTTTTGCCAGCAAAGTTTCCTACACTTTTTTTTCTTCATTAATTTTTACTTTTAATTTTCTCATTTAATTAGCGTCATGCATAAATTATTAAATGCATATCAGCTGGGCTGGCAGCCGTTTTCCATTCTCCACTTTCCACTTTCCATTCACCTTTATTCTCACATTTTGGCCAACTAATTATATGTTGACATGACATTTATTTGACTTGCATAAATTAGCCAATTAGTTGAGTGCCGCAAATGAAGTTAGCTTACAGCAGGTGTGCGTCAGTCACATGTGTAGGTGTTTGTGGGTGAGTGTGTGTGGGTGTGTGGGTGTGTGTTAGGCATGCCACAAGTTATACCTTAGGTTGGCCTGGCGGAGCCACTCTAAAGTTCAACTTAGTTTTGAATAACTTGCGCGAGTTGGGCTGGAGGAAGATTTATAAATATATACATATTCATATATGTCTCTATACATTACATACTTTGCTATATGTGCTTAGTACTCCTAATCAAGTAAAGCTAGCTATATACGCAGCTTCCTTCATATTCAACTCTGGAGTCTAGTGCTCTAGTCCCAAATAGCTAATATATAATATAATATATAATACATAAAACATATTTTAATGTCACAACCCACAGCTCTTCGAACACTAATTAATTAGCCAATTTCCCACTTGCCTCCCACCTCCCATCCACCCCTGCTGGCTGCCTGTCAACTGTCTGTCAGAGCTTGACAAACCAGCTGGCAGTCTTTAACAAATGCCACGCCCCCTCCGCATGACACCCACCGCACACGCCCTCAATCACACACATAAGTCGTTTTGGGGGAGCTGGCAAGGTGCCTGTTGCCAGCAAACATTTTGGACACAAGTGCAACGCGGCGTATACGCAATGTAACTGCCACGGCTGAGTGCAATAGCTAAGCGCACAGCGACGCCCACACAATTGCCAGACGACGCTTGTCATCATTAGATTAGAGTGCACACCAATACAGCAACACACACACACACACACACACACGCAGACTGAGACAAAAATTAAACTGTTGGGGCAACTGCGTTTTGCTTGTCAGGATGTGCGTTAAATTGTAAAACAACACAAAGCGATTGGTCTAGTTGGGTGTGGCTGGGCTCGGTTGCTGCTGTGTCTGCTCACTGCCCCACTCCCAGTTCTCTCCTCCTCTACCTCCCGCCCACCCGCTCCCTCTCTCTCTCTCTCTCTGTGTTGGCTGTGCTGTCATGCTGTGGCCGGCTTTCGTTTATTTTTGCGTATTAGACGCTGCTATTTTGTGCTTATTGTTTCCCGGCGCACAGCACATCACAGACCCTGCACCTGCCCCCTCGACTGCCCTGCCCCGCCATCCCCCACCTTTTCTCCTATATATGCCTTGGTGGCGCTCCTCAAATTGTTAGCCCTGTTATTTTTCGGTTGTTTGGGTTCTTGGTTGTGTTCGCATTGTCAGCTCATTTGTAATTTTTGCGCAACGATTTCAAATTAAGCAACCGGAAATGAGCTGACATTTTGCCTGTTGTCCTTGATGTCCTTGCTCGCCTTGCGGTTGCTGTTGTTCTGGCATTGGTTTAACGACGCTTCGAGCTGCATTTAAAGCACATTTGCTGCTTACATGCTGTCCATTATGACAATATTAATATTTACATTTTGCCAGCCATTGTCCTGTGATAGAAACATATCCTTGCTTGCATCGCTCTGTTTTTACTGCACACATGTTCGTTTCTCTTCTTCTCGGCTGCATTTTGTATTTTCTTGTTTATTATTGCCTCATTCACTCTGCTCTCGTTTTTGCCCTCCTCTCAGATCCTTGTCAATATGCTTGCCATAACTGTGCATCCTTTCATCACTTGACCCTTCAAACTTTAAGTTGTTTTCATTAGTGTTGCCATATGGATTGGGCATCTTCTCGCAATTGCAGTTAAAGTCGTTTCTGAGGCAGCTTATTATGTATTTTGTTTATTTATTTTTGCGTCAGGGATTAGAGCATATTAGGAGCTGCAACTTGAGTGTTTGAAATATAATAAAGAGCTAATGTGTAAGTCGAGTGAATTGATGCGCAAGTGAGCAAATACTTAGTTTTGTGCTGTAATTAAATTATCAAATTAAACTTAATCTAAAGTCAAACAGCCCCAAAGAGAAATTAATTTAAATTTAGAGTGCTTTACCGAAAATTCTATGATATGAAAATGAATTGTCTTGGGCATTTCATTGATTTGATTTAATTGAATAATTAATAAATTTTTAATTGTTTAAATTTACCTGTAATTTACCATTTAAAATAATAATTTTAATTGAATATATAAATTAATATAAAAAAATATATATATATAATTTGAGAAAATATTTAATTAATAATATATACCTAATATACAATTAAATATATTAAAAAATATAATTCGAAGTATTTAATTTATAATAATAATTTATTTATTATTTATTTTTACAATTAAAAAATTTATATTTACTATTTATCTATTTATATTTATTAATATATATTTTTTTAAATTCTCTAATCAGTAGCTTTCAATGTAATTTGCTCAATCGAAACATTTTATATGCACTCTCGCTGTTAACCTAACAGCTGGCTGTTAACACATAAAATTTCCCCAATTCGAACTTAAGAGCTTTCGCCAGTTTGCATTACACGAGCTCCGACGCTCTCCCACACTCACACACAGAGTCAGCTGTTGTTACACTCAGCAAGCAATAAGAAATGCCAACACACACGAAGCAGCGAGCTAGGCGACCGACTGCAAACAACATCGGCTATGCCTTTCGTTAAGTGACGAAGGCGAGCTGGCAAGCGAGCGAGCGAGCGAGCGAGCATCGCAATGCTTCGTGAGAGCAACACGAAGAGCAGCCGTCAGGCGAGACAACAGCGTTGGCAACAGCGGCCCGCTGCCGGCGACTGAGACAGGCAGAGGACGACAGCTTCCTGCTGCTGCTGCTTCAGTTACGTTGATAATGTCAAAACGTTTGGTTCGCTGTGCTGCTGCTACTGCTGCTGTTGCTGCTGTCGCCGCCGCCGATGCTGCTGCTGTCGCTGCTGCTAACAACGACGACGCTGTCAATACGCAAGGACAACAACACGCAAATAACAACAAAGCAACATCACTAGTCGCGCCAGTTGCATAAATAACAATTAATCAGCTACAACAATTGATAAATAAACAATGCAAAAAAAATATTTAAAATGTTAAGCAAGTGTCAAAAATTTGGATCATTAATATTTCACTAGAGATTTGTGTGCCAAAAAGCAAAACTTTTTCCTGTTTTTTGCGTGTTTTCGGACAAACACAATTCTCACTGATTATTCCTTGCGTTGCGCGTAAAATTATGAAAAATATGTGAAAAATGCGCTACAACAACAACAACAACATTTGAGGTACCCACACGGTCCGGTCTCGCTCTCAATAACATTCTGGCTCTGGATGCCGGCTCCAGATCTGCTCAGTCCACAGTCTCAACAAAGTTCAAATCCCACAACGACGTCAACGCCGTGTTTAACCCGTGTGTGCAAGTGTGCGTGTGTTTGTGTGTGTGCGGGCTGAGTGTATTTTTATACAAGACTTCAACGTTGTGTAACACTGTAACGTGCTAAATTTATTAATTTATTGCCACTGACTGCAAATAAACAAAAGCAACAACAACAACAACAACTAAACTGGCACAACTTCAAAGCGCCACTAACATGTACAATTTGTGATGCCCCAAAGGTGAGCCGCAATCAGAATAAGTTTTTTTTTGTGCTTTGGTAATTGTAACTGATTCGTAAATGATTCGAGCGAAACTGCACAACTTCGTGAAGTTTCCTAAGCTTCATTTACTGCTGCAAGAACTTTCTATTTAAAGGAGAAGGTAGAGAGAAATAAAAGTTTATTAGGGGCACATTTTCTGCTGAGTAACAGTTGTTGAAATACAAAAGTTTACATTTGTTCTTTGAGCTTTTTAATTAAATGAGTTAATAATTTTTTATGCAAAAGCTTCAGAAAATCGAATAAAATTCAGCAGAAATAACTATGTTCATATAAATTGAAAGGACTTTAGCCAAACTTCTCAGAAACTCATATTAAATTGGACAGGAATTTGCAGTTCTTATGAATTTGATCAATAATATGTATTAACAATCCGAAGCCAGTTGAATATTCTCTAGAACTTTTGTTACAATTCAGAGCTACTTAAAAACAACTGAACTGAAAAATAACTGAATTAATCTCTCTTGACCTTGTGAAGTTATTGTGAATTTCATAAATAATTAAACAATTCATTAATATTCCCCTAGCTTAAAATTCTTTAGAATTTTTTAAAAATTTCCATCTTGTTAAAAAATAAAAAGCTACTATTAATTAAACAAAATATGAAGTAATCAATCAACTTGAAAATTGCATAGATTTTCAAGACTCGGGATCTACACGATATTCTACGAAATGTTGGCTAATAATAGATTCTGAAAATCAAAAATATCTCTGAATGATATGAAAATGTTCTCAAGAAACGTACAAATTTTTCTGTATTATTTTTTATATTGTTTAATTTTTATTCATATTATTTTAAAATATTAATATTACTTGCTATTATATTTTGATTTAATACTTTTTTATTTATTTACTTATATTTATATTATTTATTAGTATATGTTTATATTACTCTATTCTTCAATATTATCTTTTATTTTATTTTTTCAATTTTAATCAAAATTATATTCTAGTATATTTTAATATATTACATAAGAATATTATATTATTAAATTTGTATGTTATTCTATTATTTATTATTGTATATTTTATTTTATTCTATTATTATATTATTATTATTTTTTTTCTACATAAAAGACAACACTTCTATTTAAATTTATGAATTCTCAAGTGAAATTCGCTGACTTTTAAGAGACGAAATATCTCTTCTAAAACTATCTAATATCTAATAATAGTCAAATCTAATATCTCAAACACTCCAATATTTCTCAAACTCTTAAAGCCAGCCTCAAGTTAAATTCACATATGCCACAACTCTCTCCTCATCAATTGCTTAAAGCAAATCACTCGGTAAATGAAAGACTAACAAATTGTAAACTGATTCAACAAATCAACTTAAGCAAGACTAAATGCAAAATTAAATTATTATTTATATGATTCAGCAATTACTTTAAAGTTCTATTGCAATGCCAACTACAAATAATCTTTGTGTGTCACAGTGCGTCCGAGTGATAAACAATGAGTGTGATTAATCTGAGCTGCATTAATTTGTTGCCAGAAATAGAGTACAACTTGTCGTATGCGTAATATACCAGAAAATTAATTTGGCCAAATAACCAAGCACACATATTTGGCAATTTGGGTAAATTGAAATCAATTTAATAGCTAGCATGTGTGATAGAGAGAGATCTCATTTATAAAACTTAGAATAATATATAAATGGAGAATTGATGGGATGTATAAAATGTAGTACAGAAGAGAGCGATATTAAGGATATATAGATATGAATTATAGAAATATATTGAAAATTATATTTAAATTTAGCAAGTGATTGTTTGAAGAGAGATAAAAATAAATGTTAAAGTGTAGGTTAACTTATTTATTATTATATTTTTTATATTAGCCATAAAATATTTTAAAAATATATATATTTAGTACATATATTTTTTAATTTTATTAAATTTAGCGAAACTTGATTCTATCAAACTTTTAGCAACATTTAAATATATTTTTTTTATATTTTTATATATATATATATTTTTTTTTATATATATTTTTATTATTAATTTTTTCATTTTTATAAATTTTTCACTCTGTAATTCCTGTTTTGCTTTAATTAATGCCTGGCTGCTCTGCCCATATGCTTAAAAGGGCCAGAAAACGTTTACACGCCTCCTTACAGGCCTCCAGACTCGTATAGGCCATGGGAAAACAAACGTCGCCAGGTATCATAGGCTTACAGCCGCCGTCAGCATAAATAAACTGCTCTACATTCTCATCATAGTTGTGACAGACATCGGGACTTGCATCATCGGCCTCTGTAAAGCAAAAGCATTCGTTGCACACATACCTTCCAAAAACTTCAAATAAATATTTGAGATTTCAATAATATGAATTATATTTTACATTTTTCTATTGTCATTTACCCGTGGGCAAAGCGAGAAACAGCAACGATCTGAACATATTCAAGTAGGCAACTGAGCGAGGCTAACATATGCTAAGCTATATTAGAGCTGCAACTAATCTGATTAGTTAGGGCAATTAAAACAGCTCAAGTCTCTGTGTTATAGTTGCAGCTAAGGGCTGAGTTAGTTTGAGAAGTTCTTTTGTTCATTACAGCGGTTTTAAGTATGAAAGCGTTGATTGGGATAAATTAATAAATAAAATAAATTCGTTTTGTAAATTGGTCTTTATTAACTTTATTTAATTTATTTGATTTATTTTTATTTTTCTTTTAATTATTAAAAATTTATTTTAATTTAATCTATTTATTTTTATTTTAAGTTTAGTGTTTTGGCATATATTTTAAAAAATTAATAATCAGTAAATCATTGGGTTATCTGTGTAGCTTCTGCTTCTATACATCACCTCTCTCAACTGCTGGTTCGACTTCGACTTGGTACTGCAACCATTGGAGAGGTGAGAGAATCAAACCAGCAGCCGTCTATGCGTATTTGCTCTATGGCATGTAAGAGCGAGGCGATCGAACAGCTGCTATTAAGCAACTATATAGCAACTCTGCAGAACTATAGACACTCTATGTTTCACAGGGATGCTCTTATGCTCTTAAACTTATACATGTAAGCAAAAACATGCATTACCCTAGATGAATACAATAACAACTTGTTTAGGCTAAGTTCTTAGAACATATACCTTAGCCAAAGCTAGCAAAAGGCTTCCCATGAGCATATGTTTTAAGAGTTTTCTCAGTTTCCAAAACTTAATTTCCCATTATCTTATTCTACTAAATGAATTCAAAAACTAGATAAAGCACAGGTTTTTGTTTATTAAGTCCCAAAGCATTTCATTTGTACACTTCCCAGGCTGTGTTATATTGCTTTCAATTAACGCGTTGTTTCTTCCAAAAAAAAAAAAAAAGCTGCAGCGATTGAAGCCCCTGACCCAGTTTAAACTGCAGTGCATTCTCTGTTCTTCGGGCCATTTGAAAAAACAAATGCGCTTACAGTTCATTTGATATACAGATATATATATATATATATATATATATATATATATATATATATATATATATATATATATATATATATATATATATATATATATATATATATAAATATATATATATATATACATACATATATATCTTATTTTTTCATTTTCCATACCCGTTCTTTGTTTTCGCATAGTTTTTGCTATTATCCTCGCAGTGTTTGCTTTTCATTTTATTTTTTGTATTTTGGGGTTAACCCGAAAACAAGCAATTTGTGCCTCAATTGTTTTTGCTCGTTACATATAGATATATATATATATATATATATATATATATATATATATATATATATATATATATATATATATATATATATATATATGCATGGATAACTTTTTGTTATCCTCCAAACAAAGTTCGCAGATTGAGTAATGTTTTACTTTGATACAATGGCAACCTTGTTGAGCAGAGGGTTGCCAGACCACTTTAAAAAAAATAAACATAAATGAATATGACACAATATACAAATTTATTGAGCTCAGAGAAATTGTTTCAAAATGTTTGTTGAAATTGGCGAACAAACCAAGCGCTGCCAGGTCAGTCCGCCCGGCTCTAGTAAAACGGTCCGAAGCAGCCCCATTCCCAGCAGCAGGCGCACCTGTTGGGCACAAAATAAAATGGCGGATAGCAGCCGCACTGGCAGCAGCCGCACTGATCCATGCAGGGCAGGACTGGGCCACAGGGGCCGCTTGTCAGGCGATAGGATACCATGCCGCAGGGCTTCTGGCCGCAGCTGCATGATCCGCTGGGACAGCAGCAGTTGCCACATGGTCCGCATGGTCCGCATGGTCCGCAGCAGCTGTTGCCACAGGATCCACACGGACCACGCGGACCACATGGCCTGCAAGGTCCACACGGCCCGCAAGGTCCACATGGACCACAGGGCCCGCAAGGTCCGCAAGGTCCGCAGCTCTTGCCCGGTTGGCATTTGGGCGGGCAAGGCATTAATATGTATATATATAGATATCCTCACGCTGCTCTAGTCAAATGCAGCCTTTGGCGTCGCTTCTCCAATATCCTATCACGTCACTTTGCAAATAAGCCACGCAAAAAATGTGCTAAATATGGTAAGCAGTTGTTGGCAACTGCCTTTGGTATTATTTAGCACCTTTTTTGGTCTCGATTGGCAAAACACTGGGATTTTGGGTACAATTCGAAAACTTATATATATGACACAAGACACATGACACTCGAGACCAGGCTAACTTGAACGAAACCGCCCCTACCGCCGCAGCAGACAAACCCTAATAGCTGTCATCTAACCTCAAGAGCTGCCGGCAATCGCTAACCTCAGAAGCTGCCTGCATTTGCTAGCAAACTATTAAATTTGATTTAAATTTCTATTTGCCTTGCGGTCGCCTATTTGGCTTTCCCAAGACAACTGCCACGCCTTTAACTACTGTTACTCTGGCCACCCCCCAACCGAACGAGCGGGTCGTGTGAGCCGCATGCAAAGGTGCCCAACTGGGTTTTTGGGCATGCCGCTGCGGTTGGTTGGGTCAGTGGGGCTAATGTAATTGATTGTCTGGGCTCGGCCGAGCCCACTACGAGCGTAGTGCGAAAAAAAAGAAGAAATGTAACATAGATTGTCTAGTGGTGCTTCTGAGTGCATGTCCATCTGTGTGTGTGTGTGTGGGATTTTTGCATGCCAACTGCGTGCAGACTGCACAGTGGTTCAGAGTTGATCTATTGTGTGAAGATTTCTATTGCTTTCTAATTGTTTAACAATATCAGAGTTAGACTATTTCCATATGCCAAAAACGGTAATTGAATCAGTTTCTTGGCTTATAGTGGGAATAGTCTTTCAAGCAACTAATTATAAAAAAAAAAAATATATATATAAGTAGTTGATTGACTTTTAAAAGAAATAATCATCTCTAGAATTAAATATTTATTTAAAAAGTTTTATATTAATTATTTTTATTAAATAAGCTTATTAATGGAGAAATAATTTTTGGAATATTTCGAAGACGTCTTTGATAAATTTATTAGATTTAAAAAAATTATTTAATTCAAAATATATGTAAAAAATAATTTCAACAAAATTAAAAAAAAAAACCTAAATAAAAAATAAATAAGAAATAAAAAATAATTTCAACAAAATTTTTAAAATACCTCAATAAGAAATAAAAGAAAAATCTATATGCAATTAAGCAAATTTAGAAAATCATCAATCAAAGGAAAATTTAAAAAATGAGAGAAAATTAATTTTAAGAGTCGTTGATATGTTGATATATCATTAGAAATGATAAAAAAAAAAATAACAATAAATAATAAAAAAAAATATATATGCACAATTATAAATATCTATAATGTCAATAATAAATATCAAAAAGATTCAAGAAAATTTTTATATATAAATAATATTTGATAAAAACAATCATTTGTCGACACATGAAAAGTTTCTCACTTATAATAAATGCTCAACTCAATTCAATCCTATTTTGCGTAGGTGCAACCACTGTGCCTGCGGCTGTAGCTGTTGGATTAATTTCACTTTAGCTGCCACTGTTTTTAGCATATTTTCCCGTTTTTTTTCCTCTGCTCGTGCGCTATGTGCGAGATTTTCGTGGATTTCAACAGGACTTGGCAAGATTTACGAAATGGTCTGTCCTGGCCTGTCCTTGCCTGGCCTGGCCTGGCCTGCCCTGGACGTTGCCTCAGCCAGCCTGCTCTCGACCTGTCGCTGAGATTTCAATTGTCCAAGTTGGCGGCGCTGGACATGTCAACAGCTGTCAGTCGGAGTTACGCTGGCGACAACGACAACGAGCTCTGTCTATGAAAACGGATGCTCATTCGTATTCTCCATTCGGTTCGGGCAACACCAAGACTTTGGCTAAATTCAAATTTTTTCGGCACACCCTTTCGCTTCATTTTCGTTAGCTTTTAGGAAAAAAAATTCGAAAAAATTTTAAATTTGTCGCTTCTCAATTTATCGAAAACCAAGCTAACAAAGATGTGCGGCGGCTGGGCGTGCGCTTCCTACGCGATTGCATGCAACACGCATCGCCTGTCCACTGTGCGGTATACGGGTCGCTGTTTTGCGCCCACGCCCTGCGGCCCCTTTGACAATTGCTCCGCATGTGGTAGCTGCTGCGGCGGCTGCTGTGGCGGCGGTTGCTGTGGTAGCAGTTGCTGTGGTTGGTAACAAAGACCTAACGCGGCCAACTAGCTGTTAATTGATAACCGGGTAAGATGCTTAGCTCCAAAATTTATACGTGCGAAAACATGCCATAACCATAACGCCTGCAGAAGCTTTTAAAATTTGTATGAAGCTGGCCTTGATTTTTTAGAATACGATTCAAGCTGATATCATGCTCTCAAAACAAACTAAATACAGTCTGGTCTTGTGTCGTGAGAAACACGCTCAATTCAAAATTTTTAAATTTCTAGAGTAAGTGAAAAAAAAGATATATATATATATATATATATAAATATTCACATTGATAATAATTCCCTCTCAGCTAAAACAATATCTATTGACTAGGATGTGTGGTGGCTGGGCGTGTGCGTCGTATAGTCTGGCATGCAACAACCCGCCGTTGTCCACTCTACGCTTCACAGGTCGGGATTTCATACCCACACCATGTGGTCCGCATGATAAGTGCTTTGCTAAGGACACTAGCTGCAGTCGGGGCAACTGCATGCGACATCAAAATATTACTATGGAAACGACACCATGCATGGATCTAAAATCACACCCGAAATCCGAGGTCTTCCAAAACGCCAAAGAGAATTGGCAAATGGTATACGATAAAGTGAAGTGCTCTCCGGACCTAGTTGCCAAAAAGGAATCGTCAACCCACAACAGCACCCACACATCCCTAAATAAACAATAGATTTTAATGTTTTATTATAAAATATAAGATAATATTATACAAACAGTGTTTCACTTGACTGCAGGAATAACTAATATTTATATATTTTAATTATATAAAATTTTTTTTTATTATTTATATAAGTATTTTTGATTTAAAATATTTTTTTCAATTTTTATTTATGTGAAAGAAATATTCTTCTGAAAATTCGTTTCTTTTTACTTGAAATTCTGAAAAAAATTTTGTTTAAATATTTCTTTATTTCACAAATGTTGTACACATCAAAATCGTACATTTTTCCATAGCATAAAATTTTGGCACATAAAAAATGTACGAATTCCCTTAAATCTATCAAATTTCTCACTTAATAATTTTAAAAAATATTATTTTTATTGAATTTTTGTACTTTTTATTGACGAAACATTATACTTGTTAAAGTTGTACAAGAAATAGGCCAAAATGTTACAAATTTCTGTCGCCCTCTCACGCAAGCATACAGAATAATTTGAAAGTGTGAACAATTTATTCGATTCGGGTTTATATAGTAGTGGGGCCAGTTGGGGACTAGTAGAATGGTCCAAAACACCCACATTCGCCGCAACAGCAGCATCTATTGGGCGGACAGGTCCAAGGACCACAGGGCGGGCAGGGGCCGCAACAGCAATTATTGTAGTTCATGGCAGGCAGCGCTGGACCAACCGGGCCATAGGCCAAAGCATAAGAAACGCTTCCACAGGGACCACAGCACATCTTCGTTCAATAGGAATTCAACTGAAACTTTATGAGAAATTATAAAAAAATAATGATGACTAATATCGACAACTTTACCCGCACGACCTACCCGAATAAATGTTACTTGCGTGAGTAAAACGACCGAAATTTTTGTTTCGGATCGGATGGTACTGTTAAGGCGAGAGACGAAAATCAAATGGCCTGTAAAGCAAGTATATAGCTCAATCATTGAGTTCTAGAACGAATTTCAAGTCAATGCCAACCTGATTCATAAAAATAGAAAAAAAAAACTCTAAGAGCAAACTGCAACGAAATATCGATCAAAAGTTTCACATGTCGCAAACCTATTTTTCGCTTTTCGTTTTTTGCACAAATTTCACACATCAATGATTTAACACCGAGACAAGCGACAAATAAAAAAATAGAGAAAAACATAAAAAAGTGGGCAAAAACATGACAGCAAACAGATTTGTTGAAGTTGAGATAAATGAAATACCCTTTACTAAAATACCGAAGAATACTTATATTAGATATATAATAGAGGCCTTTAGCTTTGATTCTTATGGATATCTACTTGTGTTAATAAATATAAGAATATATATTAAAATAATTCGAAATTGGAAAAATATAAAAACTCAAGGTACACTAAAGTAGCAAAGCTGAAATACCTTTGCAGGCCTAATCATATATTGGCAGATATTTGAATACCTTGAGATAAAAACTAATTTAACTCAGAAATAACTATTTGTTTATTAATATAATATGTAATTTTTTTATACATACAATTTAAAATTAAATATTTTATATTATATCTTATACATCAAATATTATATAAACAAATTATTACATATTTTAATTTCATAATATTTTAATTTTTAATATATATTAAAAATTATTTATGTACTATTTATATAAAAATAATTTTAAAAAATTACATATTACGATTACGAAAATATTTTATTTATTTATAATTACTTATTATTTTATATTTATTCATATTATTTATATTTATTTATATTTATTTATATTTATATTTATAAATAACTTATACTACTCCCAAACTAAAATACCCTCCGTCAGTGCAGTGCATAAAAATTGAATTTCTCTAAACGAGAAAATAGCGCAACAGTTTCATCCCATGGCAAAAATAAGAAATCATTGAAACATGTCTGCGAAAAATAAAAAATAAAAAGAAATAGGATGAAAGTAAGAAAAAAAGGCAAAGGCGAGCCAGCTCTATAAAATGCCAGAGCAAAGTGGATGGCAAAGGATTTCGCTTACCGTGCGCCTGCAGCTTAGTGAGCCACAGGACCTTGCCTTGAGTCGACTCTAAAACTGCTCGAAACTGGGGCAAAGTCGAAGTCAACTCACACAGTCGGCTGCCATGAAAGTCTATTAGACTCAACGAAGCAACCTTAACGTCATTTCAGCTCGATGGGAGTTAATGTCTATGTGTGTGTGTGTGTGCGGACACGACAAGCTACCTAACTTGACTGCGTGTGTCTGTGTGTGTGTGTGTGTGTGTGTGTGGGTATGTTGTGATTCACAAAAGCTGACAAGCTCATCGATGCCTGAACATTAGCTAAACATAAATTACACAGATGACTGCACAACAATTGAGGCGTTTATTATAATGTGTGTTCACACTTGAAGCTTTCCGTTGCGGAGCATAGGTAAATTAAGAGCGTGAAGGGTGAGTGGCGCAGGGAAAGTGCTGCCCCAACGAAAAATGCAGACTACAGATAAAAAAGAATATTTCTCGTTGCTTTAAATCAAAGGAAACAATATGTCTGGGCGTGTAGATAAGGTAAGGGTGCGTTTAAGAAGCAGAAACACACTCTTAAGTGGGGGAGTCGGATTTAAAGATGGATGTTATTGACGGCAATACGAGGCTAAGCACAGTTATAGAACAGTAGAAATTTATATAGAGAAACTAAGATATATTTTTAAATTAGTTTAAATTATATAAATTAAATTTAATATTTTTTATTGTTTATTTAAAATTGTTGCAGTTGTTGGGCCTGTTGTTGAGCGCATGTTTAGCTCAATAGATTTATAATTTGTTATGTTTAATTTGATTTGTTGTTTATAAAAAAAAATATACAAAATAATAATAAAAAAAATTCATTCTTTTTATTATATTTATTAAATTATATATTTTTTAAAATGCTTAAAATATTTTTATACAAATATATTCATTTAATAAAATAATATTCATATCCTTAAATACTGCAAAAATATTTAAATAATTTTTAAAATACTGATTTTGTTACTAGAACTAAATATTTCAAATAAATTTCAATTTGTATTAAAATTTCTCAATATTATCAAAAATTTTCTATATTTCTTTGTATACATTTTTCTACAAGTAAATAAAGTTGACGTCCGCTTAACAAACTATTGTAAAACTTATTTTGCAATTTCTCAAAATCGAATCAAACTCAACTGCTCGCTCTGCCCCTCTCTCTCTCACACTCCCTCTCTTTCCCACTCTCTGCCTCACTCCTCCTCTTACACTTTTTTCGGGCTTGCTGCTGCCCGTAGAAAAATGGTTGCCCACTTAAGATAATCTCATTGGTGGCATGCCAAAAAGTTTGCGGCTCGCCGAGTAAAAACACACACACACACAATATAAAAATGTCACCAAAGCAAACAAAGAGCAAAAAAAAAAAAAAAATATATATATATATATATATATATATATATATATATAGAAAAACATAAAATACACACAAGAAAGTAAATAATACGCCAACAACTACTTCTCCCAAAGAAAAAAGGTATTTCGTTTTAAATCAAATAGATGTACAAAAATTTGAGCTCAGGTTTTCTTGCTGCCTTTTTGCTCCCTCAGAAGTGGCCGCAGCCGCAGCAGCAGCATTTTGGACACTTCATTTCGCAGCAGAAACATATTGAGCCGCAGTTGAGTGTGCGCCAAGAGATAAGCGCAATTATATGGATTCAAGTGGGTACGACTGGCGACCGCCCGGACAACCACACACCCCCGCACACACACTCACACACCCACACAGCTGTATAAATTAGGTAAGAATGGCAACTTATGTGACGTTTGCCTTCATCGAGACAAATGATTGGAGCAAAGCTTTAAGTGCACTCGGTGTGTGTGTGTGTGTGTGTGTATTGGTCACTTTAAATCTATATATATATGTACCTATTGAAAAGGTATCCTTACCAAATGCCTCTGAACTTTGTGCCATGTCACATTTGTCTTCAAGTGCTCGTTATGGGCAATTTTTGGCAACTGCCTTTGAGCTTTTGGCTTTTGTTTTCTGACCGCATGCTGTGCGTGCATGTGTGTGTGTGTGTGTGTGTGTGTGGGGGCGTAGTTTGTTGTGTGCGCGCCTCAGATTCAAGTGCTCTTTGAGTTAGCCAGCGGCAATGTCGAGCCTTGCGGCCATGTCAAGCAAATTATAGCCAAGAACTGAAACGTTGACAAGTGCCCATTGAAAATGAGACACTCGAGCGCTCCATACTGAGGCCGAACAGAGGGCGGGCGGGATTAACAAATTTTGAGAGAGATCTACAAAATGACCACAAAAATAACTTGGGCAATGGAACGAAACACGTGCCGCTTTTATGAAGTGAAAGATGCAAGTAAAGAAAAAACTAAGTTCTGGATGGAACTAGCTGAACTTGTGAGCTAGCTGAAGCTGAAATGTTTTTTATATTAGACTAAAATACTCAAAGAAGTGTGCAAAAAATTGTTAATTTGTTTATATTAAGTAGGGGATTTTATAGATTTATAGAAGCTTTAGTTTGAACTTTTTTAGTTCGATTTGATTGAAATACAAAAAATATAATAATAATAAAATATATAATTAATATAAATTAATATATATATTTTTTAACAATATTTTTCACAGTTCTTTGAGTATTTTAGTTTAATTAAACAACGTATATATATATACACTATTTTTCACTATTATTATTATTATTTATTTATTTTTTTTTTATTAAATATAACCCTAACATGAACACTTGCCCTTCCTTTCAAAGTCTAGCCAAAATCCTTTGCCCCATTGTCAAATACAGTTCACATTAGCTCAGCCGAATTATTGAGTTCAGTTCGGTTCACGTTTCTTTTTTATCACTTTGTGATTTATCAGACTAGCTAGAAATTTGCGTGGTATTTTTTGAATTTTTATTTATTTTCACTTTATAATATTTCGCATGCTGAAAGATTCAACTTCTTACGCCATTCAAATAGCACACATAGCATTCCCTTTCGATGATTTCTTCTGCTTCTTGTATATTACTCGTTTATTTGCACAGCCCTCGCCTCGTCAGCGTCTTTAGCTGTTTGTTGCTGTTGCCGTCTACTTGGCAGCGGCGTCGTCTGCCCCACGTCCCGGCGCCCCGCCCTCAGCAGTCGGTGCTTGGTTAGTTCGTCTAGATGCCGTTTGGTTTTTAGGTTTTTGTGCGTTCGCCAGACGCGCCACGCTGCTCGCTTCTGCCCTTTGTGCGTGGGTGCGTATGAGTGATATTTTTTTCTATCGTTTTCTTTTCTTCGTGCGTTTTTTTTTCGCAAATGCTGGCAAACATAAAACATCAAATGTAAATTGAAAGTCGTTCGTGTGTGAAACTGAATGTGTCATCAGTTGAAGCGTTTATCATTTTTTACAGCTTTTGACTTGGGCTCGCTTTAAGAAGTTCCCATTTTTCTTGCGCTGCCTTTAAAAGAAAAAAAATAGAGGCGTTGGGCGTATCTAAGCTGTTTGCAGTGCTGCCCCAACTGAGGCATTGGCTGTGCAATGTCTTGTAAAATCTTTTATTTCCGCACAGGCCTCCGCGACACATGTGGCAGCAGCAGCAGCAGCGTTTTTGCTTGCTGTTTGAGTTTGGAGTTTTCTTGCTCCCATGTAAAGACGAATCTAAAGCACAAGCATAGCGAAATTCCAAGATTCTCATATGGCTCATTGAAATTGTAAACAAAAGTACAAAATCTGAGAGTCGGCTTCAGAAATTGGTAAATAGCTTTAAGCGAATAGGGGAATGACTTTATGTATGGAAACTTTGAAGAGGCAGAATAAACGAAACTCTTTTCAGATGCTAAATATTACATAAAAATTAATTTATCACAACATAAATAAAAGGGGCAAGAGAATGACTTATTTTGATATTATTTCAATTTAATATATATATTTTTCTTAATAATTTAAAGTTTAAAAAAATTCGTTTACTTTAATGTTATATAATATATCGAAAAATATATAATATATATATCTCATATTATAAATAATATTTTAAAACTATTATTTATAGACTTTTCATAATTTATATTTATATATTATATAATTTTATTTTCTATACATTTAAAAAAATTTATTTCTTATTTATTTTAAATATTATTATAGCCTAAAATTCATTTGCAAAACTTATCAACATTTTCATTCTCCCAGCATTTAAATATCAAATATTATATTTAAATGGTTTCGATATTGTCATTCACTAATTAGACTGCGAGCGAGCAATAAACTAATTTGCCAAATTTCATTAATTTGCTGCATTTTAAACATAAACAAATACAAATGAAACAATGACAGTTTGATTGTTGCATATAGACAAACATTGACTATACATATATATATATACACATATATATTTATACATATATATATATATATATATATATATATATATAAATTTATATATGTATATTTAGCATTTGTATGTTATGTTGCTGTTGTTGTCAAGTGTTTACAAATTATTTACAAATTAATTGAAAATTACGCAATTAACAGACGTTGCGAGCTACCACTCATGTGCTCTCTGTCTAGCACACTACCTGTCTCCATCTCTCCTTCTCGCCCTCTCTCTGTCCCTCCCAATATTTGTTTGTGCTGCAAATGTCAAACTTAAATGCAAACAATAGCAAAAATGCTAAAATGCATTGCAGCTGTCAACTGCAGCAGTGAAAGCTGCTGCCGCTGCTGCTGCTGCTGCTGCTGCTGCTACAGTGCCTGCTAAAACAGCTGCCAGCTGCTGTGGTTAACTCCTGTTTCTGTTTCTGTCTCAGTTGTTGCTGTTGTTATTGCTGCTGGCTGCTGGTTGCCATGGCAGTAACTTCATGTCAATCCTTTGTGGCTTTGCCAGTCGTTTAATTTGAATTTTAAATGTTACTTTTACGTTTGTTGTTTAGCACACGTCACACGCCCACACGCCCACTCGCCGCTCGCCCCCCTTGCTCCCTTGCTGCTCGCACTCATTTTCCACTTATTTACAATTACCACATTTTATTATCCCCACTTGCACCTCGTTTTGCATCCGCCCGGCCCCTCTCCCATCCCCCCTTTTACATTCTGTTATTTTATTTACACTCCTGTTTATATTTGTCACACTTTTGTCTTTGTTTTTCCCCTCCGTCCGTTTGCCTTGCCTCTCTCGACTCCCGCCCTCTCCTACGTTTTTAACTGCATTTTTGTGTATTTGTCAAGGCTCTGAACCTCTAACCACAATGTTCTCTACCGCTCTCTCCCTCTCTCCCTCTCACACTCTCTTCTGTTCAGTCTCGTGCTGCCCTGCAAGTGGATTTTGATTGTATTTTTGTTGATTTTGTTGCAATTTTAATTACTTTAATGAAAGTTTTAATTGCAAAATAGCAAAAACGCAGATACAGAGAGTGAGAGAGAGGGAGAGAGCGCTAGAAGAGAGCGAAAGAGAACGCGAGCAGGTCCGTAATGAGATTCTGTGGTCTAAGAAAGGTTGGCAGCTCCGACAGCTACGACAACGACAACGACAATGACAACTTCTGCAACAGCAGAGAAAACACCGAAACATGCCACGCACACTAAATCCCTTGTGTATTCTAAATTGTTAATGAAAGGTATTTTGTGAAAAATGCAATTGATTGATAGAGAAATCTGTATAATGGCTTTCGCCAACTAACAAAAGCCTGAAAAGTTGCAGAGGGAAATTTGAAATGTTTCAAATTAAAACTTAAACCAAAGAGAGCTCGAACGGAGAGTAGAGTTCGTGGCGAAAACTTCTACAAAAATCTGTTCAGCTTCAGAGAGCGAGAGACATATAAAGATTTAAGAAACTTTAAACAAATACAATAAGATTATTCCAGTAAAATTAAAAATATATAATTTCAATATGGATTGTAAATCTCAATATAATATAATATAACAATTTAATATCATAAATATAATTTTTTCATTTATAAATTATTTTTGATTTTATAATTAAATTTTTTTTTTTATTAAAATTTTGTATTTTAAATGCATTTTTTTTTTATTTTTTAGTTCACATAAAATACAAAACAATAGCACTTACTTATCCGAACAAAATATGTTCCAACAAAAGACTCGATCTTAGACAAAATCAATCTATAAATAAAAATATAAAAAACATATATAAATATAAAAATATATTTTATATTTTAATAACTAAAATTCCTTTTGAAAATATATAAGTATTTTTTTTTAAATAAAAAAAAAAATACTATTTCAAGCTTAACAAACAAATACTCCTATATGCTTCACTCTCACTGCCTACATTTATTATGAGCTTCGCTGAAAGAAATCTAAGTCGAATATATTTGGATATTTCGATTGCAATTGCACTCTGAATGCTTTGAAATGTACATATGAAATAAGCATGGTAAAAAGCTTAATTTAAATCTTATCGAAATCAATTTTCAAACATATTTGCTATAAATAAAATCGCCCACGTTCAGCATGATAGAGCTGAATGTTCACTCTATATAACATATGCACACATGTAATTGCTGTTAGAGTGTTTGCCCTCTGCGTCAGCCCAATGGGCCGGGGAGGGGGGATGGGCTTAGGAAACAACAACATCAAAAACATTTCACCCAAAGCTTGACCCACAAAGTCAAGCAAGCAAATCAGAACAGTAAAAAAATACAGAGGAAAAAACAGATAGAAAATTGTAGAAAAAACGCATGTCATACATGTCTCTATAAAACAGATAGAGTGAGAGAGAGAGAGAGAGAGAGAGAATGAGAATGAGAGAGAAATCGTTTAAATAAAATATGCACACAATTGTGAGACCGCAAAACACTGGGAAATGAAATAAGTGAGCCGTGGCAGCCAGGCAAAGAAATAAATACAAACTCATGGATATAAAAACCAAAAACCCCAAACAACAACACCAAACAGCAGCAACTGCAAAGTCAATGAACTGCAACAGATAGATGCAAGACACAGGAAAAAAAGAAAGAAAACCATAAACAACAACTACTACAAAATATATCTTTGAGCTGATGCTGATGCCGCTGCTGAAGTTTTGTGTGACTTTGATGACGTCGTTTTGAGTGTTGTGCCGCACTCGTTGTGCACTGAGATTTTATTTTGTTATTTATTTGCATAAATAAAAGAAACTATGGATTTGTATGCGTGTGTGCGATATGACAGCGGAAATGCACTGAATGTGCGATAAGAGCAGCGAAATGAAACGAAAAAGATGTGCAAAGCATTCGACTCTAACGTAGATTACGCATACGCAGTGTTGCACAGCGATTGATAGGCACAAAAAGTGGAGCTGGCGGGTGCGAGTCTTGTTAGCAATGATGTTGCAGCTGTCACAATTTGCAATAAATTATGCAATTCTATGTTGTTTTTTACATTCAAATAAACATGACATACATTTGGGAGGAAGTGCTTGTTAAATCCATTTTGTGTGTTTGGTATATTGTTTTAAATAATTTAAAAAATATGTTATTTATTTATTTTTTCAACTATTATAATAATTTATAAGTTACTTAAACATTTGATTTATTAAATTAATTAAGCTTATTTTAAGCAAAATTTGTTGATCATATTTTATGATTTATTTGTTATATTATTTGTCATTTTTTATTTTTTTATAATTATTTTTTATTTTTATATACTGATAATTAATAAGATCTATATTATTTTTATTTTTTTAATATTTATATTTTATTATTTTATTTTTAATATTTATGATATAATTGTTATTTTATTTAATTATTATATTTTAATTTTTTATGACATGACAACAATTAATGAATTCTATTTTTTTTTTATTATTTTAATATTTATTATATTTTAAATTTTTTTTAAAATTTTAATTTATATTTGGTAAGCCCAAAGGCTTATATATTTTCTGCAAATTAAAAAAAAAAATCCAATTTCCCTGATACAGTCATTTAATTCGTTAGCAATTCGTAATTGTATTCCTTAATCTCTGTTGCGCTGTTTTGTTTCTCTTTCGACCTCTTATTTAGGACTTTTCGTGCAACTCTTTGTTTGTAGTTTGTTTCGGCACTTAACTGGGTTCATGTTGGGAGGCTCGTTAAATGCATGCGCCGTCGACTTCGACCATAAAGCGCATTAATGCTCCCTGCATACTTTGCAACTGGCTTCGGCCGAAAAGGGACGAAGCAGCGCGTGCTGAAAGCAACTGAAACCGAATGAAAGCAAAGTACGAAAAAAAATAATTATACGTTTGCCAAAAAAATCAAAGTGGATTGTAACGAAGCTATAATACACTCACTGAATATAGAGATATATTTCCCTTCAATTTTATAATAATTTAAATTAATTTTATGTAAAGAAATATGAGTTATATGAGTGAGTGTTCTCCCTACATCAATTAGCTTTACTATAAACAATAATCCCGCTAATAACAGTTAACAAAGAGCATGTTACAGTTATTAATACCCTTCAGCAGTGAGTGCAAAGAAATATGCGGAAAACTGCATTTTTGGCAACAAGCTTTTAATTGCACTTTGTATGTGCTCATTACCTTAAATGGAGAGCGAGGCGGACAGCGACAGTGGCAGCAACTGTCTCCTTTCGGCATTGGCAGCCATTTTAATGCGAAACTTGGCAACACTTTTTTCTTTTTTTTTTTTGCAGGCCAAGCCAAAAAACATACGAAAAAAAAATAAATAAGAAATTCAGCATTTAAATGCATAAAAAAGTCAATGCAAGAAAATAACAACAAGCGAAGAGTTGAAAGCAAAAGCGAGAGATAGAGTAAAGAGTTCAAATGACTGTATGCATGTGTGTGTGTGAGAGTGTGTGAGTGTATATGTGTGTGTCTCTCACGTTTTGTTGTAATTGCGAATGGAAAATTGTGGAAATGGGCATGAGAATGAATGAAAATGATATTGCCAAAAGCGTTTCGGAAAACTTTTTAACGACAAAACAAGCCGAAAAGGGGCCGCCTGGCAGGGTGTGGCACAAACACAAACACACACACACACACACACACATGTGTGTATTCCTCTTATTTAAATGTGTAAAGTCTGACAAAAATAATTAAAGTGTGGATTGAAATTTGCTATATTTTTTTGTTCTTGTTCTTGTTCTTTGGCAAAAGACAATTAGGAAATGGTACTTAAGCAGGCGAGAAAGGAATAAAGGAGCAGGGAAATGCATGTGGGCTGTAGATATGTGTAATTTCAATTAAATGCCAGCATAGGGTCTATCCCTAATAGCAACTGTCATTTGCAGCGCATTTTTTCCTGCTATTTCTGTACTCAATTTTTTTTTTTTTTAAGTTTTCTTTGGCTCTGTTTTTTTTTTTCTTTGTGTAATTTCCGCTTTTGTGTACCTTTGTTGCCCGCTGGCTGTTAATACTATTATATTTTCATTTGCAGCAACACACGCGGATTAGCGTTGGAATGGAATCGAATTGGGATGTGTCTGTGTGTGTGTGTGTGTGTGTGATGGAGGAGAGAAGTGTGTGGATTGCATGTGTGCATTTGCCTGTGGAGTGATTTTTAATTAAAGTGCTGCGTTAATTGCATTAATCTCAGTGTTTGCATGAGCATTAGCTGCTGCAAAGCGATGGCTATCCATGGAGATAGCGAAAGCAAGAGAGAAAGAGTGAGGGCGAGTGGGAGAGAAAGTGGACCAAAGCTGAGCATATACAATCACTGCAGCAGCAGTTCAATGAAAACAAATTCGAATGAAGCATTTATCAAATTAATTTGATGATTCGATACTTTTCTTGAGCGCCTCAATGGCAAAATAGTAACGAGTTTTGAGCTGTTTGCTATTGGCAGTTGCTACTTTGCTCGTATCTTTTTGATTTGATTTGAGTCAGTCGAAGAGCAGTCAGAACTAATCAATCAAAAGAAAAGCATAAACTGAGTGGGTATACTCAAGTCGAGCATATCCTTATAAATATTAAATTTAACTTTACGCAACCATAAAGAAAAAGCCATTTACCAAAACAAAACTTAACCCATGTTTAACCTCTTTATAATTGCAGCTGGTTCCGCTGACTCGATATAAATAGGAAATATACGACAGCCAGACAACGTTGGCCCACAAAGTGGCTCAAATACAATTGACATTTATTGGCCAATATTTATTTATAAGGCGTCCGCCCAAAGGAAGCGCCCGCCGCTGCGCCAGACACAACACAAAGCGCAACTAAAAGAACTATAAAAGAAAAATAGATATATATATATAGAGAGAGATATATATAGTGAAAGAAAAACTAGGTTTATTGTATAGCGATGATGTTGTCAATGCTGCATAAGAACTGGCAGCAGGCTCGCATGCAAATGCTTAGCAGCAGGACGAACAGGACAACAGCCAGCACAATGCCATCATCCTGTGGGCAACGTGGGCGGGGCCAGACAACAACAACGACAACAACAACATCAGCAGGCACCAGCTGCATTTGCTGGCTGGCTTTGCTGCTGCTCTTGATGTTCGTGCCGGGTAAGTAAATGACACACAAAAAAAATCTATAGAAAGATAGACTTAAAACGCCCAAAAATCGAAGTTAATTTCGTAGAAGATTTACGCAAAGTCCAGCGAAAACTTTTTGACGAAATATTTACAAAAATTGCCAGCAGAAACAGAAAATTATATATATATAAATATATATATATATTAAATATATATATATGAAAAACAAATGACATAAAACCGACAGCAGAGCCGGGCAGAGATTGACAGAGACCGGCGATAATTAATTTTTAAGCTGCACAAAATGAAGCGCGGACAAGTGACAAGCAAAAGATACAGAATGAACGCAATCACTGTGTGGGCATCGCTGGGGTCGCACGTCGCGTCGTTTCGAGGGGTTCGCAAAATCAATCGTTCGTAAAATAAACAAATCTTATTTTTCCACAAACATTATTTCTCATCAGTAGCAAGTGAAAACAATAACAACAACAGCAGCAACAACAACAATAATCAACGAATTGAGCGATGACAACAAAAATTTTCATAAATGCGCGCATTCATCTGCATAAAGCGTTGGAGGCCAGTACAGGGGGTGGCTTAACTTAGCGGGGCAAAGAGAGAGGCAGATAGAGAGGGCGCGATAGTGCGAGAGGCGGAGGGGCGAGCAACACTAAGGCTGCGGGCATGCAGCACAATAATTGACGAGGGCTGTCACATAAAAAAGCAACAAGATATAGTTATAAGACAATTTCAAAAATAAAAAAATTAAAATTAATATATATCACAAAATATAAATATATAAATATAATATACCAAATAAATAAATTTTTTTTTTACAGAGGCGTAAAAAGATATATAATAAATATATAAATGATGATAAAATAAATAAATGAGTAAACAAATATTTAGTTATAAGACAATTTCAAAAATACAAAAATTAAAATTAATATATATCACAAAATATAAATATATAAATATAATATATCATATAAACAAAATTTTTTTACAGAGGAGTAAAAAGATATAAATACATATATAAATGATTATAAAATAAATAAATGAGTAAACAAATATTTTATATAGTTTATATATGTATAAAATAAATAATAAAACACCTTAAAAAATTTAAATAAAAAAATATAACAAATATACATGGAAAACAAAAATAAGAGATGCATACAAAAATAATAAGATATAAATGTAAAAAAAATTATGTAAAATATCTGTAAACATTTCTTGCATACTTTTTTATGTCCATAAAAAATACATACATTAAAAAAAAATTAAATACAGAATATCAAAAATAAAAATATATGAATGTTTTTTAGCTTTTCTTATAATATAGAACATACATAGATATCTGCAGTTGTATGTAATATTAGCCTTCAGCCCTTTTATGTTTCCACAAATTCGCATCTTCGAAAAAAAAAACACTTGTTAATTCATCTATCACAATTCAAGCTATTAGCAGCACAGTTTTCCAAGTAGTTGCCTTCTCCAGGGTTAACCCTCGCGCCTTAATAACAATAAATGCGAAATAGCATAGCAGCCCATTGCGTTTTGCTTAGAGCACTCGAGGAAGCCCCAAAAATGATGATGTTGCTTAAAAGGAACTATGAGTTACTTAATATCCAAGCAAACTCCGACTGCCATTTGCTATTTTATTTCTTGCTCTAGTCGGTTTTCTATGAATATTGCCGAAAGGCAGGCGGCAAAGAAAAGGCAGACAGCAACAGCAACACAGCAGCAGCAGCGACGGCCACAGCACAAGTGTAAACAAGCGGAAAAACAAATACAACAACAACAACAACAACAGTAAGCTGAAGAACAAGCAATTGCTGCTTCGAGAATATTTCATAATTTTTTGCGTGATAAAGTCGCATTTGCTGGGATTAAATAGGATTTTCTTGCAATTACCCAAGAAGAGCGTAGAAACGCATCTCCATTCAGCTTTCGTTCTTTAAACGAAAACAATTTCAAGTTCTGAAGCAACTCCAATAACCAATCGAAGCACAGCTCAATCGATAGTTTTGTAATTTATGTCCACACACATAGGACCTAGCTGGAAATGTTTTGGGGCTTTTGGTGCTTTTAACTGCGTGTAAAGCGTTGAACATGCAACTTGTTGTGTTTCGTGCAGCAGCAGCCAAAGCAGCAAACAACAAGCAGAAATATGAAAGATATAATAGCAGCTGGAAGAGGGAATGTTTGGAATATTAGTTACTCTGGCTGAGGTCAGCATGTGTAGATATGACGTTGGCTGAACTGAAAGATCAACTTGAGCGATTCTGCTTAAGGAAGATACAAATATACTTATAAATATTACGCTTATGGAGCTCGTGGTTAAATGCAGACACTCCTCCCCTCTAAGACTATTTTTTCTAAAATTCAATACATAATAAGTGCCTCGAGCCACTTCTACGTCTTTAGGGGTTAACTCTAGACAAAGGGCGAAATAAGTTCAGATATTTTAGTATACAACTTATTATTATAACATGTGTTATTTAGTCTTTAACTATAATGCTTCTCACTACTTGTGTCCAAATTAGTACATTTTCTGCCAAACATTCCACAAAGTGTGACTTTTGACCTTAGCTCAGCTGTGTCAGACTTGTTTAATGATAAATAATTATAAAAAAAATTAAATTGATATATATAAGAACAGCAGTCCTAAGATCTTTGTCTATTGGGGACTTTTAATAATTTTCTTTAAAAATTTTGGAACTCTTTATAGTTTTTATTATAATAAAACAAGAATATCATTTAAAAAAATATTTAGCAAATTTTCTTTGTAATTAAAGCTTACCAAAATGATCTCATCAGCATTGCTCAATCAAAATAAATTAATAATTTTAGTAGTTTTAGCAGCGGAAAAAGGTTTTTCAATATATTCTCTTAATATTTTAGTAATTTTCTGCCTACTTAACTAAATTAACTCTTTATATTTATTAAATGAATTTTCACGACGTTACACTCTGCGCAACACACTTAAAATACCCTCTGTCACAGACCAGAATGAGACTCAACTTTTGGTATTGCCAGCTAACTTGCCACTTGTCTCTGCTCAGAGCGCTCTCACATCACACATACGCACAGTTGTGCAGTGCTTTGTTTAACCAGCACCTTAGTCTAGGTATGTTATGCATGCCGCCTGCTCTCTCCATACACACACACACTGGCCAGTCAGAAGCATAGCTCCCACTTTGCATAGCACACGAACTTGCACTTTGTAGCTGCCATTTCGTCTCTCTCTCTCTTTTTTTTGGTTTTATTTTTGTTTTTGCTTTTGTAGTTTGGTATGTCCTTAGGTGGGCTCTGTGGGTGAATGTGTTTTGTCTAGAAAACATTTGCCGTTTACTGTTTTGACATTCCAACTTGGTGCATCTAATGGGGGAGCCCACGCAACGCAAACACACACACGCACAGCTGACAGCCCATTTTGTCATCGTCTTCAGTTATCGTGGGCGTTGGCTGTAAGATTCTGTCTAGTTACCCATTCAATGGATGCATTCCAAGAGCTAACATCCAACATATATGTATATAGCCAGGTTTAGACTGCATTGCAAATGGCTTTGCTTTTGGTATGACAAATTGTAATCAAAGTGTCTATGCGTGTGTGTTTGTTGGGAAATGTGTTGTAAATATCTTTATGGGTTTGCTCAACTATTTACATAACTATTTCAAAGCTTATTTGAGCATGAATATGTTGAATTTTCATTGAAAAATGTGAAAAATGAGGTGCAGAAAGAGGGAGATAGAGAGAGAGAGAGTAAACAGAGAATTGTGATTTTTGATACCACATGCCTCGTAATTAATATATTTTTGTGTTTGCCGAAGACATTGATGCCTGTGATCGACCACAGCTTGACATTCACCAGCTGTTAGCCGGAATAAAACAAAACTCTGACATACTTCACTCAAGGAAAAACATCTTAAATTTAATATGCCAATGCATATTTCATTTGACAGTTTCAGTGAATGAAATTTAATTAACTCAGCTCAATCTTTGCATCGTTTATTTATGTTAGTCTTATTTTGATAACATTTTTCTTTGAAAATTAAATGAGAAAATATTTTCTATTAAATTTTAGAGTTTAAAAAATATAACTAAAATTTGAATTTTATATAAATATTATTATAAATATTTTATGACAGATTTTAGATGTATTTTATTAAATTTAAATATTTTTTTAATACCAAAAAAAAAAAAAATAACATTCTATATTTTAAATATTTATAAATCACATAAATCTGGTTTTAACAGATATTTTCCTTATCTCAACATGCATTTAACTTAAGCTTCTTAAAAATAAAGTATTTCCTCAATAGCGTAAATAACTTTCCATAAAAAACTTATCCCCGCTTCAATTCAGTTGAACTTTTTCGATCTTTAGCCACAATTTGTTTAACGGCCACAACAATTTGAGCTGCTCCAACTGTCAGTCAATAATTAATAACGGCACTTTTGAATATTTGCTATTTCCGTTCCATATTTTTTCTGTAATTTCCCATAATCCCATAATGTGTGTGTATCGCTCGTAAGAGGCCTAGCCATGTCAGCTGTGTGCTGAGCTGCACTTAAAACTTTATTTCCATAGTACCAAAAATATAAAGGTAAAGAGAAAAAACCAAAAAAAAAAAAAATGTTGGAAAATTTGCATTTAATTTGCACAATTGAAAAACAGCAAAATAAAAATTTGAGTTGCATTAAAATATGAAATGCTTTTCGAATTCCTCTGTCAGTTGTTGTTGCTGGTGGGAAATCCTTGGAATGTGCTACTTGATGAAATATAATAAAATAGCAACACGCAACAGCTGAAAAACTGGCTTAAAATCTCATATATCAGAGCCATGTTCTTTTCCCTCTCTCTCTGTGGGTGTGCGGGATTTTTGTTGTACCAACAACAACAACAGCAGCAGCAGCAGCAAATAATTGCAACAGCAACAAGATGGTCAACGTACCCGCAGTTGTTGTGGTTGTTGTTGTTTTTTATTTTGGTTATGAAATATGAGTCAAGTTTTCAATGCATGCCGGATGCATTCATTACCGTTGACGACTGAGTGCGAGTGCGAGTCAGAGAGGTACAGAGCGAGCGAGAGAGCGAAAGAGAGGCAGTAAGAGCTGGTAAAAGGAAGCGACGAAACTCCATGCATACACATGTCGACCATTATGCAACTGTATGAGTGTGTGTGTGTGTGTATGTGTGTGTACATTTGTTTGCCACTCCTACTCAGTTTTGGCTATTTTTTTAACATATACAACAAATGTACTACGACACACCCTTACACACACGCACACAGAGACGCTGACACACAGCAACTTTATGATCTCATGCATATGTATGCGCTTATAAAAGCCAGCTCACAAACACACTCAAAGCAAACAACAAAAAAACAGAAAAATTGCCTGTGAGTTAAGCAATGAAAATGCTATAAAAAACTTAAAACTCAAATAAGTTTTGGATGCTGTGAGAAGTTCATGTGAAAAAAGATCTCAATTACTGTGGAAAATATTAAATTTAACTATGAAATATAATATATGAAAATGTATTTATGGTGTGAAATATTATTATAAAAATAGGAATATATAATTTACTTTAAAAAATGTGAAAAATCAAATGAATTTATTTAATGTGATTTATAAATAAAAAAAAATTATTTCAATAAATTATATATACTTTTTCATATTCTAAAATCAAAGTTAAATTATTTTTCACACATTTAAAAATTCTAGAAAAAAAAATAGTTTCTTTAAATTCTTTATAAATGTTTCTGAACATAAAATATAATTTATATATATTTTTTTTAATTAATAAAAACAGCTAATGTTATTGTTCGACACATAAACAATCTTAAAATTTGAATTTTAAGATATAAAAAATTAATTTTGCATTAGTAAGTCGAGTAAGCAGCATTCAAACCCTTTTCAACATTTCCACTTATCAAATTGATGCCTAGCTCACTCTGACTTTTCTATTCCTATCAGTGATTAACAAAGCGATAACAACAAATCATTCTTTAATAATCGGGAAAACTTTCTTCGACCGATTGTTGGGCAATCTTTTACCCTTGTTTATTGCTAACCTAAAGTAAGAAACATACCATAATTTCTTAATCTACATCAAATGCTGACAGTTTTATTAAAAAAAAAGCGAAAGAGAAACCAAAACTTCGCAGCTGACATGCGAAATGTGAACAAATGAACAGGAAGCGGAAGTTGTATGACAAACGCTGGAATGGGAAAACGAAAAACAAATTCAAGACGAACAAAAAAAAAAAAAAAACAGAAATATACAACCCAAAAGATGTGTAAATTTGCTCGCGTTCGCTTAGTTCAGTTGAGTTCAGAGCCAAGTGCCAAATGTCACTCGGCGAGAACCCCAGAAAAAACCTGCAGGAAAAAAGAAAAATTAGGAGAGCGAAGAAAAAAAGCAGAGGAAAACCCCAGGAATATGTTTCAAGTTGCCAGAGGTCGCCTGCTTGTATTGATGTTGCTTGAAGTAGAAATGAGAAAAGTTTTCGGCCAGCAAAAGAGCAAATCCCCGACAAGGGGTAACACGATAAAGGGCAGCAGAGGAAATACGGTAAGAGCGATGGCGCTTATTTGATATTTGTACCCACTTCGAATAACAGGGGCGGCGGGGAGGCGACCAAAAAAATTTAGTTTAGTAATCAAAGCAAAATGCGTGGCCGAAATTTGCTCGAATTTGTTTGTTTTTCGTGCGCCGGCATAAAGCACATTTCACGACAGACAGGAGCGGTGGAGGCAAAACTAATGTAATGGAAATTTGAAATTATTGAAAATAAATGAAAACAAATAAATATACCCTGAGCATTTTTTATTATATGCCAAAAACGGGAGAAGCTCCTTTATGGGAATTTCTTCTTGGGGGCGATGAAGCGAAGCGTTTGCCGTTTACCACTTGAGGCTGAATATGCCGCTCTTGAGTGACGATGGCGCCATGGCGCAGGGGAGCAGTTGAATTGTAAGAGGATATCCGAAAAGTGTGCAGCATATGTGCTGCCTGCCCTAAGTGGCGTACGTGGGTAGCTAATAAGAGCTCTTTAGAAATATGCTCAGCAAAATGTTTTTAATATAATCCAAGGACTGAATACTCAAATCTAATTTTAACAATTCGATGCATCAAGATTTGAGATAATTGAACTCTGAATGAATGTGGATTTGGGCATATTCTCAGTTATGTAAATGCCTATAAATAAGCTTGAGTAAAAAGAAATGCTTTTGAATATATAATTATATATTTATAAATTTATTAAAATATATTTCTAACATTTTTTTATTGCCTTTAAGAGGTGAAAATATAAAAATATATTTATTTAAATATAAAATATATTCAATATATATAAAAAAAAGTTAAATAAATGATATATTGTGCAACATATTAGAAAATATATATTAATAAATTTAATAATATTTAAATATATATTTAAATATATTTCGCTTCAGACAAGCTACAAATACTTAGAAATATACTATTATATTTATTTAAAATTAATATTTAAATATATTTTGGTTCTTTCATACTAATACTCAAATTTATTTAGCATTATTTATCATTTATTCATAGTACATTCCTCAACATCTATTTCTGCTTATCTCATGCCCATCCCAAACCCAATTCATAAAGAGTATCTCAGCATCGAGGTGTCACTGCGTGTCTGTTCGCTTGTTTTCTTTAGGATAACTTGGTCGTCGTCTCACTTAATGGCGTGTAAGTGTACAAATTGCCTAGATTAGTGCCTAAATTAAAAGTGAAATTGAAATAAATTAAATATTTGCTCACACTCCAAACGCAATCCGAGTAGCAGCCTCCTACCACCCAGGCATTGTTTTCATTTTCATTTTTGCTTCATTTTGCTTCTTTTTTCTGCTTTTGGAATTTATGTGCTTGCTTTTGGGGGTGCTTTCTTGCCTAGCAGCTCGTGCTAAGGCAGACAAGTGTTTATTATTGGCATGGAAAATCAATTAGCGTAAAGTGGAGCGCTTATTATGATGATATGTGCAGGGTGGGGGCCAGGCATTGCTCTGCGCTAAGTAGCTAATTAAATGCCAAAGCATTTTTTTAAACAGCAAAAATTATTCGTTGGCTTTGGCAAATAAATTGGCTGACTGCTGGGGGAATGGGCGTGGCATTTTGCAAAGCTTCATTAATTTATAGAAATTTGTGGAAAAAACAAAGTCCAGCCAGCTTGAGTTGAAATTCTTGAAAAATTCAGTTTTTATTAAACATGAATTTGCAGTTTCACTCCAAGCTAGAAAACTATGATTTAATGACTTTTCACTTGATCTGAAATGAGTTTCCATATTTTCTGGTTTCATTTAATTTCTTCACTTCAACGGATTATGCACTTTATATTTCGTCGTTCCTCACAGCACACATATACAGTCAAACATAATTCTCGTTTATGCAACATCATAAGATGTGCAGTTCGGCTCGGACCAACCGCAGCCAAGGATATGCTGTACACCTGTCCTGGCCGTCGCCGTCGTCATCGCCGTCGCCATTGGCGTCAGGATAAATGTTTATGTTATGACATCTTTAAATTTTAAGGTGCATTAGTGTAAAGTGCTTTTTTCGCCAAAAGATGTAAACGAATGACGCTGAAAAATGTGCAGAACGAGTGCAGAAAATGCTCTTAACACTTTCATTTTTGGTTCTACTCTGCAGGTGTGTCTCCGCCTGTATGTGAGTGTGT
The DNA here is from genome assembly GCA_035047485.1 of Drosophila peninsularis. Taxonomy (NCBI): domain Eukaryota; kingdom Metazoa; phylum Arthropoda; class Insecta; order Diptera; family Drosophilidae; genus Drosophila; species Drosophila peninsularis. Next base: position 1,323,229 of record JAWNPN010000018.1, on the reverse strand, counting down.
CTGACTGTGTGTGTGTGCGGTTTTGTGTGTTGCTTTTTAGATTATCTACCGACACTAAAATACAAAAATATTTTGAGCAACCGGCATTAACATGAATTTCATTTACATTTGTCAATTAGAAAAACTTTATGGAGACGTAAATAAATTATAATGGGAAATTGGTGTAAACGAAATTTTAGACAGAATTTTTATAAAATTAAATTTTTTTTTTAAGTAATATTTATAAACACAGAACTTGTAAATTTGTAGAAATTTTGAAAAAAAAAAAAAATTAAATAATATTTAAGAAATTTTATTCAGGAGAAAATGTTCGAAATGAATTATTTAGAAGATTATGCTTTCTTTATGTCAAATATAAATAATTTTAGTAACAAATATTTTTAGCCTATTTATATATAAAAAATTATTTTAAAAAATAATTATAATAAATTTTACAAAACATTAATTTAAATGAAAATAAAATTAAAATACTAATAATATAAATAATAATAATAATAAAAATAATAAGTACACATAAAATTATAATAAAAATAAAATTCTAATTCCTTTACCAGCACTTCAGTTCGTAACTTCAAATGATTTCTGACAACTTTGTCGCCTGCACTTAACCAGCGCAGGTGTCTAGCTTTGTTGAGGTAGTTTCTTCCTCTTTTTTTTTGTACTTTTTTTCTGCAGATGTGCGTGTATGCTTGGGATAAATCTAGCACAACATCCTCCAGCTGTAGTTTCCACTTAGCGCCAGCCTCTGCCGCTGCACCGCCAACTCCATTTCTTCACTTTGCCACAAAATGCAATTTATACATTTCCGTTAAGCAAGCGAAATACATTTTTCACACATTCCGCTGCATACGCGCCCACACCCGCCCCTCATTTACAGCCTGACAACATGTTTTTGCTTTTAGTGAATAATCTGAGTGCTGCTTCAATTCACTTATTAGAACATTTCCCATCAATAGCTAATTAAAATGTGCCGGAAATTTCATAGGCAAATACAAATATGTGAGAGGCAACTGTAAATCACGATGTTAATTTATTGGCCGCGACTTTTGGCACGCGCCCCGAAAGAAAAATATTTAATTTTCCAAATCAATAAACACGCTGATTGCATTGGGGCGACAATTGGCAGATGCCACTCGAGGCAATAAATCTGCAAAAGAAGGAATAAGTGGGAATGCGCAGCGTGTGAAGATGACAGACGCAAAAATACCCTGAGAATGTGTTTAGCAATTGCTTCGAGATACGTTTTGGTATTTTAGATCATTTATTTGTATATCAAAGCATAAATTAATAAATAATAATATATTTATTTATTAATTAAAATTTTAAAAAATATTATTATTGAATAATATATAAAATATAAAGTATACAAAAAATTAAAAAAAAAAAAATATCGAATCAGATTTTATTTAGGCAAGACTTAAATACAATTTTCTTTGTAAAAATAGGCCAAGTCCAACTGCCTTAAAAGATATCTCTTGCTGTCAAATATTATTTATAATTAAAATATTAATTATATAGTAGTGGAAGAGTAAGAGAATAGACACCTGAAATCTCAATCTCAGCTATAAATTTATTATTAAATCAATTTACTAATATTTCCTTGTACTACCTCAACCTATGCTGCCCACTTCACAGCCTTCTGGAAGTGCAGGGCATACAAATTTGCTGCAAATGATGCGCTGGCATTCTGTCTTTTCTTTCCTTCTCCTTTCGTTTCTTTTTCGTTAGACGGCGCTCAAATGGAATCGCTGCAAAATTCTAGTTATTGACCACACAGCAACTGGCTGAGCAGAGAGAGTCAACTGTCAATGTCAACTCACATGACCATGAAGTAAGCGAGAAAGGAAATAATTGAATTCCCCAAACGCCAAAGTGGAATTTTAATTTGCGCCCCCAAAAAACAGCAGCAACGTTAGCCACCCACACTCAAAGCGCCCCTCTCCCACCGATACGGCCCAAGCAACCCTCGCTGATTGCTGATCAGTATGCAAAATGTGTGCGTGCCAAAATCAGCGTAAACTTTGCTCAAAAGTGGGCATGCGGGGCGTGGCAGGGTTGCCAAGAATATGAATATCGAGAAGCTGGCACATTGTCACACGTACTTTCGAGCTTCACTACGAATTGATGTCTGTGAAAATTAGCAGACTGTATGGACAAATGGCAAGGCAAAGAATTTCAATCCTATACAAAACGCCCACCCGCATCTGTACCTTTTCCTCTTCCGCTCTCGCTTTGTGTTAAGAAAAACAATTTGGCCGTACCTGAAAGTATGCATTGCAATTTGTATGCACACACAAATGGATTGCAATGGATTTTATAGCTAATTCACAAATATTTACAACTGGGAAAAAAAGAGGCAAACAAATAGAAAACTAAATCAATTTGGCAATGCGCATTCCAAATCTTTTTTTTGGCACCTGTTGGCATTCGCGAATTTGAATGAACAATTTTGATTGCGATTTGACAGAGAATTTTAGTGACTTTAAAGTGCTTTAAATGGCGAGTGATAAAAGTAGAATAGGCGAGAAAATTAATTAATAATTAATACTTATAAATAGTAAATAAAAAAATAAATTATATATATATTTTTTTATACAAAAATATGAACTAAATTAAATGTATGTATTCTATGGGAAAAATATATATAATAAATTTAAATTAAATTATATTATTATGAAATAAATATTTTTTATATGTATTTTAAGTATGAAGATTTTTTTTTTTTTTTTTTTTTTTTGTATAAATAAAATAAATATAATAAATATCATCTGATTTTTAAAAATATAAAAACAAATTAACTAAATAAATTGTATATATTCTCTAAATATTAAATATATATTATATATATTTTAATTATATTTTTGGTAATATAATACATATATAAACAAAATTTTATACATATTTTTATTATATATATTTTTCTATTTTTTTTTAAATTATTTTTGCTATCCAATTATATCAAATTTAATATATTTTCTTTTTGCTTTCAAATGTATAGCAATTAAATTCCTCTTTTATCTGTATCTGCACATAGCCTCTTAACATTGTACCTCAAAATTGCATTAATTTCAGCTCGATTCCTAAATGTGTCCTTGCTCACAGGCCGGACAAACGCTTTAAATGATGAGTTGTGTGGCAAACGATTTGCCATTGTCTTTAGCTCGGTGTCTCCGTTTCTGTGGCGCACAGCCCAATTTGATTGCGCTCTTATTGCATTTTGATGAGGCTGCTTTCTTTGAGGTAGCTTTTGAGGTGCACAGCACTCGCTGCTAAGCCAAAATGTCTGCTCTACTTTATGGCTGCCGACGCAGAGCTGCAAGCACTATTCAGTGGATGCATGTGTGTGTGAGTGTGTCCCTGTGTGTGTGTGTGATCTGGACACGCCTCGTGTAGCCCATTTTCCATGTGCATTGGGCCGTTAGCTTTCGATTTTGCCTAGCCATTGCGTCAAAATCATGCATAACTGCATTTTTTAATTGCTATGAATGAGGCACTCGGATCTGCAGTGCAGTGTGGCCAAACGTCAATTAGCTGAACATACAAAGAGTGAGAGAGAGAGAGAGAGAGAGAGAGGGAGAGACAGCCTGCATTGCTTATTGCTTTAAATACAAGAGCTTAGAAGACATTTGATTAAATATATTTGAGATATGATTTTAAATAATGTTATGCAAGGACTTGAATTGAAATGCATTCAGATTTTATTTAAATCCCCTTTAAGTATTTGTAATATATTTAATTTATATTCACAGTAAATCTTATTTATGTTTCTCGCCAGCTCAAACCTCATTCAATATCTCTTTATGCTCAACCCAAATCCCCGTAAATATTTATATATGCAATGTCAACTGCTTTCTGTGCATTAATTGACCAATTGCACTTGCATTTGGCATGCAAATTATTAACCACAATTTCTACTGCTTCTAGCTGGCATTTTAATTACACACACACACTGCTGATTTATTGCTTGACCTGTGTATAAATATTTGACTTTGTTTTACTCAAAGATCATCGATTGGCCATATATCATTAACAGCTCGCTTTGACCTTTTGCTTCAGCTTAACCCAAATCCAAAGCTGTCAAATGCATGTTTGCACATTGCGTATACGACTCGCTGACAACACAAATTTCTACTTTCATTTTCAAAGGGGTTTTCTTTGGCCTTTTGTAGTTTTTTTGCTCCGACTTTAGACCCTTTGTATTAATTGTTGTGACATATTATTAAAGTTGAAGATTTTAGTTGGATGCTGTCAGAGACATGTTTGAAAGCCTTCGGGCTAAACATTTCTACGGCCACTGCGGAGTCCTTTGTCTGACCAAAATTGATTGAACTTAGTGCTTAAAGCCAACTGGATTGGTCAGCCCATAAAGACATTGTGTTTGTTCGTGTGTGTGTGTGTGTGTGTGTGGACACAGTCATTTCATTTCAAATCCCAGCTAGGATTTGTAATGAAGATATATATACACGCACACACACGCAGCCACACGCACAGCAAATCACTTAGTTTCACATTACAAAGCTATCCTGTAGAAAACGTGGCCGGAGACAACTCCTTCGGCGAGCTAGCTGCTAGCTGCCTGACCATGGAACATATAAATTAATGAATTCGATGCTTATCAATAGCAACAGCCAACAACAGCAACATCAACAACAACAACAACAACAACAACGACGTCGGCGACGGCAACTAGAACAAGTTACAACAATCTGTGTGTCCATCTATTAGTTCGTTAGCTTTGTTTTTCGGCTTGTCGTGTGATTATGTTGAAGTGACTCGACTTAAGATTTGTGTATAAGACACACAATCTATGCGTGTGTGTGTGTGTCTCTATGTGTGTGCCTGTTGTGCGTGCTGCTTATATCCAGCTTAAAGTCAACAACAAGTCTGCTAGCATTCGCCTCTTTCTCCACTTTCTTTCTTCGTTTTTTCTTCATTTATTATGGCACATTCATTTGATAAAAGATTTGGGCCCTCAATCATGCTTTTGTGTGTTGTGGCCAACGCCTTATCCTCCTGTGGGTTGTTCCTGTTGTTGTTGTGGTTTGTTCTCTTTGTTTTTTTTTTCGCTTTGGATTTGTAATTTGTATTTGATAAGCAGCTCTTCAAGTGCCGCCTGCGCGTGGCTTCAGCTTCTTGTCTATGGCATTTGCTAGCTTTTGCTCTTTATTACTGCATTAGCCGTATTTGTGTAAATCTGATTAGCTCTAGCCAAAGTAGTCTAAGCCCCGCATTGACTAGACCAGACCAGATTAGCCAATGATGTATGTAGCTCAGTTAGTTATATAATAAATAAAAACTTTAAGGGACTTAAAGGGCGATTTGTATGGAATTATTGCAAAAACTTGAGTTCCAATTTTTAAAATAGTTAAAAAATTATTTTTTTAATATAACAATAATTTTGAAAATTTTAAATCAATTTTTTATTTAAATATTAAATTTTTTTATATTTTTCTTTCGAATTCCCCTGCAATTAACCAATTTACACACCCCAATTAAAGTTTATCTATTTATAGAACTCTACATACACACTCCAATTAGACCACTTTAAGTTCCTCGCTTTTTAAGCTTATAAGCTCAGCTGTCGCTGAAGCTGACAACTGGCACTCCAATTGGTTATGTAGCTCCAATTGGAGCACTGTTAATTGGAATGCTGTTAGCTGCACCTCGCTGCGAACGTACGCTCCCCAAAGTTATTAACCGAGACCCGCCCAATGGAGTACACGTAAATGGAAAGCTATATAAATGCGTAATTTCATTTTTGGTCTATCAGAGAGTCACAGAGGTTTTTCGCTCTATATACATATATAAATGTGTATATATAATATATATGGCGTAGGCGAACGTATCGAATTTGTGCAGACATTGTTCCATCAAACAAACCAATTTTCGGTGTTTTTGCAATAACGTGCCACGTAGTATATTCTGTTGCCTGCTGTTAACTGTAAACTGCAAATTGTCGGTTTGCATTTCCTTTGTTTTTTTTTCCTGCACTCTTCTCCCAACCAAGGTAGTAAACGGATTTTTTGTTGTTGTTGGCTGGAGTGAGTTGCAATGAGACAGCTGCACAGTTTACTGAACTGTCTGCGAAAGTCGGAGCGTTCTTAATTAAGGCATTCTGATAGCCAATGAACAATAAAAGGATTGCAGCTTTGGCAGATGGGTTCAGTTGTTCTTCTTCTTCTTCTTTTTTTTTTTTTTTATGTATATACATACCCTACGAACAATCGAATGGACTGAAAAGTTGACAAATTTAAGGGAATTTTATTTAGCTCTCAAGTGAACAGAATTGTGAAATTAAATTGGTTTATATATTAAAGAATTCTGTTTAATTAATTTGTATTAAATTGGATGTATATAATTGGATATAGGATATAATTATGATTTTCTTTGATGAAATATGGAAAATAAACGAGGCTAAGTTAGGCTGAGTCCACAGTTTTCTCTGTAAAACTTAAGTTACCTAAAGTTTGCTCAAATACGGGTTAAAACTATATTGAATATTGTAAGAAAAGATCTATCTTTTCATATAAAATATTAAATTTACCATATCTATAAAGTATTAATTACAAGGTATCTGCATCTTCACATTATTATTGCATCTTGATTTTCTTCTTCATCTTTTTTTGTTTTTGACTTGCTGTTCGTATTTTTTCTGGCTTAAATGGCAATGGACAGTTTACAGTTTGCGCATTGGCCATAAAGTAAATACTATCCGTTGCAGTCTCAAAATATCAATTTATCTTTCAACTTTCAACTCCCACCGAAACTTCGGCTGCAGCTCAGAACTGTTCATGCTTTGCATACGAAATACTAAGGACTTTCGTTCGGTAGTTCGTTGGTTCGTTCGTTCAACGTTGTCCTGGCCCAGAAGCCAGCAGCACGTAGCTCGGCAATTTTTCAGCCTGGAGTTTTGAGTTCGAGTAGCTGCTGCAATGACGATGCATAAGTAGCAACAATAAATACAATAACAACAATCACAACAACAACGAACACAGTTGGATGATAAAGAAGTGGACGAGATGGGGCATCAGTTTCGGTAGATATGGGAAAAACTGTCTGAAATAAAATAAATTACTAAACAATGTTTTGGCCACAGCGAGAAAGAGAGCACGCATAGCTGCCACCTTGGAGCAGCTGTCATTGCTGCCTCTTTCCCACCAGCTATTGGGGCTCTTGACGTGCTGGCACTTTTTCGGTAGCCCAAGCACTTTAATCTAAATGTGAATTGCACATTGGCAGAGACGACTCGCAACACTCGACAGATAGATGTGTATATGTATGTGTCTGTGTATGTTTATGCAGAACATTTTATATTTTGTTTATGGCACTCAAATGGCATTGTAATGTGCGAGCTGTAGAGCGGAGGGCGGGCCCAAACCTCGGGACCATTCGCATATTGATTGCCCCAGTTGATTGTTTTGACATTAACATTATATTCTCGTTTCAATATGCCACAGCTAACAAAGTTCTTATCGCATGTTTTTGTTTTTGTGGCATGATCGCAAAATATAAGATGGATAATTTAGAAATTGTAGAATGTCTTGATATTTAAATCGAAATATTTTAGGAAAATTTAGAATTATTTAAAAATATATATATTTTCAAATTAATATTGAATAAACTAAATAAAACTCTTATGTTTATTTACTCATAAAAGCTTTCTTAATGAAACTTAAACTAAAAGTGATTTAACATTTATCAAATATTTTTATTTTATATCTCAGGGAATCGTCTTAAATAATTTTAAAAATATAAACAACAATATTTACAAATTTTTTCAATTAAAACCTCATTGAAACCATTTGATGCAGAGATTTTTAGACATTTATAAAAGCAAATAAAGAAAACCAAATCGAGACCGAATTTAAATTTATTTCTGTGACAAGTAGAAATAAAATTGTTATTTCTGTTTTGCACGCTGTCTATTCCTAATGGCAACTAATATATATACATATATATATAAAAAGATATACGTATATAAATTCTATATACATACGTACATTCGCTTGCATATATATTATTGAAAAATAAGCGAAAATTCATTGAAAATCTATCAAACAAAAAGCGTTGATGTTGATGGAGATGCTGAAGCAGAAGACGAAGACGAAGCAGTAAAGCCAACGACTATTTGTTCATGCATTTGACATGTCATCTCCATTGAGCGAGAGGAATACAAAAGAACAGACTTGACTCAGGACAGTTTGTGTGTGGGGTTGGAGCTGAAGACTGAGTAATTCAGTGCATGCCATTCATGACCGTGTGTATGTGTGTGTGTGTGTGTTTGTCAGCGGCCGCCAAAGCGTCGCCAACAGCATCATCAGCGCATGGCGACACCTCATCCCTAGTGAAACCAAAAACCCACCCACCCAGCAACCGAAGTCTGAGCAACTTTTGGTAAAAACTCATTTCCATTGATATGCAATGAACAAGGCAATGAAAAACGCGCGGGTCATTCCCAGTTGATGGTTATTCAGTTTGGCTTTTTATACCCTGAGCCCATTGAAAATGGGAAATCAGGGTATAATGTTTTTGTGAAAATGTATGTAACAGGCAGAAGGAGACGTCGCAGACCATACAAAGTATATATATTCTTGATCAGCTCGATGAGCTGAGTTAAAATAGCCCTGTCCGTCTGTCCGTCCGTCCGTCCGTCCGTCCGTCCGTCCGTCCGTCCGTCCGTCCGTCCGTCCGTCCGTCCGTCCGTCTGTGTGAACGCAGCGATCTCGTAAACCACAGAAGCTAGAGAGCTGAAATTTGACATGTATACTCCTGAATACCATACGCTATACGAGTTTTTTTCAAAAATTCGATAACTCTTCCCGTTCTCTTTTTATCGATAAATTTCGATAACTTTTCGTCTCTTTTACGTACCCTAAGAGCTAGAGACCTGAAATTCACTATGTAGATTCCTGTTGTGAATACAGACATTTTGTAATTTTTGGATTTTGGATGCCACGCCCCCTTCGACCTAAATTTGCGAAAAACGCATTTCAAATACTAGAGACTTGTGCTTCGGCACATACACACATATGAATAACATAATCATGCCCTGAAAGTTTGAATCAAAAAGTCCTGCTAGAAAAAAAGTTATTAAACATTTAATTTCGACAACATCAGCGTCTTGCAGCCCAAGCGCTGTCGCTACGTCAACTGCGCAGTTGGCAGAACGTGTGCTTGAGCGTGGGTCTGTGTGGTTGTATGTGTTGCTTGCAGTATATGTATATGTAAACTAAGCATAGCATATTTTAAGTATCTGCACTTCGCAGGGCTCAGGGTATCTCCTAGTCGAGCCGTCTCGACTAGAGCATTCTTACTTGTTATACCCTGAGCCCATTGAAAATGGGAAATCAGGGTATAATGTTTTTGTGAAAATGTATGTAACAGGCAGAAGGAGACGTCGCAGACCATACAAAGTATATATATTCTTGATCAGCTCGATGAGCTGAGTTGAAATAGCCCTGTCCGTCTGTCCGTCCGTCCGTCCGTCCGTCCGTCCGTCCGTCCGTCCGTCTGTGTGAACGCAGCGATCTCGTAAACCACAGAAGCTAGAGAGCTGAAATTTGACATGTATACTCCTGAATACCATACGCTATACGAGTTTTTTTCAAAAATTCGATAACTCTTCCCGTTCTCTTTTTATCGATAAATTTCGATAACTTTTCGTCTCATTTACGTACCGTAAGAGCTAGAGACCTGAAATTCACTATGTAGATTCCTGCTGTGAATGCAGACATTTTGCAATTTTTGGATTTTGGATGCCACGCCCCTCGCCCTAAATTTGCAAAAAACGCATTTTAAATACTAGAGACTTGTGCTTCGGCACATACACACATATGAATAACATAATCATGCCCTGAAAGTTTGAATCAAAAAGTCCTGCTAGAAAAAAAGTTATTAAACATTTAATTTCCACAATATAAGCCCCTTGCAGCCCAAGCGCATTCGCTACGTCAACTGCGCAGTTGGCAGCGCGTGTGCTTGAGCGTGCGTATGTATGTGTGTATGTGTTGCTTGCAGTATATGTATATGTAAACTAAGCATAGAATATTTGAAGTATCGGCACTTCTCAGGGCTCAGGGTATCTCCTAGTCGAGCCGTCTCGACTAGAGCATTCTTACTTGTTTTTTTTTGCGGGTTTTTGTTTACAGTTTTTGTTTTTGTTTTTTGAAGTCTTTTTTGAAGCGCACCTATCAAAGAATGTGATTAATATATGAAAAAATTAAAAGTGAGAGGGTCTGCAAATATTTTGAATAAAAACTATTTTTTTAAATATATAATAAAGAAATAAATATTACAATATAAATATACTTGATTAAGAATGAAAAGAATTATTTTAAAATTATTAAATTGCTTAGTATTTATAAAAAAAAATATATAAAATAAGTATATATTATTTTTATTATATTATTCATAAATTTTAATGATATATTATATTTTTATTCATATATATATATATATATATATATTGCTCATCAATACAGGGTATTTACTTTACTTCATTTTCTAAGTTTGGTTTTTTCACTTCTTTTCTGCTGCATAATATTTTCAGAAGCATTTTTTTGAAGTCCCTACAGAACTCACTATTCAGCTATTTTTTTGCCACCTGACCGCTCGAGTTGAATGTCGATTGACACAGGTTTCAAAATGGGCGACAGTTAGGTAAATGGAGTTACGATATAACGAATACCAAACAACAACAAAATAGCGACACTCAACATCCTGAGTCCTTCAGACGCAGTAGTTGCACCTGAACGCAAACAGTTGCCGAAAACTCACATGCAAAAAGCTTTGCCACGTATTCCATATTCCATCCTTACGTTTTTCGCTCACTCTCTCATTCTCGCTCTCTCTATCTGGCATATCTTCCATTTAAATTGTTCTATAGCTGCATTTGATGGCTCGATTTGCGGTTCGAAATGGATTGCTGCATAAATTAAAATTGTATTTTCCATGTAAATATTGCCCAAAAAACGTTCAATAGTCGCGCATGAAATTTGGTTACCATTTTTGAATTTATCAAGATTTTCAGTTGATGCGTATTTCAGTGCAGAATGTAGAGCTGAATACTTTTATTATAGTATTATTTATATTTTAAATTATAGATTCGCAGAACTATAAAAACAATAATTATATATAAAATAAAAATAATATAATATAAAGAAAATAAATTAAATTAATATATACATAAATGAAATAATTAATTAATAAATTTAAAAAAAATATATATATAAAATAAATAAATAAAATTAAATATTCAAAATAAATCAAATAAAGTTTTTAAAATAAATCAATAATATTTGTTTTATTTATTTATATACTTATTTAATTTATTTCATTTAATTTAAATAAATAAAACATACAAAATAAATATAAATAAGTAAATAAAAAGGAAGAATTGAAAAAAAATAAGTAAAAATGAATAAAAATAATACATGTAAAGTAAAAAAATAAATTAATTTATGTCAATATTAATATAATAATTTTTCTCATATTAATAAGATTAGATTCAAATTTATTTATGAAGCTAACACTCTGTTTCGCCTCATTTTTTAGGTAATTGTCGAAAGCGTAGAAAACATGACAACAAACAAGTGTCAAGCGAGAAATTGCAAAGAAAAACCAAAAAAAAAAAAAAACAACAAATATGCTGTTGTAGGTTCGATGTTGTTGTTGGCATTGTCGCGGCATTGCCAGCGATTCAATACAAATATGTACAATAATAATAAAATTTGTATGCAAAATAGGCGTTGAGTGTTAAATGCATGCATTGAATGGCTGCAAGGGCGTGAGTGGCCAGAGGGCGGGCACAATGGGCATCAGACAGCGATTTACATACACAAATATGCAAGCAGCCGCTGTTGTTGTTGCTGCTGCTGCTGCTGCCTGTTGAAAAATTGTAATCAAAAATTGCGCAATAATTTGCATGTTTATTTAATAGTCGAGCGTAGCGCAGGCAACCAAAAACTCCAAACGCAGCCTCCTGCCACAAACCCTACAACAAAAAGCAAACACAAAAGGACTACAAGGGCGTGTGTGTGTGTGTGTGTGTGTGTGTGTATGAGCTTGTCTCTCTGTGTGTGTGAATTGCATTTTGCATTGCAGTGACAAACATTTTGTGAATGCGCCAAATGCAAACGGCGTGCGTTTCTGTGTTTGTTTTTAGTTTTTCGTACATTTTTGGTTACTTACCCCAACCAGCCACGCCCACTTTTTTACCTCACACACACACAGTGCTCATTATTGTGCAAGTGTGTGTGTGTGTGCGCTGTATGTACTTTTAATTTTTTACTTTATACTCTAATGAAATTGTCTGCGGGCAATGAGCGCCCATATATGATCCCGCCTCTCTCTCTCTCTCTCTTCTCTCTCCACCACTTGACTTTGTTTTGGCATTGCGTTTATTTTGAACATTGCGGCAAAATTCGCCACAGATTTTGATGACAGCCGCCGTAAAATTGTTGTTAGCCAACTTTTGCAGCAAATTATCAAAGGCTCATATTCCGAAATGTTTTGAGGTTTGGCATCAAATCCAATGCCAAATATACTTATAAAATGGTATTAAAGTGGGCTTTGATTAAAACTATGTTAGTCGAAATATAACACATTTTTTTAATTGGTTGCCTGTTTCGTCAGCATATCAGCAAAATATTTGATTCCATAACTAATTAAAAATGTTTAGAGCTCGACTCAAAGCAGAATTGAATTAGATTTATGTCCAAATGCTATTTGAATTGCACAAATAGTTGGATAAAATATACGAGTTAGTATAAGCCAAAGCTTTTGGGCTATATTTTATAACATTAAGTATCAATATTAGAAATAAATTAATTTTTGAGTTCTGTTTAATTTGAGCATATATGGGATATCATTTTTAAACAAAGAAGAGCTTCACTTAATATAGAAACTCTCAGCGCTCTCAACTCTGCGCCAGCGTGGCAGGGGAAATTCTTATGCAAAATTTCCTTTAGCGTTGATCTCATCTGGGCAGCTGAGAGTATTTCTGATTCTGCGCGCAGTGCAATCAGCTCTCTTCTGCTCTAAGTTATCGTATTGGTGTGAGTGCTCGCTAACCGTAGGCGCGCCAATAAGACACACTGAGCCAAGGCTCAAGCATGTGTGAGTGCAACAGCTGCAGTTAGTTCTATTGCTTAGAGCGTGGACTTTGGTTGAGTGTGAGGGGAAGCTATAATAGTTGAGAGCTGTAACTTTTGCATGTATTAGTGTGAAGGCAGAGGTCTTGAGTAATTGAGTGTTTAAGCAACATTGCTAGCTACATAGCCTTGGAAAAACTCAAATTTAAGCATTTAGTCTGTGTGCGACTGCACTCATGTGTCAGAAGAGCGATAAGTGTCAAAGAGGAAATGCATAAAAAATAATTAAACATATAAACCAGAGATTTTCTTGTGTTGGCTTCTATGATTTGATTCTTATTTTATTTTTAGTAAGTAAATAAAATATTAAGAAAATTCAAATTAATTAAAAATGATTTTTTTTTTAATTAAAAAATAAAAATAATAAGTAAACAATCCTTAAAAAATTCCTCTACACTTGCGCTCCAAAAATCTGTCTGGTTTTCAGGCATGCAATACCAATCAATTCAAGCGTATATTTTCTGGCAGAGCCTAAATAAAAGTTGACACGCGACAGTGATACAGTGTGTACTCGCAACACAAACAATCTTAAATGTATATATATATATATATATATATATTTATATATATAGCCTTATCGTCATAAATGACTTCACACACACACAGAGACTGGGAGCGTAACACACAGATGCCACAATATTTTGACTGTTTTGTAATTTATTTGACATATTTATGGGGTTCATAAATACAGATACATATAAAAATGCGTTTATTTCGATTTGCTATATTTTTTCTTTTAGTTTTATTTTATTTTTTTTTTTTTTGAAGTTTTATGGCAAAATACAAACAAAAATAGAAACAACAACAAAGCGTTTGGAAGTTTGGAATACTTCCAACACGAGAGCGAGCCCTGTGTGTGCTGCTCATACGCCGCCTGGTCAAAGTTGCAATAGCAAAACATAAAACACTTTTTATGTAATGATTTTCACTGTTTTTCTTTGCCCATTTTTTGTCCACTCCTCTGGCCAGCTGCATGAACTATTGACAGCTGATGATAAAAAATTGTTTGGAAAATAGAAAAAATGGAGAGAGAGCGAGAAAAACAACTGTATTTTTGGGTTCAATGATAGGGGTTACAAAAAAAATAAATAAATAAACTGGTTACGTTTACGACGAAGATAGTCTTCGGTGCGGAATAGAGGAGCAACTGGGATCAAATTAAATCGAATCTATAAATGGTTTTTTAAGCTAAAATAGGTATATTTTAGCTATAAATAATTTTTTTTTAATAAATAACTATATATTATAATAAAAACTTAATACAACTTATATTTAAAAATAATGAAAATAAATGTAAAATATAATATAATATAGAAATATAGAAATAATATAATAATAATAATTTAATAATAACAAAATGTTTTTAACATATATAAAAATATTATAAAAATAAAATACATCTTAAACAATTTGTGGTCTAATTAAAAAAAAATGTATATATAAATAAATAAATATAAAAGCTTATAATATACACTCAAAATACAGGGAGAATAAACATTTTCTCAAGTCCAGCTCATGCAGCTATTGATAGCACTTATATTAAATAAAGTTAGCTTAAGCCGTTTAAATATCAACATTTAATATGCCGAATTGTTGATTTTCAATTGTGAAGCGAAAAGCGCGCTCCATGACGATATTCAGCTCAAATATTCAGTTGTTAAGTACACAATTTCATTTAATTCACGCATTGAACATTCGCGCCTTAACACTTTTAATTTATGTATTTACTTTTTGGTTTATTTGCTTTACTTTTACATTTCCCGCTGTCCGCTGCCCGTTGCCCGCTGCCCGGTGCCCACTGCGACCCTTTAATGCCTACCAGCACCTGCGGCATTCTCGCTCAGCTACGTTCAGAACCTTATTGAAATTCCAAAGTTGAAATGGCTGCAAGACGAGGATGGCCAGTCAGAAAGTGAACAGAGTGCTTCGAGGGTCCAGTTGGATCGGTTGGCGTTGGTTGCGGTGTTGACAGTCGACAGTCGCCAGTCGTCGTCCTCAGTCATCAGCTGGTGAGCAGTTTTTCTGGTCAGGTCATTGCGGTCCTGCCGGCGGTCGCGTGTCTCGGTCTGAAGTGCTGCTCCAGCTCAGTCCCCTCCCTCTCTCTCTATCTGTGTGTATGTGTCACTTCTGTGGCAACACTTATAAGGCAACACTCTCAGTGGCACCCTCGTTATTTGGCAACACTTTGCCACACCACAACAGCCACTCCGCCCCAGCAGCCCCCACCCGTTTAGCCAGCGGGTATCAAATCGTTTGTTTTGTTTGCTTTGCCAGAGTTTTGAACAACACTTTGAGGTGTTTGGCCCGCAGTTTTCGCTTTGGCTGCTTAACTTTTGATCAGCTTTTAATGTCAAATCCAAATGCATTTCGTCTACAAAGTTTTTTTGACAAAATGAGCCAACTTATTAAAGGCAATGACTGAGCAGAACGCAAACAGCAAAAATAAGCTAAAATATATATAGAAAATATATAGAAAATATGCCAACAATATATAGAAAATATATATAAATTTCCAAATACTCAGATGAGCTATTTACAAATTTTTCGCTAGCTAAAAACAAAAAAAAAAACTAATCAGAGTATTTATGTGCCAGGAAAGCCAAAAGCAGATAGCAAAATAAAATCCCTGCAATATATGTGAAAAGTTTTGGCGCTTCTACTTGCTGAAAATTGTGCAGCGCTTGTAACATTAATGCTGAATAAACTTTTTGGCTTAAAGGGCAATCAAAAAGACTAAAAATATCAACAGAACTGAGAAATGCAAGTTTATTGCGCATAAACTAATTATTTAATTATAGAACTTGAAAAAATATTGATTATACAATTAAATAGAACTTAAATAAAATATTTAGATTTAGACTTAGACTTTTATATTAATTCGAATGTAGAGAAAAATATTAAAATGAAGGTAAAACTTCTGAAAATCACATAGAAAGGCGAATACAAAAACTAAAAATAAGCTAAAAACAAAATAGTTTCTATCTTCTATACAAAGACAGAATTATTCAGCAAAATTTAAGTCTTCAGTTCAATTTCAGATCATCATCAAACTGTTGAGAGAAATCACAATTCCATTTACAATAATAGTTGTTTCTTTCAAAATCTTTTTTAAGCTCTTCGATTTCTCTCAATTCTCAACGCAACCCATTTCAATTAGTGCAGCAATCATTGCAAAGCCCATACATACAACAACTTTGAGCTTTTCTAAAATAAAAAAAAATAAAGAATGGAAAAAACAAATACAAAACTCAGCAGTGGGCACAGCATATGCGCAAATTACAAGTCTGAGCATACGAATTGTCGAAAGAGCTGGCAGTGGTCTCGGTCCCTTAACTGAACACATTCAATATCCACTGCCCATGATAAGCTAGTTGCAAGTTTCTAACCCAAGCAGACACGGCCAGCGTATGGGCCCCCTTTCATTTGGTTGTGTTTTCCGTAGTGCGTTTCGTGTGACAACAAATGTAGCACTAAATAGCGCCATATACGACCAATAGGTGTGCCCTTTTCCGGTGTGAGCAGAGCTTGAATTGCTAGCTATCATTAGACTTCGATGTTTTTTTTCCTTAACTGAAATACCCTGTAAATAAGTGGTTTCAATGATAGGGTAGCTCTGCCTATATGTTATTTCATTAGCAAATATCGTCAACATCTCAGAAGTTTGCATCAATATATCTGAAAAGCTTCAAGATATTTATCGATAAGGCTAAACAATAATCGATATCTTGTCCGTGCTCCAAGTGTTAATGCATTCCAATCTTCAGTCAAATCTGATTATCTTTAGCTCACACCAACTACATATCCTGCTTACAGGATATTTCTGCAAGTCAGTCTGGCCTTTCATCGAGTTCTTTTATTTTTTATCCCCATAGATGCGCACAATGCTTTTTGTTTCATATTGACCCATATATAGAGAGCGTGTGCTTTGTTTTTGCCCTGGCTGCACATATCGTATCGCCATATTCCGCAATTGTATCTCTCTCTCTCTCTCTCTCTCACTCTCATCCACATTGCCCATTGCTCTTGTTGGCGAGTTAAATTGTCCTTCAGCAGAGGTTGCATTTGTTGTTGCTGCTGCTGCTGCTGCTGCTGCGCTGCTGTTGATGTTGTTTCTGTTCCGATTGTTGTGGTTGCAGAGCGAATAACAACAACTTTTTGCCTGGTATTTTATATATTGTTGTAAAAAACTTTTACAATCTACGTTTGTTAAGTATTTTAACGGCTTTCTCTAGCTGAGCATGCGGTGCTCACAGGTAATATAAACCAATGAAAATTGCAAGGGCAACTTATTGTTCGACCATCCGCCCCACATCCAGCATTTGGGATTGCATTTAAACTTTCGTTGGGTGTTTATCTGTCAGTTTATGTTTACAAATGTCCACTTTTAATGGTTCTCCATTTAGCTGGTTGCCAACAGCAACAGCGCAGCTGGGCTGCGAGCTGAACCCCAGCTTTATCATACTCGAATGCTGCTTGTAAAATTCTATTGTAAGTTTGGTTTTCCGTTTTTCATGCTGCTCCTCTATCTATCTATCTGTCTGAATTTTTGTATGTCCGCCTGGCTGTCGTCTGTCCGTTTCCCTGCTTGCTCTCAGCCGCCCAGCCTGTCTTGCTGCAGTTGGTCATTTTGCAGTTTTTAGTTTTTTTGTTTGCCAGATAGCAAACATGTTAAGCTCCGACTTTTCTATGCCATCTATAACGTCTTCCGTAAAGTGTGGTCATAAAAAAAGAGCACGTCGAGTTCATAAGGCACATTAACAGGTAGAAGCAGGCATTTCACATTTTTATGTGATTCTTTTAAAAGTCAATTTGCACTGGGAATTATGAAGTGGCGCTCAAAATCGGACAGTTGGACTTAACATAATCTTATAGCAGATACTTTTGTTGCTGCTCTTCTATGCAATTCTCATAATTTCATATGCAACTTTATACTTTATTCTCTACCTCTCTCTCTACCTCTCTCTCTACCTTTCTCTTTCGCTCTAAATCTCTCTCTCTCTCTCTCTCTCTTTATCTTCCTATCTCTCTCTATCTATTTCTTTCTCTCCCTCTCTCCATGAATATTTCTCTCTCTCTCCTGATACTTACATCTCACTTGCTCACTATCTCTCATACTCGCCTTGCCTCATTAATTATTATTTGGTTTGTAATATTTAAACATTTTATATCAAATATTTATGCACGATACTTTGCAGACTACTTAACTACTCAGGTACACAAATATTTGTATAAAAACCACACTTAGTCTGGCTTACAAAGTCAGTTACCCCCACGCTAAGCCATTGTAATAATAATATAAACATGCCCTCAGCCCAGCCGGCTTCGCCCCTTAAATTCTTGATAGGGTATTAACAAATTATACTAAATGTGCTGCGTCTCTCGCCCTGCCAACTGAAATCCCGAAGCGTAAGACTCATCACAGCTCGTCGACTGTGCTTAATTTCATTTAGCGAAACGCATAAAATTATATTCTTATACATACTCAGTTAACGCCCTAACTCTATCACGGTGTTGTGTTTGTTATGCTTTGCAGATTTTATTGTGGCGCTCAAGGATGTTACGGTTAGGATACCGCAGGCGGTTAAGCGTGGCAGCAATGCCTTGTTCACCTGTAATTACGATATGGAAAACGATACGCTATATTCGGTTAAATGGTATAAAGGCAAGCGTGAGTTTTATCGCTACACACCCAAAGAGAATCCGGCAATGAAAGTGTTTGCCATGACAAGTGGCCTTAACGTTGAGGTGAGTATAGAGACTAAAGACTGTGCACATGGGTATTATATATATATAAATGTGTACACATATAGTAAATACCACTTATATATATATATATATATATGTGTGTGTGTTGCCTGGGCTCACATTAAGAGCACATGCTGCAGTTGCGTGTCATAAAATAACAAACGCACTGTAAATTATGCCCATAATGGCTGATTGCATTAAGCCAGGAAAAATCTCATTCGTATCCCCTACCTGCTCCACCCGCCATTCTCTCTCAAGCGTTTTCACAACAATCTCTGAAATTCTGAATGTTGTAATTATGCACAACAACAACAACAACAGCAGCAGCAGCAGCAATAACAGCTGACAGCCCTGAACATCCACTGAGTTCCATTGCCCAATTAGTTCGCAACGCGATTGACTTGCGGCTCATTAAAAAACAATATATGTAGATTGCATAAAAAACGAGAGTACTCCGTGAAAGTCGGATACGAGTGAAGTTTTCAACTTTAATTATTACGTTGAAATGTAGGAGGGCCAATTAGTTTGGCCAGCGGACACAAATTGGGTTAAATATTGAGCGTAAACCAATCCAGTTCACTTCCAATCGAATCGACTCCCGGAGCGAAGTGTCATATTTTTGCATATTAAAGTCGATCTTTAAATGCAATTTATTAAAATTTAATTTTTTATTAAGTGGATTTCTGCACGCGCTTACTGCTCGTATCGTGTCAAAGATTAAATTTCGCGTAAACAATTTCATGCAGTTCGAGTGGCCCAAACGAGTGGTCGGCACAAGTGAATGCACTCGACAAACAGCAGGAAAAAAAAACCATTTGCTGGCCCCAATTAAATGAGCAGCTAATAATGTTTGTTTTCATCGAGGTCGATTCAAGAGATATAACTATTGATTTATACATAAAAATAAAGAGTTTTTAATACTTTTTCCATAGAGCTTCATTTGCTTTTTGCATAGATAAATTTGAGCTGCATTAGATATGGTTTTATTAGGTATTTGGCGTTGCGCAGTTATTGTCTGACCTGGTCAGCTCATAAATAAAAGATGTGGCAGCCACTTCATTGCATTCAGCTCATGGCAGACTCTTTTTTAATATCACAAATCAACAGCAGAGCCAAAAGGCGCAATTGCTTTGACTCAAAGCAATCATAACGGGGTGGGGGTCAGGTGGACTTAAAATGCAAGCTCCATCCATAACTGTATAGCTCCATGGCTCTCAATTTTTACCCCAGTATCTTTCATCAACAACATCTGCTGCGATGCTCCGTTTGTGGACTCGACATTATATTTTCTTTTTTTCATTTTTCCTTTTCACTTTGGCATTGCGTTATATTCAATTTCTATGCAGCGCATCCTGTCAATTTTTCAACTAATTTTTATTGCACTCATCTCTCACTCACACTCTTACTATCTCTCTCTCTCTCTCTCTTTCTCTCGCACTTTCAGCGCAACCTCTCGAATCAAAGTCATGTCGTGCTGCAGTCGGTGCCGCTGAATATTTCGGGCAAATTTACATGCGAAATATCTGTGGAGGCGCCCACATTTCAAACAGCTATGGTCTCCGGCGAAATGGAGGTGGTGGGTAAGTAAAATGAAAAAATACCAGAAAAAAAAGAGAAAATGTTGGAAAAAATTGCAATAAAAATACTATCAGCACCTAGCGCAAATGGCAAAGGCTACCTTGCCCCGGCCTTGCCTTACTGCAATACCGAAAGCAAATTAATTAGACAAATGGGCGCCAGCCTTTGCCTTCTTTTTTTTTTTGTTTTTGCGAGTGCTGGTCAGCTAATTTTACATTTCCATTATGCAGCCTACAGCTAATTCCATCTCTCTCTTACCCTCTCTCTCTCTCTCTCCTATCTCTGTCTGACTGGCTGTCTGTGCGGCAGAGTTACCGGAAGAGCATACAGTGGTTACCGGCATACAGGCACGTTATCGCATTGGCGATTTGGTCGACGGCAATTGCTCAATTAAATACTCGAAACCGGCTGCTAATTTGACATGGACTATTAATGGTATTGTGGTAAGTTTTGGTTTCGGTTTCCATTTCCATTTCCATCTCCATTGCCATTGCCATTGCGATCCGCCATTCAATTAGTGAACGGACTGGAGTGAAGTGGAGTCTCTCTGTGTGTGTGTGTGCGCTTCGAGGCAATTTCCAATTGATAGCCCCGCAATTTTTCAATTAGTCGCCAGTGCAGCCAATTCGGCTAAAAGTTTCCTTTTCAGCACTTAGTTTACACTTCAATTGCCCAATTGTTGGCCGTAAAAGGAGCAAAATTTACCAGATCTTTGTCGAGCATTCCAGATTGAAGTTTACGAATTGTTAGTTACTGATATAATATGATATATCAAATTGTCGTTTCAAGATGTTAATATTATTTTTTATTATTTTCGATATTCAATAATTATTTTTATTAATTTTATTATTATTATTTTTAATATAATATTCAAAATTACATTATTAATTATTAAATAATTTATATTTTATATTTTATTTTTTTATATTTTATATTTTATATTTTATATTTTATATTTTATATTTTATATTTTATATTTTATATTTTATATTTTATATTTTATATTTTATATTTTATATTTTATATTTTATATTTTATATTTTATATTTTATATTTTATATTTTATATTTTATATTTTATATTTTATATTTTATATTTTATATTTTATATTTTATATTTTATATTTTATATTTTATATTTTATATTTTATATTTTATATTTTATATTTTATATTTTATATTTTATATTTTATATTTTATATTTTATATTTTATATTTTATATTTTATATTTTATATTTTATATTTTATATTTTATATTTTATATTTTATATTTTATATTTTATATTTTATATTTTATATTTTATATTTTATATTTTATATTTTATATTTTATATTTTATATTTTATATTTTATATTTTATATTTTATATTTTATATTTTATATTTTATATTTTATATTTTATATTTTATATTTTATATTTTATATTTTATATTTTATATTTTATATTTTATATTTTATATTTTATATTTTATATTTTATATTTTATATTTTATATTTTATATTTTATATTTTATATTTTATATTTTATATTTTATATTTTATATTTTATATTTTATATATTTTATATTTTATTTAAGAAACTTTTCTTCTTCCACTGCTCTAACTTTATTATTTTATTTTTATTTGCTCTTATGCTCACTAAATCTGCTAGAACAATTCCCTACACTCTCTCGCACCTACACTCCGTTTACTTTCTAGCCACCTGCCTGCCTCTGCACACCTTGTGCCGTAGCATCGTTTGGCAATCTTTTAGCGTTTAGTGTGTGATTTTTCATTTCACACACACGTATACACACTTTTTGGCACCTGCGTGCCGTTCGCTTTCTTTTTTCCGTTTTGGTTTTCCGCCTAGACTTTCCCTACATATATACCATATCATTTTTGATAGGCAGTCACTTTTTATGCCTTTTACTTCGGCTGGCTGGCTGTTTTATGGCCGCAACCACAGCAGGTAGTTTCCACATATTCCGGCAGCTAGAACTGCCTGTTGTAGGGGAAATGTGCTCAGGGGTGCTTCACCTGGCTGCTGTCATAGTTCCGCATGATTTCACAGAGTTTCGGAGTTTTGGGGCTTACAAAAGCCGACGCATGTGACATGGCCCGGCATTTTTTGGGTCTGCGCTGCCATTTTGCTGCGTTTGTTTTAAGAAACGTTTCGGTTGTCAGCTAGTTTTTTACTCTTTTTTTTTTGCCCCGTAGCTCCCACTGCCCGCTAAGACATTCAACATGGGACGGCATTACGTTATGTTATTGTTGCTGTAAATTATTTGCGTGTGTGCGAAGCGAAGCTTAAGTGAGAGAGAGCGCCGAAGTCTAAATACTCTGGGAAAATAGTTGAAGTGCAAAGATGTTATAGAGATAGTTTATCATTTGAAGAGATAGATTTCATATATAAATTACCTTTTATAAAAAAATATATGTATATTATAATTTAAAAAACAAATAGATTCACAGATACATTAATAGAAATGATAGCTTTACTAAATAAAGATGAGACATATTTTCAGTTTTACTTGTACTCTCATATTCTCTTAAAAGGGTATCCCGTTCGACTTCTTTGAGCGCTTTGTGACTGTCAGTTCGTTTGAGTTCGACCTAAGTCATATTTCATTTGGGGTTGAGCTTTTTATGCTTCTACAAGTTGTTGGGTTTAGTTTGGAATGTGCTCCGAGTCAAGGCGAGAAAAGCTTGGAAAAAATACATTTTTTCCTGAATTACTGATGCATATAATACGAGAAAAAATGTCAAGTGCAGAGATTAATAAAAAAAATATATTTTTAAATATATTTTTAGACATTTCGGAAAATATCTAATATTATAGAATTTTTGCTGCTTAAGTTATACAAATTTAGTAATTTAATTTAACTATTTTTATTTAACAACTCACATTTATTTGATAAATATATTCCTTAAAAATTTCACATAATAATAAAAAATGTTGCTAGTTATTTAATATTATTAATTAGAAGCTAAACGAGCTGCCTTTCAATTAACTACTAAAAAACTTTGCTTAAATATGTGAATTAAAAATGCAATCAATTGAAATGGAAAATGTTAGAAAAAACAACTTAATTTTTTATATGAATGCGAACTAAAATAAAAGTTTTTTATTACATTTGTATTTGTATAGGTAGGCACTTGAAAACTTAGAAAAAAAGCAGGACCTTGCTGGTATTAAGTGAAAGGACCAAGAGAACAGCTGAGAAAGTTGCAGTTAGAGAACGTTTTATATATAGATGAGCATATATATATATATATATATATATAATATTTTTTTTATCATTATCAAACAAGCAATTCAGCAAAAACTAACACAAACAACACTCAAGTGTGGTCTGGTGCGTGTGTGTGTGTGTTGGTGTGTGTGCTGGTTCGCCACTTGATCTTTTAGCTAACGAGCGCTTTTCAACAGGACCTGCTCCAACTACGCCCAGCACACATGTGTGAGGGGGCGTGGCGGGGGGACAGCTTGGCTGGGTCCGCCTGTCAGGCTGGCAACGTTATCTGCAGGCACTTCAAACTAAACTCACCGCAAACAAAGTGGCCTCGTCCTGGCTCGACTGCCTTCGGTCCTGAGCCTCCCCCCCCCCCCTCTCAGTGTCCATCTACTAACGTACCCCACTCCATCGCTTTGCTCCACTTAATCACTCAAGCGTGAATCTATTCATCATTCATAAGTTATAAATTTGCCTGCTGTGGCATGTTTTTTGGGCGTAAGAAGTGGCAGAGGCCTCCGCCGAGGACCACAGCTGAGAGAACAGGACACGGCACAGTTTCCACTTGTGCATTGTGCATTGTATGTGGTGCTACAACCTAGTGGTTCGAGTGCTTGATGTCGCATATCTGTAAGATGCAGACCTCTCTCCTCTGCCCCTCTCATGAACTCTCTCCTGCTCTATCTGTTTTTGATAAATATTTATAAATTGATTTGCAAGCGTTGTCAACTCTTTGAACTGATGTATTGAAGCGCGCATTCCTTTCATTCCTTCAACCTCTTGACACACATCCCAATTCACGTTTGCTCTCCGTTCGCAGGTGCCGCCGCATCACATCAAGACCTATCAGATTGAGAAACAAGAGAATAGCACACTGGAATCGGTGACAAGTGCCATACACTTTATGGTAACCACACAGCATTTTCTCAAGGGTCAAATGAGGGTAAGCCAAAGCGGATATACTATATACATATATCGAGTGCTTGCACGTGTCAAAGGACGTGCTGCAGGACATTTGCAAAATACATTTGAAGTTTTCATTTCAGAATCAATATTTGAAACAATATTTATTATTTATATAAAATCAAGTTCCTCTAATCACATATCGAATCCCACAGCTCAAGTGCACGGCGTACATATTTGACATATTCAAAGAGGAAATCGAAAGCATTATCGAAGAGGATCGACCCAGAATTATGGCCTCGGGCCGTTCATATGATATCAACAACTATCCCATGGAAGATCATGGCAACAGGCATGGCGATAGAGAGCGCGGCGGCTATGAAGAACACAATGAATCCTATTTGACCTACTCATCGAGTAAGTACTCTTAACAATACTATAGCTATAGCTATAAGGTCAGAGAGAAATAAATTACCTTTTTCAAATGATATTATAATACAAATTTTTGTATAGCTATTTTTTTTAAATTTAAATCTGTATTTAAATTTAAATTCTTGGATTTTTTATGATAAAATTTAATATTTTATATTAGTTTTATTTATATTTTAATTTTTGTTTTATTATTTTCAAATTTTTATTTTATTTTTTTTTTTTTTCATAAAAAATCCTTATTAATATCCTAATAATCCTTGATCATTAATAAATATTATTATATATTTTCCATTTATCCAGACATTCTACATATATCTCATCTCTCTCCTTTGACAACCCCTTTCCCATCACCGACTTCCCTCTTATTTACAATTTATGAATAATTTAAGAATAACCCAGATTTCCTTACATAAGTGAGTTTCCTGTTTAGACTCTCAGACAATAAAAAAAATCAATAGTTTTTTAGATGGAATTTGCTTAGCAGCGCGCAGAGCTCTAATGCCGCCTCAAGTAGATTTTAAAACTGAACTGGAAAACCTTTTAACAAGTGTTTGCCAGCCTTGATCCAAGCTGCACACAAACTGCAGCTGAGTGGGTAGTGGGAAGTGGGCGTGGCTACATTTTTGAGCATCTGCTATGTCAACTTTCAATAGTTGCCCATCAAGGCACTTGGTGTCCTCCTCGCCTTCCTCGCTCGAGCATACAACGTAAATTATGCAAATAACATTTGCCAGCATAAACATTCAGCAGGAGCAGCTGTTGTTGCCTGCTCCTGCTGCTCCTGCCAAGTGGCAGCAGGATAACCGACACGCTTATCGAATCAAATGCCGGGTCAAATCAAATTGGTATAAACTTCGTTTCAGACAGTGAAAGATTGTCGCGGCATATCCTTTGCCGTCTGCCAGCTGATTTTCTCTAGTTTCTGTTTATGCTCTGGCCCACAGGCAATATTACATGTCGTTGCCATTGGGGAGGTTATTTGTATACCCTGTACTTAGTGGTAGTGGATGTTCGAGGATATATAAGCAAGGACTTTTATTGAATGTGAATATTAACTGACACTTTATATCATATAGAGCGGACTATTACGGTAAAATCTATTTGAGTGTTTATTTTATTAAGATATGGAGAAATTTAAGATAAATAATTCTACAATGATCAGTAAATTTATATATTATTTTCAATTTAATATTTTATTATATCATTTTGAGCTCTGAAACTTATGATTCAACGCTTGGTTTAATATTCATCCGATTATAAAATATATACAAAATATTCATACTCACACGGTATCTACTAATCAGTTTGAGATCCACAACTCATAATATAGCTAATGTTTCAAGAGATTTATAAATAAATATATATTTATATGATTATATTGTAAGCATATATACATAAGAGGTATCTACTAGTCGTGCATTCCATGCTAAGCGACACTCGACTATGCATACTTGTTTCCCTAATTTACGCTGTGGAAAAGCAACTTGATTGCTGTGTAGCTTATGCTTATAAAGCTCGTCATCCGCTTGCCTGCCCCTCGCTAACTCCTCCACTCAACCTCTCTCTTTCACTATTTGCCACTTACTTGCGGCAACATTTACTTAACACCAAAATGCAACAGCAGCACCAGCGTCAGCAACAACAACAACAACAACAACATTGTAAACGCATTGAGCTGCAAATTGTATTTAAAATTGCATCGACTTCAAAAAGAAGTACGGAAAATATATATGTATATGTATATATAGTAGAGTAGAGACTATATATCCAACGGGCGCATAAAAGTATGCAACATTCTTAGCTGGAGCGCGTTACCCATGCGAAATGAACTCGATTTTCAGTGGGGTTTGCAGCTTACTCTGGCTCATAGTTGCGATTCAAACGAATTCGATTTTTGTGAACTTTATGCAAATGCAATGTTGACATGCAACCCACACACTCACACACACACACAGACTCCAACACAAGCGACTATATTTACTAAGAAGTGCAGTATTTTTTTTATTTTTCGGGTAGATTTATCGGATATTTTTCAGCTGGCAGCAGCTCAATGGAGTGCAAGAGAGTCGCAAATAAAATATAAAGCTGAACAATCTGAATCAATACAAGAGATCAGAGGTATTGAAAGCTTAAGCTGTGCTTATGCAAAACATCAAAGAGTAAATAAACCTTAGCAAACTCTATTTTGTATAAAGAAAAATATCCCATAGTAAAATGGCTTTAGTGAAAACAGTTAGAGCTTTTATTTAGAGTACTTTTTCTCTTTCATAAATCATGCAAAATCTGCTTTAACTCTGGCTATGCAAAATATCAAAGAGTAAAACAAACATTTATGTTTTCAAGAGAAAATTTTAATATCCTTTAAGACTAATTTTTGCTCTTTTATGCAATAAATGTCTGTGCAAAAAGTAAGCTTAAGCAAGTATCCTTAAAGCCTCATCAATCCGTATTCAATGCGAATTTAAGCTACAGTTATACATAGGGAGCACGATATGTGTGTGTGTGTTTATGAAAACTCTTTGCTAATGCATACGCCTCGCACTTGTGCGCTCTTTATAATCCGCTCTCACTCATTCACTCACTCACTCACTCTCTCTTTCGTTTTCTGTCTATTTTGCAGCGGATAACGGTGCATCGGGCGCTTCGAGTGCTGCTCAGGAAATCTTTTGGCGCGTTTGGCTATTGAAGCTTATGGAGGCGTTGCCGTTGCAGCACATGCCAAAGCTCCACAGACACATCAACAGGCAACTGGCAAAGTGGGCGTGGCACTTTGATGCGTACACCACATGGCTAAGCGTTGCCGTTACCGCTGCCGTCGCTGCACTGCCGCCCCTCTGCCTGTGGATGGGCCATCAAATTAACAACTGTCAATATGCCAGCGACAGCGCAGCGGCGCAACAGACTGTTAGCGACTTCGACGGCAACGGCGACAGCGACAGCGACGGCGGCAGCGCAGCCAAAGTGACAATGTCAAAGAGAGCGCCGAGTGAGAGCGACAAATGCTTTTATAATTGTCAAATGGCATTGGCAACACTTAATGATGACGATGATGATGACGATAGAGCTAACGACGATGATGATGATGGCAATTCTGGCGTTGATTTAACTGCAGCTGCAGAGCGACAACAGCTGTCAGCGACACTTGCCAAAGTGGGCGCGGCCTCGTCGCAGCCGGATCAACGATTATTGATGACTTGCCCAACGCCAGCAGCGGCAGCGGCAGCGACATGCTGATGCTGAATTGATGATGAAATGCATTTCGAAAAGTAGCTTAAGGTGCTGCCATGCGAATGAATGGGCACATTTCTCTTAACCACATTTGTTTCTTTCTCTTATTTGTTTTACGCGCAATAATTAATGCCGCAAGCAGAAAACAATAAAAGTAAAATGGAAATTTACAGTTCGCACTTGAGACGTTGAGAAGCCAATTTGGGACTTAAAGCCGAAAGTAATAAGGGAGAAGCAAAACTAAGCAAAGCAAAGAGAAGCTTAAATATATAATTAAGAGCGCAACTGGTAATATGTTAATATATAATATACATAAATGTAATGAGAGTAAATATAAAATTATTAACAAAAAAAAAAAAATATTAAAAATAAATAAATAAATAATCTAATTATATATACAACATATGTACGCAAACAAATAACAGGTGAAGCTCATAGAATATTGTTAATTATGATAAGTACTCAAGAATATATTTCAATATATATGTATATGTATAAAATGCATTAGAAATTAATTAAGTTTATAAAGAAAATCACTTACCGTGCATGTAATTATTTAATTTTATTATGTTTTATTATTTGAACCACAAGTTAAGCAGTTTAAGAGCTCATGTGTGCTCTCTTTAATCAATTTTCCCTTAAACGAGTGCGAGAGTGTAATTTTATTTCCCTAATATATTCTTATTCACTGCGCCGGCTGCGCTGCTTGCGCTTGCGCTCATTTTAATTTCACATACACAATTGTTGACTGCGCTGCCTTTGCACACAAAAAACGCTCGCGTTAAAGAGATTTGGACTTGCACTTCTTGCACGATCTTTCATAGCCGACGCTGACTTCGCTGCGAGTGCGCTCTCTACGCCACTTTTGGTTTTCACACACGAAGAAGATGCACTGCTCACAAAAAAAAAAAAAAGAAAACAAAACAAAAACGAAACTCACTTCCCCACACACATGCTTATACGACTCTTTCTTTCCTTCATTGCTTTCTTTGCTTTGGCTACACTGCACACTGCCAGGCGTTTGCGCACGCGTTTACCGTTATTTCTTTTTACACGCACTACTCATTCACTGGCCTACACAAACACAAAACAACAGCAACTAAAACAAACACATCCAAAAATAAATAAAAAAAACACTCGCACTGGTTAGTATTTTAACTAGCTTTAATTTAATTTCACTCTTACATTCCTGAAGCCAATTTCTCTGCTCAAAACCCGATTGATACGCGAAGATGATGCGCGACACACGACTGCGCGAAAGCAACTAATATGAATAAAATCCCTTTGCACAAATATAAGTGCCCAAGGCATGCTCTCTTTAATTTCCTAATTGCATGCGTGTGTGTGTATGTGTGTTATGTTAAATTCTAATACTATTTGACACCGAGTTGCTTCCCTTGCCCTGCACTCTTTCTCTTAATTGTGGGCAATTTTTGGGATTTATTTTACTTTAAAAGCAATACAACCGTTTTTATGTGACAACAAATTTCCATTCACAAATTACGATCTCCTGTTGTTGACATCAAGAAACAAGCGAAAGAGAACTACGCAGAGCTTTCGCTGCGCTTTGAATTTGCACTTGAGCTTAGCTTTTATATATCGTAGTGCAATTTAAAGTACAGTAAGAAGCGAAAGCCGAAAAGGAAGCACCTCTCTCGCTCACTCTCCCGCTCAAAATTGATATTTTTGTAAATAAAGTTGTGCTTATCAGTAGAATAAGAGAATAAGATAAGAAATCGAAAAATGTAAGCAACTGCATAATAACAGCATTAAATATAGAAAGGAACTTTTTACGGTTTTGGAAGCATGCAAAATTAATTACGAAAAAACCATTTTCATTTGTAGACGCAAAAGTTAAAATTAAAAACAGCTAAATCGAAAAAAAAATCAATTTTGTTTTTCAGCAATTAAAAAAAAAATTAACGAGAAATTATTTTCAAATTTTTGGCAAACAAAAATCCAACGGTAAATAGTTCCTTTGCCTTATAAACACATAAAATCGAATGGAAAACGCAATATGTAAATGAATAAAAATAATTTGAAAAATATAGGAAAAAAAATAAATTTGTGGAATTTTGTAGGCAGATAAATAAAAGAGAAATGCGAATAAAAATAAAAGTAAAATATTATTATAATCAAAATTTTTAATAATTGTAAATAGTTAAATATACTAAGAAGTTGTCAACAAAAAAAAAAATCAATTGTGAATTTATGGTTAGTAAGTTTTTATGTGTAAATGTTAAATATGATATATGGATATAGAGAATGATATACATGGATATACATAAAACAGCTATAAATGCATGCTAAGGTTTATCTAATCAAAAAAAGTGTTGTGAAAGTTGTCTTCCCTGATTTTTTGTTTTCTTTTCTCTCTAAATTGTTTTATAATTTCCATAAGTTCAGTTCTTTGCTAAGCTTTATACAAAAAAATATTTAAAATATAAATGTTAAACAAATTACTAATAAATTATTAGTGTATATAGAAAAGCAAAGAGAATGAAAGAAAAAACAATATTCTTTTCAAAATAAACAAAAAAAAAATTAAAACATAAATGTTGTTTAACTAGATTTAGATCTATATACATATATAATAAGCATATTAAACAAATAAAATGCAAAAGCTTACATTGAATATAAAAAAACATATTCATATCCATAAAAGCAAAACAAAAATGTCGAAAGAAAACAAAAAACAATACAATATTGTAAAAAGTAAAAAATTAAATATAAAAAAATAAATAAATTATTAATAAGCATACCTGTAAAAAGTAAATTAAACAACTGGCAAGCATTAGTATTTATGGCTATAAATTAAATATATATATATATAAACATAAATAAACAATAATAAATTATAAATAATGACATAATTCAGAGACTTTTACTGTAACATTTTTTTTGTAAGGCACTGTTAGCCAGCGCCATCTAGCGGCTTGGCTGGGAACTGTCAGCGCATACACAGCTTTCTGACAGCTGCTGCACACGCTGCCCTAGCACAGCTTTCAAGCAAAGCTCTTAGTCAAGCCGCCACGCACGTGCTGTGATCTTTGAGCTTTTCTTATTCGCACTGCACGCCCTGCTGCAGCTGGCCAAAGCTCCGCCTGAAGGTCAGGCGGGACAAGAACTCCGCCTCGCGCTCTGCAGTCAACGCGCTTCAATGACGACGAAAGCACCGTCCGAGTCCCTTTCCATTTACTACGACGCGTTGTATTTCGAATAAAAATCATCATATTTCAATTAAATTATAAATCAAATCCGCGCTTTACTCCACTTGACCTTGACTATATAAATTATTTTTTTTTGCTTCGCAATAATTTTCCTCACTTTGTGTATTTTTTCACGCACGTGTCTTATCTTTTTTTTTTTGTACCTTGTCTTCGGTAGTGATTATTTTTTTTTTTTTGCTCATATAAAAAAATAAAACGACTGCCAACAATTTGACTAATTGCAAATTTAACCAATTGACGTAATTGCGCCCAAAATTTCACTTTTTTATAAATAAAGCGTCTTTTCTTTGGCTAAATTCGAATTTTGTGCCTATTTATGATTTTATAAATATTTATTTTGTTAACTAAATTATTCAATTCATTTGTGTAACTTGTGCCAATCAAAAAAAAAAAAGTATTTGGATTTACGGTAAGTTTTCTTCTTATTCTTTGTTTTGGCGGGAAAAAAATGTGTGCGTAAAACTGTAGATCATTTTCTTTTTCTTTCAAAATTTGCTTTTACGCGAAATTCTTGTAATATGTTAGCAGACTGTTAACTGTTTAACAGTGCGCTGTTAAAGCTTGGCAACATTCTCGAGCTGCAAATGCAAGCTGCACATATTATAGGATATTGAAAAGAGCTTTTTGAAATGGTAGAAAAGTAATATGAAATCAATATTTAAAAGATAAAAGTTTTTATATATAAATATGTTACAAATAATTACATATATATCATATGATTGCGAAGCTTTAGCTATAAAAATTGCCTTAGGCAATTTTGCCTTCAGCAAAAAAGGAAATTTTTCTCTCTGTCAGAATATCCCAAAAGAGCGAGAGTGCAAAACGATGCGCTTCCAAGCGCTCACGCAAACAGCCTACAATTCGGCTCTCTGTGCTTTTGTTTTGCTTGCAAGAATCTAAATTAGTTTTCTCCTACACTCTCTGCGAGCGGTTCGTTGACCCAGCTGGGCCTCTTAAATGCATTTCTCCAGGCGTCGGGCCACATTTTTCCCATTGGCTAAACGCAGTTTACCGTTGTTTGGCAAATTTTTGTCGTTCCGCTCGATCCCTGCCAGCAGCTCCGACGACGACAACAGCACGTTCAATTGGCTTTGAGTCGTTCAGGCGGTAGCAGCAAAAAGTTCCTAGTTAGAAACAAGAATTAAAAACTATAAATTGCTTGCAATTTAAAAAAAAAATATATATTAAAAAAAAACTATAGAGAAATATCCAATTATTTCATACTTGTAATATATATATTTATATATATGTATAAAATAAATAAATTTACAATAATCATTAAAGACTCCAATACTCTATACACTGATATAGACAGAACAATAAGTCCAAGCCAATATAAATGCCTTTCGTCGAAAGATTCGTACAAATTCGTAATTTTGTTATGAACGTTTGTCTCGCCGAGGCCATACAATTCGTCCAGGATCTAACCCATGCCATTTGTTTGGACTTTCAAGGCCTCTTCAATCTCAAATAAGAGCTGGCGATCTGATTCGGTAAGTGTATAAGTGTGTGCGAGTGGGTATTGGTGTGAAAGTGTGACAGACAAGTGAAAGTCTAACTGTAAATTTATGTGTATCCCTAATTTTTCGCTGTGCTCTTTGCGTTTCCGTTTCTGAAAATGGATCGAGGCAGCAGCAAAAAAACCTCATGGCTGTCTTCCATCTCACAGAGAGGTTATGGCTGTGCACTGGAAATGTTATTAAATGTTTTCAGAATATATGGCATGCTTAAAAAATAAATAATAATCGAAGTCAAAATAAATCTGAGAAATATTCCAAAGAAAAGTACATGCGCCTAGAAGAAACATGCCCAAAGATAAAAAGATAATATTTTTATAATAAATAATTATATTTATTTATTTGAGACTGTAATTTGTATTTATTTTTATATTTTTTATATTTCATATATTTATTTATGTTTAATATTCTATACTTAAAAAAATTCAATATATTTATAAAATATTTATTTAATGAATACTTAATATATGTAATTTATTTTCAATTTATTTTTTTATTATATTTTTATTAGAAATACTTTTAAATGTTAAAAAAAATTCATTGAATAATACGAAAGTTATAAAAAAAAAAAAATTAAATATATTTTTTTTAAATAAATTCATTATTTAAATATTTATATATAATTTTTTATTTTATAAAGATTATAAGGATTATTATATATTACTAAAATTTAAGAATATAATATAGCTAAAAAAAAAATAATAATAAACAATAAATCAAAATAAATATATGAAAATGTTTTGAAATAAACAATTTTTTAAATAAACTATTTTACGAACAAGTATATGTTTACTTTACAAATAAAATTGTTTGTTATATTATTTTTTATATTTTATAGTTAAAAGAATTTTACTTTTTAGTTTTAAAGAGAATCTTCATTATTTAATACCTTTACATATTTCTATGCATAGTTTTTAATACTCTTCATATTGTTTCAATTATATTTTCAGCTTATTTTCATTTTCATTTCTCTGTTTTACGCTCAGTTTTCGCTTTCATCTTTTGTCCACAGCTCACATCATCAGCCGCAGTGTTGCTTAGACGAAGCACACACAACCACACACACGCGCGCTCTAACACAAACTCCTTCACACACACACACACCCACACGAGACCCCTACAGACGGACAGCCACAAAACGACATTTTTGCTTGGTTTTAAAAACTAAACAGACCATTCGATAAACAAATTGAACAAGTTGAGAACAGAACAACAAGAATAGTTAATCGACAACCGATAATCAACAAGATGCTCTCGTGTGCTTCATTGAACAAATTGATGTACCCAACGGCCGCCGAAGTCACCGCCATGGCCAGCGGGAGATCGACTCCAGTTGCGGTCAGTCTCAACTCATTGGCAATGCCCCGGACGTCGAGCGAGACCCAGAGCGAGATCTCCTCGGTGGACAGCGATTGGAGTGACATTCGAGCGATCGCTCTCAAGTTGGGCGTACAGAATGTAGACGATCTGCATACGGAGCGCTTCAAGGTTGATCGACAGAAGCTGGAGCAGTTGCTAAAGGGTGAGTGAGATAAATATGTATATAAAGAGAGAGAGAGAGAGAGAGAGAGAGAGAGATTAAGTTATAGATGTATAAATATGGCTGCAAAATGTATAATAGCACCAGCTTAATGGTGCAATTATTTTGTTCCGTGAATTTTAAATATAATATATATTTTAATATGGATTTACTAAATCTTTATACACTTACCTAAATTATTATATATATTTTTTATAATAATATTCCACAGCGGACAGCGCCATTGAGGGCATGAATGGTGCAGAATATTTCTTTGATAATGTAAGTTGAGAATTAAAAAATAATATAAAAAAATATATATATTAAAAAACATATATAAAATATTTAAAAATATTCAAAAATAAAGTTAAATAATCTAAATAAAGTAGAATATATTATTTATTTTAGTTTCTATTTATAAGAAAATTTATAAAAAAAAAATCCAATAAGATATTATCAATACTTATAATAATAATACTATATTATATCGATAGCTATCGATAACTAATTTTAGTTTCTTGAGCAGCTGCCAAAAAGCTGTATAGCAAAGTATACAAAAATAACGCATTGTCAACTCTTTAACCTCTTCAAGTAGAGCATTCTCCTCTTTTATGATTATAATTGACATTTAGTTCAGAGAACTAGAAACATATTTCTCTCTTATATATCGTAAGCCCTTTTATATCGATCTTTACTAGAGATCGGACATATGCAAGTCGAGTATCCTTGTGACTTTAGATGGCATTCAAGCCCAGAGAACTTTCTATATTTAACTATAATGTTGCTCTACTCCAGATTGTATATCCTTTTTCTGATCGATCTTTACAAAAATATATAATTTCACACAATCACATTCCATTTATGGATATATAATCAGAGATAGGGTATATGTAAATAATTTCCATCAAGTTGTCATTCATTTGTTTTTTTGATGTTTCGTTGGCTTGAGAATGCCGAATTGTGTTATATCTCAGTAGGTACTGTAATTTTAGTATTTAACAGACGTATATCACTAAAGTAGAAATTGTTTAAACGTTACTGCAAAATTTACGTTTAAACATTTAGCCGACAAATTACAAATTTTAGTGAAGAAACCATAAATGTTTAGCTAATTCTAATTACTAAAACTAAATTCAAGTGTATTATATAAAGACGCATACATATATCCACTATATATGCATATGTACTTATTATCTTTCAGATCATGAGCACCACTGATACATATGTAAGCTGGCCTTGCAGACTGAAGATTGGCGCCAAGAGCAAGAAGGGTGAGTGCCAGAGATCGTATATGAATTCCATATAAAATATATGTATATAGTATATATACCATAATACTAATATATATATATCTTTAATCTGTAGATCCTCATGTACGTATTGTGGGTAAGGTGGAACAGGTGCAACGCGCCAAAGATCATATTCTTGGCAGTCTTGACTCCAGGGTAAGTTTAGGTCAATATTATATTCCTCTATATTCCTCAACTTGATTCCTTGATTTTCCTAGGGCACTCGTGTTATTATGAAAATGGATGTTAGCTATACTGATCATTCCTATATTATTGGACGCGGCGGCAACAATATAAAACGCATCATGGACGACACACACACTCACATTCATTTCCCGGACTCGAACCGGTCGAATCCGACGGAGAAATCAAATCAGGTGTCACTGTGCGGCAGCCTTGAGGGCGTGGAGCGTGCCAGAGCTTTGGTGCGTCTATCTACCCCGTTGCTCATCTCGTTCGAGATGCCCGTCATGGGTCCGGGTAAACCGCAGCCGGACCACGAGACGCCATACATCAAAATGATTGAGAGCAAATTCAATGTGCAGGTGAGCTGAGTGAATTATATACGATTTTGTGCTCTAGCTATGGAAATTCTATTTTCATTTCCTATATATCATATTCCAGGTCATATTTTCATCACGTCCTAAGCTACATACTTCCCTGGTGCTGGTCAAAGGCTCCGAAAAGGAATCTGCACAGGTGCGCGATGCCACACAATTGTTGATTAACTTTGCCTTTGAGAGCATTGCGGTAAGTGTAAGAATATATATCTATAATACTTCTATCCAATTCTGTTTCTATATCTTCCGGCATTTCAGAGTCAAATTCTTGTGAATGTTCAAATGGAAATATCGCCGCAACATCACGAGATCGTCAAGGGCAAGAATAATGTGAATCTACTGAGCATTATGGATCGCACCCAGACCAAAATCATATTTCCTGATCTGTCAGATATGAACGTGAAGCCGTTGAAAAAGTCACAGGTGACAATTAGCGGACGCATCGATGATGTTTATAGGGCCCGACAGCAGTTGCTCGGCAATATGCCTGTTGCATTGATATTTGATTTTCCGGACAATCAGACTGATGCCTCCGAAATAATGGGCCTGAATATTAAGCACGGTGTCTATATAACTCTGCGTCAAAAGCAACGACAAAGCACACTAGCGATTGTTATTAAGGGTATTGAGAAGTTTATCGGTAAGTGAATTAATAAGAATATATATAATATTATAAAGTAACTAGTAGGATGTTATAACGTATGTTATATGGGCATGTATTATGCATATATTAGCAATTTGTTAATTACATATCTAATTTACATGTGTTTTATGCGATGTGTTACAAACTTAGTGACGAATTTAATATACTCAATATAAGGGTATAGTTACTCAAACACTTCTATATAAAGGCATGAGCACAGCTCTATCTATCTCTGTCTGTCTTACATATGCATTGCCTTCATTTAATACATTTAAAGCGAAGAGAGTGCTTTGTGAGAAGTACTTGATATTTGTATGTGTGGATTAAAGACAGCTGCTTTTGAGTGAATATTAATTTTGCCTTCAAGCTTTTGATCCCGTTATCCTCAGCTGTGCGCTCAGACTCTGCATACACAGATTGCAAGCAGTTGGGAGCTGTAGTAGTCACGTGCTCTCACGAAGCAGTTTGAGCGTTCTTTTATGTTGTCTTCCGTTAGCCCTAGCTGTGCGCTCAGTCAACAGCTCGCAGAGTACAAGGCAATGTGCATGGTGTGAGCTGCACAGCAGTATTAGTCGTGGGCTCCAAGTAGAGGTGGTGTGAGCGTAAGAGCTACTTGGTGGCTGTTGTTATGGTATTAGTGCACCTAAGCGTAGGCGAACGATTAAAGCAGTGTGGATTTTGTAAGCGTGAGAGTTGTAGCCGTGGGTAGTGTGAGTTTGAGTGCAAAATTGCCTGTGGTCTCTACGCTTTAATGGTATTAGTGCAACTTGTTGCTTAGCGTAGTTAGTCGGTGGAGACAGTGATTTTTGGCTGGGCAGGTTCGTTTTTTACGCCTGTGAACGGAAAATTGTTTGAATATTTTAATTTAAATGCATAAATTGTGGTATGCATAGAGAATGGTGTGGAATGGTGTAGAAACCTGAATTGTTTTTCTGCTGTTTGTATTATTTGTTCTAACAAAATTTGAGTTTTATAATTGTATGTGGCGTGCTTTTTCACAAGCAAATAACACGATCCACATTTGACACTTGAGCGTGAGAGCGAGATAGATATAGTTACTTTGCTGTTTTAGCAAGTGGAAGCGGCAAAGAACGCGTTTACTTTTCGTTTTAACTTAAGAGCGCGGTAATGAGAGTAAAATTACGTTTGAGACATTAAGAGAACCAAATTACAAGCTAAGATTGTTGAAATAAAAACTAGCAGACACTCCACAAGAGAAAAAGTATATTATAACATTAATCCCAAAATTATCAACTATTTATACATAAAAAATATATAATTATACAAAGTACTTATCAAACTTTCCACACCACAGATAAAATCTATGAGGCGCGCCAGGAGATTCTGCATCTGAGTGCGCCCGCTATTAAGCCGGATATACCCGATTACTATTACATGCCCAAGGATAGCGACGTGAGTCTGGCGTATCGATCCCAATTGACCGCGCTACTGGCCGGCTATCCGGATAGTCCGAAGACGCCATCGCTGTTGCCGCCCGCCATGGGCAGTCAGCTGACGCCGTATGACAACAATAGCAAGAGCAACTTGTTGATCGGTGCTGGCGTTGCCACGCCCACCGGCATTTGTGCGCCAACACAGAAATATTTGCAATTGCATAACAGCAGTTATCAGTCCCGCCCGCTATCATCTATGAACAACAACAGCAACAATAATAATACATCCAATAATAATATTAGCAACAACAACAACAACAATAACAACAACAACTCCATCAATAATAACAACTATTTGCAAGTGCCCGGAGCTGGATTGCTTAAGCCACCGGCCAATGTGCAGCCCACGGCCAACATAACGGGATCCATCAATCTATCACCGCGAAACAGCTGCAGCCAAAATACTAGCGGCTATCAGAGCTTTAGCAGCAGCACAACATCCTTGGAGCAATCGTATCCACCATATGCCCAAGTACAGACGACCGTCTCCTCAACATCGTCATCATCGGGAGCCAATCGCGCGCACTATTCACCAGACTCCACGTACAACAGCGATGTGGGCAGCCTTGTGGGCGCCGCTCGACTAGGTCGCCGTCTTAGCGATGGCGTCTTACTTGGATTGAGCAATGCAAACAATGGCATAAATAGCGGCGGAGCACATCTGTTGCCTGGCAGCGCCGAAAGCTATCGTAGCTTGCACTACGATTTAGCTGCGGTCGCTGGCAAACAGCAACAGCATCATCAACAACAACATCAACAACATCAACAACAACAACATCAACAACAACAACAACAACAACGCGCTTTTGATTTTGATATGAAACGCGCACTTGGATTTAAGGCCATGGAACGAACTCCTGTGGCAGGTGAACTGCGTACCCCAACGCCCGCCTGGCTAGGCATGGGACTAAGTCGCACCTCGCCGGCGCCCCTCGAAACGGTCGATGATGGGATCGGTGGTGTTAATGGTTGGCGTATGCCTTTACCGCCCCCCGGCTTGGGTTCACCCTATGGACTCAGTGCCACCACGGGTTTGCTTGACGCAACGCCCGTCAGTCGTCGAATGCAACTCTCACAACACAAGGATATACACACCTTATTGACAAGCCTCGGCCTGGAGCATTACATAAGTGAGTAAAGTCGCATTTCATCTCTCTGAATTATGTCTATAATGATTATCAAAATTTTCGATGGCAAAACCATTTGTGAAAGTTAAATAGGTAGAGCAGATTTTTGTTAGAGTTTGAATTTATTTTATTTTTTAATTTTACTTGAATTTAAAATAATTGAAAACTATAGTTTAAAAATTTTTAAAAATTTCTTTTCGTATTTTTTAAATATTATATACTACAAATATAAAAAAAAATGATACTAAATTATTATTATTTTTTTTAAAATATATTTTTTTAATTTAAAAAAATTCTTGTAGATTTAAAAAAATAATAATATTTAAATATTATTATTATTTAAAATTATTTAAAATTTTTAATATATTTTCTTACCATTTTGAAACGGATTTTGAAATTATAAATTTGCTTTACTTAATCCCAATTTCGTTTAATAGATCCAACCAATCATAGCAATTAAAAGTCAAAATTTCTTTATACATTACAATTTTATTATCCGCTTCTATTTAAACATATTTAAAGCTATTATTAACATAGTTAATATAAACATTTCATTTTTATCAGTCTCTTAATAATAATATCAATTTCTCAATTATTAATTTTTTTTTTTTTTTTTTGTATTCTTAAGTTATTAGTTAAATATATATTTAGATATTTTAGCTTAATAGATAAAATTTAATTTTAGTATTCTACATTAGTACTATTAACAATAGTTTTTCTTTACATTTAATTTTGCTTATATTCTATATTAGTTTTTTTTATCTTTAAATTTTTCTCAATTTACCTTGTCCTTAACCTTGTCAGTATATCTAATTTTTTATAGTATTCTATTCTAAATAGTACATCATTATTTTTTTCTTTTGTTTCATATTTTTAAAGTTTTTTTTTATCAATTTACATTGTTTTAAAATTTTTTTGGTTTTTTTTTGTCAAATTTGTTTTACAGTTTTTTAAAACTTTTGAAAATGTACAATATTTTTTTTAATTTATTTTTTAGTATATATTTTTTTCTTTTTTTTATTTTTCTTTATTTTTTTTTTTTTTGGGTTTTGAAATAATTTATTTTTTTTTTATTTTATTTTTTTTTTTTTTGCATTTTTGTTCGATATGTTGAAAATAATTTACAACTTTCTGTAATCTTCAATTTCCTTTTTTCATATTTTGTAAACTTTTAAATTTTTTTGTTTATTTTTTTATGGCTTTAAAATATTTTTTACTTTGTTAAATATTTTGAACTTTTTTTTAATTTTTTGCATTTTGTATGCTTTGAAATTTTTGTAAAATATTTTTTTTTTAGTTTTAATATTTAGAAAACCTATTAAATCTTTTTTTGATATTTTTTGCATTTTGTATGCTTTGAAGTTTCTTTTAAATATTTTTTGCATTTTTATTTTTTTATGATTTTTTTTTATGTTTTATATTTTTTTTATTATTTTACATATTTGTTGATTTTTTTTGTTTGTCAATATTTGTGGAAAATAGTTGGTTATATATAGAACTAGGGTTTCGGGGTATGAAATATCCGAGATAGGGTAAGAGGAGGGCGGGATAATGTAATATATGGCAAGGTGGTCAATATAATTTATGCTTATCTTGGATGCTATTGTTGTGTCCATGATTATCGTCCTCCAGCGATTTGAAGCTCGATTTAGACAGGCTTGTGCAAAATTGTATTCAAAATGGTTGTGTTGAAGGCGTTTGAAGAAGACGTTTGCAGCAGAACTTTCGTAGACGAAGAATGTTTAGGTTTCTCTTTTATAATGTCTTGTCCAAGTTGAAATTG
Source organism: Drosophila peninsularis (assembly GCA_035047485.1). Classification (NCBI taxonomy): domain Eukaryota; kingdom Metazoa; phylum Arthropoda; class Insecta; order Diptera; family Drosophilidae; genus Drosophila; species Drosophila peninsularis. The sequence continues at coordinate 1,281,855 of JAWNPN010000018.1, read as the reverse complement.
TTCCTTCGTTGTCCAAAGTTTGTTTGCAGTGGACATTTCTTAGACGAGGCATGTTGAGGTTTTCCTTTTAGAATTTCTTTTCTGTTCCATGTTGAAATTGTTCCTTCGTTGTCCAAAGATCGTTCGCAGCGCAGATTTTCGGACTTTAGCCATTCAGTTTTGACGGTTTGTGATAATTATTCGTATCAATTGCTTCCATTGCCATAGTTAAGGATAGGCAGAAATAGATGAAATGGAGAATTTGAGGGTGGAGGAAGACTTGGAGATTCAGGATTAGGAATTAGGGATTAGGGAATTTGGGATTAAAGATAAGGTTTTTTTTTTTTTTCATTTTACGTGTTAATTTTTTTTTTTGTGTTGTAGCCAGAAGCTAAAGTCAATTTTTATTTTGTTCTTGTTATCTTTTGTACTTTTGTGGCAGTGACATATTGAAGATATTTTTAAGTTGCAAATTGTATTCGCATTTCAAGTTTTTCATATCTATCTTTAAAGTTTGATAAACTATTTTTTTTATATTTTCTATTTTTTTTTAATGTATTTTGTATTTTTTTTTTTGACTAGTTTGATTTTTTTTTTGTATTTTTTTTTCAAACTAAATTTTTTTATATTGATGTTCAATTTTTATTTTTTTTTTTTTTTGTATTTTTGTAGTTTGTTTAACTAATTTGATTTTTTTGTAGCTTTTCTGTTTATTTTGTAACTACATTTTAAAATATTTTTGTTCCTTTTTTCATATATTTTTTTTTTAATTTTTTTAGGTATTTTTGTAGTTTTTTTAAACTAATTTAATCTCTTTCTTTAATGTTTTTTGTAGTATTTTTGTATTTTTTTTACTACTTTTTTTTTCATTTTACATATTTTTTAGTTATATTTTTGTATAACTTTTTTTCTATTTTTGAGTCCATTTATTTAGACTATTTTTTTTAGTTATTATAAATTGATCTTTCAATTTATATTTAGTTTTTTTTACATGCTTTGCATGTTTTGTCTCATGTCTTTTTTTCTTTTGTAATATAATATATATATATATATATTTTTTTTTTTTTTTTTTTTTTTTGGATTTCTTTTAATTTTTTTTTTTTTTTTCTGTTTTGTATATTCTTTAATTTTTCTCTAATTTTTTTTTTAGATTTCTTTTAATTTTTTTTTATATTTTTTTTTTGTATTGTATATTCTTTGATTTTTCTCTATATTTGTTTTTCTTAAAATTTTTTTTTTTTTTTTGTTTTGTAGAAATATTCGTACTGAACGAAATCGATTTGGAAATGTTTCCAACACTGACAGAGGAGAATCTCATGGAGCTGGGCATAACGGCGTTCGGAGCTCGCAAGAAGCTGCTGGCGGCCATTCATACGCTTCTGGCTAACGAAGCCGCCTGCAGTAGTTTGCCCAGCAGCAGCTCCTCGCAGAGCTCTTCGCCGCGATTCTCCGGCAGCGCTGCGCCCGGAGCTGAGCGTCGCCCCTCGAATCAGTGGTAAAAGGAGTGGCTGGGGAATGGATGGTGCTCGTTATTCATGCCACTGAGAAGTTGCTGAGAACTGAAAACAGAAACCAAAACGAAAAAATCCACAAAAAAAAAACACAAAAGTAGCACAGAACCACATACAGAGAAAAAAACTACAGAAACTACATTACATATTTAACATTTAGGAATTAACGTTCTTCTACCTACACACTCAACCTCATTTATTTATTCAACGTATTTATTAAGTAAGGTCGCCGAAGGCATGGAATATTTAGCAGATGCGAGACCAGAACATAATCACGAAAACTATGATCAAAACACAATACACATACAAAAACAAAAACAGAAATAGAAACAAAACAAAAAAACACTCAAAAAAAAAAACAAGAAAAACCAAAAACAATGCGTAATATTTTCAGTCGTAGTGTGCACAGCAAAATTTTTGATTTACAGTTTGGCTTGACTCAATACTCGCATTTGTACCCAAACGAAATTTATTATATGAACTATTTATGAAGATAATGAAACGTATTTATAATGTATATTGTAAAGAAATGAATTTAACCGATGGAAAAAATAAAATACAAACACTAAGAAATTACGCTAATTGCCATGTTACAAGAGATAGAAAGAACAAAAAACAATAAAAAACAATTTAATCTGAATTTAAAAAAGAGAAAAACGATAAGAATTCGAAATCATGCAAACTATTGTTGTTTTGGGGGAAAACTCTGCAAGCGAGAGCAGCTATAACTATATTTCCTATTTTGTTTTAAATTAAGTGAATTTTTAATTTAGTTTTTAGCCAATTTTTGTTTTTGTTTCTGACTGAGCTAAGACTTTCTCAATCTGTTTGGAGTGAATCTCGCAAAGAACTTTCCTTTTTTCTATATTTTTGACATTTTTTGAATTGGTTATTTTTCAGAAAAGCCTAAAGAACTTGAAGATAAAGAAATGGAAGGAAATTGAAAGAATTTTACAAGGTTTTAGAAAGTACAAAATATATACAGAAATATGAAAAATATTTGAGTAGAAGAGAAAACAGTTTGAAATATATTTAATTAAGAATCAAGCATAAAATAGTTTCAGAACAACGAAAATATATACAGGAAAATTTGAAAGCAAGTGAAAAACAGTTTCGAAAATAGAATATTTACACCAAAAATTTTTTAAATATTTTTAAGCATATGAAAAACAGTTTGGGAAAAGGAAAATATAGATTTTTTTCTAAAGTCAAGCCTAAAGTATGTACACAAGTTTTTAGAAATATTTTTTGAGTGAATAGAAAATAGCTTGAGTTGATTCTAAAAACTTCTTTAGTTCGAATTTGAAGCGGACGGACGGACCCGTGCCGACTCAGCGTATGCGATATTTTATATTTTGGTTTTATCACAAATTTAAATTGAACTTTACTGTCTAAGCACATTGCACTCGGTATAACTTGAAATTGTTTGCAACAAAATGAACAGACTTGGCTTAGAGCTGAGTCGACACTTCACGACGGAAAGGTTTGCACGGAACTGAACTGAGGATCGTAGCCGACACAGGCTATTTATAGGCCGAAACCTAGTGCAGGACATTCTTAATCTTACCTGAATTCCAGGAACTGCTTAGATTAGTCATGCAGCTGCCTGCTCTAAGAGCTCGACCTTCGCCTTTAGGTCTGCTCAGTGGGATTACCCAAGACATTACCATACGACCTTACCCGAATTCCAGGTAGTAATTCCATTGCATGCCTATCTATAGGTGACCGAAACACATGTGTTCGGCACTTCCTACCCAAAATGGCGAAAATGTAATTAGCAAATTCCCAGTTCTGTGTACAGAAAAAGTATGAGTACTTAGAGAGTATGAGATGTACATTTATTTAAGTATGTATGTATTTTATTTAATATATATTCATACTATTTAGTTAAAATATGAATTTTTGATTTGTATTTATTTGCATAATATAGAAAAATCTAATTAATATGTAAGCAATTTATAAATTTCTTTTTCTTTTTGTATAATATATTTAATTGACTGTAGTTATGCTGTTTAATTATTATATATTTACATAAAATTAATTTTATTTTCATTTTTGTATTTAAATATATATATATATATCATTTTTGTTTTATATATATTTTTTTCTTAACCCAAATCAATTATATATATATATATTATATTTTTTTATAGCTCATATTTATTTATTTATTTTGAATATATTTACATATTTTTTAATAACAATTAATTTCATTACATGTTTTTATTTAATTTAAATGGCATTTAAATTTTATTTTCATGAAATGCTATATTTATACAGATTTGATGTTTGTTTATTTGTTTACATATATATATATTATATATATATATATTATATTTACTTATTTATATACATATATATTTGGTTTATATTTTGTATAGAGCTGCACTACTATTTTTCTGATATATGTATGTACATATATATTTATATTTTTTAAATAGTTTCTTTATGCATTTTTTTAGTAGTTTCACAATTGATTTGTTAAATTAATTAGTTATTATTAATTCATATTTTGACAGTAAAATTAAAATCATTTTAGAGCGCTTTATTAACAAATGTACATATTTCTTTTTAAATTTTTCTGTTAGATTCATTGTAAGTTGTTATTATGTATTTTATTCATTTTATTAAAATTGTACATTTCATGTGATGGAGTTAACTATTTCACAATATTAAATGGATATATTTATATAGTTATCTTTTCTATTTTGAGTTAATTCATTTAGAATTACGTTTTTTTTATTTTTAATTTTCCATTGATATTTTGTAATTTTCTATTTTTGTAACATTTTTTTAAACCTCTTTATTAACTAATATATATATATTAATGTTTTTTTTTTTTTACATTTTTCTGTTAATTTCTGTTTATTTGTGTTTATTTACTATTAAAATTTGTTATAATTTAATTTAATTTTTCAACAATATTATATATTTTTTTTAAAATATATTTTATTTATTTATATTTATATCTATATATTATATCCCAGTCATATAACTAGCTCTGCCATTAACTTAATAGATATACTACCCAAAATGTATATATGTATGTATATATTATACATGTAGATAGATAGATACATATATATATATATATGTATGCCATAAATCGAATCTTTCCACTTAAGAAACTATTTAAACTGCCTCGACTCGACGCATTGCCAAAATTGTCTGGCGAGGCGACTTTTTGGCTGTCCAAAAAATGGAGAAAAAATAGAAAAAACTAAAACTCAGCTGCATAATTGTAAATCAAATGAAGGTAGAAGAAGCAGCAGCAACAGTGACTGTATCAGAGTCAAAGGACCAAAAGGACACGGAAATTGATTGCCATTGGCCAAAGGCGACTCCACTCGAGACTGTCATAATCATAAAAATTGCAATTATGCTGATGTGACTGGGGCAACGGGCACAACACATTTCCAGTTCATTAGCCTGCCACGCCCACAGCTGGAGGCAGTCTCCACACACGCACACACACGCAGTTGGCAAGCGTTTTGTCGTGCTCTAAAAATAATACAAATTATGCAGACAACTGGAGACGATAAAGTCATTAGCATCGTCATAGGCCAACTAGAGTAATGGCCCCATATATATAGACAGATATGGAACAAGGATAATAAGTTGAGTTGCTCGAGTTCAGCGACTCCGATTCGACACTTTACAACACTGCAAAATGATGCCACCAAATGTGGCACACAGAAGGCAATTTAGGAGATTATCTTAATAGGATGGAATTTGGGTATGTAAATCGGGAATTTATACATATATTATATGAATATAGCATTTATTTATGTATAAGTATTTTATTAAATTTTTTATAATTTAAATTTTATAATTAATTAAATTTATAATTATAATTTTATATTTTTAAATTCACATATTTTATTTATATTTTTATTCTTCCATTTATATTATTTTGTACATTATTATTATTTTATGTTTTAATATTATTTTTTATAAATATATATTTTATTATTTTATTTATTATTTTTATTAATTTTTTTGTTATAGACATTTTGTAGTTTTTATTTTGCACAAAGCAGTTCATAAAATTGAACGCAAGCAATGCAGTGCTGCCCTGTACAACACAGAAGCAGTACAGAGCAGTGATTACAGTGCAAGCAGTCAGATAGGGGTAACAAAACGTCGCTTGTAAACTCAACACAAGCAGGGGAAGTAGGGTGAGAATGTTTGTATTGGAGGGGAAATATGGTGCGTTTGCTTACAAAGGGGAAGGGTGGTGGAAAAGAAAGCAGCTGCTGCTGTTTATAACAAGCAGTGCGCAATTAGATTATGAGTTGGAGAAATTCAAATGATGCACAACGATAATGGTATATGAAAAGAGTGGAAATAAGACAGTTCAATAAATATAAAATCAATTTTAGATGACATTAATAATAAAACTATTGAAATATATTCAACATAAATAAATTATTATTATTAACATAAATAAAAATATAAATATGATTATTAATATAATATAAATAAAATTTCAAATATTAATTATTATTGTATACTTATTTTATTTTATTTAAAATAAAACGTAAACCCAATCAGAACACTTGCTTATTCGCCATAAAATCTAATAAGATATTTTTGAACTTTTATCAAAAGTAATGCACGCAGTTGAACTGCTTATTCACCACTTGCCCATAAACAGATCCCCTCATTCGTGCTGGCCCCTGTTGACACACTTAAGAGGCCAAAACACTACGCTCTCTCTCTCTATCTTTCTCTGTGACTCCCACCAGCCACCCACCAGTTGGCTGCTCTCGTTGGATGCGTTTTATTAAGAAGTAAACCGAATGCAGCTTCGTGCACGACTTCGTTTAGCCAGCCGAAGTACGCAATGTCACTTCGTGTCTCGCCAAATCTGTGCAAAGGATACGAAGCGAACGCGACTCGGCAAACAGAACGCGAGTTCTTGGCTCAGTTTTCATTGCGTTGCCTTTGCGTGAGGATTGTTTTGCGTGCGAGCGCTCCGACGCAGTTAGATTTTTTTGGCTAGAGGACAGTAGCAAAAAGCCAAAAGCGTAAAGCGTAAAGCGAATGCCGAAAACAAAAACAAAGAAACGAAGCAACAAACTGCAGCTAACAATTACGCGAATTGAAACATACGTTTCGTGTGTGAGTGTGTGTGAGTTAGTTAGTCTATGCGGGTGTCTTTGTGTGTGTGTGAGACTCTAGCTGTGTGTATGTGTGTGCCTTTGTGTATGCACATATTTACCGTTTCCCGCAGCGAGTCGTGTGCAGATTTTTGTGTTTTTGACATTGCACCGGGCGCAGCAGCAGCAGCTAAAGAATCAAGAAACACAACGAACCGGCGATCGACCTAACGGCACCTTTTTGCTTTTTGCTGCCATCAGTTGGCCTGCTTTCATGTGTGTGTGTGTGCGCGGCGCTGTTGCTTCACAGCTCTGTCTGCATGTGTGTGCTTGTGTGTCTCTGCGTGTGTTTGCTTGTGCATGACGTGCAGTCACGTGTTCTAAGGTGATTTTAACGAGTTCCGTGATACGCGAAATAAGATAAGCAACAGCGAATAAAAGTCACCAGCAACAACAAGAAACGACGCTAAAATAAAAACCAGCAGAAGACGAAGAAGCAGAAAATAAACCAAACCAAAAGCAAAACAACTAATACCAACACAGTTCGCATAGCCACGCACTCACACATGCTCTCCGTCTCGCTCTAACGCAGCCAAATGCAAATCAGCAACAAATCGCATTAGATTCGTTTGCCTGAGCAAAACGGAATTTCCAAACAAAATTAACTACAAATATTCAAGGAAAATGGTGTAAACAGTGTAAAATATTCTGAAGCATAAGCTCAAAAATTAAATATCGTTTATCCAGCAACCTAAACATATTTGCAAATTGCATTTATTTTGGACATCGTAAAGGTGAGCGACGTACTACAGATAAACTAAGTATAGGAATCGGAAATTGGGCTCTTATTAGACACTTATTAGATTGCGATCAAAGAGAACGTTCTAACTAAAAAATAGGTATAAGAAACCGAATTCGAGTATTACCAAGTTGGACGTGCACTGCATAGAATATGTCGACCGTCCAATTTGACTCTAATGGGACGTTGATCGATTAGAACTTGTATGTAAAAATAGGTATGCGAGTTGTTTCTTCTGTCACATGTTATTTATACTGAATCCTTACTTGATTTTGGCCCAGATTATTCTTATTAGAGTTGCTTCACATTGAACTTGCTTAATATATGTGCTTTAATATATTTTCAAAACAATTGTTTTTTCTTTTTTATATAATTTTTTGTATTATAAAATGTGATAACTCCATTCAAAACTTAATTTTTAGTTTGATCCAAAATAATTATTATATTCTCATTTTCTTTTATATACAAAGGTAAATGTTATGCATATTTTTCTGCATATTTTCTCTTTATAATAATGAAGCCAAGACGGACTAGTTCTTTGTATTTATTATGTTCTTGCACTTTAACTATTTCATTTTTATTCATTTTATTCATTGAATTATTTCATTTCAATTTAATTTAATCATTTTAATTAATTTATTCATTTCATTTAATTTAAAAAAATTTAAGATATATACTTTTAAATATTTAGCTTTTTTATTAATATAAAAAAGTTTTGGAATTTATTAACTTTTCATCAATATTGAAAAAATTTAAATGGATTTTAATTTTATTATTTTACTCTTCTACTTCCACTTGTAAAAATATAACATTGATTCAATTTCATTTTATTTTAATTTAATCTTCTATTTTATGTTTCTTTTTTCTCTAATGTTTACTTTTATTATTTTATCTTATCTTAAATATTAATAATTATTATTATTGTAATATAAAAAAGTTATTAATGCTAATTTTAATATTTAAATATTTTTAAAATATATATTTATTTATTTAGAAAATATTTTCCAAAATGCTTTTTCATATATTACCCATTTTTATTTATCTACACTTCGTTCATTTAAGTGTTAATTTACGTGGTATCAAATTGCTACGCGCAGAGCTTTTTATATTTGGGCTTTTTTGGCTTATCACTAAATACATTTCAATCACACAATTTGGGCAATTTCGTGGCCAATTTCCTAATGGGTGTCAGCGTGTGTGTGGGCGGCATCAGCTAAGAAAAAGTCCGCCAAAGAAAACTTGTCAACTGCACAAAACTTGAGAATTGGAAGACAGCTGATGGGGGAAGAGGGGCAGGTAGGGTGGGCGGGCGGAGCACTCTCTGGCCTATGCAACAATGTTTCGAGTTATACTTGTGTCGTGTGTCCTTTCGCATGTCTTGCTGTGCTCCTTAGTTCTTTTTTCTTTTTGCTTATATCATTGACGAAGAATGTCAAATGCATAGCATAGTTTTTCTCTCTTCTATGTTGCCAAAAATGCTGAGTCAGGCATATATTGTTGCTGTTGTTGTTGTGGGGCACAATCAATATGTGGACAAGTTTTCTGGGGCATGTTTGATTGACTGATTGATATGCGTCATGATTTATTATAGCTCGACTAAGGCCAGGGACCTTTAAAGCGCCCCTAAACTAGTTTCAGTAATGGCGGTGCGGTTGGGTATGCTTGACTGCAAGATGCCCGGCAATTAGCGATGATGGTTTATTGATTCTTTTGTCAGGATTTGTTGACTGGCTAAGCTTAAATAATTATATCATTAGTGTGAGTATACTTCTGCTTTATAGAGGGTATTTATTTGATGTGAAAATATTATAGGGTAATAATCTTAGCCTAAAACTCTATTATACCCCGTATGCCATAAATTTTATTGGGTATAGTTTTTGAGTATGAATTATATTCATATAGAATTTCATTAAGCCACTTATCACACCCTAGTTGCTACACATGGTGCAAATAATACACGATATTAACAACATTTCAGGAAAAACTCTATTTCCTAATAAGAATTCCATTTCCAAGTTCCGTAATCAATATAAACTTCCTATTGAGTTGTTCCGCCCTCACTAATATACCCCATTTGCCACCCATTCTTTGGGTATTAGGCATAAAAGCTCGAAATATTTCACATTAGAGTTTAAAGAGGCGAAACGCTGTGAAAAAACATTTATATGCACTCTATATACATATCTCTTACTCTCTCTCTCTCTCTCTCTATCTCTATCTCTTTTTATCAGTGTCATTTGCTCTCTCTCTCTCTCTGTCTTGCTTGCATTTTGTGCTTTTGGCCATAAAAATGCCAAAAGTTCTTCTTCCTGTTCGCGCTGCTCCTGCTCTTGTTGTTGCTGTTGTTGTTTATCGTTGCGCTTTATGCGAAAAATAAAGTAAATAATGAAAGCTATTTAGCACGGCCAAGGGGCGCATTAAGTTGTTCCAGGATTATTCAGCCACGCCTACCCCACCGAAAAAACTCCATCAGCTGCAGCAGCAGTAAGGAGGGGAGCAAGGGTGTGGGGCAAATGGGGTTGACAAGCGTTTAATGAGCTGCGAGCAGGCGCCGGCGTCCAGTCCTGGAATTTCAACAATTTTTTACTGCCACCTGCAAGGACAACGCATTCTTCTTCTACTTCAGGCATTTCTCTGCCTCTTTTTTTGTTGCTCAGCTCTACTCTGCTCTGCTCGGCTCGGCTCGGCTGGGCTCTGTGCTGTGGTTTATGCTTGAAGATTTTTCAAAAATTTTCCAACGCACCGCGCAGAGTTCACCTGGCAGCTGCGTTAATTAGCTTAAGGTGAGTCCTTGCGGGAATATTTTCCAGAAATATTGCCCAGCCCTTTGCGTAATAATATTGCTTAAAGTCTGCCCTGTTCTCTCATCTTTTCTGCCTGCCCTGATAAAGTTTCGTAATTAATTTGCATTTAATTAAAATGAAAATTAATGCTGATAAAGTGAATGCGAGCTCAAGCGCAACTGCCGGAGCTGCATTTTTATTGGGACAGCTGATGGAGTTCAAAGTGCAGCAGCAGGAGACGAAGTAGCAGATGAATTAAGTTAGCATATGTTTTTTTTTGGGTGAAGGAAATTTCGGAGTGGAAATTTTGCTTGACAGAGGAATTCTTTTGAGCGATAGCGAGAGAGGTTAAAAACTTCTTTATACCTGAATATATATTTATTTTTTATGTGTTATCTTTTTGTCGCTTTTACTTGCTTTGACGAACTTCATAAGAATATTAAAAATAGCCTTAAGTGCTTTGATGTCTTTATTCTAGAATTTGAGCTTACGAAATGTCCAAAACTTTGGTAGAGTTGAATTAATTAGAAGCATTATTATGCTTCTTATACTTGCCAATTGAACATTTTGCTTGAATTTTAATTTTTGTGTGTACCAAATATTTTGAAAAATTATATAAATTACAAATATATAAATATACATATTTTTTAAAACAATAAATTTATAAATTATATATATTACAAATTCTCAGAAACTTTAATTTTTTTTTGTAAATAATAAATATAATTAGAAACTTTTATACCACATTAATATCTTTTTCTCTATTATATTATGCATATGAACTTGATTTTTCCACAAATTATTTGCATAAATTTTACAAAATACTTTTCAGTTAACATTTTTAAAATCTTTCTTTAACCAAGCTATGTTTAAATAATAATAATAATTTGATTTCAATATCCTTGCAATATGCACTTTACTGACTTGGCAACATTTAAAAAAAATGCAGCAACTCCGTTTTCAATTTGCCTTACAACCAGCAACAAATTTCCCATACAAATAAGGCTTTTGCAAAAAAATATAGCTGATAGCTGAAAAAAGAAAGAGAGAGAGAGAGAGAGAGAGAGAGGGAAGCCCACACACCCACACCCACACACACTTCATTGAACTTCGGAGAGAGGCTTAGCAAGTTGCACTTTGCTCCTATTTTTATCTGGCTGCTCATATATATATATATATATATTGAAAATGGAATAAACTTTTACAAATTTCCAGCGTAAATGGAGAAAAAAAAAATAAGAGAGAGAGAGGGAAATAGTCGTTACAAGTGTGGAACTTTCTGTGTGAAAACTTTAGCCAAGGGATCCACATATCAAAAGTTCTTTTGGCCAAATAGAACAACAGGCAGACCTTTGGGCGATTGAAAAATATTTTCATATGTAAATTTATAATATGGTTTTCCTTTTTTTGTTGTACTACGGGATACCTTATACTGGGGAAATTAAAAAAAAAGGTTATATATATTTATATATTTTATTTTATATATAGAAAAAGAGAGTTGGTAATGCAGCAGAAAATAGGTGCAATCTAGAATCGTTTAAGGCTATATATGTTTATTATATATTTATGTGAAATTGCTGTAAGCTATAGATTGGCTGAAATAACATATATCTTATTTAAACTATATATATAAAATCGTTTATTACCGATCTATCTTTGCTCTCATAAATATCCTTAAAAAAACTAATATTGATCTCAAGCACTACAGCCCCCACTTCTACTTCAGCCAGAGTATCTGCTACTCGTGCATATTAGCTCACACTGACAGCTCTTACAGCTCCACATATATATCGATATATATATTGCCTACTTGCATCTCAAGTGCAACAACAAGGCAGATTCCCTTGCAATGCTGAAGGACCAAAAGTCTACCTACAAATTTTGATCCCTTATTTTTGTTGTTATTGCTGAATTTTTCGGCTGCGGTTGGCAGAGCGCCGTCGCCTGCGAAATTTTGTGGCATGTGGAAATTTATTTCATAATCTCAACAGCAACAAGAACCGCAACAACAACTGCAGCCGAAGCGTTGTGAAAAAAAAGAAGGAGAAGGCGCAGGAGCAGGAGCTGCAGGAGGAGCACAACTTTTTGCATATGAGCACCACGAGTAGCTAAGCATGTAATTTATATCCTTGAACGTCGCACTCTCTCGCACTTCTTTTGCGCCAATGCGCTGTCCCTCTCTCTCTCTCTCTCTCTCTCTACCTCTCTCAGTTAGCTGCAATCGTAGCCTTTTGGTTCTGTGGAGCTGCAATAAATTTGCTTTTGTTGCGGCTGCTTTTCGCCTTCTTCTGCTGCTGCTTTTCCTATTTGCAATTTTTGTTGCTCTTCTGCAATTTTATTTGACCACATAAATTGTTTACCAATTTTCACAAGTTTGTCTGCTAAATATATATATGTATGTGTGTGTGTGCTGGGTAAGTCCTTGTTTGCTCCCAATGCTAAAAGCGGTTTAATAGCACTCGAGCAACCTTTTGATTTAGCACCCAAGTGCTGCCAATGTATCTACTGAATGCTGCAACTCTTCACATTTTTGCCTCTAAATATTTTCTAATTGGAACAATTGAGCTAAACAAAGAGTGCTCGAAGAAAAGAGAAATAGAGAGAGGGGGAAAGGCAAAGGGAGTCGAGACTTTAGTCATGTCTATGCAATTTTTATGTAATAAATGCTATGTTTATGAGCTGACAAAAGCACATGTAAGCCTAATAACTAAAAACCTTTTGCTCTGCTTGAAATAGATTTATTTTTGTTTATTTATGGTTTCTTTTTAAAAATTTGTATCAAGATAGATTGACAATCTTCATAATTTATAAAGCATGCCACTAATCCAAATGACTTCCAGTAATTTCTGAATAACTTTTCTTTTAATTTGTAGACGTAGCTCGTAAAATAATACGATAGGTATATATACTAGATACGAAATAGTACAATAAATATATACAAAATTAATACTAATTTTGCGTCTAAGGCTGTTGCAATAAATCTTAAAAATATATACATTTATTTATATATGTAAATATATTTATTATAAAAAATTAGTATTAATTATGTCACATTTAATTTTTTAATTTACATATATTTATATTTATAAATGTATTTATATATTTTAAAGATTTATTGCGAAAACCTTCCATATATTAAAAAAAAATTATGTTTTTAACATGTATTTTATTTTTTTTTATATTTTAATTTATTTATATTTATGTATTATATTATATTCTATTGTAATATATATTATTTATATTGTTCTTCTATTTAATATTGTATATTTATTCAGTATTTATTATCTCTTTCTCTATATATTTAGATTAAAGTGGCTAGCTGAGTGATACTATGTATTTATATACAACTGATAACAGTGAAATATTTTTCATTTATATTTGATGTTGACGTTTTTGCGCTGTCTAATAATGAAAGCATTCTCTGTTGAAAATTATCAGTAATATATTATATACACATATATTCTATATACATATATATAAATATATATATATTTTGTTTATATTGAGCCAAAATTAGTTAATTTAGTTCAAGTTGTTGTGCAGTGCAAAGCAGTCGAAAGTTTGTCAAAAGTCAGCAAAGTTTTTGAGTTATTTAAAAAGAAATTCATATTTAAATGATAAATTAATATAAAATATTAATATATATATTTTTATTTATATATATTCCTATTTGTATTTATATTTACATTTAGTTAATATAAAAATTTACATTTATATATTTTATTTTTATTACAAGCCAAATTCAAATGCCTGAAGTGTTGCGCAAATAGTTAAACTTTTCATATTTACTTCTTCGCTTAAGTCTCTATTATTATTGAATACTCAGCCAAATGCCATGGCTCAACTTGCGAGTTACTCAAAATTGGTTCAGCTTAAAGCTATCAGTGCTCAGTGGCAGTTGCTAGAGCTCGAGCAGCCACTTTGCTCGAAAGTCGAAAGTGAAAGAAATGCTTTAAAGTAAAAAACTGCAAACTTCTCTCTCTCTCTCTCTCTCTGTTTCTTTTTTTTTTTTTTTCTTTTGCACTGTTTGACCGAAAACCAATTAAAAGGATGCTGCGCTTTTGCCTTGCATGCAATTTCGGTTCGCCTTTGGCGACCAGGACTTAACCCCCTGAGCCCTCTTAACACTCTTAAGCCCCCTTAACGCCCAGCGCGGCATTCTTGTGTCTGGATTGCAGTTTTGCGGCTTATCTCGCACTGCCCAGAGACCCAGACTCGACTCTTGCTGTAGCTGCTGTGGGTTTTGTTTGTCTTAACCCATTGACCACTTAGAATGTGTTTTTTGTTTTTATTTTTTCTCTGTTTGGGCGCCGAAAGTTTGTCAATGCATAAATTAAAAAGTTGTTTCTGCGTCTGCTCTACGCCGTTAATGAAGCCCAAGCAATTAAAGGCGTCTACGGCCCAGCTTAATGGGCCCCAAAATTACTTGAAATCTCCTTTAATATGGGCCATGCGCTAAAACAATTTGCTGCCACAAAAGATTACATGTCATGTGTCGTGTAGTTCAGATGAATGAAAAGAGAGAGAGAGAGAGAGAAAAAGAAAGAGAGAGAGGGAGAGAGGAAGCTGTTCCTCTGTGCGTCTTCGCTAAGGGGATTATTATAATCCGATTTTCAACTTTAAATGTGGAATATTTCCCATATGAACGCACTGAGTGCAGTTTCCTTTCTTTTTTGCATGCATATTATAGGTGCTAAACGTGGGGTATGTTGGGCTCCAGCCTATGTATGTGACAGCAGAAAAGACATAGACTGAGGGAGATACAATATAGAGGGTCAAAAAAGAAAAAAAATAAGAGTCTAAGAGAGAGAGCCAGACAGAAACAGCAAGTGAGCAAAAAAAAGAGATAGAAAAATAGAGAGAAAGAAAGGCACATAGATAGAGAGAGAGAGAGAGAGAGAAGAAGAGAGAGAACGAAAGAGAGCTAGCCTGTCTAGTTCTATTCCCATTTCCAGGGTATCTACTAGTCGCTATGCGAATGCAGCGAAAGCCCCTTCCACTCGCAGTTTTTTTAACCAGCCATTTTGTGGTTCGTTTAGTAAACCTCAGCCCTGTTTCCACTCTAAAATGGTAAACTTTTTGACTATGTGTGTGTGTGTGTAAGCGTGAGTGTCTGTGTGTGTGGTTGTGTTTTTTGGGTGCTTGCTAAATCGCTGCAGTTTTCTTTATAGTTATTACTTTATAAAGCTTTCTTCTTCTACTTCGTTCGTTCGCTTTATTTTTTCTCTTTTTGATTACAAAATTGCTTTCAATATTTTGTGGAAGAACAACAAACTCGCTTTTGGCGCACCTGTCCAGGTGCTGTTGCTCAGCTGGCCATACACATATAAATATATATGTATCTGTACCATATATATTTATATATAGCGTTCCATTTGGGCAACAGCAACTGCAGCCTAACTTGAGTTACGTGTTGCAGCAAAAGTTTAACGCATTAAGCAACTCATTTCTTGCCTTTTGTTGCTGTTGTTGTTGGTGTTTTTATTGTTCTTTGTGGAAAGTTGAACTGCTGGAGGTCTACCAGAGAGCACTTTCAACTACAACCTGGCCGTATCAGAGTTGCTTGTTGCAATAGCAGGAAATATCATAAATTATTATATTATGTAGGGTAACCAAATTTTAAGATTTGATCAAAACTTGCGTAGATTTCGAGGGTAAAGGAATTTGTCTGCGAGCAGATTAATTTAAATGAACATCATTGAATATTTTTAATATTATATTGGAATATAAATCATATATTAATATAATAAAATTATTTATATAATTAATATATACAATTTTTTAACTTTACGATTTTTAACTAGTAATATGTAATTTATAATTATTAAAATAATATTTCATAAATTCACCAACATATTTTTATTAACTTCTTTATCTTTTGTCCTACAGACTTAAAATCGAAAATTATCAACATGCGGTTTCTACATGTTTTTTATCCACTCGCTTTTCTGCTCACTATATCAATTGGTAAGTTCTGTTTGTAATTTATATAAATTTGTATATATTTTATATTAAAATAATAATAATAAATTATTATATAATTTATATAAAAGTTTTAAAAACAAATTATATACAAGTAAACAAAGCTAAAATAAATCAATATAAATATATATGTATAACATTTAAAATAATCTCAACAATTAATTTCTATTAGCAAACAATTACTTGAGTATTGACAAATTTGATGGACAGTGTAAATAGCAATTTATAACTAAAAGAGGTCAACAGCTGTTCGGCTGTGACACATCAATCGAAATCAATTGAAAGCGAGCAAATCGCTAGCAAATCTCCAATTAAATCAACAAATAAATAAAAATCAATTTGAATCAAATGCAAAATTAATTAATTAAATGCTATGTCAAACGCGGAGCCGTACAATTAATGCACTCCATAAATTTTAAAAGCAAAAAAGAAAACATTATTATGATTAACAAACCACAGAAGATAAAAAAAAATAATAACAACAACATATTTAACGATTTTTAATAAAAACGAGGCGAAACTGTGTTATTTTTTTGCTAATTAGCGTTAATTAAATTTTATGACATAAATTAACATTTATGCGATTTGGCAAATGCAAGTGAAAATGGAAAATGGAAAATGGAAAAAGGGGAAGAAAACAACATTGCAGCATTTATTATTAATTTTTTTTAATGGCCAAAAGCTTAAAAGTTAAAGCCTTTAAAAGGTCAAGCGTGCGCGCGGCAATCAAAATAATGCAAAATATTTTTAACTCTGTTACAAAAAAGACCAAATTTTTCGTACAAAATCAATTACGCAATTTGTTTGGGGCCAGATTTGTTGTTTAATTAGCTGAACAGAAATAACAACAAAGTTAAATATTTTTATTACTGAATGCATTGCAAATGCAGTGAAGGGTATAAGGCTTTTGTGAGCATGTATGTAACAGGGGTAGAGGGTAAGTCCGTTATAGATATAGATATAGATTCTTAATTGGTCTCGTCAGATGAATCAGTATAGCTGCGGGTTTATGCTGCGAGGCATATGCCAGCCAAAGTATATATGAGAAAGATATATCTATAAAATTTATGCGATTATATAAAATAATAATAAACGAATATAATATAAAAAGAAAAAGGCAGAAAATAAACATAAAACTTATTAAAATTATAAAAGTACAGAAAAATATATAAAATGTATTTTGAATTATAAAAAGGCAGGAAACATATATAAAATTAATTAAAAATTATAAAAAGGCAAACAAAAAAATCTTTTTAAATTATAAAACTGCAAAATAAAAATATAAAACTTAATACAAATTATAAAACTTAAAAAAAAAAACGATAAAAATATATTTTTTTAATTTTTTCAAGCAACTGCTCCGCATATCACGCTTTCAACTCGAACACGCCTCAGCAGAACACCTTTATATCTCACAATTTATTCGTCATGTTCAATCTAAGCAATCATATATCTATCCCCCATCTATTTTAAACTGAATTCCTATTGCCCCTACGACATGCTTCGCTTTTCTCTGAAGCGTGCGCCCCATGATTTTTTTAAGACACGCTCTTAAGTGTGTGCAAATAAATTCTTTTACGGAAGTTACAAAAAATAAAAGAGGAGCATGTAAATGTTCGTCTTTAATGTTTAACACACTTTTCGCGCGGTTATCTTATATATTTTATTGGCTCATCTTGTGGCTTTCAGCAGGTCTGCGGAGGCCCATTCTATTTACTAGCGCACATAAATTTAAAAACCACACGCACACGCACACACACACACTCGCACTCGCACACAGATGCACTGATAAATATTTGAAGAGCTTGTGAAGTGGAACGCCCCACTGATTTATTCAATAAATCACAAGCTCTCCACCTGGAACAGGCGGCGCAGATTTAAATTTTATCTCACATGTAACTGCATATATATATATATATGTATATGTATGTATGTGAAGGCGGCTGTGTGCGTGTATATATAATTGACTTGCTGCGACAACTAACGGAGAAGTCTGGCAGCCAGGACACATGTCAATAAGGCAAAAAAAAGAAAGGACTCCTAGTGCCAACGTCCTTGTCAGTTAAATGCATTTAACTTGGGTTTATCTACGGCTCTAGCATATGCACACAGTTGAAAGCGTTTGCTTGTTGTAGTTATATTGGCAGGGCCATGCCCCCATCAATTCAATTCAATATCAATACATATATATATAAATATGTGTGTACATGTGTATATATCTATCTATCAGTCACTTTATCAGTTCGCCAACTTAAATGACAGTGAATACATCAAATGACTTTCAATCCTTTCGCGTGACTGAAATTTTCGACTCTTTGTCAACACAGGCGACAGGCTCATCTCCCACTCTCTGTCTCTCTCTCTCTCTCTCTCTCTCTCTCTCTCTGTGTGGGCGTGAAGGTGTGCCAATTGTTGTTGTTGTTCTTGTTAGCACACATGTGTGTGTCTCGCTTGATAAATGTGAGCAACGTGCCTGGCATTTGTTTTTACTTCATTTTTTATGCGGCGTCGTATTCGAATTTATTTAGTGTTGTAAAATACGTTTTTGTGTATTTTAAGCATTTCCTTGCTGTTTTTGGGCCGTAAGAAGCGGTCTTAGTTTAGGCCTTATTTTTAGCATTTGTAAAACTTTAAAATGCCAACAGACTTAAGCAGAGCTTAAAACGAAATGACGAAGCTATTTTTGGGGAAATATAAGAAGTTTGCTATGGGAACTGCTGAGACTTGAAAGATGTTGACATAAGTGCGATTTAATGGGTGACAAATGTTGATTTCATTCAAATATGTTGATAAATAACAGAGTGTGGTCTGGTGGGGAGTATACGACTGCGAGATACCTTGACCTTAGCCTAAAGTTAAAGTTATTGAGATTATATTATATATAGCTGTGGCTGACTAATGTTTGACTTCATTAAAATATTTTGATAAATAGCAGAGTGTGGTCTGATGGGGAGTATACGACTGGGACCTTACCCTCAGCCTTGGACTTAGCCTAAAGTTAAAGTTTACTTTAGTTCCAATTTATTTATGTTTTAGGCTCCTCTTAGGCATGCTAAGAACATATAAGACTGCTTCGGTTGGTCGTGCTCGACTAGTAAATACAATTTTGCTGCAATAATTGAAAACATTGAATCATTATACGATTCGTCTATATATGCATATACAAAAATACTTTCACAAGCACAAGCAGCAGCTGCGTTTAGCCCTTATAGTCTTTATGTATGCTCTATATACCTATATATACTTATTCCCAGTTATTGATTAGTGAAACCCTTAACGGGGGAATTTCTAAGATATCAAAAAACATTTATTTATTTAAAATAAAAGCTATTAATAATATATTCAGTTTAAGGCATTGGCCAAAATCCTAAGCGAATTCCCTTTCTATTTAAAGGCAACAGTCAAACCCGGGCCAACGACCTGTGGTTCGTTCAGCAATCGTCACTTATCCCTTATCACTTTTCCTGACTGATTTTCTATGCACCGCGCCCCGCCCACCACCACGCCCTCCACACACCTTTGTCACACACCTTTGCCTTTAATTAAATCTGAAACTATGCTAAGAGCTTCGCAAGAAATAAAAAAAAAAAATCAATCGCTGTATTTATTATCGAACCAATTACACTGCATGCCAAAGCAAGCTCCAGCCAAGCTCGTGCCGCACTCGAGACGCTGGTAATCCCAGTGCTGCCAAAAGGGGAAAGCTAACGGTATCGGTGCTTGAGCTGGCTTCTCACTCGTTTGGCATACTTAAAACTAACGGGCAAATACAGAAATATGAATAAACTGCAGCAGCAGCAGAGGTGGCTGGCTGGCTGGCGTGGCTAGAGCGAGCGCCAAGGGTTAGTTAGCGCAGGGGTGGGGTAGGGAGGGCAGTCAGAAAGGAGTCGAAGCTTGCCACGAACGAAGCGCACAAATATTATTGAATTTGCAATTCGATGCAGTTTTTCAACGTGTGATACAAACACACTCTCACAGCACAGAGCGACACCCCTCGAGCGCCTAAGGGCGGCAGGGGGTGTGGGGGTGCAGATCGTTACATAAAATTCATGAAAATCTCGCAACGAGCTAAAAGCCAAAAACGACAAACAAATTGAAGCCTGACAAACTGCAGCTGTAACAGCCGGAAGTTTGGGGCCATTTTTCCATTTGTCAAGTGCCAAGTGACTGGGTTTGGGGCTGGCTTAAAAATTTTTATGCGGATTTTAGGGTAAGCGCGCGAGGCGGGCGCTTGGCTTACTTGCCAAGTGCTCGTTGGGAGCATGGCTCTGACCAAAAAAGGGTTAAGCGGCTTAATTGCTGTTAAGGTCAATTCTCTGGGCTCTGTTTTCTGCCCTCTCTTTCGTTCTCTCGCTCTCTTTCCATTTCCCACTTTTCACTTTGCTGTTCCGCTGGAAAAAATTGAAACGCTTTCATTTTGCCATTGTAAGAATGCAGAACGCAGCAGCAACCTGCTGTGACATTTACATAATTACAGGAAACAATTTCTATGCACATTTATGTTACAGAGTGCGTGCCGGGAACGCATCGAGACAGGGGCTAGTCGGGGGCCAGGCAGGGACTGGTCCGGCTGCATGCACCGGAAAATGATGTGTTAGTTTGACAAAATGCAACATGGCCAGCATGGGAAGAATGTGAATATGGAAAATTTGCGGTTTAAATGGAAATTGGTTTGGCAATTGAGATGCAAAAACAAATTGCTTAGGCGAGGCCTTGCATTCGAGATTGTTTTGAAGTTTGAAAGAGACTAAAAAAAATCCAAAATCAAATTATCTTTGTTGATTCGATGCAGAAATGTTGAGTTTGTGCTCTTTGTATATCCAATATTGGCATTGGTAAGAGAGCTAGCATATTTGTAAATGGGAATAATTCTATTTGAGTTTATTAACTGGTATCTGGGAGATACTCTATTCGTTTCAGTAAATTTGTTGACTTGTTTTGTAGCAGCAGCTCAACAAAAGTTAGCTTCAGTTCATCGGGGAAAAAGCATATATAGACGAAGACCGATATATAAGTAAAATGGATATATATATCACATATATATCCGTGCTATATTTACTATATATTTTTAGCATTGTCTGTGAAACAATATATTTGAAAGATCAAGTTTCTTAGTATAAAATATCATTAAACTTATATACTACAAAATTTCTACAAGAGTTCTACAAGTTCTCCTTGATTTGTTTCAACACCCTAGTGCAAGAGTCCTAAAAAATCTAATTATTCTATCAGCTCACTCTGTCAAGAGAAAGAAAGACTCTCGGTCATGCAAGGCGGACATTGCATACAGGCAAAATACTCTTTTGAGAATGCACTATGATATTAAATATTAAATAATTAATTATTAAATATGAAGACAGATAATGCGGTCAAGCAATTGCTTTTAAGAATATTAAATTTGATAATAATATAATATATAGTAAACTATTTCTGTTAAGCCTTAAGAATAGTCACATATATGATTACAGATTGGCAGTTTAGCTGTGTCTTGAATCTCTGTTGAGGTTTTTAAGAGACAGCAGAAATATAATATTTGATCTTTACATCCACATATTAATATATATCTTTTTAAGAACACTTTCCAATATTAAAATCTTTATAAAACCTTAGCAATCCAATTCGAACTTTTGCTGGACTAACTTCTCCCAAAAGTAAGCTACTTTCTGCATTTCCTCTCCCTTTTCCCTTTCTACTACATATGAAATTTGTTATCATAAGTATCTAAAATATCCCCAATTTTATGACCAGGACTTCCACATATGTCTGATGGCAACAATTAAGTCGTAGACACTTCCGGCATTACAGCAATCTACGTTCCCTCGCACCCTCGACGAGTCCAAGTCCAGCCCGTTCAGAAGGTGGTTGAAAAGAGTTTAAAGGTCATCTAGATCTTGTTCGCACGCCTAACATAATTAAAGCTGGCCTAACTAATCTTGATGCTCATATATGTGTAAGGCTATATAAATTTCATGAGCCGCACATTACCCTGCCCACCTCTGCCCACCTCTCCTCTTCCCTTACCAAATATTGTCAGAGAACATTTAGCTTGAAATGAACTCAATTAGTTGGCATTACATTAAAAATTATGCATTAAAAGCTACACGTGTTTGTTCAATTGTAACTGCCTATGTGTGTGTGTGTGTGTGTGTCGCTAAATAACGTTTATTAACCTGCCATTAACGGCCAAGCCCAATGCACCCAAAGGTATTTGCTTGTCAGGCAATCGTCTGGTAGCTGCACAATTTACACGAACCGATAAAAATCTTCAGCACGCACCGAACAACAAAACGTAATTTGTATTTGCAGTGTCTGCCCCTGTACAGAGGGGGGGTCGGAACTGGCGCCCTTCCAGCACAAGCCCCAATTCTGTGCCAACTGCCAGCCAAACTCGAACTTCTCCTGCTTAGCGTGGTAACCAAATTAGTCCGGCTCTGTTTCTGCTGCTCTGATTTATTTATACTCCTTTCGAGGGTATTTCGATGA
This sequence comes from Drosophila peninsularis, assembly GCA_035047485.1. Classification (NCBI taxonomy): domain Eukaryota; kingdom Metazoa; phylum Arthropoda; class Insecta; order Diptera; family Drosophilidae; genus Drosophila; species Drosophila peninsularis. Next base: position 1,259,216 of record JAWNPN010000018.1, on the reverse strand, counting down.
GAGCTGAAATAGGTCTTTGAGTTTATAGATATATAGATACATATATATATATATATATATATTATATAGTTTATATATTATTTATAGATAGTAGTTTAATGGGAGCAGTTGAGTTGAGTTATATGTAGAGTTGGGTTTACCTAGCAAGCCTTTATCTCTTCAAACTTTATATTATACTATTAAATACAGCTCTTATACCTAGGGTATTCAAAATTCCTTCAGTTGAATCCACTCTCTACCCGTGGCAAGTGTCGCAAATTGTTCGTGTTCCTAATTCTATTATAATAGCTACTCAAAGTCTGCGTCCGGTCGCCAAATATGCCAGGTACTCATAGCTGGGCCTCACCGCAACTCAGCCCCTCCACTCTAGCTAACTATTGTTATTAAACAAAACGATTTTCATGCTTTACTTTCCATGCGTTTGATATACGTTTCCATTTGATTTTTCTTTTGTGTTTCGCAGCCATTGCTAATGTCTTAATGCCTTTTGTGGCGATGTTTCGAAATTGACATTTAATTACAAGTTAACCTGCCGCCCCCAAGTCGACTCGAGTTGAGTCGAGTCGAGTCGAGCGACATTAGTGGCTATCGCACACGGAAATACTATAATATATTTACTGTTAGCTCCGCACAGATTTCTATTACTCGTAAATGTATATTAAATTGCAATCGAAACGTAGATAATTCATTGATTTTCTGTATACCCAAGCCCCAATGAGGCCAACACTTTAATATTATATTGAATTAGCTTTCATTAATGTCAGCGAAGGTGTTGACATTTAAGAGGCAGTACGTGGGCATATAATATATGCTATATGTCTGAGCAAGCATTGGGCATTGTTGTGGAAGTAATTTGAGTTAGGGTAAAATATGTGTATATAATAATATAATATATATATATATATATAAATTAATTATTGCTTCTAGATACATGTCAAGAAAAGGCTTCTTAGAAATTTACTTTTTTTTTTTAAGCTGACTTGATATGATGTCATATATATGGCATAGTATGCCATACAAATAGCCGCTGGCCTTGCTTGAGGCGCAAGACTCGTGCTTGAATGTCTCAATTCAACATGAGTGCTATGTTACTCCAACAATAGAGTCTCGAGTCTCTTTCAAACTGTTGAGCTAATTAGGCCTTGACGTTGCTCCACGGAATAGAATCGAGAGCTCATACCAACATATATCGGATAACTGCAGGCGCCAATGGTATGACTTTCTCCTGAGCAGACTGATTTGCTCAATTGCCAGTTGCTCTGAGCGCTGTGTGTTAATCAAGATCGTATGCCAAATCTTATTACATATATCAATAACTGAATGTTATCAATAGCTTCTACAGCCCACAGTTCTCACTCTTGCTGGAGTCCGCCTCTCTCAAGTTTACCTTCTCTTGCCAGAGCTCCTCTCTTTGTCTTGTGTGCTATACCATATATGTTCAACAGCTGTGTGAGTGGAGCGTGTCTAAGGTTGTATGTGTGTATTGGTGTAGGTGTGGGTGTAGGCGTTAGTTGTAGGTGCAGTTGGCGCTATCTGCACCGAGCATCGGACAAATAGTTAATAATCATTATTAACAGTTTACGTGGCAAACTTTTGCTGCATAATAACAAAACGTTGTACACACGCAAAGGCACCAGCACACACGTACACAGACACACACACACACACACACACACACACACACATATACGCCCACACAACCTGCAGACAACAATTACGCCTTCATGTTGCACTTTGTGCATGTTTCTTGTCACATTTGTGTGGAAAATTGAATTTTTTGCGTGATTTAATTTTAATTTTATTAATTTTAATTTTAATTATTAATTTCAAGTGCAGCAAGTGCATTAACGCATTACTAAATGCATCAATTTGCGCGCATTTATTGCTTATTATATTTAAAAAATATTAAGTTTTCATTAATATTAATTTTTATTTATTTGCATTAACATTAACATTTATTTATATACCATAAAAAATGCGCAAAAATGCTTTACATAATAACAAGAAATATTTGCATAGGCAGATAAACCACACACACACACACACACACACACCTGTGCACAGCTTCACACACCTGCACACTCAGCTGCATAATGGCATAAATAAAAGCACTTAAAATTAAAATGAAATTTTCATTCATTAATTTTGCAATTTGATATGAAAATGAAAATTGTGCAAATTTCAGCCCAGCTGAAATTGAAATTTGTTTTCCCTTGTATTTTATTTGTGTATCTTTTTTTTTTAATAATTAAAAACAGTTCGTATACTTAATGTGTGTATATATATGTGTCAGTAGCTGCCATCTCAATTAACACGAGTTTATCGAGAAAAATGCATCGGGCGGAAATAATTTATAAACAGCTGCAGAGCTGACAACTGCAACATTCATTTGCCAACAATTAAATGCAATTTATTATCACATTTGATTTTATGCGAGCTGAAGCTGATTTGCCTTTAACACGGGAACAAGCCATAAAAGAGGAGAAAAACAAATAATATTCGATTATTTATTTATTTATTGTTTTTGTCTTGGCCCAAGGGCAGAAATGTGTTTGGTTTTTAAGAAAAATTTGGGTTGGCTTGCGAGTTAATTGTGGTTTAAATTTAATAGAAAATAATTTTCTTTTGAAAAATGAAATAAAATCAAAATCATTTAAATTTGATTTTGGTATTTTTATTAGACTTGTTTATTTTTATTTTTTATTTTATTTTTGAGGGCATACAAATTAAAAATGAAAATCATTTAAATTTAAATTTAATAAATTAAATTAAATTTTATTTCTTTAGCTGCATTTTTTTTCGTGTTTTCACTTTATCAAGCTGCAGCTATAATACAATTTCAAATACCTTCGCGTTTCTAGTTGGGCGCAAGCTAACTGCCACTAGCAAATGCATGGCAATTTATAAAAACTGCCACGGGGAGCAGTTGCAAGCTGTACAGGTGTAGCACCTCTTCCTCTCTCTCTCTCTTTCTCCCTCTCTCTCTTTCTCTCTCTCTGCATATTAAATAACAATATCAGCGTTATCACATATGAATTGCCAACATTTGCAGACGTCGCAGCAATAAAAACATAATGAAAGCATTTGCCATGCATATTCAGCTATTAAAAAATTTACGAGACGCCACAAACGAAACGGAGCGCGACAGACAGACAGACAAGCAACAATGGCGCCTGAGGTGCAACAAAAAGGGGCAAGCAAAGCACTTTGCCACAAAAGGTGCAGCAAAAAACGTTCTCTTTTGCAGTTGAAATTTAATCAACTTGTTGGCATTTTGTCCAAGTTTTCAGAATAGTAATCAAAATTATTGATTATAAATTGTTGTTGCTGCTGTTGTTGTTGTTGTTTTGTCTGAATCGAACTTTGACGGTTGCATTTGGTAAACTTTTTGTAGCTGTGCCAAAAATTCGGTGAAACATTTCGTTTTCGGTTTCATTTTGTGACCCCAAATGACGAATGTGTTTGCCAGAGTTGCCAATAAACACGTACATATCGAAAATATATATATATATATATATATACATATATATCGAATGGCAGTAATGGGTCAGACAGCCACACGTTTTTTGAGGTTTGGCATTGGTTTTGTTGTTGATTGGCAGTGCAGGTGGCTCACTCTGAAGGTGCAGCAGGTGCGGTTGAGCGCTGTGTGCGTGCAATGACGAGTTGACCTGGGAAGTGTGTGGCTCGATAGCACTTATTTCTAACTGAGCGATTAGTGAATGAGGTGTTTAGTAGAAAAATACGTTGAGTGAGCTATAGAAATGAATGATTATGGATAGCATTTGTATATGGATAGCTGAGTATCCATATATCGATAATTAATCGACTAATAGATGTCAAGAGTGATTTCTGTTAGATATATATGCTTGATAAAGGGGTAGTAATCGATAACAGTTATCAATATGAAAAAGGAATTATCATAAATCATCAATTTTATACGTTAGCTATCTAATATCTGCCTATCGATAATTATCGATAACACAATAACCCGTCTCTATATGCTCATTATACACGCTTCGCTTGCTCTGGCTCTCATCCATAACTGCCCTTAGATTTTCATTACATGAGCTAATTGCTGACAGCTCTAAGCCCAATATTAACGCCATTTACGGTCTTGCTTGCGGGCCAAAAGTCTTGGGCGCAGACACACGCGCGCTCAAATCAATGAATAAAAAATTGCACACAAAACTCAATTTTCAACAACTTTTTGGGGCATTCGAAACGCACATTTTTCTTTTTCGCCACGTGCTATAAAACGTGGCCAACAACAACAGTTTGGCGGCTGAGGCGACAATGTGGCAACTGCCACAAGGCCCGAGAAATTAAGGCCAAGACGTCAAGATAAAGAGAAAAAAACAAACTTTTGCTGAGCTGTTGTTGTTGTTGAACTTGACGCATGTTTGTTGGCAAACAAAAGTGTAGGAGAGATGAGGGCGCAGGGGCGTGCCTGGCACACTTGGCTCATTAAAATGCGAGGCGTTAAGCCAAAGTTGTGGATAGCGAGCGAGCGAGGCGGCAAGAGCTCTGACCTGTGCGCTCGAGTCACATCTTGAATGGCAGCCAAACAAATCTTATTTAATTTGGCTTTGGCGCTTTTCACGCGGCTGCTGCCAACAAGTTTGCACACACCCACACACCCACACACACACACACTCGCACACTTAGCCAACTCGTTTAGCAGGTCGCAGCTGTTGCTTCAAGAATTTCAAGTGCATTTGAATGGCCCCCTGGAATGGCATATCGCTCGCCTGTTTGCCAAAGTGTTAAATGTCATGGGGGCGTGGCTATAAGTGAGGGGCTGCTGGCTCGTGGGTGTTGCCAACTAGCATTACACAGCTGGGCCTTTTGAATTGATGTGAATTTCAGTTCGCATTTACATTTACTACATGCCATATTTATTATTTATGCGCGCTCTTGATATGTTGCGAGTCGGGGGCAAAGGGCCAATAAAACTGACAAGACGCATTTCCGACGTCACGACCCGCCGGAAGTGTGCGTCCATGCGATTTCCGCTCGACATTAGCCGGAGCTAGAGCCAGAGCGCAGTGCACTTTTATGAGGCTAACAGTCACACTGAAAAAATTAATATGCGCACACGTGTGTGCACTTGTTGAAAGTCTAAATTGAATTTACGCCCAAAATTATGCAGCTTTATTTTTTTGTGTTGTATTTTCTTCCACTGAATGCCCGAAGCGAACAACTCTGGCATATTAATTCCATTTAAACTGATTTTCGTGCGAGTGCGCTACGTGGGCTGTCGAGCCAGTCGAGCCAGTCGACCTACTCGCGCCACTCGAGCCACTGCTAAGGGGGGTGTTTGTATATCATCAATTAACAGTCATGTTGTATGCTGATTGATAGCAATGCGCGCGGGGCACGGAAATCAGTGGGAGAAGTGGGCGTACAGCTGCCAGTTTTACAAAAAAAGAAGAGTGAGAGAAAACAGTCTGACAGCTCTTTAAATTTCGAGGAATTGTCCTTGAATTGAGTTATACTTTTCATGCCAAACACAATTAATTCAGCGTGTGATTTTGTTAGGTTACCTCTCAGCGTATGAGAGTGCATTGGAAGCTTTTGATTAAAAATTAAAATGAAAGCAAGACGGATAAAATATATTTCCGCCTTAGCATAGTGTTAAAATTTCTTTACTGAACTTTTCTGAACTTTGAGGAGCTTTCTTACCTTTTAGTTGAGCTTATGCTTAATCCTAACACTTTTGTAACAGAGAGCTTTAACAACTTATCTTTCTTAACTATAACTTGAGCTGAAAAATATTTCGTTTTCTGGGAAAGCATTCAATTTTATTAATAGTAAATTCTAGCTCGAACTTATTAATATCCATCAATCAGTTTTTATGTGCTTTAAAGCCATTTATGTCCACTAAAATATCCTCAATTTCATTCAGTGATGCTTTGAGCATTTGGTGAGCTTTAATAAAGCTGATCTATATTAGCTTTAATGTGCTTTCGCCTTAAATATTTAATTAATTTTACATCCTCATTTGCTAGTTTCATTCATTAGCTTAAGCCGTCTATGCATACAGCTTTCAACTGCTTAAAGCATCTAATTTGCAACTGAAGCTGTCTATAAATAATTCTACTGGCTATATTTAATTTGTCCAACTAGAACTTTCTTTCTAATCTAGCATTTTCATGTGCTTTTAAATATTTGTTCATTTCATTAAGCAGACCTTTCGGTTCACCCCTTTTAGCAGCTTTAAAAGCAGCTTTAATGCACTTCGCTTTCGCTTTAAGCTCTTTGAGTGCTTAAGGAATATGCTAAGCATTTGCTTGGCTTGTCTTGAGTTGGCATTTGCTTTGACCAAATCGCATTTGATAACTTGTTGCGTAAGCAGCTTCCCTCTAAAATCCTATTACTGCGCTATGCGAGCCACTGTGCGCCGCGCTCGCCGTGGACAGCCGCCCTTTCAGCGCGCTGTCCGCCCCAGCCCGCTGCGGCTGCCAACGCTTTTGTCAGAGCTTAGCCAGCGCGCGCGTTTCACTTAGCTGCGTGCTGCTAATGGCGCAAATTTCAAGCACAATTGAAGCCAGTTTAAATGTCCTCGGCCTCGAGTTGGAGGGGCCAAGGAAAGCCGCAAAAAAAAAAACTTTCGACACCTTTGCCTGCGTCGACTTTCAGCTGCCAACTAGACGACAGTTGGCGGCATTTTTCACGCCCAACTCCAAGGCGACCGTGGCAAAGGACGACAGGGGCCAAATTAAGTTGAAATTAGCAGCGTTTAAAGTATAATGAGCGTATAAATGATTAATTCGAAGTGTAGACTCCTTTTTTGGTCTATTTTGTGGAAAATTGATATGGGCCGTCCGTGAGTGACAGGCGAGCTGCAGACGCTTAATTAACTTTGGCTTTATTGGCCAATCGAATTAAGCTAATTGACCAAGCGACACCTGACGTCTCCGTCTCCATCTCCTTCTCTCTGTCATTTTACGGCTACAGCAGCTGCTGCTGCTCTGCTCCTATTATATTTTTAGTCTTGTCTGTCAAATAAATTTTATTTAGAATTCCCCGATGCGAACGCCGCCCGACAATTGGAAATGTCTTTGGGCGTGGGGACGCAGTGCTCTGCAGGATTTTTGTTCAAAAAGATTTCTCTTCGCTTTTCACAATAATTCTATTTTTGCTTTGCACAACAACAACAACAACAACAATTTTTCAATTGTCAAGTCTGGCTGCGTAAAGGAGCGTAGCGAGCCATGCCTCCAAGGACCTTAACCAAAAGTTTCAATTACTTTAACTAATTCATTAATGTTGCTGAAATGTTTTCAGCATTTCAACGCAAGTTTTCTATAAACTTATATAAATACACAAAAATATATATATATATATATATAAATATACATACAAATATATATTTACTTGGGACATTTCCGGGAAATTTAGAGCCAAATATTTGTATATAATTACGAAGGAGAAATAGTTGAAGGAGCGTCAGTAATTGAAGTTTTTGGTAATGCCGGGTGGGCTGCAAAATTGAATTTGGAATTGGACATTGAAGAAAAAACATAAAAAATACATATATAAAAAAAATTATGATGAATAAATAAATTAAAAATTAATATATTTAAAAATAAATAAAATAAGAAAATTAAATAAATCAAAACATAAATTAATTAAAAAATAAATAAGTTAAATAATAAATATAAAAAGTTACAGAAATCCCTAAATCATAATAATTAAAAATAAACAAATTAACAAAATAAATAAATTAAAAAATGATACATAAAAAAATGCATAAAATAAATAAATACATAGAAAAATAAAAAAAATTAAAATATAAATAAATCTAAAATGAAATAATTAAAAAAATAAATACATATAAAATTAAATGCATTAAAACATAAATAAACTAAAAAAAGTTTAAAACTAATACAGCCAAAAATAATTAAATAAAAAATAAATTAGTTAAAAAATGTTTGTTATAAAATAAATAATTAATTAAATGCAATTCTAAGATCTCTAGATTTAAAGAATTTTTATATAATTGATTTTTCAACACAAAAGAAATCTAGTTTTATTATTGACACAGCACACAAAAGCTTCACAATAAAGTTGACTTTTATTTGGAGATTAGCGCTTGGCCAATTGGTTCTTATTTAGTTCGAATAATGTCAATGGGTTTGTGGTTTTATCTTAGGTAGACGCTGTTGTCGTCGCTTGGTTTATCTGCAGCCAAGCAGACAATGGCCAAACCGAAGTTTAGCTTTTGTTCTCGCACACAATTACCGCCATTAACATTTATGGTGTCGACCTCAAAAAAAAAAAAAAAAAAAAAAAAGAGTGGAAAAGCGGCCAAAACAAGCGGCGGAGGAAATTAAGTAGAAAATTGCAAAAATTAACAGCAGGCAAGAAAAGCAGCAAAAAAATATTATATATATGGGGAAAATGCAGGAGAAGAAAACAGAGCTCCAGCTTTTCTGTTGCCTGCCCTGGCTTGCCTCTAAGGCTTAGACTGCTTAAGGAAAATTAATTAAAAATAAACATGGCACACGCTTGTTCTTTAGGAATTCCAAACCAAAATAGACCTGTGGCAAAAGAAAGAAGGCAGCATGAAAAAAAGGGCGAGACGGGAGGTGGAAGAGCGAGCGAGAGGAACTGAAATGAAAGCCAGGCAGACAAATAAGAAAAATAACAGCTAGTCGAGACCAAATTCCAACAAAAGCGCACGAACATTTTGTGGCCACAAATCCGAGACGATAAGAAAATAAGTAACACAAGCGTAGCATAGCGAGAGAGTAGGAATAAAACACAGACACACACACACACACACATACACTCGCATACACACACACTGGCGCGAAAGACAAAAGAAATAGCTGAACTATTACTGGAAAGCTAGGAAAGCCAAAGACTGAAGTCTGGACAGCGTCAGCAGCAAAAGTATTTAGTAATTACGTCAAGTGAGGGAGGGCTGCAGGCGTGCAGGTGAGAGGAGTATATGTGGAGCATAGCCAGGTGAAAATTGCATTAGGTCAAATTTTGTGTGGCTCGCCGTGGCACGACTTCAGTTAGATCCGTGACGCTGTTGTTGTTAGCTTGGCTTGTAATATTGTAAGCATGCGAGGCTCTAATGGCAAAAATACCAGAGCCCATAAGCTGAGCCAGAGAGCATTAAATGCGCGTGTCGGCAGGAGGTTGAGTGTTGCGGCGCACAGGTGGGCGGCCACTAAGAAACTAAGCATATGTGAAATGCATAGTGGACATGGGTTGAAATATGGATATGAATATATATATACAAATGTATATGAAACTATACTCTTATATATACGAGATTTATGAATATATATATGTATATATATATATATATATATCTTTTTAAATAAAGATAAATATTATCTATTAGAATATTATGTTGTAATATGAGTGCACCTGCTGAGCTCAAGTTCTAAGCATTGACTTGCTTTAGCTCTAAAAATAGTTGAACGAGCTAACTGCATAGATTCTAACATAATACTGAGAATATTCCCCGAGATTATCCAACAAAATCGAACTTTAAAACCTTTAAAATCCCTCAAAATTAAACATAAATTTATAAAAATGAATGCAACAAGCATCAAAATACCCTACAACATGTAGCTAAGCCAAATGTATTTACAAATTTATTTGAAACACATTTCAAGCCAATGCGATACCATTAAAAATAAATCAACTTCCTTCCCCTAAAGCTTAAACCAAAATAAAAGTAAAGAAAAGGAAAGAGAAAGAGAAAACGTTTCATAAATAATTCGCAAATGGCCAAAGCGAAATTCTATTTCAAGTGAAGCATTTTGTATTATGCAACTTGTTTGGGTCGAGCATTGCGTAAGCTCTCTGCCCTCGCAGGCAGCTGGACTGCGCTCGCCTTAGCCATATGGGAAAAGTAATTTTATTAAAACAATAAAGCAAAAGCATAGTAAACTGATAAGCGTTTCATATGCGCTGGTTTCCCTTCTTTTTTGTTGGGCGTGGCAGGATTAAGGAGGTCTGGGTAGGGGACGTTTGTCCGATTAAGCATTATTTTGTGTAGAAGACGAAATTGTGTTATTGTGTTGTTATATATGGATGAGGGTAATATGGACTTGACCTGACATGTGCGACACGTAAGAGTTTTCTCTCTTATATAGTTTTCCAAACAAAAAATACAATAAAACATTAACCGTATAATTAAAAAAAATTTTAATATTCAAATTATATAATTTATAAAATAATTTTATGTGAAGAGGTATTAAAAAAATTAAAAAATAAAATTTTACTGAGGCTAAGGCTGACGCTAAAGGCTCGTTTCAATCTCTTTCAATCTCTCTCTCTATAAAATATTCCAGTGTATATAATATTCGACTTTTTCTACATATCTTTTATATTCTCCTACATTGTATTACTACTAGTATTTTGAATATTTTATTGCATGACTTCTTTTACTCCTCATATATTCTTTGTTTCATTTAGGCTTAATGGCCTTAAATGAAGCAAAGAAAATCAGAGCCGTTAGAGCCTTTTTCATCTCTAATAATGCCCTTAAATAAATCCTGTTTAATCCTGAAAGCATTTGCATTTGCTTTCGATAAAGTTGAAATGGTTATCAATTTTTATACAATTTTATTCAGTTTATTTGCTGAATTTTTGTTTTTGTTGCCTATTTTAAAAAATATATATATTTTTTTGCCAATTGAATAAAACAATTAAATGCATTTCTGTCGAGACTCTTAAAAGCTTTTAATATAAGAGACTCAAATCTGAAGGTAAAAATAAAAACTAAAATAACAAAATTTAATTGAAATAAATATAAAAATAAAAAAAAATAAAAACAAATTAAAATTCAGAACATTTTTAAATATAAAAAATATATTTTAAAAATACAAATAAGATATATATATAAATAAACTACAGAAACTCAATATATATTTATGATTAAATTAAAATAAATCTTTGACATGTCAAAGCAATAAAATGTGAATAGAAAATTGAGGAATATTTTTGCCTGTAACTGCAAATTGATTTCTATTTATTTCCTTTTGTTTTTGTGCCTTATGTGTCGGCTGTGTGTAGACATGTCTGGTCTCTGGCCACACTGGCTGACATTATGATAGCCCAATGACAGCTATTTGCAAATCAAACATGAGCGAGCGAGCGCCGCTTGCGTATAAATCAATTGATTGCCAAAGCGTTTTGATTGCCAGCCAAAATGCCAAGCTGCCAGCACAGAGGCCAAAGGCATAATGCATAGAAAAATGAATAAAAAACAATTTGGCTCTCGCACGCGACGACAAGTTGATTGGGGCGGGAGAAGGAGTAGAAACTAGAGCAGGGCAGGAGCTGAGACTCAGCTTAAGCCCAACTAGTTTGGCATTGATTTTGGAGCGGTGGGCGTTGCGACGTCGAATTTTGCCTCATTTAATATATTAACGCGCGACATGCACTCAAATGTGTTTTATTGTCTACGACTCCAAGCGGCTTTAAGCGGCTTGAACTTTATGCAACAAAAAAATGGGAAGCATCGGAAAACTGATTCAAATCAATTGATTTGGCAAATTAGCAAAGTTTGGCAAAAACTTTAATTTAAATTGAAATTGAATTGAATTAAATGTTAATGAAGATAAAGTGGGAGCAGCTTGAATTAATCTGTTAAATAAAAAGAATAAATAAAATAAATCAATTAAATACAGTAAATAAATGAAATAAATACATTAAATTAAAAAATAAAATGAATATAAATTGCGAGCAGCTTGAATTAATCTGACAAATAAATAGATTAAATAATATAAATAAAGTAAATAAAATAAATAAAATAAGTAAAATAAATACAATAAATAAATAAAATAGCTTCAATTAAATAAAATAAATAAAGTAAATAATATAAATACAATACATTATTAAAATAAAATAAATAAACTAAATAAAATAAATAATATAAATAAAATAAATAAAATAAGTAAAATAAATAAAATAAATACAATAAATAAATAAAATAACTTAAATTAAATAAAATAAATAAAGTAAATAAAATAAATACAATAAATAATTCTACTAAAATAAATAAACTAAATAAAATAAATAAAATTAGTAAAATGTATCAAATAAATACAATAAATAAATAAAATAGCTTGAATTAAATAAAATAAATAAAGTAAAAAAAAAAAGAAATCAATAAATAAATAAGTAAAATAAAATAAATAAACTAAATAAAATAAATAAAATTAATAAAATAAATCAAATAAATACAATAAATAAATAAAATAGTTTGTTGATGCTTTAATTGCCTTTATTTAAAAATTGGTTTTTAAATTGAATGAAGTGAGAAACAAGGAAGTGGATTATGGCCAATATTAGCTAGTTTCTTAACTTATTATATGTCTTAGACTCTATAGCGCATTTGTCAATAATATTAAATTTTAATTTTAGATTTTATGATTCTTCAGCATAGCTTTACTGAATTTGTATTTCAAGTCAATTTCTTTTTCTACTATTCACATTTGGTGACGCCAAATATATCTTCAGCTACAAAATTCTCTTTAACATTTAAGCTCAGTTTCAGCCATGCAAAACATGTTCTAGGCACAAGTATTCGAGTCGTATATCATAACGATAAAAACTATTACACAGCACAGATTGGCGGCATTTGCACCGCGCTTCGTCTCTGCGCCCTCTCTCGCTCTAAGTGCTCGCTCTGTGCTGCCGGCATTACCCCAATTTACTTTATTATCTCGGGTTCCACCTCCATCCAAACTGAGCATTAAGCGACAGGCAGCACGCGTAATTTTTAATTTACCATGGCATAAATCGCATAAAACTGTCACAGTCACTAAAAGCAAAAAGCAACAGCCCCTCGATCTGCATGAGCCCTCCCATGGCCCGGCCCGGTCCGGGCACAAATTATGTTGCCACACTGCGCTCAGGGTGTCGAAAGTCAATGGGGAGTCCAAAAAGACAGTTCAAGAAGGAAGCTGACAAAGAGCCAAGCGTAGCCCGTGCACCCTTGCCAAACAAAACTTCAAAACAAAACAAAGTAACGCAGCGGGTGGTAGTACCCATCCTGCCCCGCCTCCCTCTCCCCTTCTGTCTGCCTGGCTGTCTGTGTGTCCCTTTTGCCAGGATGCCATTCTGGCTGGCATTAATAAGTAAATCTTCAGCATGTGACGGCTATCGTGGCACTTCCGCAACAATCCAGCGGCACACATACAAATATCTATATACATTATATATATATAGTCAAGCACAACATCCTCTCCCCAACAATTCAAGCTATTTATATTTTATCTTGTCGTCGTTGAAGGCAAAGTTCTCTAAAGTTCCGCTGCGCCCGCTCAAATGAAGCTCTGGCTTGGGTATCTCTAAACTCTAAGTTCACCAAGTCTGGGATGCCATAGCCAGCAGCGTGTGTTGTTGTTGTTGTTGTGACAACCGGAAGTTGCAATTCCTGGCTCAATGCCTATAAATTTAACTTAGCCTTTTGCTGAGAGCACATCTTGTGTGTGCCAATGTGTACTCGCTCTTCTTGTCGCATTTGCGGTTTGTTCCTACAGCCAGGACATGCAAACTCCTTTGCCCTCAGCACTCAACAGTTGAGACGGGAGCTCTCCAGCTGTGCATTAGTTTAATTAGATGCGCGCTCTACAATCAATTATTGCCCAGATGTTCGTACTTAAATTGTAATGAGATTTTTTTAACGAAGACTTTAAGCTAAGCCTACGGAATTCTTTTTCATGGCCTAAGCTCTGTTGGCTACAAAACAATGCAAGATATGATAGATATATCCACCATATGTTTTTGCTCTTGGCGAGTCAATCCAAAATTAAACTCTCTAGCTCTTTAAATAAGAGAGTTTCTGATATACCGGAAATGACATACTCCGATTTGCCACGCCCCTAGTGCGCGTATCGGAAAAATCTTGACACATTACCAGGTATGGGTACAGATGAGTATATATTCCGAATTGCAAGTCTCTAGCTTCAATAGCGGCCAAATGGTTCGTGATCACACGTATAGCCGGACAGACCGACGGACGGATAGCAATACAGGCATTGCCTTGCATGAATTAGTATAAAAACTTCATAACTTCATTATTTACCCTTAGTTCATCATTTATAAGCTCACTCCTTAGTCTATTACTCCTCTCTTGCAGCCCCATATGCCAGCTCAACCACAATAACCAACGCACGTATCCGTGCTTTATGTCAAATTCTTAAATTTCCCTTAATATATATAGATATTCATATATTTTTTTTATTGCTAAAAGAAATTGCGCAATTTTAACAAATCCTCATATAATTTGAACGTCTAGGACAAGTGCCAAGTGTGGGCGGCCCTTACAAATGGTAGGCGTGACCGTGGCATTGTAGCACTACCTGTTCAGGATATAAATTTGCAGCCGAAAAACCTGCTGCCATTGCGAATTCCACACCGAAAGGGAATGCAAAAAAAAACGAGTGTAAAATGCAGAAAGCATTGCATGCACAAAGAGCAGAGGTGTATGAGTGTGTGTGTGTGTGTGTGTGTGTGTGTATGTGAATGTGGGTTGAAAATGGATAATAAAAAGCTCATTGCAACAAATTCTTGCTCAATTTTCAGTGTTAGATTAGAAACGCTTTACCTACCTAGTGCTGGCAAAGGACGAAGAGTGTGAGCAGGAGCAGAGGGCAGGTGCAGCAACGAACGGCGCTGTTCACTTTCTACAGCGCTTGCCTTGCAATAGACATGTCCTTCGTTTTGATACACTGCCCAAGGGTATTATGGTTTGATCAAGCAGTGTAAATAAAATGTAACATATGTAACAGATTTTTATATAACTGCAGTAAGTAGTAAGTAGACCAGTTGTAATTGAAGTTGGAGAGAAGAAGTGAAAGAAAGGAGTGAAAAGAGTAGCAACACGAATTTAAGCTGAAATAGTAGTGAATGAATAGTAATCGAGGTAGTAATAGTATCATTAATAGTAGCAGTGGAAGTAGTAGGAGTAGTAGTAGAAATAGTAGCAGAAATAGTAGTAGAAATAGTAGTAAAATAGTAGTCACAGAGGTAATATCAGTTGAAATAATAACAGAAGTAGAAATAGTAGAAGTAGAACTGGTATAAATAGTAGTAGAAAATTTTAAGAACTAGTAGCAGAATATGGAAATAGTAGTAGAAAATTTTAAGAAGTACTAGCAGAATATGGAAATATTTGTAGACAATTTCACAATTTTAGTAGATAATTTTAAGTATTATTAGTAGTAGTAGTAGTAGTAGATACGTAGCATTCGCATTAGCATTAGATGAGTACTATTATTATGATTATTGACAATTATTATAAAATATCAAGATATCATCTCTTCTACTTCCTTTAATATTTTACTACTATTTTAAATATAAATATTCATATATAAATTTTATAGAGTATTTAAACTTCCGCAATTTCTGCACACAAATTTCTCATTCAAGTATTTTCTTGTTTTGTGGGTCATGTTTAGTGTCTCTTGCTTGCAGTTGTTTGATTCCTTGCACTTTTTCACAGTCCTCTCGCCTCTACATATATTTTATTTCCCCCCTTTTTAACTCCCTTTTCTCTATTATGTTTTTTTTCGTTCACTTTTTCACTTTGGGTTAACATTTTCAACGTTTGCTTTACACGTTGCTCGCCACTTGCGTTCGCCCTTGTGTAGGTGTATGTGTGTGTGTGTGTGCGCGTGTGTGTGTTGGGGGTTTTATGAGCTTAGTTGGCGATTTAGCGATGCTTGTCTTATTTAGTCTTATATAAATGGCCAGCACTGTGGCCGGACGCCCCTTGAGAGCATCCTCTAAATACACAAGCGTTTATTTCGGTGTAAATGAGAGAAAAAGTGTGGCCAGCATTTTTAATGAAAGGATTTGCCAAATGCTTATTAATAGCGCAGAATACAGTTACTATTTTATAACTGAATTTGTAACCTATGCGGTAGGAAAGAAGAGATCTTAAAGATTAGTTCACAGCTTTGATATGAACGAGTTTTAGATTAGCAAAATTTGAACGAGGAAATGGGCAGATGTTTATTAGTTGTATGAATATATTTAAAAGAGAAAAAATAAAGAGTGTAAATACGATAAATGCCCTAGAAAAAGGGAGAGTTAAAGAATATCTACATATATAATAATATAAATATATATATCTAACCTTTCTTCTACCGTATCATAAGGATTGCCTAACGATTCTAATAAAAGATTTTCCCAAATATTCAGATGCAGTTACTATATACTCTATATACTCCATATATAAAGATTATATATATTTCCACAGCTAAATGCCCTACAAAATGTTTTCGAAGCAGCTGCGAAATCTCTTTGCAATTAAAAACAAAATGCATAAAATTTAATGAAACAAGCAGCAGCAGTTGGCAGTTGGCAGTTGGCAGTTGCGTCTGACTGCGGCGCTGTTGCTCAGCTCAGCTGTCAGTCAGGGGAAAACCCGGAAAATGTGCCATTAAACAGCAGACAACAACAGCAACAAGAGCAACTCGCACTTAAAGAAGCACACACACAAAAAGTCACGAGGTTTTTGTGCTTAAATTTCATAATCCGCACAAAGCAATGAGTCAGGACATCGAATGTCCTGGCCTCAAGCAGCAGCCAGCGGCAGGCGGCAAATGCGTCAACTTTAGCTTTATTCCTGCGGCTGCCGCTTTCAATGGCTCCAACGAGGCGGCAAAGACATGGCTAGAGCAGGAGAGAAAGAGAGGGAGAGGGAGTATGGGAGGGCTGCAGCGAGACTCATCAACTTGTTCGCAATTTCGAGCAGCGCTAAAAATGCATGAAATGAATGCGAAACGTGTGTGTGTGTGTAGGTGGGTGTAAGTGTATGTGTATGTGTGTGTTTGAGCAGCGCAAACAAACTGTGGAGAAAGCGCACAAAATGAAGCTGCAGTCGCAGTCAGCGTCGCCGTCGCCAAAAAAACTGACATCCAAATGCATTAAGCAAAAATTGTCAACAATTTTTCAGTCACCCTCACAACCGTACACTCTCCCCCTCTCTCTCTCTCTCTCCCACTCCCTCTCTCACCCTTGGACAGCACAGCTTCCAGACGCGACGGCGTCAAGTCTGGCTGAATAAACAGTTACTGGAAGTTGGAGGGGGCGACTGGCGGCTGATAAAGTCAGTGAGTCAGCAGCCACAACGGCAGGTTGTTCAAAAGAGAGATGAGCACACGGCCATAAAAGAATTACTGCCAACAATAAATAGCACAGAAATATAGTAAATATAAACATATAAAACAGTAAACAACATTAAATATATAATCCACTAGAAATAGTATTAAAAGAGCTAGCCCTTTACTTAAAATTTGAATGTAGTCAGTCAAAAGAAAGATCTTCAACGTTTGCCTTTGATTCCTGCTATTCGCTGCTCTTCTCTCATTAGCAAAGAGAACAGAATCCACTAAATGGGACACAAAAAACGTAAAGTGAGCAAATTGAGTGCACTCAGAATTAGAAACGGTCATAAAAGCTGCGCTAAGAGCGAAACTGTGCTACGCTGCAAAAAAAGTTCACTCGTCTGAGAATTGTTATACGCCAAATTGGAAGGGGAAATGCATATGCAAATTTCGTTTATTGCTGATCCCGTTGCTTCGGTCATCTGAGCAACTGAGAGCATTTATGATTGTGCGAGCAGAGCAAGTAGTAGTGCCTTACTCTTCTACTCTAAGTGGCTGTATTGGTGTGAGTGCTAGCTAAAAGAGGCGAGCGAATTAGTGAATACTGAGTGAACCTGTGCTTGCATGTGTGAGTGCAACAGCTGCAGTAAGTTCTGTTGCTTAGAGAGAGAAGTTGTGTGAGCAGGAGGGAAATAATATGTATCTTGAGTGGATGTGCTTTCGCATGTGTTAGAGCTAACCCACGATTGAGTCTTTTAACAGTGAGGCTGGGCTAGATAAAACTCAAATTTAGCAATTTAGTCTGTGTGCGACTGCGCCGTGGTGCGATTGACTGTTGTGCGTGTGTCAAGTGTCAAAGAAGTGTGTAAATTGTTTGAAAAGTATGAATTAAATAAGAGTTCAACTTATAATCATGTGAATTCTTTGGGTAAGTTATTTATCGCAGGACTAAAAAACTCTCTATATATAGTCTCTATTATTAATTTCACAACAATCGCCTGGCTTCACTCCCGCACACAACACGCGCTCATCTCTATTGTTTACAGTTCAATCTGATTGAATAATGACTGCTCCACAAAGTGAGAGGCTGTCAGAGGCTGACACTAATAGTGTTGGTAAATGCGGCAGACTGGGGTGCTTTGTCTTTTTTATGGGGGTTGGCCGAGTCTCTGCTGCTGGCTGTAATCTGCAGCACCCGCATCGAGTTACACTTTGATGCGACTTTACATTTTTAATGGCTCAAATGTCACGACAAATTATGATGTATTTGGCGCCAGCTCGCAGCCATCGTCGCCAGACGCCAAAAAGCCAACCGCCACAAGTGTGAAACGGCAGCTGCCGATAAGAGCGCAGATGCCCTTGGCACACCACCCCAACCCAGCCCCAACCCTCCATAGTTTTTTGGCCATTGCACCTGCTCGAAGGGGCAGTTGGCTGGCAGCTAATAGAAAATTTAAATGCCATCTCCTGGCAACTGGAGAAACTTGATGTTGTGCAACAATCTAAGCAAAGTTCATAAACTTGGCCAGGCCAAAGTTTCCAAAAACTTATAGTTTCTTTAATTATGAGTTTTTTATTCTTAGGTGTACTGAGAATATACTCTTAAATATGTATATATATGTATGTATGTATGTGTGTGTGTTGCAAGTTCGTTGCAGGTCATTGAGGCAAATGTTGATTCTTAAGAGTTCATGTGGAACAAAATTATGTGGCTGCTGTGGACAGATTTGCCACAGAGTGAGAGAGAAAGAAGGAGAGGGAGAGAGAGTGAGACTCAGGGAGAAGTCTGTTATTAAGACTCTGGTTGCAGGTCAAGTTGGCTCGCTTAACCCAGAGCTTCAGCTTTTAGTTTGTTTCTTTGTGTTTTTTCAAGTTTCAATTAGCTGCGGTAAATTTGCCTTAAGAGTTTCAACTTCAGACTGAACTAAAATTAGGAGTTAAGCCAGTAAGTGTCATCATTTTGGTTAAAAGAAAATGACAAAATCTTTTAAACACATTTCGTCTGTTCTTATGTAGATTTCATACATTTTTATATATATTTGAGCTCAATATAACTTTAAAAAATTAAAAGATGGTAGCTAATATATATATTTTTATTTATTAATTCTTTTCAACTCAATAAATAAATTTTTTTTTGAATAAAAGATAAAAATAAAAAATATTCTTAAAAGATATACACATTTATTAAATTAAAACAATTATTTAAAATTATTTTTTAAACTTTTAAATATATTTTAAGCAGTTGAAATATGTTTAAGCTATAAAAAAATATTTTGAACAATTAAACATTTTTCCCAAAAATTAAAAAAAAAAAAAATTTAATGCAAAAAAAAAAAATATATATATATAAAAAAATTATATATTTATTTTTTTATTTATATTTGTTAATAACTTTAATTGATTTTAAACTTAAACAAATATTTTAAAATATGATATTGAAGTTTTTTTTATAAATAATTTTAATACAAGAAAAAAATAATTTTAAAATAGAACCGAAATGTTAATTAATTTAATTTTTAAAAATATATTAAAGTATTATATCAAAGCTCTAAAATATATTTTAAAAATTCTAAATTTATTTACACTGAATATTTTAGAATATCATAATTAGTTTGCATTTTAGTTGTAGTTTTTTATATATTAAAATCAAAATTCAGCTCCTAATCATTTATCTCAATTACTCCGAATACAATAATTGTGTTGATGCACTCCTCACACAGCATTCGCTCTGCTAGTTGTCCGCTTCTTTTGTTACTATTCCCAGACTCTAGACTGGCCACTCACATGCCGTTTTGGCTCACACTTGTGCAATTGTGATTTCCCTCGTCAATCCATGAACTGCTTCATCGCATTCGAACACCTTGTGCTGTGGCTGGTATAAATCCCGCTGCTGGCTGGACATTCATTGGACGCAGACAGAGCTTGAGTATCTATGGCGTGGTAGGTGGCAGGCATGTTGCATAAACAAGGATTAAACAAAAGAAGTCACTGGTGCTACTCGCATGCTGCGACCCTCAGCGGCGCAAAAGGCAAATATTTGCCGCCGTGTGCCACCTCGACAAGGACATCAGTCGAGGGACGCCATTTCCCTGCCAGAGTGTCTTTCCGACTGTATGTGCGCTGCTTTTTTACTTTGTGTGCCACTCACGTTGTGCTCGTTATTCATATTTATTGTACACGTTGCCAGTGCCAGCGAGAAGGACCCCTTCATGAGTCCTGGACGAGTTGCATGTGCATTGCTTCTGCTGCTGCTGCTTCTCCTTCAGCTGGTGTTGTTGTAGGCGTGCGTTCGTGTCTAGCAGCAAAAACTTTGCAATTACAGTTATTTGATGGGATTTACACCCACTCACACAACCACACATACACACATACACACACACACACACACACCTCGAAGCCTTTCGCCTTCGCCGTTATATAATGCGGGTGTTGCCTGTTTGGACATTCATTTGCTGCCTCAATTTTACAGTCCTGACGCGAGGCGAGTGGGTGGCGAGCGGGCACAGAGGTGTATGGGTACGGCAGCAGGGCCGGTGGCAAGCAGGAAGCGTAAAGTGGTGTTAAATGACAGGGAATTACAAAAGAGGATAAAGTAGTTTTATAGGTTCTTAACGGGGAAAAGTACGAAAATAAATTTGCACTTGTAGCGGAAGCCAATATAATGCTAAGATAGTTAATGAATACTTAGAAGAGAGAGTGGCTGGGAGAGAGAGAAAGAGAGTGAGCGATAGATATTTTCTACTCTCAAATTAATAAAAAACACATTTTTCATTTTATTATTTATATTAATCATATATTTTATTATATTATTAATTATTTTCCAATGCAACTTATGTTTATATTACTAATTATTTTTGTTATATATTTTCAATTATATATTAATTCATATAATATTTATTATATGGAAGAAATTAACCATAAAATCCTTTAAAATCCTTTACATAATCAAATTTAAAATATAATAAAAATATGAATTTACCCTAAAACCTATTTGACATCACACAAATCCATTTTTCACATTTAATATAAATCCTCTCGGACAACTTCGACAATTGCGTATTTTATTAAATAATTTTTATGGCACTCGAACAGCGAGGTGTTATATTCCATTATTTGTTTTTATATTTTTAATCTCATCGCACTTAATCAGACACAAATCAAAAATAATTTGATATTTGTTATTGCATATTTTATGACCCGCTGGAGTAACCGAAGTGGTCCGCGGAAGGGGTGTGGATGGGGCGGCCACCCTTGTAATATGCTGATTTATAATGTTGCGACAGGGCAGTTAAATTGATGGCCTAAAAATGCGCTGACAATAAACATGCAAAGCGGTGGGCGGGGGACAGTCGCGACACGTGTACAAATTTCAACAACAGACATTTCACAAGTGCATAAATAAAATATATGATAAATATATGTTTTTATAAACGTTGTGTATATTGTAATTATAATGTGAATATCTGTGAATACGTGATATGATTAAATCGTGGGGAAAGAGCTTAACGGAAGCACAGAACTGGAAATATATTATATTCGAGCCTGAATAAATTATGGGTTTAATGTGGAAAAGTGTAGATTATACTGAGAATTATGAATGTATCTGATAGATAGTTGAAACTATATTAAATGTTTTATAAACATATAAGGAATGGACATGGGATAAGGAATGGAATGGAATATAAAAAAAAATTAAAAAAAAAAAATAAATAAATACAATATAAAAAATAATTCAAAACTAGAATACAATTTAATAAATGAAAAAGAATAAATACAATTGTCTACTTATATATTTGGATATATTATTAAAATAATACATATTATTAAAAATAATACAATTTCTTATTGCGTTATATAAACATTCTTCAAATATTGAAAAAAACAAAATAAAAATTTTCTTTTTTATTATTTCATTATCTATTTTAATATTTTTTTTTTAATATAAAATATTTCTATAGAAATCTTTTTATTTCTGTATTATTATTAAAAGAGGAAAAGTATATGTATATAAATATTAATTAAAAATATTTTTCATATTAATATCAAATTGAATATTTACTTATTTATACACATTCTTGCTGTTGGCCAATTTTGTAATATAATCAGTAAAAAGCTAAAAAGGGATATATACATATACATATATATTGTTTACATATACATATCCACGTCTATCCACGTATATCCCTTCGGGCGCACGTCAGACGTGTTTGGGGATTGCATGTCCATAAAATGTTGCTGGGATTTATTTAATAAAGCCTGCAAATAAAATATAAAATGCCCATCATAAATAATTCGCCCAGCAAAATTGATAATAAAATGCAAATCGTAAATAAAAGTAAATTTTAATATGAGAAATACGCGCGCGATTCCCTTTTAATGCACCCCAGGGATTTGTTTGCTTAGCTTGTTCGGTTTTAATTTGTTCTCTGTATTTTTTTTTTATATTTGTGAAGCTGTCATCAAAAAGATTTAAAATACGTTTCATGTTTAATATTAATATTTAATTTCATTTCATTGTGGTTTTTTCTCTGCTGCAGAACTATCGACTGCGCTGCGAGACGTGCGAGTGCGAGTGCCGCACGCGGTGAGGCGCGGCGAGAAGGCGGTGCTCAAATGCTTCTACGACATCGAGGACGACAGCCTGTACTCGGTCAAATGGTACAAGGGGCGCAGAGAGTTCTACAGATATACGCCCAAGGAGACGCCACCGATGAAGGTGTTTCACTTTCCAGGTGTTAAAGTGAGGGTAAGTTGGGAAGAAGAAAATATGCAAAAATCTAGAAATCTTTTCAAAATATTTTTAAAAAATATATGAAAATTCTTAATATAACATTTATATTTTTAAAATATAAAAAATATATTAGAATTCTTATAATATAGATATTTTTAAAATATTTAGAAAATATAAAAATTTCAAATTCATATAAATATTTCTCTTATTAATTGAATTTAAAAATAAAAAAATAAACTAAATTTAAATAAAATCAGTTTTCATGCCAGCTGATCCCAACAATTGTTAAATCGAAAAATATCTCTAAAAACTAGCTTCAATTAGAATTTAAATTCGAGGAAACTTTTGCCCTGCTATAGCAAATCGAAATAAATTAAACGAAACGTGAATCCAACAATGTGAAACATTTGCATTGAAATGGTTCACTTAACCCGGGGCAGGGTCGAGCGTCGAAGCGGTGCATAGTTCAATAGACACACGCGCACACACGCACACACATCAAATATTTCAATGCACAATCAAATCAAAACACGGTTTTTAACTTCCGCTTGATGGCAGTTACGAGCTATAAAAAAAAAATTACGCCCGCTGCCCCGCTGCCCGGCGCATCCTTTTTCGTAACTCTTGAGTTTGGCTCCCTTTTTGGTTTTCGGTTTTGCTTTTTGCGAATTGAATGCACAATATTTTTCAATAAATATTGGCATTTTTAACTTGCAGCACACAATTTTCGAAATTATTCAGGCATACGAGAGAAACACAAGGACATTTTATTTATTTTCATTTACATTTACATTTACATTTCTATGCCAAGCGACAATAGGCAAGCCAAAAAAGGAGCTAAAAACGAAAATAAATATAAACAAATGCAAAAGAACTACAAATTTGCAGTTTGATGGCATGGAAATGTTTGTGCTCCAATTGCCAAATGTCTGAAAAACAATTTGAATATTTTGAAAAAAAAATTGTATTGAAAAAAAAAAGAAAAAGTAAACTAAATTGTTCTGAATACTATTCAGAGGTTTATGTAGCTGACATCCGCGCCTCTCTCCATTTTTCATATATATTATATTAAATGAAATGTTTGATGCAGTTATTCGGTCACGTCATCAGCTGGTCTTAAATATTTATTAATATAGAAAACTCGCTGCGCTGAGTCTGGGATTGGGCTTTGGGATTTCCATATGGCCAGAACATATTCCTCCTTTTTTTTCCAATTTTTCCGATTCTTGCGAAAAAACAAATAAAATATTTAATAATTCATTTAACAACGCAGTCGACACTATCGCCATTTGATATTGTGCGGAGCCACAGAAATAAAATTGCAAACTGAAAAAAATGGACGCTATATATATATATATATGTGTGTGTGTGTGTATGGTCGTATATATATATTTGATAAACATGACACAAGCGCACTTTTTATTATTTACCATGCTGATGATTTTGAAAAATACAGGCAGCCTGCAGAAGTATCCAATATATAAATGGTATATAAACTGCTGGCTTATAAAATGCACAAAATAAAAACGGGCCAAACATTCGTCGGGATCCGCATAAAGTTGACCAGCTTCAACAATTTTGCAGCCAGAACCAATGTAGTTTGTATGTGCGCTCAGTCGGCGTTAAGGGAGTATATAGGTTTTTGTGTAGGCTATGAAGTAATTTGGTTTGACAGAGAACATAAATATAATAAATACCTCTATTAATCTGGGACTAGATTCTGCGGTATTTGATGAATTAGGGCATGGGATGCGCTGAAAAGGAAGTGTTTACGAATCTTTTATATTTTATTATTTTCCTTACATATATTTGTATTTATTTTATATTTTTCAAATTTGTTTTTATATTTTATGTTAAATATTTTATTCTTTATGTTTTATCTTTTATATTAAATATATTTTATTTTATATTTTATATTTAAAGTTTAGTGTTTTACATATACGTATATATATTTTTTAAAATTAAAATTTAAATTTTTTATATATTATATTTAACTTTTAATATCTTATATATTTTATATTTTTTATATTTAATTTTTTACATTTTATATTTGCAAAGTTCCCTTTTTTTCTATAAAAATCAACTGAAAATTACCTGATTCATTTCCCACATCTTTCCTCTGCCTTTTGCATCGTTAGCGCGCATTAAGCAGTCACTTACGCCCGTCCGCATTCCCTTTTACTTGTTGTTTTGCTGTCCGCCCGCTCAATTATTGAGGAGCTCAACACGAAGCCAGCAGCAATGCACGAGATACGTTTGCACTGCAATTTTTCAGATACAGTGCCGCCCCCACTGCCCCACTCTACCTACCTCTCTCACTCTTTTACTTTATACGAAATATATATATATATATAGTTGTATCTCGTATATATAGTTATGCGCTGTGTATTTTTTTAAGCAAATGTATTTCGCTTTTATGTCAGGCACTTCCCATATTCATTTGAAGCTCTTTCTCTACGTCCCCTCTCACTCTCTCTTTCTCTCTCTCTCCTGTTGCAGCGCACTTCGTCGAACGAGAGCCAAGTGGTGCTCGATGCGGTAACAATGTCCACATCCGGTAAATACAGTTGCGAAGTATCTGCGGATGCGCCCTCATTTCATACATTAATAGCGGCCGCCGAATTGGAAGTTATTGGTAAGTAAAATAAATACAGAAGCCAAACAATTGTTCAACAATTGCACTACATGGAAATATTTAACATGATTGCCAGAGGGGCTGTAAAAAAAATACATATATATGTATTTAAATTAATATATAAAGTAAAGAAATTAAATCAAATATATGATTTATGAACTGACTGATTGTGCATAAATAAATGTGTATAAAGCAAAAATATTTATTTGACAGTTATTACATAAAGCCTGCTCAATATTAAATAAAACATTTTTATATATTTTGCCCAGATGAGCTTGAGGAAGAGTACGAATGGCTTGAGTAGTACGTTGTGTATACGGCTAAAACTCCTTCATTGAGCTGCTACAGTCGAAGAAAATTTTAATTTGTTTGTATTTAAAGAATAAATTTTGTATATATATTACTAATAAATTTGCTTCCAAAAAAAAGCATGATTTAATTTTATTTTAATATTTTTAAAAATTATTATTATTATTATATATATTTTTTATATTTTATTAATATATATATTTCATTAATATTATTTATTATTTATTTGCATACATTATATATTTTATTATAATTATTTTTTTTCATTTAAAATTATTTTGTATGTACAAAAAATAAAGCTATGCCACCACAGTTAATTGATTTAGATTTTGCTGTATTATTTTTATGTTTTTTATTTGTGTGACTAAAAATATATTTTAAAATACTAATATTTACAATTTTATTTGTTTTATTACTAATTTTCTTATTTTATTATTTTTATTTTTATATATTTATTTAAATTCCTAAAAATCATTTTATTTACCCCTCCATTCCTTCAAGCTTATTCACAATAATTATTTATGCGCATTTTTATTGAAATTTGTTTATGGCAGACAAATTGTGAACAGTTTATGATAAGCCAGCAGACAAATAACATTATTAAGCAGACGGCCATAAAAAACATGCTACTTCATAGCAAATTGTGCTTGTCCAGAGTGCCAGCTCGAGTGACATCTGTTACGTTCCGGCCGTAAAGTGTTTAAGCTCGAAACATAAAAAGAACTGAAGATTTGTTAGGGCTAAAGAAATTTCTCTGAATTTGTATTAATTATTCCTGCTTATTCCGATCTAGGATTATCGATTATCTAGGATTATTTTTTAAGTATTTAATTATATATTTTTATTTATTTAATTTAATATTTTGAAGTTTTGATATATGTTCTCGAACTATGCTAAAGCTAAAAAATCATTAATATTTTATTCACTGAATTATCCTCATTACTTCCTGCTCAAGCGACAAGTCTCTAAAGGACTTTTCATACTTCATCTTGATGGCGCCCGCCAACAATATGATTTTCCATAATATTAAATGTTTTATTATGTGTCAAATCTGCTGCCATAAAAGTGCTTAGACTCTCGTCTACTCCCCAGCACGAGCAGCTGTTTTGCTCATAAATGTTTTGGCCATTAAACAATATTATTATAATTAATTATGGGATCTATGCAAACGTGTTGTGCTAAACCTTTGCAGCATTTAATGATGTATGCCGCAAATGTTTAGCCATAAACAGAAAACAAGATAATGCGGGGCTCCACAGTGTTTGGCTGCGTCTGTTGGCTTGCGGATGGTCCAATTGCTTCCAATTGGAAGTGTACACAAATATACAAACATACAGATATATTTAGATATATATATATATGCATGGTCATATAAACATGCAATAGACACGGCCAAAGTTTGCCAAGGCGGGCGAGCAGCCAATTTGAGCCCCTACTTTGGCAAAGCTTCTAAACCAATCATCCGTACACACACAGTCACACACAGATAGTCACACTTACAGTTGGGTCGGAAAGTTTATTGACCATCTCAAACGTTTTGCGAGTGCTTTTTCTATACATTTCTTAGTTTTGTTTGGCTGCTTAAATATCTTCATCTTCATCTGGAGCCAACAAATTTGTTTGTGTTTCGTCTGCTTGAATTCAACCGCACATACGAGCTGCAAGTTTATTTTTAAGTTACACACACACACACACATACGGACACCCACCCACACAGTCAGAGTTAGCTTTGGCATTCGTTGGGTCTCTAACCTCTTGACTCTTGACATCGGCTCAAGTCCTGAGTCCCTTTTGGCCCATCCAATTGAACTCGGCCGGGCCACGTCCCCAGCCTTGCCCTGGAATTAGACAGTTGCTTGCCGCTCGTCTTTCTGTTTGACTTGCTGCAGCTCGATGCAAAAATGGAAAAATACTTATTTATAGTTGAGTTTGTTGCATCATCTGCATTGAATTGTCGTTTGGCTGAATCATCATCATCATACGTGATACTCTACTTACTTACCATAGTTAGGTTATTCCAGTGCACAAATGCCAGGCGGCAGTTGATGGCTTTGAATAGTTGACTCCGACTCGAGTTGATTCAATTTAGGTTCAAATGGATTTCAAATTGCATGAAATTCAGAAGCCGAACCAGTGTGAGTTGTGGCAAACCAACTAATTCTGCATGGAGGGAGCCCGGAATTGCAGGTTACTTGTGAACCAGTGGGAACTGTGCTTGATTGAAAGCAAAGTTTTGAACATTTCATGAAAGACTTTTAAGCTTAGATAAACAATTGCTGTGTAACTGGCTCACTCTTGAGCTTAAAACTTTATAAATTATTCGAAATTCATTTATAAAGTAGCTTAAAACTGTTTTGCAGCCAGTTCTTTTTACTATGAATGAACTCTCTGATTGTGAACTGATTAATTTATAATGTCACATGAGTTTCCAGCTCAAAACGGACTTTTCCCCTGCTCAAAATGTACTCGAAGTTTAAATCAAAAATACTTTTGAAGCCTATTTCAAGACTATATGCTAAGCGTAGCTCAAATTTGGCTAAAAACTCACTTATTTACCTTTTTAAAATTAACTAAAAACTTTCAAAACAATTTGAATACTGGTTCAGAGCTAGTTCCCAAAGGCAGCAAACAAACTTTGAGACTCACAAATCAGAATCAGAAAAGTTAAGACAAGTTTAAAACTATTTCACAAGCTCTTTAGCGTGATTTGCTAGAGACTTCCTGCTAAAGGAACTGGAGAAGCATTTATAGCGGAACGAGCTCTGTCATGTTCACAATCGAAATTCGTGGCTCAATCATAACAGCAGAGCCATGAGCGATGGCCGGCGTGTGTAGGCTTACAAAAGCATTTCAATTATAGACTGCGAAACCGCAGAGATTTGACCTCGACTGTCACTACACACACACACACGCACAACACAAAATAAACATAGCAAACGAACTGGAGGCCTTCAAAATAGCCAGACATGAAGACCTTTGGGGCTCACGGACAATGGGTGGATTTGACTATCGTGACAGTCGATGGCCATGTGTGGGCCGCCAAAGTCCAGCGCATAAAACAAGTTCCGACAAAAAAAAGCAAAAAAAAAAAAACCTATTAAGAACGTTGCAGTCGGGCTCTCCCAACTTGATAATACTCTTTCACGATTAAAAGCGGAAGATACAGTTTTTCCTTATTTATTACGCCCCTATTGGACATAGCTACGAGTATATATTCCGCATTTCAGCTCTTTAGCACTTCAAATGACAGGGTTTATGAGATACCGGAAATAGCATTTTCCGATTTATTTTATTTTATTTTATTTTATTTTTTATTTGATACATATTCCAAATTTCAAGTCCATAACTTGAATAGCTTCATTCATACGTACTGACGGATAAATAGACGGACGGACAGCTAGACGGATATTGCACAAAACCAATATACTCATGCCACTCGCGTGAAGGTGTGTGAAAAGGAAAATAGAACTTACAGTCATCGCTCATTTTGCAATGCATTTACAGAGACGCCGCACAATGCGCCATTCATAACCGGGATCCGGCCTCGATATCGGATCGGCGACATATTGCGTGGCAATTGCACATCGCGGCACTCCCGCCCGGCGGCCAATCTCACATGGACGGTGAATAATGAAGAGGTGAGTTCCAAATTATGCAAAAACACAATTTTCTTGTTGTTAAGCGTCAGCGCTCAGTGTGTGTGTGTGTAATTTATGCAAGAGTGTGTGCGTGTGCGTGTGTGTGTTTGCCCTGTAATTACCGTACAAACATACTCACATAGTCAACGATTCGTTGTCTGTTATGCCACGCCCCATCCATTACGCCCTATTTTACGGCTCAAATAATTTAGCGGAATTTTATGCACGCATCGGACACGAAAATGCGGCTAAAAATGACATCGGCCAAAACTCTTCACTTGCACACACAATTTTCAGCCACGCCCCCATGCGACACACGCACGCTCAGCACAAGTGCATTGGAGCGTAACTCACACATTTGGCTTTCGGCCTTCGGTTTGGCATTCGGTATTCTGGGCTCAACTAATTTGCCAAAATGTATGCAGCGATATTTTTGTCATGATTCGCACTTGTTTTATTGAAGCTCATTAAAATAACTTCAGCCAAGTCCTGTGCATAATGAACTGCGTATCTGCGGCAGATGTGTGTATATCGAGTCTGGTATATGCGGCTCATATGCATTTGAGGTGGATAATGGAATGGCATTTGAGCGGATTGCATTGGTTCGGGCTGCGGTTGCGGCTGAACGAATGAATATGAAGTTTTCACATATTAAAAAAACCATTCGAGATGGGTCAGAGGAGATGAGAGATAGGATATAGAAGATAGGAGATAAGAGGAATGACGTATGAGGTATGATGTATGAGGTATGACGTATGAGGTATGAGGTATGAGGTATGAGGTATGAGGTATGAGGTATGAGGTATGAGGTATGAGGTATGAGGTATGAGGTATGAGGTATGAGGTATGAGGTATGAGGTATGAGGTATGAGGTATGAGGTATGAGGTATGAGGTATGAGGTATGAGGTATGAGGTATGAGGTATGAGGTATGAGGTATGAGGTATGAGGTATGAGGTATGAGGTATGAGGTATGAGATATGAGGTATGAGATATGAGGTATGAGGTATGAGGTATGAGGTATGAGGTATGAGGTATGAGGTATGAGGTATGAGATATGAGGTATGAGGTATGAGGTATGAGGTATGAGGTATGAGGTATGAGGTATGAGGTATGAGGTATGAGGTATGAGGTATGAGGTATGAGATATGAGGTATGAGGTATGAGGTATGAGGTATGAGGTATGAGGTATGAGGTATGAGGTATGAGGTATGAGATATGAGGTATGAGGTATGAGGTATGAGGTATGAGGTATGAGGTATGAGGTATGAGGTATGAGGTATGAGGTATGAGGTATGAGGTATGAGGTATGAGGTATGAGGTATGAGGTATGAGGTATGAGGTATGAGGTATGAGGTATGAGGTATGAGGTATGAGGTATGAGGTATGAGGTATGAGGTATGAGGTATGAGGTATGAGGTATGAGGTATGAGGTATGAGGTATGAGGTATGAGGTATGAGATATGAGGTATGAGGTATGAGGTATGAGGTATGAGGTATGAGGTATGAGGTATGAGGTATGAGGTATGAGGTATGAGGTATGAGGTATGACGTATGAGGTATGAGGTATGAGGTATGAGGTATGAGGTATGAGGTATGAGGTATGAGGTATGAGGTATGAGGTATGAGGTATGAGGTATGAGGTATGAGGTATGAGGTATGAGGTATGAGGTATGAGGTATGAGGTATGAGGTATGAGGTATGAGGTATGAGGTATGAGGTATGAGGTATGAGGTATGAGGTATGAGGTATGAGGTATGAGGTATGAGGTATGAGGTATGAGGTATGAGGTATGAGGTATGAGGTATGAGGTATGAGGTATGAGGTATGAGGTATGAGGTATGAGGTATGAGGTATGAGGTATGAGGTATGAGGTATGAGGTATGAGGTATGAGGTATGAGGTATGAGGTATGAGGTATGAGGTATGAGGTATGAGGTATGAGGTATGAGGTATGAGTTATGAGGTATGAGGTATGAGATCCGAGATAATGGGGAGAAAGATAAAGATACGGAAAAGATTGAGAGAGAAGGAAGCAAGTAAAAGGAAAAACAATTGATTCCGTATGATTTGGAACTTGTTCATCAAAACGTTTCTATTTCAATGCTTCATTTATGCGAGCCTTACTTAAATAATATTGTAATAAACAATATTGGCATTAGTTTACCAACTCCCCATACAAGCTGCTTGCATCAGCCTTTGTCCTGATATTTAAGCAGATATTTAAGATTTCATTAGCTCACATTGCATTGCAGTTAGCTCAAAATACTCATTATGCAGAGACTCTCTAAGTTATTAATCTCATACACTGAGCGAAATAGGGCAATAGTGTAGTGATAGCGAAATGTAATCAAAGTAGAGCAAAGTTAATCACAAAATTGCATAAATAAAATAAAAAAATAAATAAATATAAATACAAATATCTATATTGTAGATATATATATACTTATATATATTAGTTTTATTATTCTTAAGGCCATAACACAGCAATCGATATGCAGTTAACATTCACCACAATTTTCTGGCAGTGTAATCAATATTATATTGCAATTTGCCATTTAATTGTTTGTGGGTTTCTTGTGCCAAGTGCCGTGGCGCTGAGTGAAGTGTGCATTGGGATTTCAGGAATAGAACTGCATTTCCAATCAATCGAGAACGACGAACACCAAATGCATTCAATTCAGAAGGCAAAAGCTGAAGCAGACGCAGAAGCAGAAGCTGAAGCAGAAGCAGAAGTAAAAGCAGAAGCAAAAACAACTCAATCCAGGAACAAGAATTTCACGTGAAACGCCATTTTAGCTGCCAACGCGCAATTGCGGTTGCTCTTTGTGTGTGTGTGTGTGTGTGTGTGTGTGTGTGTGTGTGTGTGTGTGTGTGTGTGTGTGTGTGTGTGTGTGTGTAGGTGTGTGTGTAGGTGTGTGTGTAGGTGTCTTCGTGTGTGTTTGCGCTTTGTTTTGTTGGCAACGTTTCCGTCCTGCGTAGTTGGTGTTGTTGCTTCCGCTATTATGCGCCATCAATGAGCATTGTTTGCCATGGACTGAAGCTCAAATTGCCCCAGTGTGTGTGTGTGTGTGTGTGTGTGTGTGGGCATGTGTCCTTGTGTGCGTGTGTGTGCTTGTAAGCTAATTATTTAGCTGGCTGCGTTTATTATATGATTTGCCGTGCGTTGCCCCATGTAGCAGAACTTTATGCCAAATTAAACTTTAGGTAAACTGTTTAGGCAAAGAAATAAGATCCTTGACTTATAAGCTGCTTATGTACGGCGACGCTCATAAGAGTCGCTATAAAGTGGAATTGTAATAGAATGTATCCAAGAAGTTAGTTTAGCCAATTTTGTAGAAGTTCTAAGCGTGGGCTGAATAATAAAGTTGAAAGTTCCTTTGAGAAAGTTATTAAAATTATATTATATTATATAAATAATATATATTTGTTAGAGATAGCTGGAGAGTCAAACTGCTTTAGATATTCCATAATTTTTTGTACTAATTGGGTTGCCTTTCAGGTGAATCCCTCGCACGTGCGACATCATAAGATACTGCGCGATACGCGCAACGAGATGGAGACCTCTATAGTGGGCATACACTTCGTGGTGACCGATCAGCACTTTGACAATGGCAAATTGAAGGTGAGCAATCGACATATATCTGCCATGTGACTAGAAATGGTTATTGAACAATAAAATGCATATTCCGCAGCTGCGCTGCAGTGCCCAGCTGCACGATGTGTACTGGAAGACGACGGAGAAGACCATATTGGAGGCGGATCCGTTTGGCAAGTACGGCGGCAACGGCGCCAGCGGGAATCGCGTGAGTGCCGATGAGATATATGACCAGTATACGCTGCACGAGGACGAGCAGTTTCACAGCAAGAAGAACAGCTACCTGACCCAGCTGCAGGGTAAGTTCTTCCTTTAGCTTTTTTCCCCTTTTCTGTCAGCCAATTAGCACACACATGCACCTAGACAAAAGATAGCGAAAGCAACAACAACAACAACCATAACAACATCTAAAACAATCACAACAACAACAACAACAACAGCAAAAGAGTACATGGCCTGCATTTTTCTATTTCTCGCTAGACTTTCTCTTTCATTTTGTACCCTCAGGCGAAGAAGATGACGGAGCGGATGGTTTAGAGGACGGCGGCGCCGCCTGGCGCGGCGTCAGCTCCGCCTCCTCCAGCTCGCAGGCGTCGCTGGCGCCGACTGGCATGGCTGCCACGCTGCTGGCGCTGCTCAGCTGGTCGCTGGCCAGGCAATTAGTGCCGCAGCTGGCGCCGATTACAAAGCACAGGCCCATGCGGGCGCAGCAGGAGCGACCGAGGAGCAAAGGCCTGCGGGCGCATAGCTGCACGGACAGCAGCACCAGCAGCAGCAGCAACAACAAAGGATGCAGCAAAGGATGCAGCAGATGCATCAGGCAATTAACATGATTCAATTGTCACGCAACTCTTGTGCCACACTTCAGGGAGGAACAGCGGAAGGAGACAATGCAACAGCAGCAGCAGCGGCAGCGGCAGCAGCCAGCAAAGTAGGCTTCAGCCCTAGGCAACAGCAAGCAACTGCTAAATGTATCTAAAATATTTAATCCTCAACACAAACAGACAACAGTTTCAGCTAGCTCAAAATAACGTCATTTCGAAGGCATTTAAAACACAGCAGAAAGCAAAAAAAAAATGGTAAATTTTCTAACACGAAGAAGCAGAAGCAGAAACTACAACCTATCGCTAGGTTTCCTTAAATACAAACTCATTTATTTTGTTTGCCGAGCCGAGCCAATCAAACGGAACCACTTGCGAACTGGTTCACTCCTTATGATTTGAACACTATAAAAAAAGATGAAACCTAAAGAAAACCAAAAAAACGAAAACGAGTTGAAAAAATGTTGTGCTAAGCTTTTCATTTTGTTTCTCTACAATTACATTATGTATATCTATATATATATATATATATATATATGAATATATATATATTTATATTTATATAACGAAAAGTCAAAATATTTATAAATAAATGATTGATATTTATATGTAACATATAAAGTAAAGTTATATACAGACAGATACACATACATAAATATACATACATAAATACATACATACATACATGCATACATACATAACACGCATACATACCCAACACAATCCCCAAAGAGTAAAGAGTAAAGAAGAAGAGCAATTAATTCGTAAGTCTATAAATATGCCTATATGTATGTAAAATCATATATGTAATTGTATATAATATAAAAAGAAAAACGAGAACACAGAAAAACCAAAATAAGAAACGTAAATTGTATAATTGATAAGTATTTACGGTAGATAATCAAAAATAAAAAAAAACAAGCGAAAAAAAGAAAAGTTTGAAGTCATTTTTTAAATATGGAAATTTAAAGTAAAGTAAGTAAAAGGAAAATATTTAAAATATATATTTGAGCTTATTTTTAAATTATTCATCATAATTTAATAGTAATAATAATTTCAGTACTCATTAAATTAAATCATAAAAAAAAATTCTATAATATATAACTTGCAATTATATTTTATTTTTTATGAAAAATATTTATAAAACTTTATTTTAAAATTTCATCCATACTTAAATACTTAAAATATATATCAAAATGCTTTGTAAATATTAATTTTGTGTTAAAACTGTATTTTTTTTATAAATGTATTCTTGCGCGTATACTTTTGTAATATTATTTATATTGAAACAAATATTTAAATTTAAATAACTAAATTATATATATACATATATATTATTTTTTCTACAAGACAAAAATGTATATTATATAATATGTAATTTTTTTCATTTGACATAAATTTGTTATCAATTTTTACAAATATTATGCTTTGTGTTATTTATTTCATTATATTTAAAAAATATATTTTGTTAAATTTGTTATAACTTTTTTAAAAGTTTATTATTTTATATTATTTATTTTTTTTATTTTATTTTAATTTTTTTTTAAATCTAAAAATTACAAATTAATTGCTCTTTTTTTATATGTGTATATATTTTGTTTGTTAGATAAAAATCCCTAAAATATTGCTTATATAAGATCTCTGAGCTTAATTTTAATTAAATATTTTACATTCATCAAAGTTTATATATAGAATTCGTGAATAATCTGAGAGCTCGTTTAGGCTCTGCAGCTTACGTATAAATATATCATAAGCTCTAATCGCAAGTATCAAGTATGTAGAGGATACTCTTGGTTATCCCGCTGCTCCATATAATTACGCAATTAATTATTTACATTCCGAGAACTCACGCCCGCCCCGCTCGCAGCGGACAGCTCATTAATGATCCTTCGGCCGCAGCAGGACTCGAAATACTTATAAGAAACGACAACAATAAAGATGAGCTGCTGGCCCATAGAGGGAGAGTGTGGAGCGAGCAGCGTTGCCTGCGGAGGCGTCCCCTACAATTAGCATAACTAAAACGCTCAATTAGACGCCCAAAACTCGCAGGACATGCTGGCAGGACTTGCTGGCATGGCATGGCAAGGACACCGCACAGGCTCAGCGGCCACTTCGGCCGTCTGCCTGTTGTGCAATGCAATTTTCACCTTTTATTACACATTTCTCTGAGACTCCCTTCCACTTTTATTTAATTTTGTTGTTTGACCGTTCGACTGGTGATTCGGGGTATATTAGTTTGAGCTGGTTTGCATGAAGTTGGACATTTGAAGGCTGGAATGCAGATTTGTGCTGAAGTGAGTTTGATTTTAAGATTAGATATATCTAAAGATCAGATAGGCATATATATATGAGTATACACACTGTACCATATCATGATGATTATTCGTAGTTTATAATGTATATAGTGAAAAGTGGCATACCCTAGTTATATCTACCCACGTAGCTATCATGTCTCTTCCAAAGTCTTCCAGCTAGTCTAACCAACTCACCTTCGAAATCTCATAGCCTTTTTCTTATATAGAAACTTCAATGAGCGAGTATTGGCCAGTCGATAGCATACTATTCCCACATACTTAATTGTTTTTTATTTTTTTTTTATTATTTCTTTTTTTTTTTTTTGTATTTTGCTGCTCATTGTCTGTCGCTGCGTAATGTTTATTTTTAATTATATTTTTTTGTTATTTTGTCTTTCCTCGCATTGTTTTTATTTGATTGTTGTTGTTGTTGTTGTCCGTTTCGCTCAGTGTATTGCTCTTTGCTTTTTGTGGACGATTTGAGGGTGTAATAAACGTTAATGGCGGTTGACCACAAAGAGAAATTGCGAACACTTTGTTTTTCGGCCACGTTCCTTTTGTCGCACATTTTTCCGCAGCGCATTTTACTGATTAGCGCACTTTTCGCTGCTTTCTTTTACTTTCGTTTGCTTTGTTTCTTGATTATTTTCTCTGCGGCAGCAGCGGAGCGCATTAGATTTAATTGGTTCCATTTAATTGATGATTTGTTATCAGCTGTTTAGTGCTTAATTATTTGCATTACTCATGCCATTACACATAAATAGTCGGATGGACCTATAGCCGGCTGGACAACGGCCAAGTTTATCAAGCGTATCAGCCAAGTTTTTGCAGCCAAAGCGGCTAAAAGCATTTAACTTGAAAATATCAAAATAGAATGCAGTTTCCACAAAAAAAAGTGAACCAAGTCGATGCTCGTCGGAGTTTAGCTTCCTTCCGCCTTTTTCGCTGGCAAAAGTTTTCGACCAAGCGAAAGTTAAGTATTTACAGAAGTAAAGCCGCTTTTAAAAATGTTCAGGCAACTTGGCTTGGCTTTTCACTTAGCGACAAACTGGCGCTCAGCAGCGGCAGCGGCAGCGGCAGCAACAATGAGGCACACATCAAGTCAAGATGATGTCGCTACATATTCATAATGCTGATTGTCGTTGTTGTCCCCGTTGTCAGCAGGCAGATTGAAAATTTATTCAAAAGTCTGGCAAGTCTGCAAGTGGCTGCTGGCACGCCCCCGCCCGCCGGCCGACTCGCCCTGGGATAATAACTTTAACTTGAAAAGTAGCTCACAAGCAGCTTTGTATTGTAGTTTTTCCTCTGCTCTCTTTTTCCTCTCCCTCTCTCCCTCTCTCTCTCTCTCTCTGTCTCTCCTCATTCTTTTTTTTCACTTTCATTTTATTTTTTCATATTTTTCCCAGCTTTTCATTTAAGTGAATGTCAGCGCATTTTCACATAACTAAAGGAATGCCAGCTACACATTTAACAGGCAGTTAAGCTCTTGAATATTGCAAATGCAAAAGTCGAGAATTTCTGCATTGGGCAGTGGCTCTTTAATTGAACGCAAATGTTGGTCGAGCGATTTTCATTTTATTAATATTTTCATTTGAATTTGCTGCTGTGATTAGAGGCAATATGCGGAGGATTATGGGAAGGGTCTGTGACAGCTAGATTTATAATTAAGTTTATATGATTTTATTTAAATTTATTTAAATATTTTTATTTTTATTATTGCCCTTACACTAAATAAGTTTTTAGTATCTGCTAGCTCTGACTGTGGCTAGACTGTGTTTTATAATTAAAATGTTTATTTTTTTATTGTTTATTTAAAATTTGTTTTTACTGTTAGCATTATTCTCATTATTGTATTTATTATTTAATTATTTTTTAATTATTTTATTATATTTTAATTATTATTTAATTTCAAATTTATATATTTTTTTCATATTTATTTCATTTTCAATTTTTTGCAGATCTCAGGCAGAAGTAAACTACATTCAATGTAATTCTAAAAACAACCACAACTGCTCTGGGCTGTCAGAAATTGTTCATTAGTCATATAAACAAAAACATTAAGAGTGCAAAAACAGTTAGCCTTGGCATACACTGCAATTGGATGCACTTCAAGCAAAGGCTGTGTTTATATAACGGAAGGCAACTTGTTTTATAGGTAAGTTTAATAAGAATTTATTTGTAATGGCAACAGGACATCGGCTCAACTGTTCACATTGATCAATTTGATATATCTTTATATGGATCATACAAATCTCGACTGTTTTATAATACCCCATATAAGTGTATGTAGAGTGTAAGAGTAATTTCAGCTACAAACAGAAGCACGTGCAAATCAGGTGGTATTTTTGCAAACTGAGCAAAGACCAAGCTAAGCCAGCTGACTTGTGGGTCTACCGCACACACAGAACCGCAACGCACACCACATATACCACACTACGCACACACACATATATATATATATTTCCCCACATTCGCATTTAAAGTCATAAATTTTTATTTGTATGATGATGACTTAAGTTCTACGTGCGTAACAAGGACTCCAGCTACACCTGCGCTAGCCCTCAGCTCACACACACATAAACACAGCTGGCTTTAGTTAAGTGCATGATTATGCTTTTAGTGGCATGTTGAGGTTTTGTCAGTCAGTTTTGTGCTCTCAGCTTTTCAGCTACCCCCGGACAGCAACACCAACAAGAACGAACTTACAACGGGTCATTATATTTTTTATTGCAAATACTTGAAACTGACTTTGACTAGGTG
This sequence comes from Drosophila peninsularis, assembly GCA_035047485.1. NCBI lineage: Eukaryota > Metazoa > Arthropoda > Insecta > Diptera > Drosophilidae > Drosophila > Drosophila peninsularis. The sequence continues at coordinate 1,220,339 of JAWNPN010000018.1, read as the reverse complement.
TATGTGTGTGTGTGTTTGTGTGGACCAGCTGTTACCACCAACAACTTGCCACGCCCCTTGTGTGGCGCCCCTCTGTGCACACGCACTCATCGTGTGCGCATACGTGCGTGCATAGAAAATTCTCTTTGGGCTTTCCCGGCCATGGCCGCCTGTCGTGCTTCAAAGGTGCTTCATGTAAGATTTTCATTACACTTTTCCAGAGCTATTCTAAAATTCATAACGGTAACTGTCTTCCAGAGTTGAAGTAATCAACATTTTCCACATATTCACTTTGTCAATTCACGCTGTCAAGGCGCTTATAATATATTCACAAAATTATTTATATTTAAATATTTAACAGTATATTTTGAATTTTTGTAGATAATAATATTATAAAAAATGAAATATATAAATTTAAATAATATATATAATAATAAATATGATATATATAATTTAAATAATAATAATATAATATAAATAAATTCCAAATTATTAAATATTATATTAAAAAAAAATTGGTTTACATATTTTAAATGAAAATTTATTTTATAAATTTTCTTATGAAATTTAAATGTCTAATAAAATTTTTATTTCATATTTTTATATATTTTTTTAATATTTAAATAGTAATTATATATATTTTTAAGCAAAATATATATAATTAAATATTTATTCTTTTATATATTAGATTATATATATATAACCTTTTGAGTGTTCATATATTCACGTATTATATGTTTAAGTTACACTCATGTTTTAAAATGTATTTATAAATAATCTGATTTAGATCTCTACTAAACACAAATATCTTTTAATCAAATCAAAAAATCTATTATTGAAATACACTTTAATTGAATCACATTAAAGCATTTTCATATGCTATAAAAACTATATTTTTTATATCCAAATCAATTCCAATGCAACATGCAATTTATATGAATGCTATCAAAGATATTTTCATCATGAAGCCACAGAAAAACGGGGACGATTGTCTGTGAAATAGAAACGCTGCCGCCCAGCGCTTTTTTAGTGCGCATAAAAACCGCAGAAAAGTATGCTATCAATTTTGATAGGCATATGCTAAAGCTATACCTAAAGCTAAAGCCAGAGCAAATGCTAAAGCATAAAAATTCAACTAGATATACATTGTTAGCCGAAACTCTTCGGCCATAAAACACAAGGCATAATGAATGGCAAACATAAAAAAAATGCTCGAAGCTTATAAATTTTAATAAGCCATATGAAAATAGTGCAGCACAGACAGAGACTGACTGCTGGAGAGGGGGGAGGCAGGAGGGACTAGTTTAATGCACTACTCTATATAGATACTATATATATATATGCATATACAAATGGAGATAATTACGTAGCTGGCAAACAAGTTGAACATGAATTTAATAGGCAGAACAAACGGCGCGACATCTGTGAGTTATGCGGACTATTTTGCGCCTGGCTGCGAAATAAAATAGTGCAAAATTCTGGCAAGAAATTAAAACATTTTCGCAGCCAGCCAGACAGGCAGAGGGAAGGGACGGACGGACGGACAGATGGACAGCTGGCAGACAACACTGCGTGAGTCATGCGACGCGGTGTCGTCTGCGAGGCATTGCCAAAATAATAAAAAGTACAAGAGAAGTGATACAACTGTTGCTAGTCGACTACTAAATACCCTAGCAGGTGTGTGGGATAAAGGATTTGCCAAAGGATAATGTAGTTTTGTTATTAGATACATATATATTAGTATATATGTGATGTATGAGGAGGAGCAAATATTTGATAAATTTTAAACTATCTAAACTGAAAGATAAACTTACTTGATATCTCTAAATAAATTATATTAAATATAAATATATAATAAAATATAAATATATTATAAAATATATGAAATATTTTTAAATAAAAGAAATATCAATATCATAAAATATATAAAATCATCTTACTTCAAACTAATATACCCCTTTACACTTAAAAGGCCCGCAGCGCAAGCAAAAGAAACATCAACATAAATTTTAGTCAAACAAAGCGTAACGCTCATGTTTTCCTCTCCTCTACTATTACTTTTTTTTTTAATACACCAGTGCGAACTTCGGCTTCAGTTGCGTCCCGGAGGGTGGGTTTCGCAGGGGCAGAAAGGGTAATGGCAAGTTTGTGCCATTGCCAAATGCCGAGCTGGCTGCGATTCTAATGTCGTTGTCGCTGCATGGCTAAAAATGTTGCGTTTTATAAGGCGTAAACACTCACAATGTGGCTGTGGTTACGCACACACACACACGCACACACAGACAGACAGTCACAAACACATATATAATAAGTGAGCCAGAGTAAGTTGGCGCAGGCTGGCTTTTTGGCTTGCCGCTGAAAAGAATGCAGCAAAAAAAATCACAGCCCCATGAAAAGCCAACAACAAGTGCAACAAAAAGTCATGCGTTTGGAATGCGTTGTCTGTGCAGCTGGGGTGAGAGAGAGAGAGAGAGAGAGAGAGAGAGTTAGCGGTTTACCGAGACATAGCTGTAGTTGTGTCTAGTCTAGCTCACACTCTCGCTGTCGCTCTCGCACTCACACTCGCCCTCTCTCCAGCTGTGGCGAAATGATGCGACAAAGTATCAAATGAGGTTGCCCCAAAGCAACTGCTGCTTCACTCTCTGCTGCTACCGCTGCTGCTGCTGCTGTTTACTGCAACATAAATCAAAATCAAAGGCAAAACAGAGAGACCTACACACTTGGGTCATACTTTCCAGTTTGGAAAGAGTTGCAGCACGACTGAGTGTGAGAGTGAGAGGGAGAGAGAGCTTCTTGTGCGCCAAGTGTGGAACGGAACTGCAGCCATGTAAGTAAGATAGTTAGATATGCTGAAATAAACAAATTTGGCTCGCTGCATGCAATGCAAATAAAACAAATAAAAATAAATAAAATAGGAACAAAACCAAGTAGGTGGACAGCTTGAGCAGCGGCGCATGGCTCAATGTTTGCCATGGTGATAAATATGTGAGGATGTGGCACACTTTCAGCCACTGCTGCATGGGGAAGGATCTGCAAATAAATACAAATAAATTGTATTTAGGCTAAATGTGACAGAAAAACTAACTTGAGAGCTGAGCAGATAGAACGAAGTTGAGTCTCTTTAAAGGGAAGTCAATAAATCATGAGCTTGTCTAGTTAGAAGAGTTTATTATTAACTATACATAGGAGACTACAAAATTACAAGAGATATATTAAGATATTGCAATATTAGATTAACCATAGCTACAGCATCCCTAAATATATACATTTTAAATTATTAAATAATCTTTTAATATATCTTCCTATCTTCCTCACTTTGATCTCTGTCTTAAAGCTCAGCAGTCGCGGTATCTTCCAGTCGGGTACTTCCACCCAGCGCACTCTTAGCTCTTATGTATGTGAAATGCTCTTGCATGAATAGCGTCGCTTATTCAAAAAGCATATTTACTCACTTTTCACTCTCAACGTTATCTTCTTTAATTAATGCTACAGCCGCTTATCTGAGAGCAAGATATGAAAATGATTAGAACAGAGCTGAAGGAGCTGCTAAATATAGAAAAATGTAATTTCCATGAAAAACGAAAGAGTGAAAATGCTTGCCAGCTGTTGAGCACATAAGCTACTCTCACTCACCCACACACACACGCTCACACACACTTGTAGCACGCGCAGCTTATTAATAAGCGGAGAGCAAAAAAATCATAGCATACTTATGCGCGCAATTTTAACGAAATGAAAAGTGAAAAGGCGACAGCCAAAAGAAAAACAATTTTTGTATCCAAATTTGAAATGAGCAAATGAACAAGTAAAAAAAAACAAAAAAAAAAAAAAAAGAAACAAATATAAAACAAGCACAACTTGTGACAAATAAACATAAATAAATAAATTAAATGCGCGACACACTCTTAAAAAAATATATGAAGCAGAAGAAACTAAGGTATGCCATTGGTGGAATTTTGAAATTTCGCACCTGTTTGGCTGTTTGCTTAAATAAATATTTGATTAAGCAGCTGCGCAGGCACGAAAATGAGTTTCATGTGACGCCAGCCGCAAATGTAACCGAATATGTTGATGACTATTGGCCAAGTCTGTGTGTGTGTGTGTGTGCGTGTGTGTGTGTGTGGGTGTTTGCTTACAGCCATAACTGTGAGCTGAGCTGCCTTTGCTTTTGGCTGAAATCACATTGGGCATAAAGCGGCGACAGACGTCGGGGCGTATGCGCAATGCGATGCTTGAGTGAATGGCGACTAATGAATGGACTCGACGTCCTAAACGTGAGTAGGCGAGTGCTCCCTCTATGTGTGTGTGTATTTGGCTTTTCACATGTTTTCAATTCCATTTGGCATGCACAACAGCTGCAGCTAAAAGACCAACAACTAGCTTGTCTCGAACACCTTTCTCTTTTAAGGCAACAATTTTTTTCTCGCTTTTTTTGTATTTTTCTCTGTTTGTTTTGCGTGTCGTTTGCCTTTTGTCTATTATCAGACTGTCCAAACGCAAAACGCAGATTGCGATTCAATTTCAATGTTTGTTTCTGACTAGCATTTATTTTTCTGGGTGTGTGTAGGTGTGTGTGCTGTGCATAACTGAATGACTCAGAATTCGTTTATAAATTGGCTTAGCAGCCAGTCGCTTGAAAGGTAAACGAAACGGCAACGCATCAGAAATACACTCGCTGACAACAATAGAAAGCGCTCAGAGTCTGGAGTCTGGGGAGAATGGGGACTGCTTAAATTGATAACTGAACATATACGTAAATATTAAGTTAAATTGCAAAAATATAATAGAAATCTATACACTATATTTAAAAGACTTTTAAGCAAGCTTTAAATTGATATTTTTATGAAGTCTTCGATGATTTCAATTATGTTTGGATTTTACTCAATATTTTTTGAGTCGGTATTACAAATATCTTATCCTTTCTACTTGAAAGGAAGTGAAGATCATTTCATATATTCTGTCAATTATTAATATTATTATTTTTATTTAAGCTTACGAATATTAAAAATTTTAAGTACATTTTTATATAAAATATAACTAAATTTTTTAATAATAATATATAAAATAATCATTTTTGTTTGATAATAATATTAATTTAAATTCCTCTAAAATAATAATTTTAGAAAATTATTATTTTTTTTTATATTTTATTTTATAAATTAAAATTATTATTTAATTTCTGTAAAATAATAATTTTAAATTCTTTATAATAGTAAATTTAGAAAATTATTATTATAAAAAAAACTATTTTGCTTTAATTTTTTTATTTTATAAATTAAAATTATTATTATTTAAAAAATATATATTCTTAATAATAATTTAAATTTATTTATAATAATAAATTTACAAAATATTATTATTATTAAAATTCATTATCATTCATATAAATCATTAACATTTTATTAAATATTATATAATAATTATTATTATTCATATTGCTTCTATTCCAATTATTACAATTATCATTATCACTTGCAGGGAGATTTACATTTTTGCCATAAATAATTTTGATTAAAGCAATATATATAACTTTTTTATTATTATTATTATTATTTATTTATTGGGCAGCAGCCAGAACTTCTGTTTGCTCTATTGGCTTCCTTTTTTCTTAGTGGCATTATTATTAACATGTTCATGTATGTAAAGTAATTTAACGTATTATTAATTACATATGTTCATATATATTATTGAATATTATTATTGCTAATTATTCATCATGACTAACAAGCAATGCAGTACTATACCCCCAATCTGACTGGCGTTCGAAGGTCTCGTTGCTACATTTGCAATACATTTTTGCCAAGCATAAAACATGTGTGTGTGTGTGTGTGTGTGTGTGTGTGTGTGTGTGTGTCACAGTGGTCAAATTCAGACAAAATGTTTACTATGCAAATCGAATGACAAGAGCCAAGGGGCAGCTCAAGCAACGCGCAGCGAGTGAGCAGCAAAAAAAAAAAAGAAAAGAAAAACAAAATGCAAAAGCATTAATTAATATTCAAGTGAGCTGCTGTTTTTCCACCTCTCACTCCCTCTCTCTCCCTCTCTGTATCTCCCTTTTCATATGCGCCTTTCTTTTGTTATTTAATTTCGTGCAGGCAGCATAAATGTGAGAGAGAGAGAGAGAGAGAGAGAGGGAAGGGAGCAGCAGAGAGTTTCCCGGGGGAAACTTATCAGTGTCAACGTTGTGCCAATAAAAACTATACCAGCATGCAAATATTTCCACAATCAAACAAATAGCTGCTAACAGCAGCAGCAGCACAATACAAACAAGCCCGAGATGTTGGCCAACAAATTCTGAGGATCCCCACAGGACGAACAACAACAACAACAGCAGCAGCAAATGGGACATGCATAAGGCATGCAGAAATAATGGTAAAGAGCAAAGCGACAACCAACAAAGAAAAAGGCGCAGCACAGAAAGTGAAGTGCTCCGAACTGAAGCAGCAGCAGCAGCAGCAGCAGCAATAGCAGCAGCTGCCTCACGTTTTCCTGTTTCGCCACAGGACAACGGCATAAGAGGACACACAACAGGCAGCAGGCAGCTTTACTCTTCCTTAATACTGAGCGCTGTAAGTGAAATGGGTATATTGACTTTATGGTGGATTTTGGGACTTGATTCAGTGTGACAATAACTGATGAGTCTGTAAGGAGTTGTCCAAGTGGTCTGATCAGAGCTGGCCGTCTGATGCATGCATGTCTGAGATACGGGTTCGACTCCCTGAGAAGTGTATGTGCGTGAGCCACACTATGTTGCGTTGCACTGATCATCGCTCCACAGAGCAACTGTGAAGTTACTTAGAACTCTTACAGAATATCTTATCAATACCTTATATAGGTTGCCTTAGCTTGAGGTCTTGGTTTCACGATCAGCCTTAATGTTGCCTTTGCTAGCCGTTTGGGTTGCAAGTTGAAGATTTCCTCTAGCAAAGTCAATTTAATTTAGGCAGTTTTTCTGATCCAGTAAAAATATCATTTATGAAGAACTCTTTTCTTTTGCTCACCCATCAATGAACCAGTTCATTAGCTCATTCTAATAACTCATTCTAGTTAGGGACTAAGGTATAGTATCAATCTGGTATAATTTAGACTCTTATTAGTGCATCTCTCAAGAGTTAGTCTCATATTAGATAATCTATTTTAAGTTAATTTATTTTTAGTCAATATCTTATTAATACGGATAGAGTATTAATAATTACGGATAGAGTATTAAGCAGTCAGCAATCATTTTAAGCCAAGATGTTTTTCGCTTTCGCTATTCGCTCTTCCGATTCGTTCACTTTCCGCTTTCACTTGAGCATTGGCTTTGATTTGCCCCAGCTCCGGCTTCAGCTCCAGCTGCAGCTCCTATCGCCGTCTCGCTCTGTCCCCGCTCAGCCTCTTGCTGTTCCTTTCCCGCTGCTGCAGCCGCTGCAGACGCGACTAAAAAGCACAACAACAAATTTGCATAGCTCAGTGAAATTTTGCATTCTTTGTTTGTTTCAGTTGCAACAACAACAACAACAACAACAACAGCAGCAGCAACTACGGCAACAATTACAACAAAAAGAACAACATTAAGCACAAAATTCCCTTCTTCATTTTGAGTTTTTTCTCAGTTTTCTTGTTGCGCTAACTTTCATACGCCATGTGGGACGCACTTTGTGCCTTCGCCTCGGTCGAGGCAAAGTCAGCCGAGAGAGACGCCGGCAAGTACAGAAAGTAGAAACTCGAAAGTCGAAAGTTTTTCTTTCGGTAACCCCCAGATGACCCACTGCTAGTCTCCAGCAACTACTTAAATGTAGCAGCTACTTTCCATTTTTATTCGACTGCGTTTATTTGCCACAGGACGCAGCTTATGCATAATATTAAACAGATCTTCACATTAAATACATCTGCGAGAATTGTTTCCATTTATTTTCAATTGTTTTTCGTTTGGAATTAATTTGCAATGGCTTGCATTTATAAATTATAAAATATATTTTCCTTTTTAATTATAGAATTGTAGAAATGATAAAGTTTAAATAATAATAAAATAAAAATAATAATAAAATTAAAATAATAATGAAATTGAAATAATAAACTTAACTTAATAATAAAATAAATAATAATAAATAATAAAATAAATAATAATAAATAATAAAATAAATAATAATAAATAATAAAATAAATAATAATAATTAATAAATAATAATAATAAAATAAAATAACAATAAAATTTAAATAATACAAAATTTGAGATTACAATAATATTAAAATAAAAAAAATAATTGATATAATACAATTAAATAATATTAAATTTTTTTTAATAATTTTGTATCAATTTATTTTACGTTTTATTTTGTATCTTATTCATATTATTATTTTAATTTTTAATATTCTTTAATTTTATTTTTGTTAAATTTTAAATTTTTTTATTTTTATTTTTTAATATTTATTTGTTTTTATTTTAACTTATTTTTATTTTTATTTATTTTTTTATGTTAATTTTTTAAAAAAGCTCTAGAAGTAAAGGTGGTGAGGTAAGGCAGACCCTAGCGAACAGCTCTTAGAGCTGTTATACCATCTAGGAGCAGAAGCAGGCTGTTATACATATTTAAATATTTCTATATCTATATACACTTCATTATATTCATGATCCTATGTTAACATACAATTATTTAATTTGTTCACTTTGTAGTATCACAACAAATTCCAGCTCGTTTTGATAATTCAATTAAGTATTTGCTTTGCCTTGGCGCATAATTCATATAAATTGCATTTTGTGTTTTATTAAATGGCAATTTATCAAATAGTTTCATCCTTGGCCGGTCTCATAAAAATTCCAACAGCTTCGCATTCGACCCGCTCTAGCGGGCCGGCGGAGACTTACGAAATTGAATGCCACGCCCAGCCGCCCACGTTCTCTTTTAAACAACTTCATTTCACTTAACCTAGTCAAAAATGCTGCTTGACGCGCGGCTCGCAACTTGAAAGCCATAAAAGCCGCAACAAAGGCCGGAATGCACAGATCCTTAGCCAGCCCCAGCCCCCCTCCCCCTCCACCGCTGGCAGACCCTAACTAGCAAGCACCTACGCAGTTTATGCAAAACTTACGCATTTGGCATGCCTCGACTCGCAGCGGGCGTTGGGGGCGTTCTTCTTGATAAACTATAAGCCACAAATTTGCATGAGGTAAAACGCCTGGCCGCCCACCGACTACAAATTGCCATTAAATGCAGCAGGCGATGGGCGATGGGCGTGGCAAATAGCGAACCGAGCACCGGCTGTAAACGAATCTATGTACTGTCCCTGTACTTAGCTCTTACTCTACCTGAGTTGCTAGCTGTAACAAAAACTGACACCAGTTGCTGGCACCGAGCAGGGGCTGGGAGGGGGTGTCCACACTTTGTTGCAACAATTTGCGCGCCGCCCGAGGCATGAGGCAGCAAGGATGTGAGCAACAGGAGCGCCAGGATGAGCGGCAGTCGAGGCAGTGAACGCAGTGAAGGCATTGCTGCTTCATTGCATTTAATTCATTTTTATTGCAAAAGCTTACAGACAGATAGAGCCACAGGATAGGATGGAACAGGACAGGACAGGACAGGAAGCCACTTGCCGCCGTGGCCTGCTCTTTAAAATTATATTGGCGAAATTTTATGCAGTTGCAGCCACTCCTGCTGCTTAGCCAAGGCAACCAGCCTCCTCCCCCGCACGCCCACATTCCTTACAAAAGTTTTTACAAAGTAGCTGCGGCAACAGCTGCTGCAAGTTGGAGCAGCAAAAAGGACTGGGCGGAGCACAGCAGCTAGTCAGACACAAAGCGCAGGACCCAAGGACCCAAGGACCCAGCACCCAGGACCTGGCTGAATGAGGCATTTTGATGAAGCTGCTCCATATTGGTTGCTCGGCTTGGCTGTTGGCTGTTGGCTTCTTGGCGGCGCTCGCCCTGGCAACATAATTTAAATAGCATGTAAATTAGACGGAAGTCTAAAATGAGTGCATAATGTCTGCTAAAACTGTTTTAAGTGATTGTAATTTAGGATAAGTTGCGCGCACCTCGAAATCTTAGCCCGCTCGCGCCCAACTTGGCCATAATTTTCATCTGAGCTTCGTTCGCAAAGTTCGCGCCGAGCTGCGTGTGGACAAGCCCATTATTTCTAAGTAAAGAGAGTGAGCGAGGGAGAGGGAGCTACTTAAGAGTCGGCAAAGTAAGCAAACATAAGAACCGATTAGCCGAAGTGAGCATATAAAACCGTATTATTTCATATTTAAACGTTGTCTTTGCGCTGTCTGCTTTGCGCTTACCTTAAGAAGCGACGAAGAGAGCAACATAATCCACAGAAGGCGTAGCAATGAAGCAATGGCAAAAATTAATACACACACACACACATATGCCTGCCTTTAGTTTGAGTGCAGAAGCTCACTTATGCATTATTTGTAGGAGCAAGGGAGACAACTGTAGTATTTGATGGGCAGACAGAAGATGCAGCAGGCATCGTTAAGATTAAGTCACTGCTCTAATAGTTGAGCTGAGAGCGCATGCACACATGCATGCATTCATGCTCATTTATGCACGCACACTTGCATTTAAATAGAGCATTGTATCGCCATCTCGCTCCAACGAAGGCGTTGTTTTGGTAGCTGATCTCAGCTGCCTGTGTGAGAATGCGTTGCTATCTCGCTCCTACGTAGGAGTTATTCTTCTTTGCTTAATTGCTATTGTTTGGTATGCGTGCTCGCTGAGCATCGGCGCACACACTCAGACTCAGGTCGCTCAGTGCAATTCTGTCTGCGGTCAATTGCAGCTCGGAGCGGAGTTTGCCGCGAGTCTAAATATTATTTTCTTGCCAAACTCATCGTAAGAGCAATTGATAATTACAGTGTGAGCATAATATTAAATAGTTTAATAGAAATTCGCACTTTTATAATTACTTAAATCTATTATTCGCTATTTCTACAAAAATGCATGAAATGGACTACGAGCTGCAACTGCCTATTAATACAAATACATACAAACTTATGTAAATATGTATTTACAAGCTGATAGCGAAAAATAATGTGTGAGTTTACATGCATACATATGTACATATGTATGTATGTATATTCATTTCGTTTATTACTGATCCCGTTTTAGTTGCCTATGAAGCTGAGAGCGCTTTTGGAGAAGGTGCGAGCAGTACAGATAGAGACAGAATAATCTAAGAAGCTGTGTAAGTTAGAACGAGCAGAATAAACTCTGAGTGGATCGTACCTAGCTTCAGACAGTTGAGTGGAATATTAAAGTGAGAACTGAACGAGCAACTGTTCTGACAATCGAGTTCTGAGTACATCGGTAAGTTATAGTTGCCTTTAGATATGTATGCAAGTGTGTGTCGCTGTGATATGTGCGCAATAGTTCTTGATGCCTGAGTTTTATTAAATAATTAATTAATTTCTAATTATTTCTGTTATTTTTCAGCGAAGAACACAATTATCTGGAGCGAATATGTGTTTTATCACTTGGCCAACTATTTCTTGGCTTCCCCACACCAAACAATGACTGCTGCCAAATACATATAAAATTCACACTAATATAACAGATGCTGTTGTAACTTGATTTAAGCAAGTCGATTTAATAAAACTGCATTAACAGTCTCAATACCACTCTCTTTTATTTTAATTTTGGACATTTACAACATTTTAACAGTTCTCGATTATGCAATTTAACATCACTCAAGAGTAACATTGTAACATCACTCAAGCTTTAACATAACTCAAATTTGAAATATTAACATCACTCGAATTTTGAGTGATTTTATTTAACAGAGAACTTACGATCCACAATGTTACTTTACCTAGCTATGTTACATAAAATTTACCACCCAGCTAGTGATTTCTGATCGCCTGGTATTTTACTCAAAATTTCGAGTTAATTTCAGACCTCCTCAGACCTAAAACGCTTTCGCTCCTCGAGCGTATGAAACAAATTTCTCTGACTATTTTGGCTATTTTCAATTCATTTTTTGCTTGCTTTTTCTATAACTAAACTACTAAATCTAAACTATTTAATCATAATCATTTCTTTCCCTCAAAATGCAAAATGTAATTAAATACAATAACATATAAATATATAAATAAATAAAATAATCCCTGATCAGGAATTCGATGAGCTTTTGAACTAAGTATATATGTACATACGTATGTACGTACATACATACATAGCCATGTTTTTTTTTTTTTTGGCTAATTGCTCTTGGCGTCGTAACAACTCGGTTGAAGAAATCTGGATTATTAATAAAAAATAATAATAAATTAAATTAAAATAAAAACGCAGTTCAATTCGAATGTAACAAATCTATATTTTAACTATTTATTAGCAAAATAAATCATTATACATATTTAATATTGATGATGTCCTAATTATTTATTAAATGAATGCCTGCAAAGCAATCGTAGAGAATCCATAATATCTGAAAGATAAGAATGGCATTAATTAAATAAATGTAAAATTGAAAATATATTAAATTTAAATGATATACAAACATACATAGGAATATTAATATGCTTTAAATTTAAATTTTTTTGCAAAAATGAACACGCACTCACGTACACACACATACGCCTGTGTACGCCTTTGGTTTGAGTATGAAAGACGTATGCATTAAGTAGTGGAGCAAGAGAGACAACTATATTTGATATTTGACCATAAGAGCGACCGCAAAAATGAATACACACACTCACAAGCATGTGTATGCCTTTGGTATGAGTAGAAAAGCTCACTTTTTTTATAGCTATAAGCATTTTATGGAGGGGGAAGGGAGACAACTATAATATCAGCAGATGGGCGGGCAGAAGATGCTGTAGGTATCGTAAAGACTAAGCACAGTTCTAATAGTTGAGCTGAGAGCGCATGCACACATGCATGCATGCATGCATGCTCAATAATGTACTCACACTTGCATTTATACAGAGCGTGGTATTGCCATCTCGCTCCAACGAAGGCGTTGCTATAGTCGCTGATCTCAGCTTTTTGTTGTGAACTTGCATTGGCTATCGCACTCATTATTTTTCGTTGCTCTTCTAAATTTGTGTTTGTATTGGTGTGCTTGCTGGCTGAGCGACAGCGTTCACACACACAGTTAAAGCTCTCTGCATTGTCTAGTCTCAGCTCATTTGCTGTCTTAAGCGGACTTTGATGCGTGTTTAAGAGTAAGTAAGAGATGTTCTCTCTAGACTTCAACTATTTATTGAAACAAGTAAATAAAAAACAAAAATGTCATTAAATATTCTATATATATATTCTATTAGATTTCTGAAAATTCCTCTCTTTAAAGCCTATTTCTTAATGATTTCAATAGGCAAAGATGCAACAGCTTTCTGTACCTAAATATCCTAAGCAGAAAGCCGTTACAAAGGACACGCAATTGCAGTTTAAAGCAGAGACAGAAAAGCAAGAGTGTCGAAGATATTGGAAAATGTACTGGAAATCGAAAGCTAACGGCATTGGCCAAAAACAAAGCGAACTGAATGAAGTGAGAAAAGGCAAAGGGAAGTGAAAGGTGTTAATGCCACAGCAAATCCGCAGAGCCGCAGACTTTGAGCCAAGACTTAGTTAACGTAATGCTTCGGTTGCCTATTCGCAATTTGGGGTTCTGCGTCTCCTTCTTTCTTTCCCTTTTTTTGGTTTGTGGGATTACCACGAGAAGCATTTGCAGCAGACGGCCGCAAAATGTGATCTGGCAAAAAGGACACGGGGATGTCGGCGAAAGAGAAAGGAATCGAAATTTACTGCGAGTTTTTTTGTTAACTCGAAAGTGCTTGCCAAATGAAGTTTCCAAGCGACTTTTCTTTTTTTTCTCCCTTTTCTTGTTGTCTTTGCATCAAAAGTTGCTCCAGATGCGGGGGCAGCACGCAAATAAGCTAAACTGCAGCTGGCGCTAGCTGGGGTGGGGTGGGGTGGGGTGGTGCAGGTCTTTAATCATCTTAGATAAGCCCCAAAGACGGCAACACTTGAGAGAATGTTCGTTAGCCAACTTTTGGCCCGGCCGCAACGAGCCACTCTTAATCTATCAATAATATTATTGCTTGTTACGCTATGGCCCCCAAGTAGTTGGCCAAACAGCTTGACTGGCTAGTTGCAGCTACCGCCGCACCTGCCGGGGAAAGTTCTGTGACGCCACCTGTAAACTCCTCCAACTGCACTCAACGAGCTAGCGTAATTCCTTAGGTAAATTTATAATTACTGTAAGCTACTTGAACTAGTTACGCTTGCAATTGAAGTTACGCCGCCTCCCACTCCTCTTTCTCCTGCTGCCTTTGCCCTGCTCCCACGGGCACCAATTGCAGCACTTCACAAAGCAGCAAGGAGATAGCGAGTACGCGACTAATAGATACTCTATATAAATGCAAAATATATTAAGTCATATAACTAAATCAAAGAAGCACATCAAATTCATATTTTATTTTAAATCAGATATCGATAAATATCGATATTTGAGCGAGTCAGCTGATTCTTCTTCTGATTCTCTACATTAAACTAACTCCTATTTAAAATTATCCTCAAATAATTTTTAATTTTTCAATTTTTAATTTTTATCGATTTAATTTGGTTCACTTATAATTTTAGTTATCTTCACTCGATGAGATATATCTTGGCACATTCATAACAATACTTTTTAATACTCTAATAAAATCGATTGTTATCGATAACCAAGTGCGGAACTGTTGCCTTTACAAACTCTCCCAACTAGTCCGTCTCCAGCCTAGGCACAGTTTAATCATTTTTACAGCTCTAGGGTATATAAAATACATAAAAAATAAATGGGAAAGGCGTGGCGAGGAGGGGCAAGGTAGAAACTTGTATCAAGTTTTGTCTGGCAAACTGGCGTCGGGGCAATCTAATTTCCATTTGCACTGGGCACTGGCAGCGCAGCTCCAGCACCTTGCAGCACCTACGACTCTCCCTGCTTGCCCAGTGCCCTTTGCTGGCTCGGCTGTTGCTAGCATTTTCATTAGTTTTTCCATTTTGGAGCACTCGCACCTGGCCGACTGTAAAACTTCTTTGCGCAATGAAGTGCCATTTTTTGGCCGCCCATTGCATAAAGTGCACTTCCTCATAAAAACAGAGAGAGAGCGAGAGAGAGAGAGAGAGAGTGGGAAAGAGAGGGCTGATATTCCGCGCAAGTTTCGCATTTTATTGATTTTAATGAAAATGCAATTAAAATTTTAGCATACGCAGCGGCCGTTCGCCCAGTGAGCAGCATTAACCAGCCGAGCCAAGCGAAGAGAACATGATTTATGCCATGTTTGACATTTTAATTATGCTCACAGCCAACCAAATATGCATAACAATATAAATATATATATTTAATATATATACACACAATATACATTATTTTTAATCAAATTTCATCAGAGCTTTTGTTTTTCATAAATTATACGAATAGTTTGCTTCTGCTGCTGCTGCTGCACTGCATTTTTAATGTTCAATTAATTGCATTAAATTATGTGTGTAAAACACACAGTTTATGCACTTCAATTGTACTCAGTGTCACTCTGTTGCTATATATATAGACTTTGATGTCTGGGTGCCTGCTGTGGCAGGTGCTGAAATGCGTGCTCCAAACTGTTGAAGTTGAAGTAAATAAAGTAAGGGATACTCAGTTGGTGGACTGGAACTGTTGTATATATAACTACCAACCAGTGAAGGCTTTTCTCTATTTATACTTATCAAATTCTCTAAAAAATCTCTCACTTCCACTTTTATCTCATTCTCTTTTGCTTCAGTTATTTAAGTTTTACTCTTTGCCACTTTTGTTTATACTCAAAGGCTGCCTTTTATCTGCCATACCAATTTCAATTTTTTTCTATATATGTATGTATGTCTCTCTCTCTCTCTGTTTCATTTTCCTCCTCTGTTTCTTTCTATTTCTCTTTAATTTGTAGTCTCTCTATTCGATTGTCCTTGTCTCTGTACCGCTCTCAATCTTTCCATCTTTCTGTCTTTCTGTATATGCATTATTTCGTCTTTGTTTTGCCTAAATATGAAGTTAATTTCACTAACTCTCTCTCTTTCTCTCGCTCTGCATATCTCCCTTTGGCCCAGTCTCGGTTTTTGCTTTCGATGTATTTCTCCCTATCTCTGTGACTCTCTTTCATTATATCTCTTTATTTTTTCTCTCTCTCTCTCTCCTTGTGTCTGTTTTTTTTTTTCACTTTCTCTCTCTATTTTTTTTGCACCTTGTCATCATCGATTTTTCGTCTATCTCTATCTCACTCTATCTGTATTCTTCTATTTCGTTCTATCTCTGTATTTTTATCTCATTCTCCCTTTCTCTTAGTGTTTGTCTGTTTCTGTTTATTCCTTTCTCTCCTTCTCTCATTCTCTTTATCTCTTCTTCACCTCTCTCTATCTTTATCTTTCTATTTCTTTCTCTCTTTGTCTGTCCGTAACTTTCTCTCTCTTTCTATATCGCTCTCTTTTTCTTTCTTCCTCTTTTTATCAATTTGCCTCTATCTATATCTCTCTATCTCTATCCTCTATCTATATCCATTTCACACTTTATTTCTCCCTTCCCTCCCACTTTCTATCGCTCTCCCACTCCCTTTTTCTTTGTTACTTTAATATTGAATTCATCAGCCTGTCCCTCCCCTCCCCCACTCCATTCCCTTTAAGTAATTGTCATCGTTCGGCGCATAAAAATCCAATTAATTTTTATATCGGCCTCGCGTCAGTTTTTGCCACAATACAAAGGCAACAACAGCGGCAGGCAGCAGCAACAGTAGAGTCCTGGCGTTCGGGTCAGCTAGGCGCAGCGCACAGGACATACGCAATTAGTCAACAAATTTAACACAGTTCATTGAACAAATTTCAACAAGGCAACCTAATGGCATAATTTGCCATTCTCTCTCTCTCCCTCTTCCTCCCTCTCGCTCAGTTCATATGTAGCATTGTCGGTTCAATTCGAGTAATTGTTATGGGCCCCGACATGAGGATGAAAATTACAAGCTGCTGAAGATTAATGATAAGAAATGCATTAATGAGGGAATACATTCGGATTCATGATGTGCTGACTACGATAACCTGACCAAGAGCTTATCCCTCTCTCCCTCTCCCTCTCCCTCTCTCTCTTTCTCTGTTTCAGGAATGATCTCTCTTATTCATGAGCTGTTTAAATTTTTGCTCTTTTGCATATTTACCTTGTTATTTTATTACGTGGCGGATATGCGTCGAGCACGAGAAATAAAATCACGATAAGACAGCAGATGAGACTGAGACAAGTGGAAGCTGGAGCATAAACAGCGCGAGGAACATTGTCGCAGCAGGAAGTCACAAGTCAAATGTTTTTTATATGCAAAAATATTTCATTTCCTACAGCGACAAAATGAAACGAAATGTTAAATAATAATAAAAAAAATATATATATACTACATATATATATATGCAAAAAAAAGCGACAAAGTAAATTCGTTGTAAAGGAAAAAGTATCGGGATCCCAGCACAAGAAATGCAAATAAAAAACTGCAATAAAAATCTGTTTAACATGAACCGAGGGGACGCACAAAAATCTCCAGCCAGTCAGTCAGTCAGTCGGAGTGTCGGTCGCTTTGTCCTCGCTCCTTTGCCATCCTACACTTTGCAACTTATGAGTGCTAATAAAATTCACTCGCCATATCCTTGACAATTCACAAAAAGTGCGCCAAGGTGCGAGCAATGATAAAGACAGCAACAGCAGCAGCAGCAGCAGCAGCAGCAGCGGCAGCAGTTGCCGAGGCTGGGATAAGGTCGCCTTATGGACAGCATAAAATGCGATTTCATTTGTGCCTCCCTTCCTCTGCTTCTTCGTTTTTACCTCTGCCAAATGGAACACTTACCTGTGCCATTTCTGTGATAATTTCGCAAAGGATTATGTCTGTTCGCCCAGGATTTGCATTCGAAATGGAACTTTGGGCAAAGGCCAATGAATATTTCTTAATTAATTTCTAGCTTTTTTTCTTAGTTGTAAATGAACAACAAAATTGTGCAATTAAAGGCTTTTTCAGCTGTTTGAGGTGAGGTCTCAATTGGGCGCAGCTGTAAAACAAAGATTTATTTTATTATTAGAAAATTAATTTAATTTTATTTTTAATATTGATTTGTAATTTTATAATGTGGAAATATAATAAATTACTATTTTGAGTATAGGTATAAAACGTATTTATAAAAATATAATAAATATAATAAATAAAAATATAATAATATTGAAAAAAATAAATAGTAAAATATATTATAAAAATAAATTTACATTTCGTTTTAATATAAAAATATATGAAAAAATTAGCTAACAATTTTATTTAAATATTAAAATAGATTATATAAAATAAACAGTAATATATAAAATATAAAAAATACTTATTTTATAGAATTAACTAAGAGGAAAAAAAATTATAAAAAGAAATATATAAAAATATATTACTAAAATATTTATTTTTCTAATATATTTTTATATTTTTGTACAATTTTTATTTCTTTTGATTTTGCTTAAAGGTTTATACTCCAAGATGAAAATTCTTAAATAATTCAAAGAGTTCCTTCCGATTTATTTTCAATTTGAAATATTTTCAAGCCATTCCAACTTATAGCTCGTATTTGTTTGCAGTAAAATTCGCATCAGATTCAGATTTAAATCTACATTGAAATGCGATACTCAATGCACATACTTATTGTAAAATAAACAAGTTTGTGAAACAAAGTTCACTCCGAGAAAATCCTGCATTAAGTATACATATATGTGTGTATGTATAAATACGTATATTTACATATGCATCTGGACAATGCTAATCACATGGCGACTGCTAGCGCTGCTGCTGCTGGTACTGGCTCCGCTGCAGACGACTCTGGCGATATGGTTTCCCTGGTACTTTCATCGCTATGGTTTCGAGGAGAAGAGCAGCCGGCATGGTGCACCTATATCTGTGCCACCAGCCAGTGGTGCAGGCAAAGCGACCACGCCCCCAGCCAAAAGCAAGGCAGATACGGTCGACTCGGATGTCTGTCCGCCTGGGTATAAGCTGAAGGAGAAGGCGGCGGTCACATGTCCGCCCGGCTATCAGCTGAAGGGCAAAGTGGCCGACGTTGCCAAGAAATCTCAGCTGTGCGACGATAATCCCATGGTCATGCAGTTGGCACGCCTCTACGTGATTAGTCCAGAGCGCATAGTCCTGCTGTTGGCGCAGCCCATGCTGGAGGAGTCCTGCGAGGAGATATCCGATGTGCTGGATCGCATAAGCCGCGCCACAAGCAACTGCGTCGTTGCCGATGACAACATCTACGGCAAGCTGGCTCAAGGACTCACCTACTACAAGGCGGAGGTGTGCGACGGCGCCAACCAAAAGCGCCAGGCCAAATTAAACCGAGTGCACGGCTGCCTCAAGGAGCTGCGCACGGACATGATCGAGTGCGAGGGCCCAGCCGACTGGTACGAGAAGCGCAATGCGACCAAGGTCTGCCAGTCCTTTAACGATGTGCTGGACTGCTACTATACGCGCGGCGCCCTGCTCTGCGGCCTGGACGCCGCCGGGCTGCTGCGATCGTTTGCCGGCGACAGCATGAAGCGCGCGATGATCAATAACTGCGAGGTGAACCGGCGTCTGCCTCGCGTCGTCGATGCTATGCCCTCGTATGTCGATGCGTCCGCAAATGCGAATTCTTTTGACATTCTGTTAGCTGTTACCTTTATCATTTTTCTTATATTCTGATGTACGTGCACATATATATATGTATATATATTTATATTTATTTATGTGAGCGCATTGCTCCATGCGATGGCGACACGCTGACCCTAGAAATCATTTATCAAACGCTGCGACTACAACTCGAGGGCCTCTAATGCCAACTTAAGTGTTTCGCTATTGCGAGTAAATTTCAATAAATACCCAGGGGGCTTAAACTGTCGACAAAATAAGCCAATTTACCTACAGCCCCACAAGCACACACACTCTAACACACATGAGTGTGTGTGTGTGTCAACCGCAGGACACATCTAGGATATATTCGGTTTTGGCTTGAAGCCTGGCTACAAGCAAAACTCATCAATTATGTTGACGCGGACTGCAAATACATGACTTTGTGCGAGTGTGTGAAAGGGTGTGTGTATGGGTGAGAGTGTGTGGGTGTGTGTGTTTGTTGTTCTTGCTAATGACCCTACTCTTAAGCCTTCAAGCACTTGCGGACAGTTATAGCCAGTTATCGGTCAGACCTTAGCCTTAACAGCTGAACAGCTTTAACATTAATTTGTATTTTTAATCTATGACCAAATTTAATATACAGAGCGCTATTATATTTTATGAGCTTAGCATTTATAGTCTATACTATAGACAATATATAATAATATACATATATATATGCCTATGACTTTATAGCAATATTTTGATTCTAAATTATT